>OW204004.1:2664200-3414200 GCA_934047225.1 Ypsolopha sequella
GGCAGAATTCATCCTTTGATTTTATAAACACCATAAATTATAATAATTTTCATTTTAATAATTTGCGACATTATTTATAGCTTCGTAATTATGATTTTAAAATAAGTACATTAATTAAATATTAAAGAAAACTTATTTGTTTTTTATTTAGTTTAAACTATATCGGTGTTACTACAAAACGGTGTTTAACTTTAGACAGTATTTAAATCTGTTGTTGTCGCCTTTTCTTTCACATTGTGAAAAGTGACAGCAACAGATTTAAACACTGTCTAAAGTTAAACACCGTTTTGTAGTTACACCGTATATTTCTATAAAAACGTATTATCACAATAATATTTCACCTAATTCCACTGACGCCGACTTCAAAAATCATAATATATTTGGAAGTGATTATTGTGATAATATGTTTTTATAGAAATATATAGTTTAAACTAAGTATATTAATTGGCATTCTGAATAGACATCTCTAAATGAACTTGTTTATTTATACTAGCAATCAGTTCTAAAGTAGTTTCTAGTTGGATGTCAGTTTTTTTTCTCGTCATCTCGTCAAAGACAATGAAATTGTGTTTAAATACGTCTTATCGACAGGTTTCCCTCCATTGTTCTTGAAATTCCTATCTTGAGTCGTTCATTTTTAAGGTTCCGTAGCGAATGGGTAGTTTTCGTCCGTCCTTATGTCACAGGTCTCTAGCTCGTAGATGGAGTGAGTTACAGACCGGAAATCGGGGTTTTTTGTCTAGAATGTTGACACAGAACCGAATATTTAATTAGAAATTCAATTATTTTTCATATATGAGCCGATTTCTTTTTGCCCTGCCATTTGTGGTATCATTAGTAGAGCTCATTGAGTAGAGTACAAAGATGTTATTTACTTTTTTTTATCTTCAAAAATAAAGAAATGGGGGCCGTCAAAGTTTGCAATCTTAGATAATATTTGTTACGGGGTCTGTCTCAAAAACTAAACTAGTTGGGAATTTCGAATTATTGTAAATTTAGTATATACAATATATAGACATGATCTTGCTAAGCTTCCCGCCCTTTTTCTTAGCAAGAGTAATCGAATGGGCAGAGTTAGGCATACATTTATTATATGTATTGTATTTTATTTTCCTATATTTATAATATTATTTATTCTTTTTTTTATTCAAGTGTATGTAAACCTAACCTTTGTTTATTTTTGTGTATTTCCCCATATTATTATTTATTATATAAAATTATAAGACATATATTATTTAATTATATTCCATTAAAACCAATCTGTAATAAGTGTATCTGATGTATACCTACATTACATAAATAAATATATTTCATTTCGTTTCATTTCATATACTGCATTTAGATAACAAAAACTAAAAACCCAAATTCATCGTTACAAGATGAATCCCCTATGGGGTGTCAGAGGTGTTTGTGTTATGCTCCTCTATTATGTATCTTTGGTTGCCAATTGGACTGGGTGCGTATCATCAAAAACATAAATAAAAACTGAATTTTCAATTTTATTTTAGTGGTTTTTGAACTATTTACGAACTGTGTCGTCACTTAAAGTGCGAACATATCCTTAGACAATAAGAATTCGATAGTATATCTATGTTTTTAATGATAGACACTCAGTCTAGTTGGGACCTAAAGAACAGGCCCCCAGTGATATGCAAGTCAATTGTACACCCCTAATGCAGTTTGTACCCTGGGACCAAACAAACATATTTTCTTTCACGCGTCGTTGCGACATTACGGAACCGTAATAGAGCGAGGTCCAATTCTCACTTGGCCGGTTTTCTGAGTCTTTACAGTTAATTAAGATGACATAGGTATTTTTAAATTGCATTAGATTAAAGCCCTTAAGTATCATTATGTCTGCGTGAGTGACCTAAAGCTTCGGTCTGGCGATCCCAACGCATAAGAGGATGGCATACTCTAGCAACTTTTTTTATTACCCGTCCAGCACAATAAGTCTAATGGCAAATACCTTATTTGCTTTTCATAGAGGCGATTATATGTTGGCTCTTTGGCCTCTTGTTCTTGGACGCGTAATACTAGTGATCACGCAGCGAAACAACAAATTGGTGTGTTTTTAGCTAATACTGAAATATTTTGTAGGGAAAAAATTATTGGATTTAGGTAACATCCCTTCATACTTCTGTTGCCTATTTTATAAAAGAAAATCAAGTTGAAATTAACATTTGAAAACCAAAAAAAGAGGGTGGAAAACATTTTTTTTTACAAAAGTATAAATCTTAAAACATTGTTTATGGATGGAATCCCCAGATAAAAGATCGATAAATCAAATATATTTTCTTCAATATGAGGAGAGACCTAGTTTCTTCCAATGAACCCTTGAAAACGTGGTGTTGTTGATGTTCTAGCGTCAGGTGTCCCGATAACGTTGCGTTGAACGGCGTGCGTCGTCGAAAGAATGAATGTATGGGAATGTTCTATGCTGGTCGTTCGTTCCGTCAACGCAGCGACGATGACGCGACGTCAAGAGTCAGCCCGGGGGAGCCACATCCCCCCCCAAATCAAAACCTGGATTCGCCCTTGCGCTAATGTAACAAAACTAAAGACGCTTAAGTTTTCTAGCCAATAAAATATTCCCTTAAATAAAATATTCGGAATCGTGCGATTGGGATAATTGCAAAATCGTGAAATAGAACTATTCTCCATATTGCAGAATTTCGAAAAAGAGGAGCTTTCGATAGTTTTAGTTTTATATTCCTTTCATTTTTTCGGTGAAACGCGGGTGTACCGAGTGTGGGCTGTGACTTGCATTTTGCAGTTCACATTCGGGAACACCTCTAACACCCCGTCGGGGATTTATGTCGTGATGATTTATTATATTTTATTTTTATTCATTGTATCAAAAAATCAGTTTGTCCCGTAGTGTGTATATATAGGTAGCTATATACAAGTTTACATCACATTGCTTAACTTTACCACAACATGTCATTTAAATATTTTTGGACAAAAAAAGAAAACAATTTAGCTTGCCCCAGTTGTCACAATCGAACTTGAACATACATACCGCTACTACCGCTGCTTCAAATAATAGGTCTTTACATATGAAATTGCCGAAATTTTGTTACAGTTTCATGAGGTCATAATTACTTATATTACATTATAAAAATTCAATCTTCAAAAACAGTATGTCCTAAATGCCACCCATTTCCATGATAAGATTCATTGCTGTTAGCTTAATGTTGTCTCATTCATACACAAAAGAAATTAAATAATTTGCATTTGTCATTCCTAAAAAAAATTTTAGTACTGAAAATTGAGTTTCCTTCAAATTCTCTATAGAAAACGGCAATTTCATATGTAAAACCTAATAATTGCTCAATTCGCAATCCCTGTGAAATTGAGGAAGCCAATTCACGTACTGGGTCAATTTGTCTCGAGCACGTGAATAACGGCCCAGCACTCGCTGGGTGAACCGCTAGACCAAAAACGTGCATCACTTCATTCGCTACTGTCGGCCGGCAATGTAATTCACGTCAGAGGTCAATGCGGTCACGCAGCGGACGTGAGTCCAAGCAAAGATTTCAAAAAAGTTTAGATGAGCCCTGGCACCTAAAATCTATTGCATTATTTTTTAATGTGTTTTTAATGTGAAATGTCACACTTTTGGCTTTATTCGTATTTATTGAAATGTTAGTGCATTTTAAAAATGCACACGACGCTATATTGAGACCCCTTTTCTCGTAAAAAGTCATTAAGGCGTCCAACTGTCACTGTGTTCAGATGAGCACTGATTCCAAACGTGTGAGCGTCACCCATTTAAAGGTGAAAACATTTTGGTGTTGTCATACTACGGTAAGGGCCTATCTTTACTTTTTGAAATCTTTGAGTCCAAGATGTTCTTTGATCTTTGCAGATCAACATTGAGCAAGTCATCAGTGTCAAGGCTATTCCAGGCTGATTGAGCACCACAGGGGGATACATTTTAATAATAAATAAAAATAAATAAATTACTGTTTATTTTCATATTAAAAATCCATAGGTAGGTTAGTGTTAGGCTTAAAACTAGGTTAGTAAAACAAAGGGAACATGTACAAAATTGTTTTTTAAATAACACTATTGGACATTCGGTCCACAATCATCTTCAGGATGCCGTTGGCACTGCCCCGTAGTCTGAGTAGCATAGAGGCAGTTTTCTTGCGCATTATGGGGTAGAAATCATCTGTACGCGCCTCCGCGAACATGCCAGATGCACTGCAGAATCGCGGCAGCCGCAACAGCATCCTAAAGGCGTTGTTATATTGTACACGCAGGACGTTGTAGGCTCGTTGCGTGTACTTAAGGGGCTATACCGTGAAAATTGACACTTTTTGAAGTTATTTATCTGCTTTTTTAATGAAGTTCCAAGTAAAATAAATTAGTACAACAATTTTGGGACCTTTTACTAGATTTTGGTCTATCAGAAACGCGATAGGAGGAATTTCATTCGATAGAAATAATTATTGAAAAAAGGTCTAAATTTACACTTTTTTGATATTCTAACAAATTAGGATAGCATACAGACTTGAAAAATATTTTTTTAGATGGGTTTTAACTACACCTAAATTACTGGTTATGGAATTTTTTGTAGCTATTTTAGTTAATTTTGAATTCATTTAAAACCGAATTTTTGACAATTTTCCCCGATTCCGTCCCTTTCGCATTGCGGGTCTTTCTGCCTGGAGTAACGGGGACCTTTGCTAGCACGGTATATCACCTTAACTCACAGGCCGCTCGAGTAGAACGATTGGCAGTATGCTTTAATAATGTTATTTTAACATCTTTTGTGCATCGAGCGAACCTGCGGGCCAGCTTAATAAAAGCTATGCCCCGACATAGCATTGCCATCCATCCGGATAAACCCGGACAGTATTAGGCTTTTTGACCTCTTGTCCGGCCATTTAACTGCGTCCGGCTCGTCCGGCTTTTGTTAGGCTTTTTATATCTATCGTTCAGTCACTTCAGTCAGAAACGAGCCAGAGAGAGACTCGCCAAGACACCCGAGACACAAGAAAAGGTTCACATAAAAATATTTAATGGATGATAGATACTATTTGCAACTTTCTTGAAAAATGTATGTTTTATTCGTATTTTTTTGTAAGTTATTTTAGTGTCCGACCTTGGGACTCAGAAGTCCGGCTTTTAAATATGTGTTTTATTCGCTATTTTTATCAAAAATCCTTGTTTTTCTTAGCGTCCGGCCTTGGGACCCAATAGTCATGCTTTTTTAACGGGTAACTCCGACTTTTTGATTTTTAGAGATGGCAATGCTACCCCGACAGCAATGTTACATGCCAATATATATATTATATATATATTATATTTTTGGTGCGTTTGTGTGTCCTTTTCTATGGAGCCGACCCTAAATAGGACATGGCGAGGATGATGATGACGATGGCAGAGAATTTAAATGACGATGGTGGGTTTTCTTTTCTTCACGTTGATGTGGTAATAGAAATACGAGTACTATCTCATATCGATTCATTCTTTTAGTCTTCTATTTAGGTTTTAATAAGTCGACTTTTCTAATGATCTTTTATTTTAATTTTATTTTAATCTTATTGTCACTTTGTTAGCCACCTGTACCAACACTGTATATCATCTATATTGTACAGGTACAGACAGACTCTCCATGGTCTAGTCTGGGAGTCACTGGATGCTCATTTCTAAATGTAAACAGTTTTTTATGTGAAATAAATATTTTTTATTTTTTCATTTCAAAGCACTTGAAATATTTTTAAATGTTGACCCAGATGAGTCAATTCTCTCACGATCTTCTTGATGATATGAAGCTTGCAGTCTCTAGAAATAAAAGCCTATTTAGTGGCGCTAGTTATTAAATGTTTCATGGTTCTGTCAATAACTGAAATCTTTATAGCGAAGGACCATTGTTTGTCCTCGTATAACTCAATAACATACATATTCCTCTGGTGTAGGACATTTTTGTAATTGTGTGCGTTATATACTTTAGGACTCAAGCACTCGTAAAAACCAAAATTTCAAAATTGCCTTTAGTGGGTATTGAACTGTTAACAATCTGTGTCGTCACTTCAAGTGCGAACATATCCTTAGGAAATTGGAATTCGATAGTATATATATGTTTTTGATGATAGACACCCAGTCCAGAAGGCAACTAGAGATACAGAATAGGCCCGCTGGCCCGGAAGCATAGTGTTTAATTGCGCGCGACGCCACTTAGTTAAATCACAAGTGCGCGGAGCGTGACACGATGTTTTTGCGATTAAACAGTGTGTCACGCTCCTCGCACCTGTGATTCAACTAAGCCGCGCCGCGCGCGATTAAACACTATGCTTCCGGGCCAGCGGGCCTATTCTGTATCTCTAGTTGCCTTCTGGACTGGGTGTCTATCATCAAAAACATATATATACTATCGAATTCCAATTTCCTAAGGATATGTTCGCACTTGAAGTGACGACACAGATTGTTAACAGTTCAATACCCACTAAAGGCAATTTTGAAATTTTGGTTTTTATCCATGTTTTTGATGATAGGCACCTAGTGCAGTCGGCAACCAAAGATACAGAATAGGGGGGCAGGAATCATAATGTAGTTACATTTACAAATAATTTCAAGTCATATGAAGCATAGAAAACTGAGAAATCAGCAATTGAAAGCAAAGACTTCTTATGATCTTATGTATAAAGTCTTTGGTTGAGAATCCCAAAACGCATGTTTTTAGCCTGTGCCGATAATTTTAACGCTTTACGTTTCCTGGCTCTGCATAATACTTTATATTCTCTGACATAGGTGTCGGTTTTTATCAAATAAAATATAGGAAATAAAAAAACCGTGTCGCCAATTTAAAAAAAAGTCATGTAGCTTTTCCTTTATCTTTGGGCTCTAGTATTTTAATGTTTCTTTCTTTTTTCGTATCTATTTTAAATAAAATTGAATTTTAAGCTTGCTTTATTTTTATCTTTTTTTTATTAATGCGTTAATTTGGAATAAATCTGATTTGTGTATAGTAAATAAAAATAATTAAAATAAAGTCCATTAACCATTTTCCATCATCCCTGTTTCTACTGACCTGGTTGGTCATGATCTAAACAATCCTGACACTGTCTCGCGCTCCAGACAAGGACTACTCGATCTTCCAATTTTACCTTCAAGGTTTCCACTTGAGTCACGTGACGGCGCGCGCGCCGCGAGTGCGAAGTGTACAGGGACGAATGTTCAGATTTGTAACAAAACGCAAGAAATAATTCGCTTAGATAAAATTATGTTATGAAAACCATTTCGGGATTTAGGTTGAATAAGCCGTATTTTAGAACTTGTGATCTAAAAAACCTCATGTTGATGAAAAAAAGCTGCAACTTCCATTTGCCTTCGTGTGACGTCATTTGAGAAATAAAAATAAAATAAAAGCTGCGTCTGCGCATAGTACGTACGTACGTACGTACTACGTACTTTACTTGCATTTTGTTTTATTTACGAGTTTTACTATTCTTTACCGTAGCAAGACTAATTGAATGTTATATGTATTGCATATATTTACGAGTATTCCTTATTCCTGTATTTTTATTTTATTCAAGTGTATTTTTATTATTAAATTTAAGTAAACCCAACCTTTATTATTTTCCTGTGTATGACATAAAACTATTACATATACACAGATTATTTAATTACTTGTATTACATTAAAACTGACCTGTTATAAGTGTATGTTATACCTACATTACATAAACTGAAACGATTTTTCTCAACAGAGTACCCATCTTAGAACTCAAATATCCAATATTATTATATTTTTTGTATGTTTATTTATTATTTATATATGTATGTGTATATTTTATAGGTATGTATTCATTTATTTCAGTATGTTCATGTAAGTTTATGTCTTAGATATTTAAGTTTATATTTTAATCTTGATCTCCCTATTATTTTCTTATTAGTATTTACGCCTCCACATGTTATTTTGTTCATCTTTCTGTTAGCTACCAAGGGTTGCCTGGAAGATATTGCTATTAGAAATAAGTGCCGCCTTTGTACACCATGTTTAATTGTGTTTTTTTTTGTCTTTAAGTTATTTGTGTAAATGTGCAAAAAGTGTTATAAATAAAACAAATAAATATATTTCATTTCAAACGTTACGTTATCGTAGTTAGTAATTTATTTTCGTATTTAAGATTTTGTTTTTATTAAATATTGCGATATAGTCTAATTGGTAGCTTTACGATTTTCTTTCATTTTACGTTGTTTTATTTGTAAGCCATGTAACATAATACACTTATATTTTATTCATAATTGTGTATTGTCTTTATCTAGTTAGCTAACAGTTGTCACTATTATAGCACTGAATCATTTATTAACGTATTTATATACTACTTGATTAATAGAGAAATCCGTCGCTTGGGAAACTAAATATTTTTAGAGTGTATAGGTATAATAAAATAAGATAGATAAAATCATAGAAACGAATTATCTAAGAACAATAAATCTCAGAACTGAGCCCATATCTACCGCGGGCCAGATTGTAAACTGTAAAGATTCCAGTGAATATTTTCGCTTAAGGCGATACGTAAAAGTTTAAGCGTCCCTGTTACTTCATACGCGAAAAAACCCTCAGTGCGAGTGGGATGGATTCGTGGAAAAGTAGCAAAAAGTCGGGTTTTTATTAATATAAAATGTACTAAGCTATTTTGTCTAAAAGATTTTCAACGAGACTTTACAAATACATAATATCCACATTTTAATTGCAATTTCACAATGAAATAAGTTAGGATTTCAGAATTACAGGAAAAAATAGAAACAATTTAGAGGTCTTTTCGGAATTAAATTCTATCGAGAAAATTTCATCCAATCGCGTTTTCCTTCAGTGAGAATCTTAATCAAATACTCAACAAACATTTACCCAAAAATGAAATACGTAGATGACGTTATAGTGGAGTAAATGGATTCGAAAAAACCCAATTTTTTTTTTTTTGGTATCGCCTTAAAACGGGATATTGGTGGATCTAATGTGCGAAGACACGTTAAAGGAGGCCAGATAAAACGGCTTTGATTGATTGATTAAGTTATTCAGTGTGTCCGTCCACCAAGATCTACTAGAATTTTGTAACTACCACCAGTAATGCTCATTTAAACGCTGATGAGGGCGTTGTGTGCGTTTCAGACAACCTATGGAGTTTATTTTTCTCAGAGATTTAAACAAAATTATTGACGATAAATATACTATAAAACTCACTACATAGTATAAAACAAAGTCGCTTCCCGCTGCTGTCTGTCTGTCCCTATGTATGCTCAGATCTTTAAAACTATGCAAAGGATTTTGATGCGGATTTTTTAATAGATAGAGTGATTCAAGAGGAAGGTTTATATGTATAATACATCAGCATTGCACCCGTGCGAAGCCGGGGCGGGTCGCTAGTAATAATATATTTTAATAATAATTTGACCCAGTTTAGTAGTTAGTCATAGTTGTAGTAGTCTGTTTAGTCTATTCGACAGTTGCATCATTACTATGATTAATGTTCACGGTCGTACATAACCAAAGTTTCTATCAGCATACGTTTTGCCGATGACTTTTATGGGAGTTTGTATAGTCTTACTAATAGCTAACGTTGACGGCAAAAAGAGGAACTGAAGCAGGTACTTTTGAAGGGAATCCGGTTTCCTGTTTTTAAACGACATTGAATACATAGGTAAAATACTTATATCGGTTTTAGAGATTTTTTAAGTATTTTGCGTTTTGCCGTTTGTCGTTCGCCTCTAACTTTGTTCCGTTTTGTTTTACTACATATTACTAAGTCACCCATTCAATAAAACTGAACAAAATCAAGCATTGCTTATTGGCAGATAGCTGTTCGCTAGTACAAACTTTTCAAGAGAAAATACTAATAGTTTCAGTAGGTTTCCAATGCAGAAGAAAATACAAGATTAAGTATTTAAAATTTCAATTTTCATTAAATATTATCATTCATATATTTACTTAGTTATATCCGTAATTAAAATATTTAACAATTATTATTTGACCTTAATAATGTTATGTATATGTTACTGGGCAAAGCTGATTTTAGGACAAACTAGTTTGGCCTAGGACAAAGTAGTTCTGGGTTGTTGTCACTACGTCGCGGTACTCGCCATTTCTAACTTACTGGATTTCTTTTGCGCTGAAGAACTTCCGAAAAACTAGTTTGTCTTAAATCGGGTTTGTTCGGTAACATAATATACAAATACATAATAATATATATTAATATAATACTTATTTTATATATTTAAATTATATTAGACATATGCTCGTATATTCCGTGTGACTAGCGCCACGCTGTCGTTAACTTTTTTTTAAATAAACTATAAATTCAAGTGAGACATCATTTTAATGGCGCCGGCTCATTTAAACTATTAACTATTTATGTGAAGTGATAAGAACCCGTGAGAACTACCAGATAAAAAGGAATTTGTAATAGTTACATACTCTAACTAAAAGGTTTATATTGAAACCATTTTCTTTATTATAATGGTGTTGGCTCATCCGATACCACATTTTCTATTTGATCTTCTAGAATGTGGATGGAACTTGTTCTTTGCACTAAATTAATCATTTTTTTTTGTAGTGCCAGTAGTTTAGGGTTAGAGGAAGCGGCGGTAGCTCAGGGGTAGAACGCTGGCCTCTCAATCTTGAGATCCAGGTTCGATCCCCGGTCGGGCATGCACATGCACCAATGAGTTTTTCGGAATTTATGTGAATAGTATTTAATACTTACCACTTGCTGAACGGTGAAGGAAACCTGTATGCCCTAAAAAGCGTGTATTTGTGCTCGAAGAACGGCGACAGGGCTCACCACCCATCACGTTGAGACGTAATAATCGTCGGTGAAAACGCGGGTGTACCGAGTGTGGACTTTGACTTGCATTTCACAGTTCACACTCGGTAACACCTCTGGCATCCCCTCGGGGATTCTTGTCGTGATGATGTATAAAAACAATAATAATATAGAAAAACGCCTCCAGGCGCGGTTACGGGGGGGGAGGGAAGATGGTGATTGCCTCCCCTTAAGAGGCTATGCGAATTTTATTTTTGTCACTGTCACTCCAAGCGAAAAATCGCGCAGTGCGAGAGGGGCGGATTCAGGGCAAAAGGGAAAAAAGTTGGTTTTATATTTTTATTAAAAAAACTAAAATAGCTAGCAAAATTTCAAATATCAAATCTCTACATATTGTTGAAACACACATAATAAAATATGTTTGAGTTCTGTATATGGTTCCTATTCGTCAAACGAGGAGAAAAAGTGTGTTTGAATACCTCATTTCAACAATTATTTCTATCGAGGAAAATTTATCCAAACATGTTTTCCAATTTTAAAACCCTAGATTATATAATCAAAATGCATATACCAGAAATATATTAAAATTTTCCGTGTATTTCATGAAATAAACAGAAAAGAAACACCCGTATTTTTCGCCTTGAATATAATATTAAAATTTCGTTATAAACCCTTCACTAGCCGATTTACAGAACTAGATCAGTACGAGTTTGTGCTGCAGCTTTTGTGTCCTCAAGTGTAAACTCCAATTTAGGTGTTCCCAGCTGTCTCCGACTCGACACGTTGCAACATGTCCAATTTAGAACGGTCAGCCCCATTTACGTTTATCTAAATTGAATCTATTGAACCTGGTATAGCCAGGCACGGCGACAGAGGTATTCCCACTGTACCTACGAGAATTGTCTATTGAACTCGCTTTGAAATACGTTCTTGCTGCATAAGTTCTAAGTTGGTTCGTCATGGTCGCGTTCCAAAACGCAGAACGTATGATTGTTTTTTTTTTAATGTTTGGCAACAAACAGTCACATAAAAAAATTACATGTTAACCTATCCATCCATCAGCCTAGTTCGTCCACTGCTGGACATAAGCCTGTCCAGGACTTTGCCACTCCCGGCGGTCATCCTGGAAGAATTGCCCATACTCACACACGCTGGGCAGGCGGGTTGATGAGCGCGGTGCGGAAACCCTCGCACCAGTGACGCCGCTGCCCGTCACCAGACTGTTCCATGTAAGACCCGGCTATTAGAGACGGATATACCGCCATCCGTCGGTCCCAGGCATGGTGGGCCTCCTGGTTTTTTGCCTGTGAGCTGTCCTCTTACTCTCCCCCGAATTACTGCGAGGGGGTCTCCAAATAAGATGGCGGTACCTCCACAGTCGAGACCGGCGTCAGCTCTACCACCTGTTAACCTAAAAATTACATAATTTATAGACCTATAGTTCCACTTATTTTTACGTTACAATTATTAATTGATAACCTTAATACTGTAACGAAAATAAAGAGAAACACAAATTAAACATGAAACAAATTGTAAAAATATACCTTTATTTTGATGTAAAAACATAAGCAAGCCTAAAAAAATAACAATAAATCTTTGGTACCTGTGTGTCTACCGCGTAATTCTCATTTTCATCAACATCAACTTGAGATTGAAATTTGACGTGCGGGCGACGACGACGCCCGCCTATCATGCCATCTCTTTTGCACGCGTTGAATTTCGCATGCATTTGCTTAAAGTTGATAGAAATGAGAATTACGCGGTAGAGCCCCAGTGCGGATTGTACAGTGGAGACCGCATCAAGTAAGACACATTGGACTTTGTACTTATCTTATATTCTTCTCTGTACGGGCTAATGTCGTACTGCAAGTGTATAGCTTGATGTGGTCTCCACTGTACATGCTCTAAGTGTGCGGAAGTCCAACACGCAAACTAAATTATTAAAATTTAAACTACAAAATAGGTGAATTATTTTTATTCTTTATTGTACACGAGAATATGTAATTAAATTACACAAGTAAAATTGGCGTACTTATCTCTGTGAGAGATTTCTTCCAGCAAACCGAAAGAAGATCAGGAGTACCTAAAAAAGGAAAACAGTAATCATATGTGTACAAACTTAAAATGTTTTATACTTTACTACCAATATAATATACGAAAAGACACTAAAAATACTGATGTACATAAATATAGATAAACTATAACCCCTCATGTACAAACTCCTACTCTATTTAGACGATCTTGCAGCATCATTTTTTCTCCATCTCCATTTTCCCTGGCTACGTTCCTGCACCCGTAGTATAAGGTTTAATCGCGCGCGACGCAGCTCAGTTGAATCACAAGAGGAGTACGTCACGCTCCTTGCACTTGTGATTAAGAGGCTATGCGAATTTTATTTTTGTCACTGTCACTCCAAGCGAAAACACGCTCAGTGCGTGAGGGGCGGATTCAGGGCGAAAGCGAAAAATGTTAGTTTTATAATTTTTATAAAAAAAACTAAAATAGCTAGCGAAATTTCAAATATCAAATCTCTAGATATTGTTGAAACAGACCTAATAAAATATGTTTGAGTTCTGTATGTGGGTCCTATTCGTCAAACGAGGAGAAAAAGTGTGTTTGAAGACCTAATTTCAACAATTATTTCTATCGAAGAAAATTTATCCAAACATGTTTTCCAATTTCAAAACCCTAGATTATATAGTCAAAATGCATATACCAGAAATTTATTAGAACTTTTCGTGTATTTCATGAAATACACAAAAAAGAAGCACCTCTATTTTTTACATATCGCCTTAAACTAGTGGCGTCGCGCGCGATTAAACCTTATGCTACGGGACCTGGTGTATTCTAGCATCAGGGAGCAGCGCGCGCGCACCTTAAAAGCAAGGCATTCATTCCGAGAGCTAAATATAGCAACAATGCACCCGACGTTGTATACGTTATACACACTTATGTAAGTGAGGATCAAATACAGTGGGTTCATCTTGGTAAATAAACACTGTTTCACAAATAAACGTTAGTTGTGAAGTAGTTCAAGTGTTTATGTATTAAGATCTAGATGTTTACTAAGTGCCGACAAACGTTACTTAGATCAGTTATTAAATTAGAGTATTTACTTGTAATTTTTGTTTTAATTTCCTTTGTAAATTCTAAAGTTACGAGAGGAATGCAAATGTGAAATCATCTTCGACTTTAGACAGTTAAACCAGTATATGTGTCGCAGATGGATTGTAAAATCTGTGGTTGTAGCGCAAAAACAGCTGAACGACGTTTAGCGGTTTTACATTTTTACTGAACTTTAACACGCTGGATTTTATAAAGGTGATTTTTGATTCGTGGTCCCACTGTCTTTGTTCCACTATTGCTCGCGGTCCCTCCCACTAACGCTGAAAACATTGACAAGTGGTCCCACTGTCTTTGTTCCACTATTGCTCGCGGTCCCTCCCACTAACGCTGAAAACATTGACAAGTGGTCCCACTGTCTTTGTTCCACTATTGCTAGTGGTTCCTCCCACTAACGCTGAAAACATTGACAAGTGATTCCACTGTCTTTGTTCCACTATTGCTCGTGGTCCTTCCCACTAACGCTGAAAACATTGACAAGTGATTCCACTGTCTTTGTTCCACTATTGCTCGTGGTCCTTCCCACTAACGCTGGAAACATTGACAAGTGATTCCACTGTCTTTGTTCCACTATTGCTCGTGGTCCTTCCCACTAACGCTGAAAACATTGACAAGTGATTCCACTGTCTTTGTTCCACTATTGCTCGTGGTCCTTCCCACTAACGCTGAAAACATTGACAAGTGATTCCACTGTCTTTGTTCCACTATTGCTCGTGGTTCCTCCCACTAACGCTGAAAACATTGACAAGTGATTCCACTGTCTTTGTTCCACTATTACTCGTGGTCCTTCCCACTAACGCTGAAAACATTGACAAGTGATTCCACTGTCTTTGTTCCACTATTGCTCGTGGTCCTTCCCACTAACGCTGAAAACATTGACAAGTGATTCCACTGTCTTTGTTCCACTATTGCTCGTGGTCCTTCCCACTAAAGCTGAAAACATTGACAAGTGATTCCACTGTCTTTGTTCCACTATTGCTCGTGGTCCTTCCCACTAACGCTGAAAACATTGACAAGTGATTCCACTGTCTTTGTTCCACTATTGCTCGCGGTCCTTCCCACTAACGCTGAAAACATTGACAAGTGATTCCACTGTCTTTGTTCCACTATTGCTCGCGGTCCCTCCCACTAACGCTGAAACATTGACAAGTGGTCCCACTGTGACAAGTGGTCCCACTGTCTTTATTCCACTATTGCTCGTGTCCCTCCCACTAACGCTGAAAACATTGACTCGTGGTCCCACTGTCTTTGTTCCACTATTGTTCGTGGTCTCTCCCACTAATCCTGAAAACATTGACAAGTGGTCCCACTGTCTTTGTTCAACTATTGCTCGTGGTCCTTCCCACTAACGCTGAAAACATTGACAAGTGATTCCACTGTCTTTGTTCCACTATTGCTCGTGGTCCTTCCCACTAACGCTGAAAACATTGACAAGTGATTCCACTGTCTTTGTTCCACTATTGCTCGTGGTCCTTCCCACTAACGCTGAAAACATTGACAAGTGATTCCACTGTCTTTATTCCACTATTGCTCGTGTCCCTCCCACTAACGCTGAAAACATTGACTCGTGGTCCCACTGTCTTTGTTCCACTATTGTTCGTGGTCTCTCCCACTAATCCTGAAAACATTGACAAGTGGTCCCACTGTCTTTGTTCAACTATTGCTCGTGGTTCCTCCCACTAACGCTGAAAACATTGACTCGTGGTCCCACTGTCTTTGTTCCACTATTGCCCGTGGTCCCTCCCACTAATCCTGAAAACATTGACTCGTGGGACCACCAGTCATAGCAGCTATAAAGTATGGCTCATGGTCTCAGTAGTTTTTTTTTTTGTTATTGGCTACGGAGTAGTGACAGGTGTCAAAATGACAGATGTCAAAATTGTCAAGCTTCGCTCGGCTCTTTATTTGATCTTATAATGTGAATCTAACACCACAGATTCGCTCGCTCGTCGTCGCATCTATTTTTGACTTTTCGTTGAAAGACTTTTTACGTCTAAACGTGTACTGTAATATCTAGCAATATTGTCGAACGTAACGCAATGACAATCCAGCTGAACCCAACCTAATTTAGCTGTTTTACATAACGGAGCTATTTTGTAAAACAACTAGCGGTTATTCAGCGGTTATTAAACAGCTTATTCTAGAATCCAACTGTGAGATAAGATTATTTATTGCTGAAAGACATCGGCATCGCTAAGTCTACTAATTCCGCGAATGTTGTCTATGAAGAAAGGCGTTCCAAAATGATTAGCGAGTATAAAGTATATTTTCGGAACAGAAGGAAAGGGACCTCGATCAGCTGATCTGTTCACAGCTCACTGCAGGGTTTCTACTCTGTAATATAAATTTATATCGAAGGGAACTGGGTTCCCACGACAACTGCGGTTGTCGACCCCTGGTTCAACAAAGAATTGTCTTAATAGGACAAACTTAAAGTCATAACAACCAACTGCCATAACGCTACATGTAGATGGTTATGGTTGGTTAACAAGTTTTTTAGCTGATCACTTTCAATGCCTTTGAAACGTAGTATAATATTATATTCAATCTTTTCATTCAGATTATTGTCAATCATTAACCCTTTTAATACTCATGCCTCATTATCTTAACACAATAGATCGTAGATTAAATCTGAGAGGCTTTTGCCAATTTCTGTTGTGTTTGTGGACGTTATGTGTATATTTAATATCATTAATAACAATGTTTACATAATAACAAGTCTTTTACACTCATTACTATTTATTAAGAATTTGCGCTACCCATGCCTCATATCTTTTTGTCACCCAAAGGTTACCTGGAAGATATTGCTATTAGTAATAAGTGCCGCCTATTATACAATATTTATTTGTTCATGTGTAAGTTTAGTTTTATCTTTTTTTAAGTAAAAAAGTACAAAGTTAATAAATAAAATGTAATATTTAAATTATTGTTACAGAAGTTATTTGCAAAAGGATTAAGGATTCCCTAAGATTTAGAGAATTAAGTTAATTTAAGCACGGAAATAATAAATATAATCGTAGAGGGAAGAACACTATTAAGTAATAGAATAGATGATAATAGCATTAGGGAATATAAGAAAATGAAAATAAAATTATTACTAAATATAGAAAGGCAAGAAAAATATAATAATTGTGACAAAATAGAGTACGACATTAGTAAAGAGAAAATGGACTTAGCTTATAATATCCTAATATCATAAGACAGTATAAATATAAGAAACATAAAGCCAAAAGTGCAACTATTTTGAAAGAACAGGGTAAGATTCTAATAGATAATAAGGAAATGGTAGAGAGATGAATAAGATATATAGAAGAGCTGTATAAACGAGCAGGGTTATCGAAAGAAGATGTTGAAATTGAGGGAATGGTAGAGAGAAATGGTATGGGTCCAGATATACTTAGAAAAGAGTTTGACAAAGCACTAAGCAATATTCAAAATGGCAAAGCAGCAGGAAAAGATGGTATTTATATAGAGATGAGAAAGTATGCAAATTGTGATCAACCGATTTTAAAATAAGCAAGACCGTACCTAAAAAAGCTGTGAACTACATAAAACACTCAGTTTGATATCTCAAGCCAGCAAAACTTTACTCAAAATTATACAAAATAGCATAAAACCTCTCGCTGATAATTATCTGGGACCAGATCAATATGGTTTTCGTCAGAACAAAGAAACGAGGGATGCCATACCAGGCTTGAGACTTGCAATAGAGAGAAGGATAGAATTGGATTTGGACACGCATATTGCCTTCACGAGTACAGATTTCGAAAAAGCATTTGACACAGTTAATAGGAAACACATGCCCAATTTCATAGCTAAAAAATAAATAGAGTTACCAAATTTTTTTGATAATTTAGCCCGCAGGGAATGCTTCATTCATATGGAAGTAACGAAAAAAATGAAAATTTTATGCGAAGTTTCGCCTACGAAAACTACATATTGGCCATTCGGCAGCACTGCATACGCGCTGCAATAGAATACGGTAATCGGGTCGATCATTCAGTATCCGCCGCCGACTTCAATTTAACAAATTGACTTGATTTCGTCGCGGGTCGGTGCAGATCGTTGACTTCCGGTCACCAGTCATCTGGTGCCTTTTTTATCACAATTGAAAGTTGTTTTGTTAGAGTTCCATAAAAAACGTTAACTTTGTCTACCTATCAGTCAGCTGGATAAATAAATCCACCAAAGTATTGGAGATGTGGAGAGTTTTCATACAAATTGATATCGCATAGAGCTGGACTGTATTCTATAAGATGAAAAATTCATACTATATATTCATACTACTTATAGTCCAGTCAATCTTAGAATGTTTGTATGGAGAAAGTTGAATTAAATGTACACAGAGTGAAAGTTGCTAAGATATCAGTTAACTAACTGAAAGATTAAAATTCAAAAGAATCTCTGATAAATATTTTTTGAAAAATGACCACATTAATTAAGACCATGATTAAGAACAATATTAGTAAAATCAGACTAAGTATTTTGGTAAATTATAAAAAAAATACGTTCTTCCGGGTAGCAGTGAAAATAATATGAAAATACAATTATTTCGAAGTCATTTTACTAGTGTATGTTTAATTCGACTTCAAATCTTTCATTTACTGGTTACAGTTCGGGCCAGCACAGATGTCGGGCTTGAAGTTAGTCACAGGTAGGGTTACCAGGGCTTGAAATAGAAAAGCCGGTCGCAAGCAATAAAAAATCCTGAATTCTGTAAAAAAGTCCGGTCTTCTGCTGAAAATAAAACTCAGTAGATTAGATTGAAATTTATTAACTGAAATTACATTTTTTGCACTTTATATTTATACCTTTGTCACTGGCAACGGCTTTCAACAAGTTTGTTTTTGAAGAAATTTCGCGGTAAAATTGTGCACATGTCATATTCTTTAAATTATACTTTTAGTGACTCAACTGTCAATCTATTTCTTTCTTTCGTCCTCTGCGAATTCATTAGTGAAAATATTCGTTCCACGTTTGCATTATGTGGTATGATACAAAAATAATAATGACAAATCTTCAAAAAGCCGGTCTTGATTAAAATCCAGCCGGAGTCCGGTCTTAACTCTGAAAAGCCGGCCAAGACCGGCTTTATCCGGTCAGATGGTAACCCTAGTCACAGGTGACGTCACAGTTGCTTCTTGGAGCTTTGACGAGGAAGGGCAGGAATGAAAGGATAAGGAAAAGTATATAAAAACTGTCTTTCCACATTCAGTTAGATCGCATGGCGAAACCAGTTTATTGTATGCGTAACGAGATGCTCTTGGTTGTCTTTCGTGGCCAATACCTGACAAGGTAATTGTTTTGCAGTTTGACAAATTGGTTGCTCAATTCGAATCTTTTCGTTTTGTTTATTATCATCATGGCTGTCTTATTTTTTCAGGGTGGTTTCTTGGATTGGTTTACTAAATTTTTACGGACCGGCTTTTGAATCGCAATAAAAAATTAAAATTGAAGAACAATGCATATGTGCCGCAATAATGCGCCTAAATCCTAGTCAATGTGGGGCCATTTTCTGTTTATATTGCGTTGGACTGAATTGATGAATTCCTGTGCGGGGTATGGTTACTGTGGTTTATAAACATCTTCTTTATTTTCAATAATATACTTGTTTGAAATGTAGCTACCTACGGATCACCCGATATCTAGACAAACCTTGCAAGGTTTATTGATATCGTTGAATCATGTGATTGTGTTTTCCTTGATGATAATAAATGAATAAAACTGTAGGAATAAATCGTAATTTTCACAGTATTTAAACCATTTTACCTCTATCAGTTTAAATTAAAGTTAAAGATGAGATATCATCTTTAACTTTAATTATTCAAGTATTATTCAACTCGTGGAAATCCTTAAACAAAATCAACCTTTTTATAAGTTTTCATAACTTGGGTCAAGAAAATGTCAAAGTTTAAAATCTGTGACATTACATACCTTCTTAATATGGTCACTTTCATTAATATAGCCAGCCGTTTTGACGTGAAAACGGAACATACAGACGGACAAACATACACATTTTCGCATTTATAATATTAGTAGGGATTCATAATGGAGACCTTATATGTAAGTGATCAGGGGCTCTACCGCGTAATTCTCATTTGTATCAACTTCAAGCAAATGCATGCGAAATTCAACGCGTGCAAAAGAGATGGCATGTTAGACGGGCGTCGTCGCACGCACGTCAAATTTCAATCGCAAGTTGATGTTGATGAAAATGAGAATTACGCGTTAGACCCACTGGTCCTCTAAAAAGGCCGTTTTGCATGAATCACATTATGATTCTGTTCTAATGCCGTCTCTTTTGCTCGCGTTAAATAACTCTGACTCTGTCCTACTTTCAAATCATTTTATGATTCACCCAAGTCGGCCTTTTTAGATCCCCAGTAAACCGCAAAATGAAATTTAGGGTTCTTATACTAACTGAGTAATTTTGTTCTTATATCAAGTATTTTTGCAAAAAAGATATTTGATATTGATTGAAGATTGCAATTTCGCAAAAAAGATAATTGAGGAGTGTCATTTCAAAGTGACTTATTTCCACTTTTGAAAATAAATTAACTAATGATGGGAATCGATTTTTAGCATACGATTACACCACTATAACAAATTGTGTATTACAGAAACGCTTAATTCCTCTCTAAATTTGACTTTCAATTCACGTATCTAAAACAATTGCGCTTATTTCCACGTCATTTGCTAACAGTATTCAAGACACAAATATTCTTTTACAAACCGACTTATTTCCAATACATAATTCGAGTCTAGTCGCTTGTCTCTAGCAAACAGATTTATTTCCATTCCACACATTTCATAGATTAAGAAAAGCGGCGGAAAAGGCACAGACTCATCTAATTTCTTTGTCTATGCTAAAAAAGCCTGTAAGCCAAGACCAAAGAACAAAAAAAAGTTGTTTTCCTGTAGTCCTGAACAAAGTGACTTATTTCCAAATTATTGAGTAAGGTTTTACTATTATACATATTTTTTAGAATTAATGTGCTAGTGTCAGAATTACTTAAATACGATCTTCTTTCATGGTGACATGAAAAAAAATGTATATAACACAAATTAATAACGTAGAAGTTTTTGGCATTTATTTAAAAATCTGATAAGGTGGAAATAAGTCCTTTTGAAATGACGCTCCTCAATTGAACTTTGGTCCTGAACATTTACAGAGTCTCCAGTATAAAGGCTATACCAATCAATCACCTTGTATATTTTCCGCTCAAAGTACCTACTCGTATAATTCAATTAAAGTAGTTTTTCTGTATCATAGAACAGAGGGTGTGCCAGAGGATACTTAACCTTGCAATTGAACTCTTGCAACTGGAAAAACATGTTTATCTATATACCTATCTATGTACGTACTATACAGGATGTTGATTTGGTCTGCAATGTCTGCTACAGGATTTTGAAGGTTATTACCTAAGAAACTGCTGAAATTTTCATTACATATTTTTATTAATTACATGAGTTCATAATTTCTGTAATTCAAGAGCTATTGCCATTGATTGTTTTTTGTTTGAAAGTAGATTTCAAGATTTTACGTCTACGTATTAAATTTTGTTTTTACTGTTAGTTTTATAACTAAAATTTTGTTTTCAAAAACAGTTCGTCCTATATGCCATCCGTTTCCATGATAAGATTCGTATAAATTTGATACAGCACACACTTTACAAAAATTAAATTAATGTTGCTATTAGCTTAGACACAACGTCATTTATACACAAAAGAAATGATAAAATTTGGATTGTCATTCCTAAAAAAAAATGCAAAAATGTTGGTACTGAAATTAAAGTAGCAATTTCATCTATTATATACATAATGCTACCTTTAAAAATGAAACAAATTATGATTATCGTGATAAAGCCATTTTCTATATTAAATTTCGAAAAAACTTGTGTATTGTTGTAGTCTTTATAAATTAAATAGTGGATGAATCTTCAGACTCTTGAAGGATACAACAAAAATGGATCGCAAACAATTTAGCCGGCTGACCTCCAAATTTCATTTCGAAGATAGCGCTAAAATGTATTTTTTGCACCAAATTCATACAAGAGAAAAGAAAAAAAAGTTTCAGTTGGTGGCCTTATTGCTTTAAGTAATCGCTTCCAGACTGCCTTTGAATGGAAATAAAATATAGGACAAATCGCAAAGGTTAGTGGTCAAGACTGCCCGACAAGACCCTGACATTTTTTTTACGTCCTTTTTTGCCATTACTGTGCCTAATGAAAAGCGTCAATGAGACCTCAGATGAAGGCGTTCGCCCAGAAACTACGAGGGTAACAGCAGGCGAGAGGCAATAATCTACGGAAGCTGGTAACGGACGAATGGCTGATATTACGCAACCGCTTGTAACTGCTCCCCCGACATGGATATAATCGTATACAGTTTACCACAGTAGGCTTGCGTAACAAAACCAGGAAGAACTTGCTGAAACAGTGCACACCGTAGACGCTGACGCGTTTATGGAAACCCTTCCAGTATTCAGAACCACAGTACTTCTGAGCTGCGGGAGGGTTTAAGCGATTGAACGTGCAGTTTGATGAATTAAATGCTACCCTGCTTTTAGTTCTGTAATGCGGGAGGCTTTACAAACGCAATTCTAGCATTATGGATATAAATTCCTACCGCTACTAAGATTAGCCTACCCTGCTTTTAGTTCTGTAATGCGGGATGCATTAAAAACGCAATACTAGCGTTATGGATATGAATTCCTACCGCTACTCAGACTAAACATTGGGTTATAGGTTTAACAGAATACGCTTAGTAAGGACATCTATGTAATCAAGCGAAGATTAAAGAAAAGATGAATATCATAGTACTAAGAAAAAAAATTGAATTGCATAAACGTATGACAATTATTGTTTTTATATTACATATTATTGTTTTTTAAAGATTTCTCGAAAGCAGTGCCAGCTAGTAAATAAAGTAAAATTATATATTTTTACAATACAATTTTTAATACCTATAATTTGATACCAATATTGTATTTATATAAAAAAATATATACTTCACTTCTTTTTTATAATTCTCATTTGTGCTCATTTTTTTTTTTCGCTATTGTTCTCCTGTAATTGGGCAGTTATGATCTATAATTTATATTTTTTTTCATATTTTTCGGTCTCCCAGTTTCGGAGATGAGGGGACAAGGACATACATATTTTTGTGGTTGTAGTAAATATATATATTTTTACAATTAGCTCTTTATTATCTTTAATTTGATATCCTTATTGTATTTTTAGAATTTGTTTTAGAAATATTTTAAACAATTTAAACATTTTCATATTTTTTACACTGTAATATGTGGGCAAATTAATGCAATTTTTGTGCCAAATTTCAAGTCTTTATCTCTAACGGTGCTAAAGTTATGAGGTTGTGACATACAGACGGACGGACGGACGGACGGACGGACAACGAAGTCTCACCATAAAGGTTGCTTTTGTACCTTTTAGGTACTACGGAACCCTAACAAATAAAAGCGCGATGCGCATGATATCGCTCTCTCTCTCTCTCTTGGCACGTGCCGCTTTCGATCTGAGATCGGGGAGCATAGCACAGAAATCCCTCCCGCGTGTCAGATCGCGCCCAAGTACTTTTATGCTATCAAGGGATCTGAGTAGAGGAAGCGTTTTTATTATGAAGTCTTGAATACTACACCGAAAACAATACCCGAATCCAGATTCGTGTCGCTTGCGATCTGAGATCGGGGAGCATAGCGCAGAAATCCCTCCCGCGAGTCAGATCGCACTTAAGTACTTTTATGCTATCTAGGGATCTGAGTAGAGGAAGCATTTTTATTATAAAGTCTTGAATATTACACCGGAAACAATACCCGAATCCAGATCGTTCGCAACTCTGAATAGTGGAATGGTTTAAAGCAACTTTCTGTGAATTAATGCTAGTAAACCCTCCCGCAGCTCAGAAGTACTGGGGTTCTGAATACTGGAAGGGTTTCCATAAACGCCTGACGCTGACGCATCTCATTGACAGTCACCAGACCGAGGCGCACTCCATAACGCATAATGAAATTTAATCATACAGGAGAAGGGGATTCAGGTCGGACCTACACGGTCCGAGGATTTGGGTTTCAATAAACGACATCAACAGGTTGAAACGAAATTAAAACACTCGACTAAGATTGTAGTCAATAACAACGTAAAAGCTTTTTAGATTATTTCATGTATACGTAATAGTTTAAGAAATCTTAAGCTGTACAGATATACAGAAAGGATAATAATAGACCAAGGTAGTGTAAAAAGGACGAAAGCGGAAGGTCGTCAGAAGGGCAACAACACATCCAGAAGTTTGTTTAAATGTAAACGATGATAATGTTACGTCGCTCAGAACCTGTACCTAAAGTCTAATGTATTTAAATTAACATCTTCCTTTGAAAATGGTGTAAAATCCTAAACCGGTTGGGAGAAAACACAATTAAATAGTGAAACTACTGTACAAGTGGTTTTAATTCAAGATACTGTGTTTTAAGTTCACCAAGTGCCGACAATTGCAAGTATAAATTTTGTTTAAATTGACTTCGAAATTGAAAGACCTGCCTGACTGAAGTACAGAGGTTTGAAAAAACAAAAAGACATGCTCTTAAATTTTAAGTATACTCGTAAACTTTTCAAGTTTCGCTATTCACGTAATTGTTTAAAATTTCTTAAATATAGAGATAGGCGAAAATAATAATAGGCCAAGGTACAAGGTAGGTAAAAGGACGAAAGCAAAAGGTCGTACGAGTTCAAGAGCGGGGTAACAGAGGGCTCCAGCTGGCTCCTAAAATAGTGCGCGGGAGGGGATCGGTACGGCGCGCGCGCAGTTCCGGGCGTGCGTTCACGTTATACACATGTGCAGTTATACCAGTAATATTACGTAGTGTGCAAGTGTTGTGATCATGTTGTGTGGCACGAGCGGCGCGGTGGCCGCCATGGATCGAGCTTACATGTCGCTTAGGGCGCGCAAGCCTCAAAACAAAACCACGGTCTGTTTTTTTTTACAAATCCTACTTTTATCTGCTTCAGATTCGACCTTTGAACTCCGAAATCCCGTATATTTAAAATGTCGAAAGTGAAAAGTTGAGGCCCAAAACAGGAACCCTGTAATACGCCCAGTATTTTTTAACGGGTTTCTTATTGGGGTTTTGAGGCTAGTTGATCTGTAATTAAACGTCGAGAATAGAATGTGTATTGCTCATTTCCCGGATGCCGGTGCGCCTGCTTAGTCTAGCTTGGTTGAATCTTAATGTTGATATTGACGATATCGTGACATGGGTTTAACAAGACTCTCTAAATTGGTTCTTTTTGAGAGATTTCTCTAAATTCTCGACTCGAAATTAAAATATTGATTTGAATATTTATAATGATTTAACAATATTTTACCAATACAAAGGTACGTAGGTGATAATAATAATATCTATAGTTTACATCATCGCGTTAAGATTTTTCAGCTTAATCAATGTGAGATCATTTTCCTGATTTTCCCCATGTTACCTCTTCTTTTTTTATATCAGTCTCCTTAACAAAGCTATGGCTTTATATATTTATATTTCATCACAACACACATTAGCCCTTATTAAAAGAAAACCATGTCGGTTATCCGTATGAGTTTATAACATGTATTCCACAGTTACAAAATATCAGTTTTTATTGATGTCTCCAAGATCAGTATCAAACGGTAAAGTTGGCAGCTCATTATTTACTACTTCCCTTATTTTTATGACTGCAACAACGAATAGTGCTGCGTATATCATATGATTTATCTCACTATCAATAAAATTGCTCGTTTATGTTTAACTTTTTGAGTAAAAATAAATAGTCAGTTATGGTCAGGCGTTGGTCCGGTTATTGAGTGTTGCTAAAGGATATTGTCATACCCGGGTAATTATGACGTGCTCAGAAAATTTTACCACACGGTCAACTGATTATATTGATATACTTCCAAAGAAAAACATTTTTTGGCAAAAAAATTTACTTCCCTATAGAAAATGACGAGTATGTAAAATTTCTATGGAGAAGTGAAGTTTTTTTTCGCGTTTTTTCATATATTTTACTTTGGAAGTAATTCAGTATATATTTAGTAGAGCATGTGATTTAATTTTCTGAGCACGACATAATTACACGCGCAAATTTAACCAATTATTTTTATATTTCCTTACTCATTTTGAAATTATTAAATGATTTTTGTATCGCACAAACATTATTTTTATTTGCGCCGTTATGTTTCAGTTGTTCGGTAGGGTCAGTTGATTAGATGATTTCATATCAACATACAGTACTCGGCAGTTACTAATGCACATCGTCTATCTTCGGCTTCATAGAGCGCCGTCTCTGTCACCGGACTGTTAGTGCTTCGTGTGACAGAGATGACGCTAAGATACGAGTACGATGTGCATTATTTGCTGCCGGGACCGGTATGCCTAAACGTACATATATATGGCCTGCATAAGAATTTAAAATAATAACGCCTTATACTGGACTGGCCATATTTGTCGCCGAAGTGATAACCGTTTGGGCCGTAAAGCATTGGAATGGAGACCACTTACAGCAAAGCGTAGCGTAGGCCGCCCTCGTGCCCGCTGGACTGACGATCTGAAGGACATTGCGGGTGGCGGCTGGATGAGGATGACTGAGGACCGCCAATAGTGGCGTAATATGGGGGAGGCCTATGTCCAGCAGTGGACGAATACGGGCTGGTGAATGGAACACCTTATAGAGAATATCTTCTAGCTATTCAAGAGACGACGACTGATGTAGTTACTTGACGATCCCAGCAACAATTAAATTTAACTTTTTTGATCAATCTTTATCTCGACCACAAAATAAACTAGATGAATAAAACCAGTAGGTACCGACAGGAAAAGAAGAGTCGAGCTTGAAAAAAAATAACTAAAATAGATATCGGTTCATTCATTCATATCTTCTTCAAGTACGCGTTTGTTTGTAGTATTCATTGAAGAATGCATCTGACGCAAATACTTTAGCTATTGTCCGATGAGTCACCCGTAAAACTTTCAGTTTGTAGTTGTGTATCTTTTTCTATTCGTTACATAAAGCTTGTGTTCATCACTAACTTTTTTGATTCTAATGATTCAGCCACTTGCTGATCTGCAAAGAAGAAACACGGGAAGGTGAACAGGCAACCCCTGAACATGGGCTCTATTCTCTATCACGGTCATAGATATCATAATTCTATTATTCCACGGTGCGATAAAACAACTGTTCAATTGTTTTTACCTCATTTCTGGGATTCATATCGTGATGGATTTATATTTAATGTCATAGGTCACCCAGAATATTTTATGTGGATGATACTAATTCATGATTTATATTATTTTGTACCAGCTGTGTTAAATAAACTTTTTCTTCTAGACTTAACTCCACAATCCTGCAATCCCTCCCAAAAAAACAATCTCTGTATTTTTGTACAATATCATTGTTTACCAGATGTCATTATTCATATCATATCATCAATGCACACTGAATTTTTTGTGCAAATCAGTCAATTTGATTCAGATTTTTTTTGCCGATTCGTATTGTTTGCGCTATTGTATGTAACTTGCGTTTATTTTGGTCTAGAGGTGTTTGCCCTACAGAATTGCGTCGGAAAAATTTGTGCCGTATTTATAGCCATAATCAATCATGGTGATTGTGTCAAGGTGTTTAATAACCGCCATTATGATTATCATCATTGTGCACTATGTCATCAGAAGTATCAGAACGTATGCGTTGTTTATTTGTAATTTGTTTGTGGTAAATTGTAGGCTTTGTCGGTAAATTTAATTGCATTTATTTGCTATGATTCATCATTAACTTAGCAGTGAACCTTGTCCTGTTGACTCGACAAAACTCTGATCGGAACACATGTATAAATTGTTCCTTGATTGATTTTTTTTTTTGCAATAACTATCGTTTGAATTCTTCTTGAGAATCTTGATAAAACTTATTTTATGTCAAATTGATTATATCTCAATTGTTTATTGAAATTGTACCTGTGTTTGTATTTACTTAAGGCAAGTCCCTCATTCAATAGATTAGCATCATCACTGGTCTATCTATTTCTTTATCTGGTTATTGGTTCCGCACATTTGTGCAATGTTCAATACCTATTGTCTTTCCTTGTGTATGAATAGTCATGCCTACTAATTAGCCTGTCTATTGTGAGATTATACACGATTCTATGGTATGTACATGCAGTACCATAGCTGTGTGCTTACGGACGTATTTTCTTTTGTTCATCGTTAATTTGCCGATGTTTTGACTTCCATTTAGGGTGAGCTGTGACCTAGATTCTTCATTAAGGTTTCTACCAACGCCAACGACCTTGAACTAAGTTACTTTGTAACCATTTTATACGGTAACTATAGCATTAAATTTTTCAACAGAAGAAAAATACATAGTAATCTGCATGATACAAATAGTGATGTGGTTTTTCCTGAATTTCATTATAACATACAGAAGTTAAGCAAGAAAATTGTAAGTTTACCCTTATTTCTCGATTTTTTGTTCACTTGTAACAACATAACTGCTGCAGTTTTTATCGAAACAGTATGAAAATTTATAAACTTCTAGACAAAATAATATAAAATGATTTGGTTTTCTCAGTTCTTGGAAATTAATTTTATTTTGGATAAAATAAATTAAAAACACTATTTTCGCACTTGTCAACCGCAGCGACTGACGTAACAGCCATGTTGCAGTGCGAGCTGATAAGGACTTTATTTTGTTCTAAATTTCAACCACCACGAATCGAAGTTGCTAATTATTCCGATGGAGCCATCTTAAGTCACATTTGCGGGCCTATTATCTATCTTTGCATCGGTTGCCAATTGGGACCTACCATCAAAAACATAGGTAAACCTATATTATCTGGGGTAAAACTATTAAATTCCGGTTGTCTTCTAAATATATTTTCGCACTTGAAGTAACGTCACAGTTCGTAAATAGCTCAATAACCACTGAAGGCAATTTTGAAAGTTCAGTTTTGTCTATGTTTTTGATGATAGGCACCCAGTGAGTAACCGATTCAAAGATACATAATGGGCCTGCAGCTCAATTTTGAGGTCACTGTCCTAAAGTACCTGTATTAAGGGATGATTTATATTTGTATTGTATATAAATACTATTTGGAAATCTTAATTTGAAAAGTTTTAAAATGACGTCATAAAGGCGAAATAAAATATTCAAGTAATATCCATATTCTTCAATTGTTGAAATATATATGGTTTAAAAATGGGTTAGTCCCGAAACGGTTTTAGAATGATATCATACCTTTGTGTAAATTTGACCAAAAATCGACTTATTGATGTCAAATCGTTTTAATCGGTCCCATCGAAAAGACTTTTTACCATCTCCATGTCGTTTGTTTTGCATAAATCATACATCAATCCTTAGCATATTTGTTCACTAAAGCCTACAACAAATTCCGTTACATTTCTCAACAAGGCCATTCCTATATCAGTCGCGTCAGGTGTCCCCCACCTGCTGCATCAGCCCCGCGTCACGCGCAGGTGATCACCCCACTAGAGTCGTATCAAGGGCATACAGCCCTTACGTTCTAGATATAGCTTCAACAATAATCTTTATGTCCTCAGCATAAGGATCAATGAGTTGAGGAAGGTTTTGAGGGAACAAGTTATAGTAGGACTTTGTGGTGGTGTTTCTGAATAGTGAGTTGTTTAGTCTATCGGATTTAACGAGTTTTCTCTTCATGTGGAACGTTTTGGTTGTTGTAGTTTGAAGCAGAAGATCTCCCGAGGGTTTTAACCCTTAACTACTTACTCCCTATTTTTGTCACATAACCACCCACCAACGGTCATAGAGACCGCTTATTTCAAATTCAAATTCAAATTTATTAATTCAAATTCAAATTCAAATTTATTAATTTATTAATTCAAATTTAATGTCAAAAACCCTAGTAACTAGTTTAAACAAATATTATACTAACTCCGCCCATTCCATTAGTCTTGCTAAGAAGAAGGGTAAAAAACTTAGCAAGATCATGTCTTTTCTTTCATAATATTAGTTAAAACAACTAAATGTAAAAAATACAAGACAGGAGAAAATTATATCATGAAAGAAAAAATATGTAATACCTTTCTCTACCTGTCCCATATAGTCCATCTGCTTTTACAGTCATTTCATCTATTAACTAATTAACGTTATAGTTGATAGCTATAAACATAACATAAGATTATTCAATCGAGTAATCACGTCCAAGTGAAAAGTATAATTTTCTCCTATTTCGCCCTATCAAGGACGCAGCGAGCGTTGCGCGCTGATATGAACGTTATTTCAATGTCGTTTCCGTTGATACTCGTAGTTACAAATATCGAGCTGCTAATTTGGCGATGGTAATCGCCTTAATATAATGTCTTTTCTAATATTAGATACAGATAATATTATTTTAAGAACTCACAAAAGAAGTGACTTATTTGTGATAGTACTTACTTGTTATTTTATTGTTAATCCACCGTTTGTGTTTATTATACTATATTATGTATGAGGTAGTGAACGTTTGTGTTTATTATACTATATTATGTATGAGGTAGTGAACGTGTTTTCATCTCATTTCAAAACAGATGTCTTATTTGCATAACAATATGAATGCTATTTCCCATAAGCATAATATTTACCTTCTTTTACGTCAGTTTTAACATTTTCTTTAAAGTGGACTTTGACACCTTGTATGAGTACTGTGACACCTTGTATGAGTACTTTCCTATATAAATCTTCATCACAAAGTACATATTTTCTATAAACATCAAACAAAAGTCATTTATTGATACCTAGATATCAGGAGATAAGGGAGGGGCGTGGCGCTTGAAAACGCACGAGGCCAAAAATGTATCCACCGCCGTCTTTTTATGTATGTAAAACCAGCTAAACGGTTATAGCTAGCTAATCGTTTGTTTTTGGATATATAAAAAAATTCACGGCAGTAACTATATATTACGAAGTTAAAAGAAAAACTATCACAGCTAAGTAAAAAAAAAGTTAAAATTGTAAATAATTGAAAACAAATCTTAATGTTTTTTTGTATTTTAATGTAAGTAATTTAATTTGTGTTTTCAATTGGTCTTTTTTACCTAATAAAGAACTTTTTCAAGTTCACCGGCTTCATCGAGCTACTAGCCCCGAGAGAAGAATTGCCGGCCAGTCCGATTTCGCAAAGTAATCAGTGTTATTGCATAGATTTGACTATGCAAAACACTGCTTAGTTGGCGAAATTGGATAAATTCACACAATATGCTGTATATTGGTACCAATTCGGTGAAGCACATCTTAACTTATTTGACAGGACTAAACATAATTTAAGCGTTCTGTCCTTGTCTTTTCGATAAAGAAAGAAAAAGACAGGACGCTTAAGGGCAGGTTATCCGGGACCTGTAGGTATTTATCGCTACCTCAGCCCCCGCCAATTCACCGCGACGTATTTATTTACGATGCAACTGAGCGGCTAGAATCGTTACCTCACGTGACTCGCCACCGACCGCCGTACATTAAAATAGGTTCGGGGCCAGTAACTGTACTTCGTACTAATAAGAATTGATTCCGATAAATGAACCAACATAAACTATTCCTACTAAAAAACCGAGTTAGTACAAATAGGGGAGTTTATTACATTGGATCATATGAGCAATATTTAAGCACGCTCTTGTAAAAAATTTGGAAGTACAGCTAAAAATATTGAATACACTTGGTAACCATATGAGCTAACAAAGCTGACTCTGAAGGCTTTCATTGTAATCTAGGAGCTGTCAAAACTTAATTTTGTTTATTACAAAATAGTTCATAAGTATTAAAAATAGAAGCTAAATTACTTTGGAATAATTTAGGTTTCGACGGCACTAAAACTTAATTATAGGCGTAGTATTTAAATGAGCGAATATAAATTCAAATATATGGTGTCAAAAATACTGAATATAGCGTACTAAAATACTAAGTGGGCGAAATAAAAATGTTGTAAACGGCGACTTGAAATTACAAATTTGAGGTGAGTTGATAATTCTCAGGCGAACAATTTTCTATTTTAGTGTCAATTTCATTTTAAAGCGCTACGTAAAAGTTTTAGCGTCCCTGTTACTCCATATGCGAAAAAACCCTCAGTGCAAGTGGGACGGATTCGTGGAGAAGTAGTAAAAAAGTCAGTTTTTTATTAATATAAAATGTACAAAGCAATTTTGTCAAAAAGTTTTTCAAGGAGACTGTACAAATACATAATATCCACATTTTGAATGCAATTTGACAATGAAATTAGTTAGGATTTCAGAATTACATGAAAAAATAAAACAATTTCACACACACACCCTCACCTTCACTCACACCCTCTCCCTCACTCACAACACACCTCATTCACATCTTATAATATTAACTTCTCCTATTGAACTTATTGAACTTTCAAATACATATATATTCTGAAGCAACTAATTCATTATATTTTTTATAAATTTTTTGTAATTTTTTTAGATGTAAATTGTTACTTGCTCTTTTAGCACTCATAATTATAATATTCTTTAATGTTCTGGGTCGAGCCTAGTTTCCACTTCACAAGGCAACTTAATGTGGGAATTAGTGTCGTCTTGTATATTGTAACATGTTTTTGCAATAAAGAAATTTTCATTTTTTTCATTTTTCATTTTCAATTTAGAGGTCTATTCGGAATTAAATTCTATCAAGAAAATTTCATCCAATCGCGTTTTCCTTCAGTGACAATTTTAATCAAATACTCAATAAACATTTACCCAAAATGAAATACGTAGATGACGTTATAGTGGAGTAAATGGATTCGATAAAACCCCATTTTTTTCCGCTTCGCTCGGCTCCTTATTTTATATTACATGTAAACCTAACTCGCTCCTTCTCGCTTCGCTCTTCATCGCACCTATTTTTTGATTTTTGGTGAAGTATTTTCGATTTCATACTTTAAATTCGCCCACTCGGTATTTTTAGTCGCACGATTTGTTCAGTTGTATGTGTGCTAGTGCTGAGACCCGGTTGCGAGGTGTCATAGCTTGATTGTTGCTCTGAGATAGGTGAAGGATCCACGTTTTCTTTTTAAATATTATTTTTATTATCATGCAAAGTCAGAGTTCTTATAGGCATCCCGCGTGTATACCGTGGGTTTACTATACCATGTTGTTGTTTTATTTTGTTATTTTATTTGTAAATTTCTATTTTTATTCATTCCATTTCTGAACATGTCTTTTCTCTCTAATTTTTTTTTGCATGACATCCATTACAGTCTATTCCATTTATGAGGTAAAGTTACTTAGTCAAGTTTTTTAATTTGATTAAATACTATTATTTTTCAATTTTATCAGCATGCGACTTATGCGTGCTCGCTATTCAAAATCGTTGCATCATATTCATTGTCACCATCGTCGTCATCACCCTCACCATCGTCTGTAGTATCCACCGTATTTATTATAATTTGGTTATCTATTAGGGCATCGATATGCACATCTCGGTCCCAATCAGCGAAATTTAGATTTAATGTTCGTAAAACCACACTATTCCAATTCGCAGCAGTAACGTTATACGAGCATGCTTCTTGCAACAACGACAGCATTTTGTTTGTGTGACTATCGACCTTCTAACTTTTTTCTTAAGTGGCGATTTTAATTTATTATCTTCTGGTATATCTTTACCATGCTTTTCATTACTTATTTGGGAAACAGTTTTTCAACTGATAACGAAAGAGTGGACTACCATTCTGAAACTCACATTCAAAGTTATGTTGTAGGCGTACCACAAACTCCCGCGCTTGACTGCCCAACACAGTTCCTTTAGTGGTCAAGCAAGAAGAAAACACACGCACGCAACGTATACAAGGCTTCTGCACCGTACTGAACAGACAAAAAATATGGCTGATCGTGATTGCCATGGTAACCATGGTGATTGCGAGGTGGACCATATTTTTAGTAGATTTGTATTTCCTACGACCGTACACAAGAGAATAATCGATTAACTAACCGATTTTATGAGATTTTTTGAGCTACGTCACTATGTTTAAAAGTAAAAAATAAACCATAGAACTTAAACGCGTATTTGCAGTAAAATATTATTTTATTTAAAAGGTATACTTATTTTGAGCACTATATCTAAAAAAAATACGTTGATTATGTTTGTGAATTAATTGTATAATGTTTTGAATTGATTGTGGTTTTTTCAAACGGTGATTTACTGTCATAAACAAAGACTATTTATTTTTTCAATTTATGTGAAACGTGCAGAGTTACGTTCTCAGAAGTGTCAAATGTAACTTCGTAAATGGAATAGACTGTAATTATTTTATTTGTAATTTTTTGTCAAATTAATTATTTTTTAGTGTGTGAAAACAATTATTCAATATTATTTTTATGAATAAATTATTATTATTCATTATTTTCTTAGTCAATAGTATAATTGTACTAGTTAAAATTCTTAATTATTAATTATTATGTTTTACTTCTATTTGCTATTGTGTTTTGTTCATATGTGGCAAATTGAAAATCAGAGCTGCAAGTTACTTCAACGTGTAGCATTTGATAAGCTTGCTCCTTTTTGCCATTTTGTTTTGTGTTGTACTGTGTCTTCTTTTTTTATATGTTCTGTGGCCAATAAACTCATTTCACTATCACTTTCACTATCTCTGGTATTACACATTTTATATAAAATTGTATTAGCTTCCTCTCCATCTTCGTCATCCAAAAATCATCATCTCTTGTATTGCGTTCAATATGTACAAGTTCATTATCTCCTACCCAAATGCCAAAGAGACATAATCGCCGTTCTGTCACGTAAAGCTGTCCTTGTACCTGGTAATACCAATTACTGTTTTTATCGAGTTTTGTCGTACTTGTTGCCTCTATACATTGTCTCGATGCGAAGGTGCCCTGCTCAGTACGAAGATTTGATAAGCTGAAGTTAAGAAAGTTTATTTAATCAGTTACATACGATTCATACTTAAGCTTACAAAAAAATAATAATACGTAGATCCAATCGCATTATATATATATATACAAGGTGACTTTTTGATCATCGTCCAAATTCATACTGGAGGCTTGATAAGTAATCAGTATCTTGGATCAGTAACAATTTTTGTGAAATTCGTAAAATGAAATTTCGGCTTCCCATAGAAATTCAGTTCCAGTCCCGAGTGAATCACTATGGGGGAGTCAAAATTTCATTTTACGAATTTCACCAAAATTTTTATTGATGCATGATACTGATCACTTACCAAGCCACCAGTATGAATTTGGACGATGATCAAAAAGTCATCTTGTATATTATATATTTACATAATATGTATATTATATATCTATACATTCTGTCTGACTGCAAGAGTAAGTACTGTTACATTTTACTGTTGTACAGTTATATTCGGACTCAAGAGTTGTTTACATTTTTTGCGTAATTTCAAAAGTTGGTTGTTCTGTACGATCAATAAAACATCTCGTTACAGTTTCAAAGAATTGTTTTCTTATCTTCAGCACTCTCAAATTTGAAGATTTGTATGGTTCCGTAGTACCTAAAAGGTACAAAAGGAACCTTTATGGTGAGACTCCGTTGTCCGTCCGACCGTATGTCACAGCCTCATAACTTTAGCACCTTTAAAGATAAATACATGAAATTTGGCAAACCCACGCCCATTGCCCATTGCCCACATATCACGAGGAAAGAAAGATTGAAATTATTCAAAATATTTCCAAAACAAAACTGAAAAATGTTATCCTAAAAATACAATATGTGTATCAAATTATAGATATCAAAAAGCTGGTTGTAAAAATACATCGATATAAAAAAAATGTAAATGTATGTCTTTATCTCCAAAACTGGTAGACCAAGCATTATGAAAAAAATCATGGTAATAGTGTTTACGTAAGGATTACAGGAAAAATAAAGCAGTTGAGAAATTCACGAAAAAAAATAGTAAATTAAATTTATCATCCACAATACGGAACCCTAGGTACGCGAGTCTGACTCGCCCTTGGCCGGTTTTTTTCTTCTTATTTCTAGTTTCCATTTTTATTTTTAAACATCCAAGCAAGATACAACTAAATGATTTTTATTTACATGTACACACAACTGATAGTTTGATGTATATTTACACGATTATTTAAATAATGATAGTACACTCTATCAGAGCTTCGAGACGAGTGAGGGGGAACCAGGGCTCAGAAAATTGACATAGGTCTTGCCTCGACAGCCGCTGGCGGGCAACTGGCGGCCGCTCGCCGAGTAGTCGCGAATCAATTTTGCTTTTTAAATTAAGGGAAAAAAAACGGTTTTCATTAAAAAAAAAGTAACCACAAAAGTTATTAGTACAATAGTTTTACTTTGATTATTTGCAATTTTCATGCAATTTGGTTAAGTACGCGTTACATAAAACGAAAAAAATCTTAAAAATCGACAAAGTTTCGGATTTTTTTTCGATCGAGCAAAGTGTAACGTCTCGCAAATTGAACCACAAAAAACACTGCACAAAAGATGTATCTGAAACATATATTTTTTTCAGATTTTAAAAATAACTATTTGATGCTTTAAAATGAGTTTGAAAACAGACAAAATTGGGATAAGCCCCCCTTAAAATAAGGTTAGTCCTGTTAAATAAGTTAAGACGTGCTATGCCGAATCGATACCAATATGCAACTTACTTACTCCCACTTACTGGGGATTTCCTATTACTATCACAATCATTTCTGGCTTAGCCAATTAGAGCGCGTTAAAGTGCGACAAAAGATGGCGGAATTTTTTGCGCCTCTTTAGGGTAGTTCCTCTCTGTCCAGCTCCATATAGAATAGATTCGATTCTCTCAACGTCACCCCCGCTTAGGGTTGCCAAATTTTTTTGAATGAATAAAGTACGAGTATATCTGATTTCAGGGGCGGTAAATAAAAAGTACGGTCCTTTAGAAAAAAGTATTCTTTATTCAAGGGAGTTCAAAGATTTTTTGAAAAAAATGTCGCGATAGCTGCTGCGGGCGGTAGGAACTAGGAAGGCCAGACTCCATACTAACAACCTCAAATCCTTTTGTGAAACTGTATTTTTTGTGCTATTTGCATAAACACAAACGCACAACATAAAAAAATATCATCCACAATGAAGGAAGTCATACATTTTCCATTGGATTTCTTTACGGCTCTGTTTTTGTTTTCAGTTTACGTCTAATTTTATGTAAAGATTGAAATAAAATATTTTCACGTACTTTATAGGTATTCAAAAGTATAAAGTACAGGGACCCAAAATAACGTAAGATACTTTATTTTAAAGTACGGTTGGCAACCCTACCCCCGCTGTATCCAAGTTGGTGTATGTATTCCCGATGGATCACCGACTCATGCGTCAGAGCTGGTCGTGTGTGTCGCATATTAATGAACACTGTATACTTACACATTGGTTAACAGCTTTATTGTTGGTGCGGTTTATGAAGGCCGGTGAGGTTGATCATACCTGTTTTTGTAGCGAAGTTCCTTATCGCACGTTGCACTCCAGACACTTGGCGAATGAGAGCTAGGCCGAAAAAAGTGTAAAACTTCGAACGTCACGACGACGAGACGTTGGTGATCATTGAACCTTGTTCCTGGTCCCTGGCCGAGTCTCGGGTATCGGGCGGTTGATTGGATTTCACCTTGTATAATATATATTTTACCTATCATTTAAATAGTATATATTGCTACATAAATTTAATAAACCTTTAATCTAGTTCATGTACATTTATTATTTTATTACATATATTTTTATAAGATTAAATTTGACTTGTAAAAAGTGTATTATATATACCTACTTTACAAAATAAACAATTTGAATTTTAATTTGATTTCTGCTATTATATGTGTGTTTACAAACGTATGTCTGTGTAAATATATTACTGCAGTATACATATACAGTATACATATAAGGTGACTTTTATTGATATAGTCAAATTCATACTAGAGACTTGGTATAGATACATAGACAGGTGAAATTTAATTAACGTCCCGATTTCATACTGCAGAGTCGGTTAGTGATCAGGAACAAGGTTCAATGAATCCTTTTTTTAAATCATAAAAAAATATCCCGTATTATTGAAAGTATGTTAAAGTGGAATTAATAATTTTCTGGAGCCAAAAAACACGCCATATTTTTTTCAAATTTTTACCATCTACATTGACGGAACTGAATCTAATGCAAAACTGATGTTTAGCAGTGTGGAGCCCCTTAAGAGGCTATGCGAATTTTATTTTTGTCACTGTCACTCCAAGCGAAAAATCGCACAGTGCGAGAGGGGCGGATTCAGGGCAAAAGGGAAAAAAGTTGGTTTTATACTTTTATTGAAAAAAAAAATTGTTAAATTTCAAAAATCAAATCTCTAGATATTGTTGAAACACACCTAATAAAATATGGTTGAGTTCTGTATATGGTTCCTATTCGTTAAACGAGGAGAAAAAGTGTGTTTGAAGACCTCCAAAATTTTAAATTTATCCAACCATGTTTTCCAATTTCAAAACCCTAAGCTATATAGTCAAAATGCATATACCAGAAATTTATTAAAATTTTCCGTACATTTAATGAAATACACAGAAAAAAAAAAACACCCGTATTTTTTTCGCATATGGCCTTAAGTTATATCTCAGATTACCCCACTCGGGGAGGCGTGCAATCTACATAAAATTATTAATAGCAATGATGATGATGATGATGATGATGATGATGATGATGATGATGATGATGATGATGATGATGATGATGATGATGTCCTCCTCATCGTGGTCCGACGACGGCGACCTCATGATTTGTTGGACTTCTACGGCGATGAGCGCGAATATGACTCGCGAAACCCAGCTTGGTTCTAAAAGTCCGATTACAGCGACCGCAGTGTAGTTCACCGCGACCGTTGTACGTGTATGCATATGTGGGCTTTGGACGAGTCTTGCGCTGCTGCCGGTTGGAGTCAAGGGTCTCGAGTCTGGTTTCCTCGAACTCCTTTACACGATCATGGATGACCGAGCGCCACCCAATGCGCTCGCGAGCAGCTTCCTCCCAACTGCCAGGCGGAATGCCACAGGCGGTTAGATGCCTTTTCAGGACATCTTTATAACGAAGATGCTGTCCACCGGCTTTTCGCGCTCCGTATGACAGCTGAGAGTAAAAGACTTCTTTGAGTGGTCTCGCATCTTCCATGCGTACCACATGACCGCACCACCTAAGCTGAGTTTTCATCAGCATTGCTATTTGTGTCCGCCTCAGAACTTCCGTATCTGGAACACGGTCCTTCTGAGACCTACTAAACGTATTGCTATTAGGATCGTGAATAACAATAAGAATATCTTTATTTGCTTTAACAAGGGTAGATAGTACTAGGTGTATAGTAGGTACATGCAAAAGAGCTCCTTATTAGCTAGTTTTAATGTAGCATGCAAATTTTGGTACAAAAGAAATATAAATATTTGGTACAATAGAAAATATAGTGTTCCTAATAGCAATACGTTTAGTAGGTCTCAGTTCCACTTTAATGTTCATGTCCTGCCTTCGTTCAACGCATCGACTGTACCAGCATACCAAGCCATCAAATTTATATTTAGAGGCAGACTCAATGTTTTGGATCGGATCGATATTTTATGATACAATATTAAAACTGTACCTACCTATGTAATTAGGTTTGTCGTCTAAATCTAGAACTTTATTGATTCAAGCTACTGTTCTATTTAAGTTTCCTTTACAGGCTCTTAGTCTTTCAGTTTCAGCTATACGGCTAAGTTGTATTGTTGAGATGTGCGTTCATCGACATTTGTTGCAGTGTTTTTATAATTTATTCAGTATTGTTGAAGATTCTGCCTCTAATTCTACGAAGAGGTTTTATGTACAAGTAAGCAATGTTACGTATAGTACGTTTCAAATACCAAGGCCCCATTGCACTTTAGACGGTCATTAGGCGTTAACAATAGGATTAGTGATAACAAAAGATACCTGGCCAGATACGCGTGCCAATTTGAAGTGCTCCAAATTAGATAACAAAAGGCAAACATTATGAGCCCCATTTTTTAGTTTCTAGTGCAATGGGGCCTTGGTATTTGAAACGTACTTTATCTTTTGGTATCACTAATCCTATTGTTAACGCCTAATGACCGTCTAAAGTGCAATGGGGCCTTGGTATTTGAAACGTACTATAATTAATAATTACACCTTGAGCGTGTTTGAAAACTAAGGGCACGAAGTTGGAGACCAGCGTAGTAGAGATGATGAATATAACCATTAACCATTAAATTTAACGAATATTGGAAATTAACCATGATATACCATTATCCCTTAAACAGGCACTTGTTACGCCGGTACACAAAGGAGGAGATAAAGACGATCCCTATAATTACAGGCCTATTTCCGTACTACCAGCTATTTCCAAGATTCTAGAAAAAATTAATAAACTCAAGACTGATTACCTACTTAAATAAATTTAACTTACTATCAGAGTCACAGTACGGTTTTAGACAAGGACTCTCAACAGAAGACGCTGTTTCAGCTCTGACCTCTATTATTGTTGACCAAGTGGATAAAGGCAAAAAATGTCTTACTGTCTTTATAGATCTGAAAAAGGCCTTCGATACTGTCTCGGTTCCTATACTTCTGTGTAGACTGGAGCATGCTGGAATAAGAGGTGTACCATTGACGCTTTTCAAGGATTATCTTACGAACCGCGGGCAGAGTGTTAAAATTGGTGAATATACTGTTATGTATGCATTAGAGGGTAAGTGGAAATATTGTACGGCCGCGGCCGCCTCTGCGGGTCAGTAACCGAACTGTTGTCTTTTGTCTGCGATTACAAGTTGAGTTGTTAACAGCTGCCGTTTATTTGTCTATTTCCTGGCTAGACTAGAAAACCTATTAGTGCTCATATTTAACAATTGGCGACGAGATAGTGATCGAACCTACGTGATAGTGCGGTGACAGTGTGCAAAGACGTAAAATAAAACATTAATCATGTCGATTGGAAAGTTGAGCGAGTTCGACGTAGAAACGGATTGTTGGCAATCATACGTGGATCGTTTAGAACAGTATTTCTTTGTTAACGATATCGTAGAAAAAAAAAGAGTGCCGATTTTAATAACAACGATGGGAGCTGCGAGCTACGAGCTTTTAGTGACTTTGTGTACACCGGTTAAACCAGCCAAGAAGGAATATGCTGATCTGGTGACAATAATGTCAAATCATTTACAACCTCAACGAAGTGTTTTGGCAGAACGTTTTAAATTCCGTCAGCGAAAACAACACAAAAGTGAATCACTAAAAGATTACCTAGCAGATTTAAAAAAGCTTTCTACATATTGTGACTTTGGTAGTTGGCTGGATGAAAGTTTACGTGACCAATTTGTGTGTGGACTTCACAATGACACAATTAGGCAGCGATTGTTTTCGATAGAGAATTTAAAGTTTAGTAAGGCTACGGAAATAGCAACTTCAATGGAAGCAGCGGAGTTAAACTCAGCGGCGGTGGATGGACATTCGAACAAGGCAAACGACGTGGCTAGCGCGGGCACGTATCACGTGACCACCATGGCGCGATCGGCGAGCGGCGGCGACGGCGGCGGGAACACACCGCATAGGCGACCGGCTCGTGGCGGCGGCCAGCGAACCTCGTCAGCGAATGTTTACCGTGGCCAGACGGGCGGAGGGCGCTATGGAGGCGCCACTACATCAAAACAATTCCATTTGGGTTCCGTGAAGGCGTGCCTAGTGTGCGGCAGTTCGGATCACGGAAAAGAAACTTGCAAATATAGACGCTATGTATGCAGAGTGTGTAATCAGGATGGACATTTAAAGAAAATGTGTCCGAAATTACGCGATGTAATTGTTGCAAATAATTATGTTGAAGAAAAAGTAAGTGAGGATGAGGAAGATTTGGAGGTAAATTTTTCATTCCTTAAAGAAAGTTTGTTACAAAGATATAAACCCTATAGAATGACATTGAGCGTAAATAACAAGCAGTTAACAATGGAGTTAGACACGGGAAGTACGATTTCTTGTATAAATTCAGATTGTTATGCGAAGAACTTTAGTGATTTAGAGCTTTTACCTTCTAAGTTGAGATTAAAGTACTATACGGGGGAAACGGTTGGGGTATTGGGAAAAATCAAAACTAAAGTGACATATAAGAAAGTAAATAAGGAACTAGATTTGTATGTAATTGATCAGGGGAAAACAAATCTGCTGGGAAGACAGTGGCTACATGAATTAAGCATGGAAATATTACCCAAAGAGTTAACTGTACCAAATAATTATGTTAAGTCAGCAGGAAATTTTAATTTAAAAAAATTCAGTTCCAGATTTTGTAAGGTGTTTGCTGATGGTTTGGGTCGGTTCACTGGTGGCATGGTGTCGCTGCGCGTGCGGCCCACAGCGACGCCGGTATATTTACGCGCGCGCCCACTCGCCTACGCGCTTCGCGAGCCAGTGGAGCGTGAACTGGAGCGACTCCAGCACGAAGGCATCATCACGCCGGTTGAAACTTCCGACTGGGCTACTCCAATTGTACCGGTGGTAAAGGCTGATGGAAACATACGTATTTGTGGAGACTATAAGATAAGTTTAAACAAACATTTAGACGTTGACCGTTTTCCCGTACCAAGGGTTGAAGACTTGTTTGCTAAATTACATGGAGGACAGAAGTTTTCAAAAATTGATCTGTCACAAGCCTACGCGCAATTTGTTTTAGACGAGAGCTCAAAATATACGGTAATTAACACCCACAAGGGTCTTTTTAGATATAACAGACTGATCTATGGTTTGTCATCCAGTCCAGGTATTTTCCAAAGGAAACTCGAGCAAATGTTCGCAGATTTGCCACACGTAGGGGTTTTCTTAGATGACGTCATTTTGACAGGTCAGAACGATCGCCAGCACATAGACAATTTATACAAGGTTTTCGAAAGATTGGAGAAATATGGTTTAAAAATTAAAAAAGAGAAATGTACTTTTTTTGCTGATTCTGTGAATTATTTAGGTCATGTAATTGATAGAAATGGGGTGCACACGTGTCCTAAAAAGATAGAAGCCATCAGGAATGTAGCAGTTCCAAAGAATGTTTCTGAACTTAGATCTTTTTTAGGTATGGTTATGTACTATGCCAAGTTCATAGAAAATATAAGTTCTATTTTAACACCTCTCTATGAATTGTTAAAGAAAAAGGAAAAATTCATTTGGTCACATGCATGTGAGGAAGCGTTTATTAAAGTAAAGAATATGTTGGGTTCCAGCAAAGTACTGGTGCACTACGATCCGGCGCTGCCGTTGGTATTGACAACAGATGCGAGCAGCGTGGGTGTCAGTGGTGTCATATCACACCTCTGCAGCGATGGCACCGAGCGGCCTATCGCCTATGCGTCAAGAGTATTGAATAAAGCAGAAAAGATTTACTCCCAGATTGAAAAAGAAGCTTTGGCGATAATATTTGGGGTAAGAAAATTCCACCAGTATTTATATGGACGCCGTTTCATTCTAAGGACAGACCATCAGCCGTTGGTGACGATATTTGGCGAAAAGGTTGGCATTCCAACAATGGCAGCGAGCAGAATGCAACGTTGGGCTATCTTGCTAGCAGGCTATAACTACTCTATCGAATACATACATACTACAAAGAATGGAGCAGATGCATTATCAAGACTAACTTCGGAAAATAGTAATGGTAGTAATGACGATAATACAGAAGTTACTTACCTTAATTTCGTGCAGGATTTCCTTCCTATTACCAGTGAGGAAGTTACGGTAGCTACAGAAAAGGATGAGCTTTTGAGAAAAGTGGTTTCATATGTTAGATCGGGCTGGCCCCAGGTGTGTGGGGGGAGTGAGCTTAAGCCGTTCTTTATACGTCGCCATGAACTTTATATTGAAGGAGGGTGTCTTATGTGGGGCTATCGAATAGTCATTCCAGCAAGTTTAAGGGTTAGCATAATGAAAGAACTACACATTAGCCATGCAGGAATCGTCAAGATGAAGGTTTTGGCAAGGAGCTATGTTTGGTGGCCGGGCATTGATGCGGAAATTGAGAGAACTTGCCGAGAGTGTTTCGTGTGCATTCAAGAGGCAGCAATGCTACCAAAAGTTAAAGCTCAACCGTGGCCTTACCATACAGATCCTTGGAGTAGATTGCATATGGATTTTTTGGGACCTTTTGAAGGTAAAACTTTTTTAGTTCTCATAGATTCTACCTCCAAATGGATGGAAGCATTTTTGATGACAAGAACTACGGCTAAAGATGTTATTAAGATTTTAAGAGAGACTTTTGCCAGGTTTGGTTTACCAAAAGAGATAGTTTCAGACAATGGACCCCCTTATACGAGCTTTGAAATTAAAGATTTTTTTGTAAGAAATGGCATAAAGCATATTTTTACAGCGGCATATCATCCAGCCTCTAATGGGGCTGCGGAAGGAGCTGTTAAACTATGTAAGCGGGCTATTAAAAAAGCAAAAAGAGATCATTTAGATGTGGAGACAGCATTACAAACATATCTAATGAATTACCGAAATTCTGTCCAATCAACGACGGGAGAAACGCCAGCGGTTTTATTGCAACGTAGGGTGCTTCGATCCAGGTTAGATTTGTTACGACCGCTACATTCCGTAGAAAGTAAAGTTCACGAGTCTCAAAGGAAACAAATAGGTATTGCTGGAAGTAACGGAAAAGAATTTAGTCCAGGAGAAGAGGTATGGTTTAAAGAGTTTAGTGGCAAGGATAGATGGTCATCAGGTAGAATAACAAATTTATTAGGCTCGCGTAATTTGGAAGTAAAAAGGGAAAGCGGTGAGACGGTCCGAAGACTCTTAGATCAGTTAAAGCGAAAGTCTGTTTTGTGTGCTCCTTTTAATGTTCCATCAGTCTTTGCTCGAGACAAAGGGGTGGGCAGTAATCAAAGGCCAATAGAATCGCGTAAATCAGAGATGATGCCTTCTAATTCATCAGAACCGCGGGAATCTGAGGACTTACAGAAGATGTCTTCGAATGACAATCCGATGGAAGTAGATGTGGTGGAAACACTACCACCGCTGTCACCAGAAGTACCCTTAATGCCGGTGGTGAACCGACCTAAGAGAGATAGACAACCACCACAACGTTTTGGTTTCGAGATAGATTAAGATGTTTACATTGTATTTAGTATTAATTTTAATTATGTAGTAATTAAGAAGAAGGGTGTTATGTATGCATTAGAGGGTAAGTGGAAATATTGTACGGCCGCGGCCGCCTCTGCGGGTCAGTAACCGAACTGTTGTCTTTTGTCTGCGATTACAAGTTGAGTTGTTAACAGCTGCCGTTTATTTGTCTATTTCCTGGCTAGACTAGAAAACCTATTAGTGCTCATATTTAACATATACGAGTGAGAAAGCCAAAATTACATTTGGTGTACCACAGGGAAGCGTACTAGGCCCCACCCTTTTTCTAATATACATTAACCATCTTTGTGGCCTGGAGATCGACCATGGTAAAATTTTCTCCTATGCAGACGATACTGCTATCGTTTTCACTGGTGACACGTGGAATGCCGTCCATGAATACACAGAGATAGGGCTTCCCAAAATTGCTGGATGGTTAAATTCAAACTTACTTACTTTAAACAGGTCTAAGACAAATTATATATGCTTCAGTAAATACAATTCAACTCAACCGGAACAAAATTTTCAAATAAAAATTCACACATGTAGCTATCCGTATGTTAACTGTTCATGTACCTCGATTAACAAAGTAGTAAGCACAAAGTACCTGGGCATTATAGTTGACCAACGACTGTCTTGGCACCCTCACATTGAACTGGTGATGAACAGACTTAGAAAACTCATCTGGACTTTCAAGACGTTAAGACACGTTTCCACAAAGCTTCTTCTGAATCAAATTTACGTTTGTCTAGCTCAATCTGTGTTAACTTATTGTATTTCAGTATGGGGAGGGGCAACTAAAATCAAACTTTTAGAACTAGAGAGAGCTCAAAGATCCCTCCTAAAGGTTATGTACTATAAGCCATATAAATTTTCCACTGAAAACCTTTATAATATTTGTGACCATCTTACAGTTAGGAAACTATACATTCTTCAGGTTATTTTAAAAAAGCACAAAAAATTGACATATAACCCTATAATCGTAAACAAACGTAGAAGGGAAGCTGTAGCTCCGGTAGTTTCTGTTAAATCTACTTTTGCTAGTAGACAGTTTGACAAGCAGTCAGAATACCTATATAATAGTATAAATACAGAAATCAATATCTACCATCTTAATTACTTCGAATGTAAAAAAACCTTGACCAATTGGCTTAAGACCAAAAGCTACGATAAGACTGAATCTCTTCTAAAATAATTCAATTAAACTTAATTTTATATATATTTACCTATTTTTTCTTTTGTTAAATAATTGTTATAAAATATGTAAGTATTTCTAGTTTTACCCAAAATTTGATTACAAGCGGCCTTACAATGTAAAAACACACACCTTCACACCTTCACACTCTCATGCATTACACACCACACTCACAAACATACACATACTCATCCTCCCTAGTAGCTTTTTTAATACTGATCCCAAGACTTCGGTCGCAGAGCTAGGGAATCTCAGTCACACCAATACACACCATCCCTCACTTATTCACATACATTAGTACCTAATCATATATTGTATTAATTAAGCTAATCATAAGTTTGCTGTCCACTATGGAAGAGCGGAGTCTCCTACTACAGGTATTATTTTACTTAAAAGGAGGCTCCAACAACCTGTAAATACCTATGATTGTGTAAAGAAATAAATAATTTTGTATTTTGTATTGTAATTTTTTTTTGTATTTTGTATACAATAAACAATATCAACACTATCATATTAACTTCTCCGGCAGATATTTATATTTGATATTTTTAACACATATTTCGATTGGTTATTAGGTTAGTTTTGTTGTGTTACTTGAAAAACAAAGACGCGTCGTTACGTTGTTGTTGTTTTCCGTTAAATGTGAAGTTGTTTTGCAAAATAACCTACTTGGAACCATTCGATAGGTGTGTGGGAGCGAAAAAATTACAGAATATTTGTTTATTGGTTGAAAATATTCGTTAATATTTTTATTTAATGGTCGCATTCAATAAAAATATTAACGAATATTTTCAACCAATAAAATTATCGTTTTTTTTATCCTTAAACTATTATTCTAATAAACAATTTCAACCATTATTGACATTTCTACAGAGTAGAGTCTAAAATCGCAAAGAAAATAAAATGACTAATCAAATCACGCTGGATTCCTTTTCACTACAATAAGGACGATTTGCTTTAGTGCAGTGGATTCACATTTATTTAACACTTCTTATTTACGAATAAGAAAAACAATAATAAGTTGTGCATTTTGCACCAAGACCGTCACAGATCCCCTTAACTGCTATTTACAAAAAGTAAATCGAAACGGCTAATAAGGATTTTCATACAACTTTATTTCCGACTGGAATTATTTAAAGATAGAATAAAAGTATTTTGTAATACAAGGAGTTTAAAAGGCTGAGCTATGATTTTTTTTAACACTTTCCTCTCTCTATACGGTAAATTTAGGAAAATCTCTATGTCAATTTCTGCCCCTGCTTTAATTATTGTACCCTCTCCAAAGTCTCCAAATATGGTTTGTTCATTATGCGTGAGTTTATTGTTTTTGAAAACTTTTGAATCAATGCCAAAACGAGATTTGCATGAATCAGTACAACCGACCATTATTCACAATCGATCGTACTTAGTCATCAAGACCTATATTATGTTTGTAAATTGTTTCCCTAATAGTATCCGGTCATTCATCATTCACTGTGTGCACTTTGTCGCTGTTATTAGTACACTACGTAAATATAGTTTTTAGTGGTTAGCGACCTATGCCCATTTTAGGAGACCTAAATCAGATGCAAGGCGATCTGTAAAAGTTTTAGCGTCCCTGTTACTCCATATGCGAAAAAAACCTCAGTGCGAGAGGCACGGATTCGTGAAAAAACAGCAAAATGTCGGTTTTTTATTAATATAAAATGTACTAAAAATGCTATCAAAATTTCGTTTAACCAGGTCCTAGAAACCGTTAAAACCCATCTAATAAAGTATAATTGCAGTCCATATGTCATTCTAAATTGTAAGACCAGGAGAATTGATGTCGAAAAGGACCTCATTTCAATAAATATTTCTATCGAGCCGAATTTGTCCAATTGCGTTCCTGTTTTAACAGGTCCCTAGAAAAAGAATCCAAAAATAATGTACTATTTTATCAAAATAATACATTATTTACTGAAGTAGATGCGCAAGTTCTTAAAGTGTCGATTTTTTTTGTCGTAGCGCCTTAATAAGCTTCGGCACACAGAGAGCGGGGCGGAAGCGGGGTGCGATGATGGCGCGGCGCCAGCGGGTCGATTAGTATACAGAATGTTGATTTGGTTAGCAAATACAATACAATTACAAATTTCTTAATTAATCCACAAGTAGTTAATGCTTAATATTATTTTATCAGTAATTAATAGCATGCACACAGAAAATTAAAAAATACAAATAAGAATTACATAGACAATAATAATAATGGATATGTTGATCGTACAGGAATATTTAAACTGTTTTTATAGACCCTCTCACCTGCACTGGCCTGAAGAAAGACCGTCCCGCAGAGTGAAAGTTTAACAATTTGGACACACAAATTGTAATAGGTGTTACAACTTATTTAATGAGATACATTATTATAGTAATTATTAGACAAATAAATCATCGTTACAACAATATTTACATACTTACTATAAATCTGGTTGGATGAATGAGTGCTTCATTAAGACAGAGGGTGAGGGTGTGTTCGTGAGTGAAGATGTGTGTGATTGTGTGTGTGGAGGGTGTGTCATGTTTGTGAGTTTATTTGAATATCACGCATCCTTATGATGACTAGAAAAATAAAATATAAATGTTTTTTTTTTCGTAAATGTATATATTAATAAAACGCCTAGTGTACGACAGAATTGATGAAATTGACTTAGCACTGTCAAAACGGGGGAGGGGTGGGGAGTGGCGCCCGAGTAGGGTACTAACACTTTGCGCCGCAGTGACCTTTTAACAAGAGAATATCAGGACATGTAAAAAACCGGCCAAGTGCGAGTCGGGCCTAGCTCTTTTAGGGTTCCGTATATATGACCAATTATTTCAAACTAGATATTTATTTAATTTTAGGTAATGCTCTAATTCTGTTAGACATAAAAACTGCAAAATTAAGTTGCTGGAGTATTTGGGGACGTAACCCTAAAACTTCATTGTAAATCACCGTTTTTAGTATTTTTTGTTTAAATGCAGCATATGGTACATAATATACAGAAATTTCAAATTCCTAACTGCTTTGGCGTTCCCCGTTATAAAAATGGTCTAAAAATGGTAACCTTGATAGCCCCCCATTACTTTATTTTCTACGATAAAAAAAAATAATAAATATATTTATACTGTACTTAATGAGCTCTAAACAATGACACCCCACATGCTAGGGTAAAAAAAGAAATCATTTTTTCCGGCTCCACTTTCATGTACTCAGGATCCCCTGAAAAAAAAATTACATTTTAAATTCAAAGTTTAGTTTTGGGTCAACATTTTAGACAACATATAAAAATTTCAGGTTTCTATCTCATTCTCTCTAGGAGCTAGATACCCGTGATATACGGATAGACAGACGGACAGCGGAGTGACATACTAAAAAGGGTATATCTCCTTCTTCAGATGTTCTTTTTGTATGCTGTTTTTTCGAATAAGCGTCGTGTCATTCATGTATCGCAAATTGTTGACCAAATCGACACTCTACCTATACAGGTACCTATACAGGTATACTATATAAGTGAGACGCCACACACAAAGCGAGACAGAACCAGGGGCGCACGCCGCGCCGCTTTATCTGTGTAGCGACTCTCGTGTACTTCCATAGTAATTCGCCCGCTGACGCGCACGCTATCATCGCGCCCCGCTACTGCCCCGCTTTCAGTGTGCTGAGTTGCCTTGGGCAAAAACACGTTTCACCAACCCATAGGTCATGATTAATACGTTGAAGGACAGAGACGCTGGACAGCGTCCTACAGCGTACTATTAGATGTACCAATTTGAACACGACGCCGTATGGCGTCATCGATTCCCTGTAGAATTGTGCCAGAACCAGAACGGCTAGCAGTGTCGAGATTTCTCTACAAACCAGTACAAGTGTTGTTTATTGTGTCACAAAGTGAAAATTCAAACGAGATCAAATTCAAATTCAACGATTAAATTTTCAGTCCAATGGACCTAAATGTCCGTTTCCCCTTTCGCCTTCCTCTCTACTACCATGTGTCACAACACAACTTGTATGAAGGCAATCTCTGTCCTTCAACGTGTTAACTGAACTCTTTGCTAAACAAAACTAGGTATTACCTAAGTAGGGCTCGCCTTGTTCGTGGTTAGTAAAAACTTATAACTTGTAGCCTAACGTACTTTGTTCAAATACCCCTCTCAATAAATACATTTACATATTTATAAGATGACTTTGGTTGATATAGCCAAATTCATACTGGAGACTTTGTAAGCGATCAGTAGCAAGGTTCAATGACCGTTTATGTGAAAAACGCAAAATAAAATGTAGGCTTTCTGTACTAATTAACTCGCGGTTGTTTTTAAACAAGTATTAGGGCATTTTTTTTTGTAGTTTGCGTATATAGTTCTTGAACCGTGGTCCTGACCTGCAGAGTCTCCATTATGAATTTGGTTAGATCAACCAAAGTCATCTTATATTTAAAAAATCTAATACTATTTTTAAGTTCAAAACCACTTGATGAATGAAAAAATAGTAGTTTATGCTACAAGGGCGAAAAAGAATAAATTACGAGGATGATGTTTTAAACGTAACCGAGTAATTTATTGCTCTTACGCCAGTGTCTCATACTACGTTTTTCAATGCGTAGTGTGAGGAAATAAAATAAATATAATCAAAGAAAACAATTTAATTATTAAAGTTGAAAGTTACATTGTTATAATTTTGCAAGTTAATGATTGGCTCAAAAGGACTGTATCCAAAGCCGTTAAACAGTGGAAAAAAATGTATAACATTAATGGTACACAGGAAAGGTTGCAGGTTAGCCAACTTCTCGTAAATAAATTAAAAAATAATAATAATAAAGCCCTAGGCCAAAATAATCGACTTTCTGTTCGGTTTTGATGCATAAAAAGTGGGCCTTTACGAGCACTTGCATTGAAAAGAAATTAAAGAACGTAATCTCAAGTTTCGTATCTCACTGCTCTATAAATCTCGGTTTCCGGTGTTTTGTAATCAATATTTAAGAGAATACAATGGAAGAATGAATGGGACCAGTAGTCCAACGAACTCCTTTGTATAACATCAAGGGAATGGCCCTTTTACTTACAATGAAAATGGCTCGCATTCACGTTATAGAGCAGTTCAATTATTCTGTGAAACTATTTCTAATAATAAATAATTAATGTTTAAATTATATTGAAAGTAGAGATGTACCGACTAGTCGGGAAAGCCGACTATCCGGCCATATTTGTAGTCGGCGACTAGTCTGCGATTAGTCAGCAAAAGCGCCGACTAATCGGCCTATAACTTTACATGCTCAATTTCTATGCTTAAAATAGGGTGATTGAAATGAAATTGTTGTTGTTATGTTGTTGTTGTTTATTGTTGTTAATTTACATTTTACTTAAATTTGTAAAATAATCTATAAATAGGAACACTTTCTTTGGAGAAGACTACAATTTTATTTTAAAAGTAATCTAAACGCGACTTTCTACAACACTGAATTAAGAACTTCTTACGTCACATAAGTTTTTATATACCCGAATTATTTTTATTTACCATAATTATAATTTTAAATACCACCGAAAGCAATGATCGGCTTAGCCGACTAGTCGGCCTTTTTTCAACCGACTAGTCGGCCAAAGTCATAGTCGGCACATCTCTAATTGAAAGTGCTTGTGTATTTATAATAATTGCCTCACAATTAATAAGTTTTTTTTACAATTATAGATCGTTTTTACAGGCAACCAAGAGGATAGTGAACTACATAATTGTTAAGAACTAACAAGCCTTGTGGGAAAATAATAATGATGGCCTGTGGACACGAAAATCACTATTCTTACATTCCTTGGAGACTTTAATGAGAAATCGCGTGTGGTTGAAGCAATTTGTCGCATGTTATTACTTTAAGGATGTTCTTTCAGATCGCGACAATGGATGTCGATTTTGTGTGTTCTCACATTATTGTCAATCTGTAATTAATATAGATGAGCTCGGTTAATTGATTTGCTGAATTGCTTCAACAATTCTAATTAATTGGCAATTTAGAATGTTTAGGGTTTCGTAGCAAAAGCGTAGCCAAGGGCAGAATATAATAGAAAAACATTTTATTTTTAAGTTAAGAGGATGGCATACCGTGCAACTTTTTTTATTACCCGTTCAGCACAATAAGTCTAATGGCATAGACCTTATTTGCTTTTAATAGAGGCGATTATATGTTGGTTCTTTGGCCTCTTATTCTTGGACGCGTAATACTAGTGATCACGCAGCAAAACAACAAATTGCGGTGTTTTTAGCTAATATTGAAATATTTTATAGGGAAAAATATATTGGATTTAGGTAAAATCCCTTCATAGTTCTATTGCCTATTATCTAAAAAAATCAAGTTTATATCTTAACCGCGTTTTTTAAACGAGTGGAAAACATTTTATTTTTGACAAAAGTATAAATCTTAATACATTGTTTATAGGTGGAATCCCTAGATAAAAGATCGATAAATCAAATATATTTTCTTCAATATGAGGAGAGACCTAGTTTCTTCCAATGAACCCTTGAAAACCTGCGGGCCTATTGTGTATCTTTAGTTGCCATCTGAACTGGGTGCCTATCATCAAAAACACTGATATACTATCGAATTCCGATTGTCTAAGGATATGTTCGCACTTGAAGTGACGTCACAGTTAGTAAATAGTTCAATACCGACTAATGGCAATTTTGAAAGTTCCGTTTTTAGCTATGTTTTTGATGATAGGCACCTAGTCCAGTTGGCAACTAAAGATACAGAATAGAGGGGCTGGTTGATGTTCTAGCGTCAGGTGTCCACTTAATAATATATGAAGGGACATAATTGTTCATTGCGTTCCTTACGTAGTATGTGTAATGAAAAATATCAACATACGTTATCTTTGCGGCCTGAAAGAAGATGTAGTGAATAGAATAGAAAAAGGAATGTTTCGGTGGTTTGGACATGTAGAGAGGATGAATGAAAGTAGAGTGACGAAAGAAATTTATAGTGTGGAAGGTACAGCTCGATCAGGCCGCCCTAGGAGGACGTATGCTGACCAAATTGACGACATACTGAAGAAGGGCCATGTCAAAAGTACCCGGAATAGAAGAGCTTGTATGACTACATTGATGGATGTGGAAGACGCGAAAGAGGTGTGTCTGGATCGAAGCAAATGGAAATCTGTATTCTCTGCCTACCCATCTGGGAAACAAGCATGAGTAGTATATGTATAAAATAATGCATAAATTATTGAAGCCAAAAACTAGCAACTAGCAACATTAGCACCCTTGTAATTTCGTCATGTCTTATCTAATTGACCTACCTGATATTTGACTCGAGACAACTATAACTAATAGTATTTGATAATGGGGGATGTAAAATGTAAACGTTTTTAAATTTATAGCACTGTTTGGACGTGAATATTAAATAAATTACGGATATTTTACAAAAACGCCTCTTCCTCCATTTTCCACACTAAATATTGAAATAAATTAGTCCCGCTCCAACACTTTCATTGTTAACTATGCGTACAGAGCCACTAATAAAACTCGCGATTTTGAGGTGGTTTTATTTATTATTTTGGAATTAGAGGGTTGAATATTATTATTTTACTCCTAAGTGCTTGTCCCAAAACATCGAATGTACCAAATAAATTAAAAGTGCGAGTAGCAATGCCCCATCCCATGGTATAACATCGAATGTACCAAATAAATTACAAGTGCGAGTAGCAATGCCCCATCCCATGGTATAACATCGAATGTACCAAATAAATTACAAGTGCGAGTAGCAATGCCCCATCCCATGGTATAACATCGAATGTACCAAATAAATTACAAGTGCGAGTAGCAATGCCCCATCCCATGGTATAACATCGAATGTACCAAATAAATTACAAGTGCGAGTAGCAATGCCCCATCCCATGGTATAACATCGAATGTACCAAATAAATTACAAGTGCGAGTAGCAATGCCCCATCCCATGGTATAACATCGAATGTACCAAATAAATTACAAGTGCGAGTAGCAATGCCCCATCCCATGGTATAACATCGAATATACCAAATAAATTAAAAGTGCGAGTAGCAATGCCCCATCCCATGGTATAACATCGAATGTACCAAATAAATTACAAGTGCGAGTAGCAATGCCCCATCCCATGGTATAACATCGAATGTACCAAATAAATTACAAGTGCGAGTAGCAATGCCCCATCCCATGGTATAACATCGCGTGACAAACCTTTAAGGTTCGTCGCTGACAAACCCTCCGTCTGACGTCATCAACGAACAACAATACATAATTTGCAAGTATATTTGGAGTTGGCTTTTTGAAGTATGCCCGGTGGCACGTACACCAGAAACTGTAGGGTCTACAGTCAATGTATACAAGTTTAACATTATTGATTTACTCTTCATCATCAACATGATTTATCAGATGCGGATTGCCGGTGTAGCTATTTATACAGTTATCATTACTGCCGGTAATTTAATGGTGTTCATCCATCCTACCATCAGCATTTTCCGTCCACTGCTGGACATAGGCCTTCCCAAGATTTCCAAGATTACTGATGTATTAGATCCAAATCTTTCAAATTCAAAATCAAAATCTTTATTTGTTGAGACACAGGTAGATAGGATACCTAGGTGTTATAGTAATAATATAAAGTGCCTTGTGCTCTGCCACTAGGCGTACTTATTGGGATGACTTATATTATAAACATGCACAATAAAAAAAATTCATCATAGGTCAACAGTAAATAAATTAAAAATCAATCACATAAATAAATCAATAATACAAAATGTCAAAAACCCAATCCATAAAATGTTTCACAAGATAATTTAGATTATGATTAAATGTCAGTATCATTCAAAAAAGCAGCAATAGAATAATAAGCTTTTTCAATTAAAAATTCTTGCAATTTCCTTTTAAATGTCTTAATGTTAGGAATGTCCCTAAAAGACCGAGGAAGTTTATTATAAATTGTTATTGACATACCGAATACGCTAGACCTAAACAGTTCCGTTTTACAAGGGAGAGATTTTACCTTTGTACGATGTCGGTTACTGTTGAAGAATTCAAATAAGTTAAGATTAGATTTAACAAATACCGCTATTTCCAGTATATACAATGAAGGAAATGTTAGTAGCTTTTGAGTTTGAAAATGTGGCTTACAAGTATATCTGCGTCGTGTACAAAACTTTGCCCTGATAAATCTTTTCTGGGCTTTAAAAACTCGAAGTTTGTTTGCCGCATTACCCCAAAATATGATCCCATGATCTTGATCTAAATATCTAAAGTTACGGATAAATATAAACTATTTTATTTTGTACATGCCTTACAACATATACTTATACATCTAGATTATTATTATCTGTCTTTTTCATGTTCTAATGATTATATTTTGTATTTTTCCAGGTAAGTTGTCAATACTTCTTCAATGTTGGTAAGCTTTCCTGTCCTACTACTTTTAACATAATATTCTTTAAATTCCGCACAATGTATTCATTGTTTCTTTTTGTTTATGCCCTTAAAACAACGTGTATGTATGGATACTAATTCAATTCATAATTATAAAATAATAGAAGACAACAATAATAAATTATTGTATTTTCTTGTTCCATCCATCCATCAGCTTGTGTTCGCCCACTGCTACGTATAGACATAGGCCTTTCCAATATTTTGCCACCCTTGGCGGTCCTCCGTCCTCCTAATCCAGCCGCTTTTATTAGATTACCAAATTTTTTGTGATTCCAACTATTTCTAATATCATATCCTTTATTCGGATATGTACATACAACATCACCATTGTTTCATTTGATCTGATAATCCTCTAAAAATTATGTGTACACATTGTAGTTTGCTACATGTTTAAATATTTTTTTTCGTACGATTCTATTTCCAATATCACATTCTTTAGTAGTTAATATTGTTTCATACAAGTATCCTCTTGAAATTATGAGTATCATGGATTAGTTATTTATTACTGTAGATTTCCATAGTGGAAAACATTCCAATAATTCTCAAAACTTTTAGTTTATTGAGTTTTTTCCGGATCTTTTTTATTATATTTGTTTGTGAAAGTTGTTCACTGTGGTCTGTAGATTATGTGGTTCCATTCAAAGATATTCATTTACATTTTTATTTTGAGGTCAATGGCTTATTTCCAAGAAGATTTTTTTTTTGTTTCAAAAAATACTCCATAGAGCAGATAAAGTATTTTCAAGGGCGTATATAGCTGGCGCCGGACACAAAATGCTCGTTACAGTTTAGATCATTATTAGTAGGCGACGCAATATGTACTAAATAGTACTTTTGTATAAAGTCTACAACCAGTGCGTCCTTCCAGCTTCCAGTGATGACGTACGGCGCTGAGACGTGGTCTCTTACCAAAGGCTTGGTACTTTTATTATGTGTACTGATATGTAGTTGTAATAGTAGTTTATGCTACAAGGGCGCAAAGGAATAAATTACGAGGACGATTTAAAATACGAGCGTAGCGAGTGTTTTAAACGTAACCGAGTAATTTATTGCTTTTACGCCCGTGTATCATACTACGTTTTTCAATGCATAGTGTGAGGAAATGAAAACAAATACAATCTTGTGAACTTTAAATTATGATTGGCTCAAAAGGATTGTATCCAGAGCCGTTAAACAGTGGAAAAAAAGTATAACATCTATGGTACACAGGAAAGGCTGCAGGTTAGCCAACCATTGCAAATGAATTAAAAAAAATAATAATAATAAAGCCCTAGGGCAAAATAATCAACTTTCTGTTCGGTTTTGATGCATAAAAAGTGGGCCTTTACGAGCACTTGCATTGAAAACATAGTGATTATTAATAAATTGGATAAAACTTGTGTACGTGCTCGTACAAGACGTAATAACATCCAAGAACTATTTTTCCAAAAACATTTCATAGTCATTTCTTTATCATTATCACTGAGATTTCAGTATAATTTTGGCTGTTTAAATAAAAATCACCTTGGCTCGAACGATGTTAATCTTCTCTTCCGATTTAGAAGGTTACTTATAATTTAAAATTAGAACATTCCTCATTATCCTCACGTTGCCAGTTGCCACATCATCACATGCCCCAAGTTTGTGCCTGGACACTTGTAAACATATTGATCAAGTTTCCATTGTTGTGGCCAATTCGACAGGCGCTAACCACCAAATCGTGTTCGGGGGGGCCATGTTCAAACCTTCACGAAATATCTTGATCGAAAATGTCTTCTAAAGCCTTACAACTTGGACAAATTTGTTGAGAATTTTCAAGTTAGAGGACCAGAATCGGGTCTCATCGTGACTTGTCGTGTCCGGTAATGAGATTGTCATATAGATCCTAATACACTTTATTCTCGAATTAGACGTCCTGAAGTAAACCGGTTGGAGCCTCCTTTTTGAAGCTGTCTCATTGGTTTATTTCTTGACTGCCTCCACATTTTAACATTGAATGATAGAGTGAAAAATATCGACATACGGGATCGTTGCGGCCTGAAAGAAGATTTAGTGACTAGAATAGAAACAATGCTTCGGTGGTTTGGGCGTATAGAGAGGATGAATGAAAGTAGAGTGACGAAAGAAATTTTCTATGCAAGTGATCGTAAAGGCCCACTTTTTATGCATCAAAACCGAACAGAAAGTCGATTATTTTGCCCTAGGGCTTTATTATTATTTTTTTTTTTATTTATTTGCAATGGTTGGCTAACCTGCAGCCTTTCCTGTGTACCATAGATGTTATACTTTTTTTCCCACTGTTTAACGGCTCTGGATACAGTCCTTTTGAGCCAATCATAATTTAAAGTTCACAAAATTATATTTGTTTTCATTTCCTCACACTATGCATTGAAAAACGTAGTATGATACACGGGCGTAAAAGCAATAAATTACTCGGTTACGTTTAAAACACTCGCTACGCTCGTGTTTTAAATCGTTCTCGTAGTTTATTCCTTTTCGCCCTTGTAGCATAAACTACTATTATGGTGCGCAAGTGGAAGGTACAGCTCGATCAGAGCTATGCCCTAGAAGGACGTATGCTGACCAAATTGGGGAGATATTAAAGAAAAGCAAAGTCTAAATTCCTTAGACTATTTCAGATTAATCATCTCTCTTTTGTGTATCTACTTCTAATCGAGGGTTGTCTGTACAAACATCATTGATCAATATAAAATATTATATTTCAGTTTTCGTTACATTCTGATTATTATCTTTCTGAATGTTATTAGTTATTATTTTTCATGATAAGTTAATGTTTATTTGATCGAAATAATGAACATTTTGATAATACCTCGAAGCGAATGCGCCGTCATATTAATATTATGATGTGATATATACTCGTACATGGCCGCAATTGATTCCTTCCTCTAAATAATGAAAAAATATCATTCTTTACAAAGTACATGTTATTACATAAAGTTAGTTAGTGGTTTGCCTGTATCAGGAGACTCTACTCTTCCAGTACCAGTAAGTTCTTTTACAGCATGTTTTTACTGATTTACTATAAAAATTAGTTTAAATTTCATTTAAGAGTTTAAGAATTATCTTATTAACAAAGATCTCTGACACAACTTGCTGCTTCTTTTTAAGATAATTTTAATCTGTGATCATTCCAAATAATGCAATTACCTTATCAATTTCATCATCAAAGTATAATGATATTATGATATCTTATCTTTAATTATATTATAACTTACCAAACTCGTAGCACATAATTTACTTTTCCCATCGTGTAGGTTTGACTGCGTTATCAATTTCATATATTGCGACCTTATGACGTAGCGGTCTTCATAAACCGGTATAGGCTGTATGCATAGGCTGTATAGCGCCAAAGAGTCAGTTTGTAAAGCTAGCTGCAGCATATCGCACGCGTGTACTCCCAGCTCTTCTAATTTTAATCGAATTCGATTCCGAATACCGTTCAATTTTAGAAAGCACTGGCATAAAACACATCTGAATTTAAATTTAAAAAAGTGTTGTGTTCTTTTTGGTGTTGCTATGTTTGTGTGATAAAAAGGATAAATATTGGACTTCAGCAAAATACGTGGGTGCTACCCGGTGCTGGTGTCATCTAAGATTAGAGGATTATCTAGGAATGTTAAATGTGGATGTTGTATGATATGGTACCCATGATGAACTAACGAGTTAAAGACGTGGTAAGGGACTATCAAAAAAATTATCATAATGGCTCGTCTTGCGACCAGTGCTGCACATCTGTGCCAAAGGCTCCAGGAGTTGTATCCTCACAAGTTACACTTACCCCATCATGAGCAGGTATGTTATTTGTTCTATTGTCTATGGCTACGCGTATTTATTTATTGACGTTGGTATGTAACCATTTGCGTAACGAACGACATTTGCATTTTTTTTCTCTGATGTTGTAGGTGTGCATAAATTATTGCTATTTTTTCAATGTCTGTACATTACATTACGGTATATATTAGAATATTTGAATGTATTATTTCATTTTGACTGAAGAAACTTAGATAATATAAATTTATTTTTTTTACTTCCTTTATGAAAAAGTTCCATTTAATACTCGAAATTAGTTTTGAAAATCGAACTTTCCGGGCCTCGTTGCGGAATGACTATCAGGTCAGTTTGAAATATCGTATTGAAAATTCATTTATTGCAAAATTAGGTTCTTTTTGATGTTTGTCTTCATTTCATGCTAAATTAGGTTCGTTCCCTGCGTTCCGATTCAGGACATAATCGATTATATCGCGTCTGACACTTTTTTTTTGCAAAATGATACTGGCCACAATTAAAAGCCGCTGGCCGAAGCCTGAACAGCCTTGCACTTTTAATAATTGTAATTTTTAATATTTCCTACCATAAATTTCTTCTTATATATTATGTTTTGTTTGTTATTTAAATACATAAATCAGGTAGTAAAAAAAGTATCGTTCGCAACGAGTAAAAATGGGTTTTCTCACGTCGAAACTAGCTTCATTCCTCGGGTAAGAAAATCCGCCATTTTATACTCGTCACGAAATATACTATAATATAGTTATTATATTAATATTGAAAAAGGGACTAGGGGATACTTACGAAAACAATTTAAAAAAAATTGTACGCAATATTTTTCGGCCCTCGTTATGGCGCTGTCATCAGTCGAATGGAAGAAAGCATTGGTATTGACAAATAAGTAAATAAAAGAAAATGTAAAAGTGACACTTGGTAACAATTTTCTTAACTTTTTCTAAATGAATAGGTTTATCTACGGATTAAGCTGCTAGATTTTGCTGATAATATTAATTACTGCTCTTTTTAGCAAGTAAATAGTCAGAGCCGTGAAATTACCTAATTATAAAACGGTAGGTTTTTGTTAGGGTTTTTATAATGTAACCTAACCTGACCTAGTGAAATTATAATTTGTCAATTTACCTGCGGCAGATATATTGTTACTCTTAGAATAATTATATTACAAGTTGTTAATTGAAATTTTGAGCAGTCTATTTTGTCGATTGGTTCGGCCATGTCAGTCTGTGCTCTCCGTAGAGTCCAGTAGATATTTATTTTTTCATTTCTATTTCACAAAATGGTACGCCAATAATATCAACACAAACATGAATAAATTGAGCCTCTATCTGGTGTTGCCATCAATGACAGATGTACACAGCATTACTAGAAAACATTAGCAATATAATATACATATATGCAACGTGTAACAGAAAGGTGTAACCATATTTTAAGAGCTTATTTAGTCAATAGTATAGAACAACTTTTACTATGGAGCCAACCCTGAAATCTCAAAAAAAAAAACATATATTTCGGCCGAGCGGCATTGCATTTTTCTATGAAACAGTTTTTTTTTTCTGGGTACAGGGTTTGTTCCATAGTAAAAGTTGTTCTATACCATTAATTGAATAAGGTCTTTAAATATGGTTACACCTTTCTGTTACACGTTGTATATAATATTAAAATTTAAAAAATAAATGAATACCGTAAGGAAATAAACGCACCTTTCAAAGTTATCTACAAATCTCACGATACGTTGTTTCACACAGATTCAAAACGAATTTAAAACCTCCATTATATAAAATCAATTACCCAAGATTGTTCAGATAACCGCAATATTTCTCCACTCTCTATGCTTTTTGACCAAATTGCACGACTCTTAGGAACTGGGAATAAATGTTCTTATTCTTTAAACTAAACCTCTACTTATCTTGGTAGCTTAAAGTTGTGATTCTATCAATTTTGTAGCTCGGAATATGCAGTTTCATGGGAGTTTACGATAACAACTGCTTGAAATAATTTTTCAAGAATTGTTTTGACTTGCACGTGCAAGATGTTTGTTTGTTTCATACTTCATATCGCTATAATCAAAGCGTTTCACAAAGTATATATTTGTTTTGCATTATTTCTTGTGTTGGTTGAAATGTTATAATACGGGCGTCGACAACCGGTGGCCCGCGGGCCGCATGCAGCACGTGAACCGCTTTGGTACGGCCCGCAACTACTTCATGATAATTATATTTGGTAGTAGATATTTGTGTAAGCAGCTTCAGTAGATGTTTTCCATAATGATCTATCCAAAAAGCAAGCATTGTTTTCGGTTAAAGAATGCACAATTAGACGCAATACTGCGCATTTCCACATTTAAAATGCAAGCGAAATAGGAAAACGTGTATGTCAAATGCAGCCGCAAGAATCGCATTAATTATTTTAATAATTAATACTTAAAATGATTAAAACTACAATAAATATGATATTTATTTAAATACAAAAATGAGATGTGGCCCTCGCTGATCCCCTGGTAACATTTGTGGCCCTCCTATATCATAAGGTTGCCGACCCCTGATTAGTAGATTTATAAATTTAATTTAGAGCCATCGTCACTATTGTTTTTATTTTTGCTTGCTTTTTATGAAACTACTCGTATAATCTATTATGGAGGCTGGAATCATTAACTTTCACAATGGCAACCACTAAACCATTACAAATGAAATGAAACAAAAAAAACTAATTTTTCTCAAAAATATGTTGTAATGCTTTAATTACATATTGCATAGACATGCCAGAAAGTACTTCATCCTGTAGAGCTATTTCAAGTCTCCAGGAAATCCGAATAACTGTCCAGGAAATTCGTATGAAAATCCATTACATACCATGTTTTTTTTTTTAAACTATCCGTGTCTATGTTTTAAATGACTACAGAGTTTGGCGATCATACGGTATCGGCCAGTATAGCGGCCAGTATAAAAAGAAAAAACATTACAATTTCGTGTTCTTAAAACGTTTTGCTATATTTTATAATTGAAAATATATTATTTTTATTGATTTTATAGTTATATTTAAAACCATTGAACACTTAAAATTTAACTTAAATTTTATGAAGAGGGCTGGCCGTATACATTTGCCCAACGAAAAAAAAAAAAAAAAAGAAAAAAATTAAAAGCGGGAAATTTTGTTGTTGCATAATATTTTCATTTAAAGCTTTTTGTGTAAATAAATTACAAAATGAGTTCAGAAGAAGGTTCTGATATAGATTGTACTCCTGCAGATCTAAATTAGCAAAAAACAACTTGCTTCCGCCAAAATCTAAAGAAGGACATTTAAACAAATTATGAAAAGTTCATCAAGTGGAAAGCAGATAAATACACGAACAGTTGGTCGGAAAATGTGTTTTTGGCTTATTTCAGTCACCTTAGCCAAACAATAAGCAGCCTTCCACTTTATGGGCGATGTATTCCATGCTCCGATGTGTTGTGCTCAATAAGAATAAAATAAACTTGAAAAATGATAACAATTTGACGGCATGGCTAAAAAGGCAATCAGATGGCTATATAAGCAAGAAGTCTAAAATATTTCAAGCCAACATATAGATGATAAATATCTAGTTATAAAGGTAAATAAATGATGTAATATTATTTTATGGCTCTAAAGTTATAAATAGGCCTTTAATTCATTATTAAAATTGAGTTTTTTGTTGTAGGTTGTTCCTAACATGGGAGTAAAAACGGTGTATGTAGAAGTCTGGAGCTTGGGAATCTAACTACAAAAGACGTCAAACACCGCGATAGCATTATTTTAGTAAAATTGCGTGACACATAAAACAAACTCGATCGATTGTTTGTTATTCAAGATGAGTTTGTTAACGTAATAAAAAAACTTATATAATTTGAAAATATCTTGTTTTATTTTTGAGAAAAGCACTATACATGCTTCGACCATAATTAGCTATCCTGGACTCGTATATAAAAGTCCTCGCCCTACGGGCTCGGCCTTTTAACTTACTCGTCCAGGATATCTTTAATTACTGGTCTCAGATGTAATGTACTATTAATTTAAGGCCATTTCATGAGAAGCGTTCGTAAAAGCTAATTTCTGTATAACACTCTCACATCTGAAATAGTGATATGCTAATTATATCATATATATTCACTTGAAAAGTATTCTTAACGCTTACGTAATAAGAGCCAATTAAATCCCGTATAAAATTATAGGGGAACATTGTTTTAACGTTACATTGTCACGAACCTACCATACAAGGAAAATAGACTGATCCATATTTCACCCTTATTGATTCAGTAATAAGGACGAAAGTGCGTCAGCGGCACTTTCCCAGATAGTACGTGCTTTTAGAGGAATAGTTTGCGTGTCGTTCGCTTAATAGAGTTTTTGTCGTATTTTTGTCTGGGGAATATTAATTGATAATTAAAAAAAGTGTTCTGGTGCGCCGAAAGATTATATCAGGCTCTTAATTATAATTATACAAGGTGACTTTTTAATCATCGTCCAAATTCATTCTGGAGGCTTGGTAAGTGATCAGCATCGTGAATCGATACCAAATTTTGTTAAATTCGTATAATGAAATTTCGACTTCCCATAGTAATTCGCTCCCAGTCCTGAGTGATCACTATGGGGAGTTGAAATTTAATTTTATGAATTTTACAAAAATCGTTATCGGTTCATGATGCTGATCACTTACCAAGGCTCAAGTATGAATTTGGACGATGTTCACAAATTCACCATGTATAGACTAATTCCCCTTGTGTATTCCTTTAAAATTTTTCCTGTTTGTGTCACTGTAATCTGCGGGTCTACCGCGTAATTCTGATTTTCATCAACATCAACTTGAGATTGAAATTTGACGTGCGTGCAAAAGAGATGGCATGTTAGGCGGGCGTCGTCGCACACACGTCAAATTTCAATCTCAAGTTGATGTTGATGAAAATCAGAATTACCACAGTTGGCTGCTCTCAAATCAATCCTTGGTTATTGGGATCCGTTCCTAGTTCTGCTTTTTGTGTTTTTTTATTTTTTAGTTTTTCCTGTGTGTTATGTGTATACGTGTATGTAAGTCTACTTTTTATTACGACTTCTCTTTATCAATCCGGGTTTGCTGAAAGAAATCACTTTTTAGAGATAAGCTCGCCTATGTACATGATATATCTAAGAACTTAGTAAAAATAATTTTCTTTTGTGTACAATAAAGAATATGACATTGACCATGAAGAGTCTGTTGACTGATAAACGCAGGCGCATCGAGTAACATCACTGTGTGAAGTGTTATTTAAGTAATTCTTAACATTTTATTCACCTCTATTCATTTACACCTTGAAATCGCGAGATTTCTGAGCGGCCACTGAACAGGATAGACAAATTGTAAAATAAAAGTGTTGGAGCAAGGTACATTTTTGCGAATATCCTCGCCTTAAGGCGCTCTTATCCCAAAATCAGTAATTTCAAAGTCAAATAGAACTTTCGAATATCGTCCAAAACAACAAAAAAAAAAAACGCAATATAGTTCGAACCTTTATCTAGGTCTTCCACGCATGTGTTACACGACCAGATAAACTTTGCTCGATAGAAATAATTCACGAACACAGCATGTAGTAAGACCTTTCAAATCATGCCATTTCCATAATTCCACTATTTTATTAACGAAACATATCTGGTAATATTGCTCTTTAAATTTTCTAAGTCGACCACGTAAGTGGGTTTTAATAAACATATCCCTTATTTTTAAACAATTTAAAAACCGATAAAAACAACGAAAAAGTACAAAAGTGTGGTTATTTTCTTTACTCCTTACACGTAAAGAAAAAGACAAAGAGTTTTTCGAACAGGCAGTTTGATCCGCATTCGACTGTACATCTGCACATGCTAATAGTGCTTCGCAATGTTATTACGGTTTATTGTAAAGAGTGGGCACGCAGGGTCACAATTCGCAAATAACTCTGACTCAATAACACTTATTCACTTCTACGAAATTGGTTTGGCGGCCATTTTGTCACGGATCGTTGTAATATTAACCGGTAAAGTTTCACTGCCAACATTACTGTTTTCTGTAGCAACAGAAAAATGAAACCAGAGACAACCAGTGAACGATTCCTCAGTCCCTGGGTTGAACCTAAGTTTGTGATCATTAACAAGGGAGTTCAAGTTAAGTGAAGTTTTTATCACAACAGAAACAATAGAGGTCGCTGTGGACGGACACGTGGAGGAGGACATCATTATCATTATTAGACATCGGATTTTATGCATTTGCATAACTCTCTAATGCATATTTTAGCCTTTTTTCCCAATCGTCCATATTTCGTTTAGTAGCGGGATGTAGGGCGCGAGCGCATACTGACTGACCAGTGCGTGCGTTTTGTCCAATGACGTCGTTTTCGGCGTACAAATTGCTACTGGGTGACAAACGTCACAAAACTGCACTCGAAAATTTGGAAAAATACTTAATTGTATATTGTCACAAAAACTATGCATCATTTTAGGCATATTTCGCTGTTACCGTCTTTAATTAAAAAGTATAAAAATAATAACAGTTTTTTGATTTTGCATTGTGCATATTTTGGGCATATCAACAGTTTTTTGGCACTTCGTTAGTGCATATAATCCGATGCCTAATCATCATCATCATCATCATTATCATTTATAGCCTCACGCCCGTTATAATCGACTTTAAAAAAGGAGGTTGTCAATTCGACTGTATTTTTTAGGGTTCCGTACCTAAAAGGTACAAAATGAACCTTTATGGTGAGACTCCGTTGTCCGTCCGTCCGTCCATATGTCACAGCCTCATAACTATACCACCGTTAAAGATAAAGACATGAAATTTGGCACAAAAATAGCATTAATTTTCCCACTAACACGGTATAAAAAAAATATGAAAAATTTGAAATTGTTCAAAATATTTCCCAAACAAGTGAGAAAAATAAAAAATATTATCCTTATAATACAAAATTGGTATCAAATTGTAGATATTAAAAAGCTAATTGTAAAAATATATACTTTTATTATATTTACTAGCGCTGGTTTCGACAAATCTTTAAAATAACACAAAAATATGTATGTCCCCCTTTATCTCCCAAACTGGTAAACCGAAAAATATGAAAAAAATTTCTATTATAGATCATAACTGGCCAATAACAGGAAAACTATAGCTATTTAAAAAAAGTTGAGCACAAATGAGAAATATAAAAAAAGAAGTAAAATAAAATAAAAAAAATATTTTGTATACTTTTGACTATATAATATAGGGTTTTGATTATGGAAAACATGTTATTAAAATAGGATCTTCAAACCTACTTTTCCTCTTCGTTTGGTAAATAAGAATCATGTACAGAACTCAAACATATTTTATTTGGAATTTATATATATTATATAAATAAAAAACATACTGTTTTCTCCGTGCACTACGCTTTTTTTTAGCTTAGGGCGACACGACAGTTACAAAATAGTATATTTCGTGACGAGTATAAAATGGCGGATTTTCTTACCCAAGGAATGAAGCTATTATAGTTTCGACGTGCGCCGAAGGGTAAGAAAACCCATTTTTACTCGTTGCGAATGATACTTTTTCTACTACCTGATTTATGTATTTAAATATTAAATTTTTCCTTTCAAATTTAATGTATTTTAGGACTTTGCAAAGCGTGGCGCGGTTTTTACCTTTTTTTTTTCAGGCTTCGGCCGGCACCTTTTTTTTGTGGCCAGTATCATTTTGCGAAAAAAGAGTGTCAGACGCGATATAATCGATTATATCGTGAATCGGAACGCAGGGAAATTCGATTGTAAAGACAAACTAAGGACGTCAAAAAGAACTTAATTTTGCAATAAATGAAATTTCATTTCAAACTGACCTGATAGTCATTCCGCAACGGGGCCCGGAAAGTTCGATTTTCAAAACTAATTTCGAGTATTAAATGGAACTTTTTCATAAAGGTACAGTACCAATCTTTTAGTCGCCTCTGAATGAGTTACGAGTGCAAGCTTGCGCAGGTACAGTCAAGGAAACAATAAAATCAACGGTTGATTATTAAATGTTTACTATAAGTGGGAAGGTGTACTTGTTGTACCTACCTATTTCATTATTTATTTATTATTTTAGTGCAATCTTAAATATATAAATAAAACGCATTAGTATAAACACCATTTTCCTACATTGTCGCTTTAAAACGCTATAACGTCCGCGAGGCATAACAACAACAATAAAATTTAACAAACTAAATCAATAAAACAACAAATAAAGGCAACAAAAACAATAAACTATTCAACCAAACAGATTCAACGATAAACTTAACGAATTATAGATTTTTTTCCTCGAAGGCACTTTTCATGCAACGCGCGCGTGTGTAGTGTACGGACGTAGCACTAGGACGTAGCACACCAACGCAAAGTGTTGACACAGCTGCTAAATGGCGAGCGGGGGGTGTGGTGCGGCACGCAGGCGGGTGTGCTCCGCACCCTCGCTCCTGTAACGTCCCCCTGACACCGTAAAACGGCTATTGCGTCGCCTCTTGCGGCTATCTTCAGAGGCGACTAAAAGATTGGCGCGCACTGTAGTAGAAAAATGAAATTTACATAGCCTTTTAAAATAAATAAGTATATATCTACACTCTGTTGTGCACCTACCTATCGAACGTTAATTGCCAATCGCTCCCCAACGCTATATTCTAACGTTGAACTAACAGCAGCATATAAAGTAGTAAAGAACGTAATCCCGCTACATTCCTCTGTTTGTCTTACTGTACGAGTACTATCTATTATTCTGCAATGGTTCCGTTATCATGTGGTTTCTTTGTGTCATTTGCTGAACCATTAATGCTGTCAACGTCTGCTGTTCCGTTTTTATGATGATGCAAGCGAGACTTAGATGTAATGTGAGCCTTCCTTTCGTCATATTATTCTGTACATTTTATACTTGCAGTTATTACATCAGTTTGCTGAAATTGTTAGTCTTTAAGCGCAGTAGTAGGTAGTACAATTTATTTTCAATGCATGGCTCGTAAAGGCCCGCTTTTTATGCATCAAAACCGAACAGAAAGTCGATTATTTTGCCCTAGGGCTTTATTATTATTTTTTTTTTTTATTTATTTACAATGGTCGGCTAACCTGTAACCTTTCCTGTGTACCATAAATTTTATACTTTTTTTTTCACTGTTTAACGGCTCTGGATACAGTCCTTTTGAGCCAATCATAATTTAAAGTTCACAAGATTATATTTGTTTTATTTCCTCACACTATGCATTGAAAAACATAGTATGATACACGGGCGTAAGAGCAATAAATTACTCGGTTACGTTTAGTAGCATAAACTACTATTACAATGTCTTCTGCAGTTTCAAGTGTTTTTAAATAAAATGTTTGTATTTCAAAGTATGTATGTATTTAATCGAGTCTTTTATCAAAACTTTAATCATGGAGTTTTTTGTATATGTAGCTGGGATATCGTAGAATTGGGCATATCGTGATTTGTCCAGGCCACGGATATCGGTCCAGGCATATCGTATTTCTGTTGAAATTTATCTTACATGTAAACCTAACACACACCTCCTCGCTCCGCTAGTCGTCGCACTTACTTGTATTTTTGACTTTTGGTGAAAGATTTTTGATTTTGTACTTTAAGATCTGACCAATTCTACTATCTGTCTACGACATGTACATAAATCCTTTGAAGGATTGTGAATCTGTCATAACTATTAGTTTAAATATATACTTCTTATTGTTATTCGACTGGAACTAGGTTGTTTTGGCCTCTTTTGTTCATCGAATAAGAAATTTTTGCGGATTTTGGTAACTGAGTACTCAAACGACCAAAATAAACAACGTATAACTGGCACATATTTAGTTCAACCACAATTTTTGGGTAGTTTTTCATAAAACCAAGTGCTCATGCACAAAACTTGTACGTACACTGTCCGTATTCTAAATATAAATTTCCTCAAGTAACCACTGGTTTTCCTCTGGTATATCTAGGTCTTGTACCACACTTGGCCTCATACCGTTAGTCCGCACCTGCCTTCGGTTCACCACTGTACTTGCAGTATGCTCCAGTATTACATGAAAATGAAAAAAAAAAACTCTTGACCAACAGTTTTTTCAGATGGAGAATGATTAAATGCTACGTATTGTCAGTGCTTATGTATGGTGCCGAGGGATTGACTTAAAATTAAAACATTGAATCGAATTTGAGTGCTTTTGAAATGTGACTCTATATATGAACAAGAACGAAGGTCCGATTTAGACCGATGAAGGGACGAACTTAAGTCTCGGCCACCTGCGAACATCTCTTACAACTACATGAATGGTGTGCTGACGTGCGCCCTATGTGGGCGTACATTTAATGCAAAAATTGTTTACGCGAGTCAGTTGAGAGCACATCAGAGAGCTGGACAGCTTAGCTCTCAAACTTGACAGGAGTTAAAGAAGCTGTCGCTGTAGCCGAGAACGGCTGTGAGGCTATATATATATATAGGTATGTGTATACGCTTGTTGAAGATTTCATGGAGAAAATTGAGAGAACAAATGAAGAAGTAGTTAATAGAATGAATAAAGGGCTTGAAGTGTTGAAACGAATTAAAAAACGAAAGACAGCAGATTTCGGTCACATTTATCGAGACGAAAAGTAGGTATAGCATGTTGAACACAGTGGTCTGTGATGTTGAAAAACATCATAGACTGAAAACAAGGAGTGATAACATACAAACTTGGACTAACATTAAAGACGCTGCCACTCTCTGTAGACTGGCACAGTACAGAGAAGAGTTCCGTGTGGTGGTCGCCGATATCCGTAAGGATATGGCACCCCAAGAAGAATGCTCCAGTTACATTCAGCTCCCCGCATCACGCGTATCCGTAAGGATATGGCACTCCAAGAAGAATGCTCCAGTTACATTCAGCTCCCCGCATCACGCGTATCCGTAAGGATATGGCACCCCAAGAAGAATGCTCCAGTTACATTCAGCTCCCCGCATCACGCGTATCCGTAAGGATATGGCACCCCAAGAAGAATGCTCCAGTTACATTCAGCTCCCCGCATCACGCGTATCCGCAAGGATATGGCACTCCAAGAAGAATGCTCCAGTTACATTCAGCTCCCCGCATCACGCGTATCCGTAAGGATATGGCACTCCAAGAAGAATGCTCCAGTTACATTCAGCTCCCCGCATCACGCGTATCCGTAAGGATATGGCACCCCAAGAAGAATGCTCCAGTTACATTCAGCTCCCCGCATCACGCGTATCCGTAAGGATATGGCACCCCAAGAAGAATGCTCCAGTTACATTCAGCTCCCCGCATCACGCGTATCCGTAAGGATATGGCACTCCAAGAAGAATGCTCCAGTTACATTCAGCTCCCCGCATCACGCGTATCCGTAAGGATATGGCACCCCAAGAAGAATGCTCCAGTTACATTCAGCTCCCCGCATCACGCGTATCCGTAAGGATATGGCACTCCAAGAAGAATGCTCCAGTTACATTCAGCTCCCCGCATCACGCGTATCCGTAAGGATATGGCACCCCAAGAAGAATGCTCCAGTTACATTCAGCTCCCCGCATCACGCGTATCCGTAAGGATATGGCACCCCAAGAAGAATGCTCCAGTTACATTCAGCTCCCCGCATCACGCGTATCCGTAAGGATATGGCACCCCAAGAAGAATGCTCCAGTTACATTCAGCTCCCCGCATCACGCGTATCCGTAAGGATATGGCACCCCAAGAAGAATGCTCCAGTTACATTCAGTTCCCCGCACCCCGCGTCCACCTTGATGTCATCAATATTGCTGTACGATTGTGTCGAGCGATATTTGTACAAGACGTGTCGTCGCACAAATGTTGCTTGTTTGTTGTTCGAGCGCGTGCGCAATCGTTGACTGTCTGTTTAGCATATTAAAGGTACACCTGTGATAATAATATTGTAGAGTAGGCTACAGGGACGGGTAACGTTCCGGAGCTTTAAATTTAAATATAGCTTTCACGTTAGATGGTTCCTTGTTTTAACTTGCTTTCGTTTCAGACTAATGTTGTTTGCGCAATGGACTTTTATAGTCATCTAACCAGTAATCCGCGACCATGGCAGATGTAACTGCCGAAAATTCGGGAAAATATAAAAACTCAACACGGTGAGTCCCGTACTCTTAAGAGGATGGCATACCCTAGCAACTTTTTTTATTACCCGTCCAGCACAATAAGTCTAATGGCAAAGACCTTATTCGCTTTTTATAGAGGCGATTATATGTTGGCTCTTTGGCCTCTTTTTCTTGGACGCGTAATACTAGTGATCACGCAGCGAAACAACAAATTGGTGTGTTTTAGCTAATACTGAAATATTTTGTAGGGAAAAAAATATTGGATTTAGGTAAAATCCCTTCATATTTCTATTGCCTATTTTATAAAAAAAAAAACAAGTTGATCTCTTAACCGCGTTTTTGAAACGAACGTTTGAAAACCAAAAAAAAGAGAGTGGAAAACATTTTTTTTTACAAAAGTATAAATCTTAATACATTGCTTATAGGTGGAATCTCTAGATAAAAGATTGATAAATCAAATATATTTTCTTCAATATGAAGAGAGACCTAGTTTCTTCCAATGAACCTTTGAAAACCTGGTGTTGTTGATGTTCTAGCGTCAGTTGTCCACTTAATAATGTTGATAGCGACCGTGTACATATAAAATTTTATTTTGCAATATTAATTAAAACTTCTTGGTATTAACACCTTAATATTAACACCTCAAATACAGTGCCTGATGATGTCGTAAAACGACGAAACCGGTAGCAACTTAAAAGGTAATTAAACATTTCTATATTTGTGGAACCGAGTACCAAGAAGTTTTATTTAATATTGCAAGATGTCGTTCCATCAAGAAGCAACAACATTCACCGTCAACTAAATATTATTTTGATAGTTCTGTCATGTAAGTTGCAAGCGTTTTTCAATGAGGTAGTAAGTTCTGTGTTCTCATCTCACACAACAAATGTGTATGGTAATTCTTTTGCTGTTAAAGCTGTCATATTGTGTAATAACTTGCCTATCGCTATTAAGCGTGCTCCCTCGTTGCCTGTCTTCAAATGATCGTTTTTCAATGAGGTAGTAAGTTCTGTGTTCTCATCTCACACAACAAATGTGTATGGTAATTCTTTTGCTGTTAAAGCTGTCATATTGTGTAATAACTTGCCTATCGCTATTAAGCGTGCTCCCTCGTTGCCTGTCTTCAAATGATCGTTTTTCAATGAGGTAGTAAGTTCTGTGTTCTCATCTCACACAACAAATGTGTATGGTAATTCTTTTGCTGTTAAAGCTGTCATATTGTGTAATAACTTGCCTATCGCTATTAAGCGTGCTCCCTCGTTGCCTGTCTTCAAATGATCGTTTTTCAATGAGGTAGTAAGTTCTGTGTTCTCATCTCACACAACAAATGTGTATGGTAATTCTTTTGCTGTTAAAGCTGTCATATTGTGTAATAACTTGCCTATCGCTATTAAGCGTGCTCCCTCGTTGCCTGTCTTCAAATGATCGTTTTTCAATGAGGTAGTAAGTTCTGTGTTCTCATCTCACACAACAAATGTGTATGGTAATTCTTTTGCTGTTAAAGCTGTCATATTGTGTAATAACTTGCCTATCGCTATTAAGCGTGCTCCCTCGTTGCCTGTCTTCAAATGATCGTTTTTCAATGAGGTAGTAAGTTCTGTGTTCTCATCTCACACAACAAATGTGTATGGTAATTCTTTTGCTGTTAAAGCTGTCATATTGTGTAATAACTTGCCTATCGCTATTAAGCGTGCTCCCTCGTTGCCTGTCTTCAAATGATCGTTTTTCAATGAGGTAGTAAGTTCTGTGTTCTCATCTCACACAACAAATGTGTATGGTAATTCTTTTGCTGTTAAAGCTGTCATATTGTGTAATAACTTGCCTATCGCTATTAAGCGTGCTCCCTCGTTGCCTGTCTTCAAATGATCGTTTTTCAATGAGGTAGTAAGTTCTGTGTTCTCATCTCACACAACAAATGTGTATGGTAATTCTTTTGCTGTTAAAGCTGTCATATTGTGTAATAACTTGCCTATCGCTATTAAGCGTGCTCCCTCGTTGCCTGTCTTCAAATGATCGTTTTTCAATGAGGTAGTAAGTTCTGTGTTCTCATCTCACACAACAAATGTGTATGGTAATTCTTTTGCTGTTAAAGCTGTCATATTGTGTAATAACTTGCCTATCGCTATTAAGCGTGCTCCCTCGTTGCCTGTCTTCAAATGATCGTTTTTCAATGAGGTAGTAAGTTCTGTGTTCTCATCTCACACAACAAATGTGTATGGTAATTCTTTTGCTGTTAAAGCTGTCATATTGTGTAATAACTTGCCTATCGCTATTAAGCGTGCTCCCTCGTTGCCTGTCTTCAAATGATCGTTTTTCAATGAGGTAGTAAGTTCTGTGTTCTCATCTCACACAACAAATGTGTATGGTAATTCTTTTGCTGTTAAAGCTGTCATATTGTGTAATAACTTGCCTATCGCTATTAAGCGTGCTCCCTCGTTGCCTGTCTTCAAATGATCGTTTTTCAATGAGGTAGTAAGTTCTGTGTTCTCATCTCACACAACAAATGTGTATGGTAATTCTTTTGCTGTTAAAGCTGTCATATTGTGTAATAACTTGCCTATCGCTATTAAGCGTGCTCCCTCGTTGCCTGTCTTCAAATGATCATTTTCTTTACTAACATTTATTTACTTTTGGTTTACGTATTTTATTATTTATCTTTGTTATACAAGGTGAATTTGTAAACATCGTCCAAATTCATACTTGAGCCTTGGTACGTGATCAGCATCATGAACCAATAACGATTTTTGTAAAATTCATAAAATGAAATTTCGACTCCCCATAGTGATTCACTCAGAACTGGGAGTGAATTAGTATGGGAAGTCGAAATTTCATTATACGAATTTCACAAAAATTATTATTGGTTCATGATGCTGATCACTTACCAAGCCTCCAGTATGAATTTGAAAGATGATCAAAAAGTCACCTTGTATATTAGTGTATATATTTATCGTATTCTATGTATTTGTATGTACAATGTTGTGCTTGTGTATTTATTTTAGGTATTTGCTATCCATTTAATTATTGTTATTTATTTTGTGCACCACTTTCGCGTTATTTTTCCAACAATTAATTTCCGCCCAAAGGTTGTCTGGAAGAAATCGCTATAAGTGATAAGGCCGCCAATTGTAACCTGCTTTCATAAGTTTATTCTTTTACCAGATTTATTTATTTTGGTGTACAATAAAGAGTATTTGTCTTGTCTTGTCTTGTCTGTGGACAAAATAATATATTTTTACAAGAATCTACGAATTATTGAAATATATTTGAAATTGAAATTGAAATTATTTATTTGTCTTTCAAACATAATTATATCACACAGAAATTTGTTTTAAAAAGAATGCGACAAAAAGGAACGAGCTCAGCTATATGCTGTGATAGAAAAATAAATTGGTCTTCACAGCGCTGATTTTCAGCTTGTCCTCGTTCTCGCAGAATGTGCACATATGCGGGTAGAATATTGGGAAAAAAAAGATTTAACTTCTTTTGCTGTTAAAGCAAATAATATTATGTTAATAATATTTGTTATCTAAAGGTGTTTTACTCCATCCTGTGGGTCTACCGCGTAATTCTCATTTTCATCAACATCAAATTGAGATTGAAATTTGACGTGCGTGCGACGACGCCCGCCTAACATGCCATCTCTTTTGCACGCGTTGAATTTCGCATGCATTTGCTTGAAGTTGGTACAAATGAGAATTACGTGGTAGAGCCCCTGTACCGCTCAAATTTATAAGGTTGCCAAACATTCAGGATTGTACGAGTATGTATAGTGAACACTGTTAACGAGGTCGATACGTTTGCCAAACTAAATTATTGTGCGCAAAAACGTGGTTCTGGCGTTAATAATATACTCTGGATTTGTTTATCGGTCGATCACGATTTAGTGTGGACCACCATTGGTGGATTTTTCCGACTTTTCCACAAGCGAGCATGCGTAACTTCCACGAGTAAATATTGGCGTGTTTTTCGGCAAGGTTTTACAATTGAAATGTAACTAAAATAGAAAAACATCGGTTTGGAAAAAATCAGCAGTTTACACTGATTGTAACTTGTTGTAAATGTAGAAAAATTTTGTAGCAATAGTAGATTACTGCCCCGGCCAGCAAGTTAGGCATCGATGGTCGAACGTGATAACGTGGACCGAGGCGTAGCTGAGGCACATATACGTGAGTCCATCAATGTCCAATTGCCGTCAACGCTTGTATAGTAGTTTTCTTAAACAATGCGTCTATATCCAAACAATTACTAAAATACATTTTTACTTTTTATAATTCAAAAGTTGATATTTATATCAAATTCTTTAGAAAAGGAAGGAAAAGTTTCGACTGGAGATTCTACTAAAGTTACACTTATCTTGTCGTTCAGATATTCACTGTCTGGTGCTTCATTCAAAATATTTTCATCGTATTCTATTTCTTCGCTTGAGCTCATTTTAATCTATAAAATTATTAATCCAATAATATTTTCACATTAAGCGCGCTGTTTCACAAAATCTCATTCCATATTCAAATAACGCGACAGGTATGGATTTTCATATTGAAATTGCCGGCGTGGTAATATGAATTTTCATACTAATATTGCCGGCCGCTGATGGCTTGTTTTTCACCACTACTGTAAAAGTTGTATTTGTATCAGACAGTTCCGTACCCTCATACAGTATGCGGAATGGCATAGAATTGTCGCGCTTCTAGACCCCATGGCCCGAACGTTTCTACGCCAAACGGCACAAACATTATTATCTAAATCCCGAACAGAACATTCAATCCATTATATTTACATAATATAATTTAATATGCATAGTTGTTAATACGAATGTATTAATGAATCGTTGCCATTTTGCATAATTAAGCCATCGTTAGCATATTGACACTAAAGAAAATCAATGAACTCTTCAGCACCGTCATGTGACTTCCTTTATAGAAATCTATATGAAAAGCAAGAATGGGCACTCGTTACGGCTAATATCGGTCAACAGAAATGCAATTAAAAAAAATTGTAGTTAGTGACTTCCTTACTAATATCTGGTACATCTTGCAGTGACTCTGTTTTTATGGTACATTGCTTTATCTCTACAGAAATCGTGGTCTGAAATCATAAAGCATTTCTTCTATTAGTATTTTAAGTTCTAACATCGCGTATGTCAATTTTAATAATTCTCTGCACTACACACTAACTTCAAAATTCTTAATAAAATTTAAAATTTTCAATATTGTATAACTAGCGCGGTATTGGAGATCTAGAGCAAATAGTTCTACATCGTTTGTTTTCAATTTTATTCAGAATTTTGAAGTTAGTGTGTAGATAATGTTCAAAACTGAAATAGGCAGTGTTAGAACCTAAGCGACCGAACGTTTGGTGAGAACTGCCATCGAAGGCCGCAGTTCAAGGCCGCATTGATTAACTTCCCTTCATGTTGCTCACCTACTGACCTCGTAACTGTAGTTCGGATATGGCTCTCCGCAGAGAGATGATCTCATGAATTATTGGAAATTTTAGTGCGTAAGCCAAATAATACCCTACTAGCCATCGATAGGTACTTTGAGCCCGAAAAAACGTGGGTATACGAGGGTGGACTGTGACATGGTCAATGCTCGGAAACACCTCTGACACTCCCTCGGGGGCACATGTCGTGATGATGTTTGTTTTTATCTTTGCGATCTGATAAAGTAGTTTTAGCATTTGCATAGACTTGGTATAGATGGACTTCTCTTTCACATTGTGATGAATACAAACCGGTCGTAAAGTTTTACGTTCCAGAATTGACATTACTGGACTTTCTATTTCGATGCATTTGTATCCATCTGTGTTACGAACGTATGCTTAGTATTATCCTGAATCTTTGTTTTCTTTTTATTATATTTCAGAAGACAATCTTTTCCAATTCTTTGAAAGTTTTCTCTCCGGCCATCGATTAATTATAAACCGACCTTTGTCCCTATAACTCCGATTAATTCCAGGCTAATCACTAATTACACAAGCGCCACGGGCTAGGAAACGTGCCAGTAATTATTAGTTAGACTAGGTATTGTTTTGGTACAAAATAGTGTGGGAATGAGTGGATGAAGCAGTGGACCTGAGCCGCAGTTGGGTTTCGCGCGCGTCGCCAAGTGACAGTCTACACAGAGGTTTAGAATTACGCGCGTGATTCTTAAATAATATTATCCTTTAAACGGGTAACCTGACTTGAAAGTTTTCCTTTATAAAAAAGATCTTTATTTTATTTCTGATGACTCTTCTCTGATCTTTTAAATAAATCAAAAATAAAAGTGCTTGTCGTATAAACTGATTTTAAATTTAACTTCGACAATTTTGTGATTCAAAATCGTTATTCCCTTGACAGATCCTCAGCATTGTATCAAAAGTACCATGTAAGTAAGTATGCAAACTTATGTATGTAGCGGGTGTAAATAAATAGGTAACGTAACATATACTCAATATTCCACCGTCCAAATATTTCTTATCCCCAAATTTTATGTACCTTCTGTCAATTTTGTACGGTCAGAACAAATATTTCATTTGCGCGGATGTTTCTTTGAGAAAAAAAGCTCAGTAATACCATAGACTAATACATTTATTAGTCTATGGTAATACTGATCCAAAGAAAGTGTTATCTGTCTATTTACACTCGTAAAACCAAGACCACACAGAAGTACCTATGTGTAAACAAATTCTTTCTCTTGCGATATATCGTTTACAAGGAGAAAGTTTCCGGACGCAAAGCCGCGTGGATAGAGTAGACAAGTGATCCGAGTGTATACAGACAAAACAGGCTCTTGTGGTTACAAAGATGCGTGTTAAGGCGATACCTAAAAGTTTTAGCGTCCCTGTTACTCCATATGCGAAAAAACCCTCAGTGCTAGTGGGACGGATTCGTGGAAAAGTAGCAAAAAGTCGGTTTTTATTAATATAAAATGTACTAAGCTATTTTTTTCAAAAAGATTTTCAAGGAGACTTTACAAGTTCATAATATCCATATTTTGAATGCAATTTCACAATGAAATTAGTTAGGATTTCAGAATTACAGGAAAAAATAAAACAATTTCGATTCGAAAAAAACCCTTTTTTTTTTGGTATCGCCTTAAATTACGTTTTGTATAATTTTGCTTGCTGATTCATGTTTTCTGTGTACATTATTATGTATTGCAATGACTTACAAAAATTGGGGCATTTCCTTTGATTTAGTACGGAACGTTTTTTTGTGAGACTTGATCCTTATTGGTGAGACTATCAATTAATGCAACTATAGCGTTTTTTTTTTTGGCAAATCGAGCGTTTTCGATTCTTGACAAACGGCGTCCAAAATCTGGAACGATCTTCCGCTTCCCCTGCAAGAGAAAATGACGTTTAAAAAACATGTAAGAAAACTTTTTTTCAAATTACAGTGTCAAACATAAACAACTAAGCATACCATACCATACGTAATTTTCATGTTATTCGATTGTATTTTTTTTCGATTTATTTTGTTTTTGTATACTTTTCTTTTATTGGTTTACCCTAGATAATTTAATTTAATTTGTTTTGTTGTTGCCATATTTTGTTTGGCTTTAGTTTATGTATAGTTTTTATTTTATTTTTATTGTGTCGTTACTTGCAATTTTCGTGTTTCGTGTTTTATTCCTATGAAAAGGGACAAGCTGAAAACCAGCGTTGTGCTGCTGCTTTAGCTCACAACAAATGCTGAGCATGTTCCTTTTTGCCATATAACAATTATTAAAATTAATACTATTTGTTTATTATTTAAAAATATTGGTATTTATTCGGCGGATTACAAAAGCAACTAACTGTCGCAACTACTAAAGCATACAATGGCGGCGGTTTGTAAGCGTGTGTGGACTTGATGTGAATGTGTGCGTGCCAGGCTCGTGCGTACAAGCGGATTGGCTTACTATGGGTGTTTCAGTTGTTGGTTAGCCAAACTCCGACCGCCTTTTTTACCTCAATGCCAGTCTTACACTTTGGTTCTGTGAAAAGAGTAACAGTGCTGGTTAATTTCAGTATTAATTCCCTTATTTTAATCCTCTAATAACTGGTGACCATATTATGTGCATACATACATATCTTTCCTCTTGCCTGTCTCCGAGACGGGTAGGCATAGACTACAGATTTCCATTTGCTACGACCCTGACACGTCGTTCGCCTCTTCCACATCCATCAATCAAATGTGAAACTGATGCATAATAAATAATCAATCTCTCATACAAGCTCTATTCCCGGTACTTTTGACATGGCCCTTCTTCAGTATGTCGCCAATTTGGTCAGCATACGTCCTTCTAGGATTGATTGCCTATTATGTATCTTTAGTTGCCATCTGGAATGGGTGTCTATCATCAAAAACATAGATATACTATCGAATTCCGATTGTCTAAGGATATGTTCACACTTGAAGTGACGACACAGTTCGTAAATAGTTCAATACCCACTAAAGGCGATTTTGAAAGTTCAGTTTTATCTATGTTTTTGATGATAGGCACCCAGTCCAGTTGGCAACCAAAGATAAGAGGGGCAGGTCGAGCTGTACCTTCCACTGCGTAAAATAAATTTCTTTTGTCACTCTACTTTCATTCATCCTCTCTATGTCTATATGCTCAAACCACCGAAACATTCCTTTTTCTATTATTTTTTACACGAAAATTTCATTGTTCTAATAAGTCTCCATGAAATAATTTCCACGTAACAATAAATAATAAATTAATATGTATAACACAAGTTAATTAGCATTTAAACGACGTTTTAATTGAACAAAATTTCACTTTCATTTAACAAATTATTCTATTCGCGGTCAAAAGTTCATGACACCACACCCCAAAAAGCTTTTGTCAATGGAAAATAGCTCTTATTTCCAGTAAACAAGAGCTACGGTCGTGTTTCTCGATCTATACCAGTGTTGCAGACTAGTTAATGACGTCATATGTTTAGAAATTATAAAAACGTGCGTAACTTTTTTATAACGGCGTCGTGTCAGCCGAAATTGCGGGTTATTTACGTGTTTTATCGCTAGTTTTATGGTTACCAAAGTTGTAACTACACTAACAGAAGAGAAAAATTCGCAAACCAGTTTTCGCCCGCATTGTCAGCGCCAATTTCTTCGATGGTACTCTACCTTAAAACCTTACGGTCATTGTACATATTTATAATTAACTTTTGCCCGCGCTCTACATGTAATATTTAGTGAGAACAGGGACAGCTGAAAATCAGCGCTGTGCAGATATACGCACTCACAACAGTCACAACATTTTACTAAGCTGCGTCCTTTTTGTCTGTTTAAGGCAGTATGTGGCAGTTAACACCAATAGTTTAGTATGAGTGAGATTTATAAAGCATGAGTTTGTAATTTAATGCATAACATGTCATGATCTGGTCCAAACCGACTTAAAATGCTGTTTTAACTTTGTTCGGACCAGATCATGACTAATTGTACATTAAATTTCAAATTCATGCTTTTTAAACCTTATTGAAATATTAGTGTTAACTGCCACATAACAAAATGTTTTCAATTTTAACTTCTAAACAAGAAATACAAAGTTAAGTTATGCACTTTGTGCTAAGCAACTGACGTTTCACGTTTCTTTCTTTCTTTCTATCTATACCCTATATGTATGTTGACCAAGGTCAGTACAATGATAATTAAGAAAACCGCATCCATCGCATCCGTCGAGTGGTTCTCGAGTTAAAACGGAACATACAGACAGACCGACATACAAAAATTATAAAACTTGTAGTTTTGGCCTCAGTACAATATTGACTGATACAATATTGATTGATACAATATTGATTGATTTCAATATTGAATATTGACAATACTGATTGATATATTGATTGACTTATTTTTTTTAATTTTCGCAATAATATCCTATGTACTTATATAAACTCACACCTGTCTCATAGATATACTACTACGATCCTGAGGGTCTAGCACGCGCCGTAAATACAGTGTCTTTCGATCATACTTGCTCTTTCGCACAATGACAAACGCGGTATGCGTGAGAGCGCAAGTAGGATAGATGTGCTAGCTACAGATTTTGGCCTGCTTCGGTATGTCGCAACGTCTTTCTAAGGTGACCTGTTTGAACTTTACCCTCCCTGCGCTTCATATAATACGTATTAGATATGATTCGGTAAAAATTAAGATAAGGTATCCAAGGCACAAAAACAATATTATATTGTTACCATTTCTCCCATGAAATCCGAACGCCTTAGGTAGGGGCGGGGCGAATGAGGTTGCGGGGATTCTTTAAGAGCGCCATCGCAGCCGGATTGTGAAAAACCCGCCTTTTTCTAATTAATCGAAACAGAACACTTAAATTCAAAATTCACTCAATAGTTATTCAACAAAACTTTATTACCTACATATGTACTGTATATGTTGCCATCGACAAGTTTCCATTGGTTTCTGTAAATTAGAATTTAAAAAATTTTGAATTCAAGTGTTCTGTTTCGATTAATTAGAAAAAGGCGGGTTTTTCACAATGCGGCTGCGAAACCGTTCTTAATGCTGTCCAATTTTAAAACAAATCATGTAAAACGAAGTCCGCTTTCTATAAATCGTAAATCCAGCCGCGAATTTACATACATTAACATCGGTGTTAATTTTAGTTGCCGAAAATTAAAACTGGAACGACAATGGAATTTAATTACCTATGTGTATCTATACACAAGAAAACCCGGACAGTATGTTTGTTCCGTTAGTCAACAGAGAGCAGGCGATTTCCACAGTTTATGACAGTATCTGCAAAACAGTATGACTTGCTATCAGAACCTTTGGTTGCGTTCGTAAACACCCGAGTAAATGTAAAATTTAACTGTCAACCGTTCCACAAACACACGAGTGAAAACGTACAGTACATAAACCTTGTCAGAAATGTAAAATTCACTTTGACAGTTCAAATTTTACATTTACTCAGGCGTTTAGGAACGCTACCTTAATATTTTATAATCACACCTATAAAAAACCTAAATTATCCTGCTGTCATATACAGCTGTCGTGTATCTGTATAGAGTAAAAAATTCAATGATACCACACATTCCACTGAGCACATTGAACAGCTTTCATAAGAATACAGATCCGGAAAAATTAAAAATAAATTTTGAAGTGCTTTTTTTTCACGATTTGCCTACAGTGACATTTTATTAATAGACTAATTTATTACAGACTAGTAATTTATACAGTTTCGAAACACACAAGATGACAATATTATCGATTTTTAGAATAAGTTGCACAGCGTCATTAAGAGGTGAATGAGTGAAATTTTGCCTTGCTTTTTCCTTGCCATGTTTAGAGTAACGGGTAACGCATCTACCTCAGTTTATTTAAAATATCATTGCTCCATTTCGCTCGACTCCTCTTCCATTTCGCTCGGCTCTCCAAATTTATTTACATAAACCTAACACGCTCCTCCTCGCTCTGCGGGTCTACCACGTAATTCTGATTTTCATCAACATCAACTTGAGATTGAAATTTGACGTGCGTGCAAAAGAGATGGCATGTTAGGCGGGCGTCGTCGCACGCACGTCAAATTTCAATCTCAAGTTGATGTTGATGAAAATCAGAATTACATGGTAGACCCACTGCTCGTTGTCGCACGTATTTTTAACTTTTGGGGAAAGATTTTCGATTTCATACTTCATGATCTGCCTAGGCAAATCGTGATATGCCGAATTCTATCATTTCAAAATAAAAAATACACGATGCTTTCTTTGGAAAAGCAGTTCAGTGTGATCAGTATACAAGTTTCAGTCTGTTTACAGTCTGTATCAGTCCGTGTTACTCGTGACTGTTTGCCCCTAATTTGACTTTTACTGCGTCTACAAAATATGAAATATCGCCGTTTTATTTAGAGCTACGGGCTGGGCTGTAAATCTGTTATCGATGCTATAAAATACAGTTTTATGCTGCTATAATAGCACTCGCGTTACACGGTTATTGTATGAATTTTGTTTACCACGTTCAGTTATGTGTGTTTACTGTGTTATGTTATATTATAACCGATTGAGAGCGATAACACCACGTGTATCAGTGACGTTTTACGATTTTAAAACTTCATTTTTCTGTGGCACTGTAGTGATGTTCTAATAGTAGTTTATGCTACAAGGGCGCAAAGGAATAAATTACGAGGACGATTTAAAACACGAGCGTAGCGAGTGTTTTAAACGTAACCGAGTAATTTATTGCTTTTACGCCCGTGTATCATACTACTTTTTTCAATGCATAGTGTGAGGAAATGAAAACAAATATAGTCTTGTGAACTTTAAATTATGATTGGCTCAAAAAGATTGTATCCAGAGCCGTTAAACAGTGGGAAAAAAAAGTATAACATCTATGGTACACAGGAAAGGCTGCAGGTTAGCCAACCATTGCAAACAAATAAAAAAAAATATAATAATAAAGCCCTAGGGCAAATAATCGACTTTCTGTTCGGTTTTGATGCATAAAAAGTGGGCCTTTACGAGCACATGCATTGAAAAATAACAAAATTAAGGCGATATGCGAAAAAGATACGGGTGCTTCTTTTCTGTGTATTTCATGAAATACACGGAAAATTATAATCAGTTTCTGGTATATGCGTTTTGACTATATAATCTAGGGATTTGAAATTGGAAAACATGTTTGGATAAATTTTTCTCGATAGAAATAATTGTTGAAATGAAAATGAAAATAGCTTTATTGACGCAAAAAAAATATATAAGTACACAGAATAATTGGAACTCTGGCCATTAGGGTAGGCTGGGACTTGAATTCCAACGGCCAGCGCTCTCCGTATAAGTTAACACATTTAAAAACTTAATTATGTACCGGCTAATGTTTTTTACAATAATTATAATAATTTGGATACATTTAAATGAGGTCTTCAAACACACTTTTTCTCCTCGTTTGACGAATAGGAACCATATACAGAACTCAAACATATTTTATTAGGTATGTTTCAACAATATCTAGAGATTTGATATTTGAAATTTTGCTAGCTATTTTAGTTTTTTTATAAAAATTATAAAACTAATTTTCGCTTTCGCTCTGAATCCGCCCCTCTCGTACTGAGCGTGTTTTCGCTTGGAGTGACAGTGACAAAAATAAAATTTACATAGCCTCTTAAAAAATTTTCTTTTGTACCTTCTCTTTTCAGAAATTATAAGTGTATCAAAAATTTTAAAATTGTAGTTTTCTCTGAGAAATATTGCTAAAGAACAACGTGATATTTATGTTGATGTTAATTCTAGGAAAGTCTATCATAAAAACGTTTCACACAGACTTGGTTTCTTAGAAACTTCATAAGGTTGGCAGAGTAGGCAGGCTAGGTCTTAATTGCGACCAGTTTGAATGTAATAAATAAAATAAAATAAAATGAAATAAAATAAATAAATTATATGATTTAACTTGTTAAAGTCTCTTTTCATATATTCATGAATTTTCATGTCTTGCTGTGTACATAATATTTTATTTTAATGGTCTTCAAATACTTCAAAAAATAAGGGACACCCTAAATTGTACTCATTGTCTCACTTGGGGTCGCCGTCAGGTGGGTCTAAATACGGCATATCGTAGAATTCGGCATATCACAATCTTCCTAGGCATATCTTTCTGTAAAACTAGGAGGGTTCGCCTTGCTTCGCTCGCCACGCTCATTGTCGCACCTATTTTGGATATTTTGGTGAAAAAATTTCGATTTCATTCGAAATTTTTTTTTTTTCATTTTTGTTTCCATAACTATATATGTTATATACAACGTGTAACAGAATGGTGTAACCATATTTGAAGAGCTTATTCAGTCAATGGTATAGAAAAACTTTTACTATGGATCCAACCCTGAAACCTCTAAAAAAAACTGCCCTTCCATACATTTCAGCCGAGCGGCATTGCATTTTTCTTTTTTTTTTCGAGATACAGGGTTTGTTCCATAGTAAAAGTTGTTCTATACCATTGACTGAATAAGCTCTTCAAATATGGTTACACCTTTCTGTTACACGTTGTAAACAGAATGAAAATAATAAAAGTTTAAAGAAAATACAAATACTTATTACCAAAAAAGTAAAAAAAAAACTGTTGGTTGTTGGCTCTTCTAAAAATTTGACTTTAGCTTTAAACCTTTTCCTTTTATCTACTCTACTTGTAGGTTAGTTTCCCTTTTCCCGGCAGCTTCATACGATCGTTCCGCACAGAATAAGTGTCACGTTGACACAGAATATCAAGTTTGCGGTAAAAAGATTGGTTTTCTGAAACCACTCACGTTATGGCTGTTGATTGGTTGATACTACCAATGTTCTGTGATACTACCTTTTGTATTTATGTATGACATGTTGACATGGAGACTTGAGACACGCCGAGTGCAACAAAACTCTTCATATCTTAGCCCGATATTACACTATCAGTTTACTTTGATCAATGTTTTGTTTTTAAATTTGACGTCAAATATGTTTTGTATGAAAAGGGATCCCTTATTACGACATGTTGTAATAATGGATCAGTTTCCTTAGACAGCATTTGGCGAAAGATCCTTTTTAAAGTGATAGTGTAATATCGGACGTAGTTCAGAAGTTATAATTATTAATTAAACATGGCCGCTGTTCAGTTCAATACCTCTCACACACGTATCTGAGGTAGAACATTATTAATTAAACATGGCCGCTGTTCAGTTCAATACCTCTCACACACGTATCTGAGGTAGAACATTATTAATTAAACATGGCCGCTGTTCAGTTCAATACCTCTCACACACGTATCTGAGGTAGAACATTATTAATTAAACATGGCCGCTGTTCAGTTCAATACCTCTCACACACGTATCTGAGGTAGAACATTATTAATTAAACATGGCCGCTGTTCAGTTCAATACCTCTCACACACACACCCTTGTTTGTACAGAGGGCTAATCGAGGACTATGGTTGTATATTAACAATTCGAGGACCCTCTGAAAAACTATGTTAAAGACAACTTACGGCCTTATTTCCTAGATGAAAAGAACCATAACAAAAAATCTGGTTTAGTTAGAGCGGTGACAAAATGCTATCTCATCTTTTGTTTGCTTGACTTTTCTTGACCAGCCCGAGGACTTCTGATACACGCGCAAACAGTCCCAGAGACGTCCTTCTGAGGACATATGTGTGAACCAACCGAGGACTTTAATCCATGTTCAGGGATGTCAGTCAGAGGACCTTTTTTCACACACTTTTCTAGTGTCAAGTACCTGACGAGGACCTTGTGTTAGACTTCCCAAGAACAGACCGTGGACGTTTTTCCGAGTATAACATGTACTAAACGAGGACCACATTTTCTTCACATTCACTTCTAATAAATAAGTACCATCCGAGACCTTTTTTGATTTTCGCGCCGATTTCTTCGTGACATTAACTGAAAAATCTCATGAAGCATCGCTAACTGTAATATTTTGTTTTAGGAGATCCGTTTCCTATACAAAATTTCAGGCCTATTCCTGAGCTAAATTTACATACAAGATGACTTTGATTTATATGACCAAATTCATACTAGAGACTTTGTAAATGATCAATAAAAGGTAAAATGAACCATTCTGTGAAATTCACGAAATAAAATTTGGGCTTCTTACATAAATTAAGTTGGGGTTACTCTTAAATTAGTATAGGGGCACAAAAAACTTTTTTTGTATTATGCAAAAGAGTAATTGAACCTTGGCCCTAATGACTTATCAGGTCTCCGGTATGAATTTGGTCACATAAATTACAGTCACCTCAGATGTATTAACTATAAATTTAATCAAATTCAAATGTTTTATTTTGTAAAGTAGGTAAACATTATACACTTTTTAAAAGTCAAATTTAATCTAATAAACATTTATTTTATATAGTAATAATAAACGTACTTACACTAAATGTTTATTTAATTCATGCAGAAATATATATACGATTCAAGTAATAGGTAAAATTTATAATGATACAAGGTGAAATTAAATCAACCGCCCGAACCCAAACCGGAGACCCGGCCAGCGACCAGGAAGAGGCCGACCAAATCCCACCTTTAATATATATACAACATACTAATAGGTTACATATATAAATGCATGCCTACCCCCACCCATTCGATAAGTCTTGTTAAGAAGAAGGGCAAGAAACTTTGCAAGATCATGTCTTTTTTTTGCATATTTCCTTTTTTTGACATATCTGCTACATTCTTAAACTTAAACTAGACTATTTACTTATACCTTCTTTAAGTTAAGGGATAAGAAAATACAAGACAGCAGGAATTTACGATTACCATCATCCAAGTATTCACTTATTTTATAATATGCCTTTTTCAGTTATCTTTGCTTAATATACAGTTTAAACTTATTCTATGACAAAGTTAGGATCTCCTTTGGAAGTTTATTGTAAAATCCTATGCCAGGTCCATCAAAAGAGGTACTCACTTTGACAAGTCTGATTTTTGGAAAAGCCAGTTTATGTTTATTTCTGGTTTCTTTACAGTGTTGTTCGCCAATTATCGGGAAAGAATCAATTTTTTTTCTGACATATCTAAGAATTTGGTAAATAAATTCACAAGAAACAGTTAACATATGAATTTCTTTGAATTTTTCTCTTATTGAATCCCGGTGCTTCATATTATAAATTGCCCAAATTGTTCTCTTTTGCAAAACAAAGACTGTGTCTATATCCCTGGCTCTACCCTACAACAGAAAACCGTATGACATAATACTGTGAAAGTAACTAAAATAGACTAATCTAGCAGTATCTACATCAGTAATTTGCCTAGTAATTCGTCTAACAGCGTATGCGGCTGAATTAAGCCTACCACAGAGGGCTTCTATATGAGGACCTCACTGAAGACGAAAATCTATTGTAATGCCTAAAAACTTAATTTCCTTAACTTAATCGAGTTTGGACCCCTCAAAAGCAAATTAACATCCTTTTGAATAACGTTTGGTAACGTAAATTTTATAAATTTTGTCCTTTTTGCATTTAAAATGTTTCATGATTAACGCAATCGAAAGCTTTTGAGAGGTCACAAAAGACACCGAACGCAACCTGTTTTTCTCCCCAAGCATCAAATATGTGCTTTACTTAAGTAACTCTTGCATCTGTGATTCACCTCCTTCTAGTAAATCCGTATTTTTCACAGTAGGTCACAGTTCACAGTTCGATAATCTAAGTTACACGTTTTATTGTAGCGAATAACTTAAATATAATTTTTGACTTACTTACTTTCAATATTTTTTTGAAAAATTTCTTTGGGCCAGGGTTCAAACCTGCAACATCTTGCTTACAAGGTAAGCACTCTACCAACTGCGCGACCAAGGTTCTCACCTTGGTCGTTTAAATTCTCAAACGCAGAGGTATAGTATGCGTGCGACACAGCGGGAGTGCGGGCGAGTACTTACTTGTCAGTATGAAATCACCTACAATCCAGTCGCGTAATATAGGTTTGTGTTCGTTTTACCTGACCACTGGTAATAATCACATATTCACATACTAATCGATCAATGCAGGAGCGTTATACGATCGATAGTCACCGTCACTACAGTAACATGTAGTATCGAGTAAAATTGTTAATTTCTTTGGGAATTTAAAAGATTTTTTTTAATTCTCGTTTAGCCAACGCTCAGGTAGATACAATTTTAAATAGAAAAGACAAATATTTATGTGAAAAATTTACTCGGGTCAGGATTTAAACCTGCGTTCTCTTGCTCACAAGGTCTACCATTTAATTTACTGAGCTCTACAACTTGCCCTGTAAGCAAGTGGTCGCAGGTTCGAATCTTGGCCCAAGAAAATTTTTCATAAAAATATTTGTCTTTTCTATTTAAAATTGTATTTGCCTGAGCATTGGCTAAACACAAAGAAAGTGAATACTTTAAATAGCATATTTAGGGTAATGTACCTATAAGGTACAAAAGGAACCTTTATGGTGAGACTCCGTTGTCCATCCGTCCGTATGTAACAGCCTCATAACTTTAGCACCGTTAAAGATAAAGAAATGAAATTCGACACAAAAATAGCAATAATTTGCCCACATACCACAGTGAAAAAAAAAAATATTAAAAATCTGAAATTGTTCTAAATATTTCTGAAACAAAACTGAGAAAAATAAAAAATATTGGCCTAAAAATACATTATGGATATCAAACTGTAGATATTAAAAAGTTGATTGCAAAAATATATACTTTTACTATATTTACTGACACTGATTTCGAGAAATATTAAAAAAAACACAAAAATATGTATGTGCCCCCCTTATCTCCGAAACTGGTAGAACGAAAAATATGAAAAAAATTACAATTATAGATCATAATGGGGCAATTAAAGGAAAATTATAGCAATTAAAAAAAATTGACCACAAACGAAAACTTAAAAAAAAAATAAGTAAAATAAATAAAAACTATGTTTTATAAAAATACAATATGGGTATCAAATAGTAGGTATTAAAAATTTAATTTTAAAAATATATAGTTAAGCTATGTTTAATTGCATCTATTTTAAGAAATCGTTGAAAAACCATAAAAAATGTATATGTCCTCTTATCTCCAAAACTGGTGGAAAAAAAAATTTGAAAAAAATCATGTTTATAATATGTATTTACGTTAAGATAACATGAAAAATAAAGCGTTTGAGAAATTCACCAAAAAAAATTACAAAATTAAATTTATCATCTACAATACGAAACCCTAGGTATGCGAGTCTGACTCGCATTTGGCCGGTTTTTTTATTTTGACATTTCACAAATTCTAACGTATCATATTGCGCACTGCGCACTACAGCGTTACATGCAAACATGCATGTGTGAGTACCTTTTACTATTGTATGTATTACTATGTAACGCTGCCAGATCGTGCGGCTAGCTGATGACTACGACGTTGCCGCTCCGAATGTTTACTGCATCTTCGCAACTTACTAAATATGAGCATTTGAACGAGTGTTGCCATTTTACCAGGTGTTCCATAGTTCCGGTATGCAATACGGAAATTTTATCTCTTGAGGTCTAAGCATTTATTTATTTATTTATTTAGGAACACCAACAAGAAATACAATAAACTTACTTAAATGGAATAATCTTAAAATGTATACAGCTATTTGTTGTCTTAATTAAAGGCACCCACAGCATGCACCAGTTAAGACAATTATGAACAATTCTTATACTAATAGGAGCATTTACTACTCGTATACTCTATAAAATATGAAATTAAAACTAGGTTAACAAATTTTGTGCGAAGATTTTATAAAATAACAGGGTAGGTACCTACTTATTTTATGCTTTGTGTTTATTTGGGCGTGTAGTTTTTTTGGCTAAGTATTTACTGACAGAGGACTTGAAGGTGTTGAGCATTCTCAAGTTTTTGTCTATCCTGACAATAAACACGAAATAAAAAAATAGGTACCTATGTCTTGTATTCACAATATTTGTATATTTGTTGTGTGAGCCTGGTGCCTTTGACCTATTGTGTTATTGTGCCAGAAACAATCAAGACAGTGAAACTGCTGCCAAGGAAAAAAAAATATCCCTATAATTATCCGAGATGGAGTTTTCAAAATGATTAAAAAGAAGATCTATTTCTATCAGGTTTGTAAAATTAATGTTCAATCAATCAATTAATACAGCCGTAACAGTCAACGGCAGGAGTTGGGGTGTCAAGGTTTGGGAGGGGGGGAGAGGGTTGGAAGGGATCCCCTGGTACCGCTCCCCCCACAAGAAGATCCTTAGTTTTTTGGGGTCCCGTACCCAAAGGGCCAAATGTAGACCTTTTAATTTTACTCTGCTAGCTGTCTGTCCGTCCATTCATAAGTTACGTGGGTCTCTAGCTCTTAGATGGAATGAGTTAGAGAGCTGAAATTTGGACATTTTACGATGAATGTTGACCCAAAACTAAATATGTTTTTATTTATTAACAAGAAATTTAAATAACATAAATGATACAAAATTATAAATAACACAAAAAATTGCCTTAATTAAATAAATATTTAAAAAAATATCTGAAATTTAATAAATAAGTTTATTTTTAAACCGAATATTAAATCAAAAATAGATTTTTTGTATTTTTCAGGCAAAATGGCCGATTTTTTTCTTACACTGGCTTAGGGTGTCGATGTCTCAAACTCATTAAGGGTCCGAGTTCGGAAATTGGGCTAAAACAGGGTTTGGAATCATCACTTTAGATGACAAAACATATTTCAAAATCATAATAAAACATAAAAAAACATTATAAAAAATACAGTTTTCAGACACGATTTATAGTTTTTCCACATGATGCAAATGTTGCAAAAAATTCAAAATAACTGAAGTTTTCCATGCGTGGCTGCGGACTACAGCAAGGTTGGCAGTTACAAAATAAAAGAGTTCGCACGACTTATTTCCGAGGAGCGCTGACCCTTAAGTAGAGTACAAACAATTTCAAAAATTAAGAAATAGGGAGCCGTCGAAGTGGTTAGTTTTAGACCATTTTTGTTATTGAAATAGCTTGTTAGGAATTTGAAATATCTGTATATTATGTATCATATACCAAACTGTTTTAAACAACAAATACTAAACCACTGATCTGTTATGTAGTTTGTAAGCTGTGACCAAATCAATTAATCATCCCATGTACGGAACCGTAATAGAGCGAAGCCCGACTTGCACTTTTCCGGCTATTCTATTAAATTTTAAACAAATTCTCCTTGATGAATGACAAATGTGGAAAAAGCGACAAAAGTATGTCAGGATCGTGGCTTGTAAAATATCTTTGTAAAATTTCTACAAAATAATACAAATCAAAACACGAAAATAATTAATTATTTGTAGGTGTTCGAACCTAGAACTAGATATATACCATGGTCTGCAATGTTAGTTCACGTCACAATCAAACGCGCAACACGATTTTCTATTGATGTGACCGAAGTTTATTATTACTACTTAATTACTATAGTGACAATTTACATGACTGTGTAAGATTTCTTGTAAAGAATATACAGAGATCGAGTAGAATAAAAGTTGGCAATTCTTTGCCACTAGACTGATCTCGATGACCGCGGGCGCTGGGACTGGTGTATAAGTTATTCACTCCAGACGAGTGTTAGCTCGGCGATTGCATTGAGACATAGTGATTATCAATTTTATATTTTGTGATTATCAAACAAGTTGCACAATGTCAGAAGACTTACTTTCTAAAATATTTTTTGTTTACTGTGCGAAAATAAATTACTAAATCTAAGCAATAAGTTTAATTTAAAACAAGTAGTTTGCTTTCTTACATACTAACTTTTACGTTGTTATTATTTTTTGTATGTTCATTGTGTAAAATCTATGATTACCAATCGAGGACGGAAAAATCACACACCTTCGTCTTGTAAATGCGTCCAGACGAGGACCTGAATACACTTTGTCAGGAAAAGCTACCCATCCGAGCTCCATGAGTGTAAATTAACACACAAGTCCCCATAAAGTACCAGCAACATGACTAGAGTGTTAAAGGTAGTGTGTGAAAATCGATAGTGGCGCCGCCTGGTGGTCACACACTGTCGGTGTGTGAACATGAATGATCGTGACCAAACCGAGGTTTTCCTCAGATTTCCTTATTAAATATATCAAAAGGATCATAATCGCGTGTAGAATACGGTACTGTAATTAAGTCTACCCGGGGACCCATGAAAAAGTCCTCGGTTGGAAAACGTCCTCGAAAGTTCCTTGTGTATTCAGGTGCACGTCCTCGAAAAGTACTTAAAACAAACACACACACACACACACATCTGAGGTAGAACATTATTAATTAAACATGGCCGCTGTCCAGTTCAATACCTCTCACACACGTATCTGAGGTAGAACATTATTAATTAAACATGGCCGCTGTCCAGTTCAATGCCTCTCACACACGTATCTGAGGTAGAACATTATTAATTAAACATGGCCGCTGTTCAGTTCAATACCTCTCACACACGTATCTGAGGTAGAACATTATTAATTAAACATGGCCGCTGTTCAGTTCAATACCTCTCTCACACACACACACACACACATCTGAGGTAGAACATTATTAAAACTGAATAAATATAAGAGTAGCAGTCAATATCGTCAATCGCTCGCATCCGATAATGTGATGCAATATCTCTGACTGCAATATGGCTGGGCAGCCATTTTTAATCCCAAGGTCTATTAGTATGTATTATAGACATGAAGTAAATAGTTTTGAACATCAAGTTTAAATATAAAATAATTAATGATTACTTTAATCATATCAATAAACTATGTATATTTGTTATATTGAAGCAAGCCCGCAATCTGTCCTTGCCCTTATTGCAAAAAGTGGTTTAGAGGATATGGCCTAATTTTGAAAGGATTAAACCCGCTCAGCTGCCATATAAATGCTTTAGTGTCTAGTTGGCAACTAATGATATATAAGAGAGGGGCTGATGGCTTAGATCTCAATGAAACTTTGCACTTATATTTATACATTCCCCCCCACACCGCACTCCGAGCCATCTCTCATCAAGAGGTGCAAGATGACGAAATATTAAAAAAGCGCCGAATTTGTGAAATGGCTACACGTAAAAACTGTTTTCCATGAAAAGGTAACCGTTTATTTATAAAAAAGTGTATAAACTTAGGCTTCTTTACATGAACGACGCCTGTATTTCTCTCTTTTTTATTTCCAGTATAGATAAAAATTATACAACTTGCTAAACCTTGCGAAAAAACGAGGCAATATTCACGATATCCTGACAGCTATTATGATAGTGTTTTATCTAATTTAGGTTTTTGGGGTGTATAGAGGCGTAGTTAGAGACTAACTGTTAAACGTCGCTAGATAATACTCATGAAAAAAAAATTAAGAAAATAAGCTGTTGAGTTCACATTCAGTTTCTACCTTTTGTAATGTTAAGAAAAATCCAGGATTAAAGGGGCTTGTTAATGCTTGACATAGATTAGGCCTGCCAACGTAGACAAAATACCCTATGCCTGCCAATAACCCTCCCAGGATTTGCTCTAATCACCTGGGCAGTTTTGGGGTTCACAAACGCGAAATGCAAATAGTGTAATGAGTAACTACCATATATTTTTTTTTAAGTTTAATAGAGATTCCTTTTGATTCGTGAATATAAACTGATGGGTTGATTTGTTTGTTCTGGCGCAGGCGCAGGCGTCTACGATTAGTAAACTGACATTGTGCAGACAAAGTTGAATGTTCTTGTGCCCTGTTATTTATTTTCAAGGCGATTTGTAAAAAATAATACAAAAATATTCATAGTAGATGCTAGTGATTGTTGGCACTTGGTGGAGTTTATAAAACAAACATTTTTTTTTTGTTTCATTTATTGCACGTCATTTTAGACATGATTGTAGTTTATATGATTTATTTGTTAGTTAGGATGTGTAAAAAGCCCTAGAAAATGCTTTACAGCGAAACCGGTCGGGCATAATAAAGTTGTACGTAATATGTGGATAAGTTCAAGTGTTTTTTAAAACAAAAACAAAAATATTCAATGTACAGACACAACTTTTGTACTACTTTATTATTATTATAGATTACAATTATATTATATATTCTCTTTCAATCCACCACACAAATCCTCCCACACGCACACATACGCTTTCCGTCTGGGTTGGCCACATGCACATCCTCACTTCAATCAAAAAGTTTAGTTTTTAAGAAACAATAAAAATTAAAGAGTAAAGACTTGTTTGTCGTTATTAAGATTATAATATTTATATATATTTATTATTATTTACACATTTATATTTATATATATTTAAAAAACATATTTAGATAGATATATTTCGAACTATTGTTCGGCATCAGTCTTGTAAATAAATATGTATAAGAAAATTTTTTTTTCCAAATTTTTTTTATAATTTGGAAAAAAATAAAAAAATTTCTTATACATAAAAGTTTTTAAGAAAGAAACATTATCATTGTTTACGTTGCTCAGAGCTAGTGCCTGGAGTCATGTAAAATATTTTAATTTAAGACCTTCCCTTGAAAATGGAGTAAAATCCGAAACCGGTTGGGAGTTAATATAAATAAAGTGAAACTACAAGTACAAGTGTTTTAATTCAAGATGTGTTTAAGAAAGTAGTTTTTCCTTTTTTTAATATCTTTTATTATTTTATTTTATTATTGTCATTGTCATCTTGTAAATACTTGTGATATCTTATAATAATTGTGTCTCATTGATATATATTTACCTATATAATTATACTATATCAAAAATAAAAGAAACAAGCTAATAAAAGCAATATAAATATATTTAATATAGATTACAATATCATCCATCCATCCATCAGCCCGTATCGTCCACTGCTGGACATAGGCCTCCCCAATATTACGCCACTCTTGGCGGTCCTCAGTCATCCTCATCCAGCCGCCACTCGCAACGTCCTTCAGATCGTCAGTCCAGCGGGCACGAGGGCGCCTACGCTGCGCTTTGCTGTACGTGGTCTCCATTCCAATGCCTTACAGCCCCAACGGTTATCACGTCGGCGACAAATATGGCCAGTCCACTGCCACTTCAACTTACTGATTCGGCAGGCTATGTCGTTCACCTTCGATCTCTGACGGATATCTTCGTTTCGGATCAGAGATATCCCAAGCATTACATATAAAACATAAACATTATGTACATATATTTTATTATATCATCCCTAAACGACCTTTATTCAGTTTACCGTTAGACAGGTATATTGTCGTGTTCAAGGTCACCTATGAATATATAAACGGCCCTTGACACCATTATCAATTGACTCAGCTCGTAAATAGAGCTTCACTACTGTATATTTGTTTACCGAAATTGTATACTGAAGTTTATTTTTAAAATGATAAAGGGCTAAAAATAGCTCTCGTAATACCTCCAATTAGATGAAGGTTAAATCGATAGATACCGCTTAATTTATCTTTTTTTGTAATTTTAAACCTTGGGTGGCAATCTACATTGGTATTAATTTTTCAACATTTTCATTTCTTTTTAGGGGTCCAAAAGGTACAAAAGGAACCTTAAGACTACCTGAGCCTCGAGCATGACCAACTCCAGGCTATCTAGGATTCGTTTAAAGAAATTCGGACTCTCCTTGTTTTGAAAAAAATATATTTGGTTCATTAATCTTTTCTCTAGAAATAGGTAATATAAATATGAAGGTATATCACCTAAATTCAATATTTTTTTCCCTACAAAATATTTCAGTATTAGCTAAAAACACCAATTTGTTGTTTCGCTGCGTGATCACTAGTATTACGCGTCCAAGAACAAGAGGCCAAAGAGCCAACATATAATCGCCTCTATGAAAAGTAAATAAAGTCTTTGCCAATAGACTTATTGTGCTGGACGGGTAATAAAAAACGTTGCTAGGGTATGCCATCCTCTTAATGATAAGACTCCGTTGTCGGTCCGTCAGTCAGTCCGTGTTTTAGAACCTTGAAATCAACTTTTAAACAAAAAACAAATAATGGTAATAGCTATTGAATTACAGGAATTATGAACTCATGAAACTGTAAGAAAATTTCGCTAATTTCATAGGTAAGTTAAGTACACAATAAAAGAGACTAGTTTATTAGCGTCGGTTTACCAGGGCTGTTAAAGATTACGATCTCTTGATTAGGCGATGACTCTTTCGATAAGACGCCTTTTCTTTCTTTCTGTCTAAGACTATTTCTGTACGAACTTGCACTTTCAGCCACCGCAGATACCCTCTTTGAAGGCGATACCAAAAAAAAGAAGATTTTTCGAATCCATTTACTCCACTATAACGTCATCTACGTATTTCATTTTTGGGTAAATGTTTATTGAGTATTTAATTAAGATTGTCACAGAAGGAAAACATGATTGAATGAAATTTTCTCGACAGAATTTGATTCCGAAATGACTTCTAAATTTTTTTATTTTTTCCTTTAATTCTGACGTCCTAACTAATTTCATTGTGAAATTGCATTCAAAATGTGGATATTATCTATTTATAAAGTCTCCTTAATAATATCTTTGACAAAATAGCTTAGTACATTTTAAACCGACTTTTTGCTACTTTTCCACGAATCCGTCCCACTCGCACTGAGGGTTTTTTCGCATATGGAGTAACAGGGACGCTAGAACTTTTACGTATCGCCTTAAGGGTCGGCGCTCGGTCTTGCGGACAAAAACAGGGTTTAGCGTTCTCACTTTTAAGGTAGGCCATCCCGCTCAGCTGCCATATAAATGCTTAAGGTGTTTGTGACGTCCTAATGGCTTTCATCTCAATGAAACTTTGCACACATCTTTATATATGTTTCCCTTCCCCCCCATCTCTCATGAAGAGGTGCAAGATGGCGAGATATTCAAAAAGCGCCGAATTTTTGAAATGATTTCAGATAAAATCTATTTTCCATTAAACGGTAACTGTTTGTTTATGGAAAAGTGTATAAACTTGGTCTTCTTTACATGAACGACGTCTGTATTTCTCACTTTTTTTTTCTTGCGTAAAAACGAAGCAATATTCCCAAACTCCTGGCAGCTACTATTATGGTTTTTCATAAAATTTTGTTTTTTAGCCTATATAGAGACGTAGTTAGATGTCGCTAGATAATACTTATGAAAAAAAATATGAAGAAAATAAGCTGTTGACTTCACAACCAGTTTTTACTTTGTGTACGAATCGTAAGAAAAAACCAGGCGTCAAGGGGCCTCATAATATATAATTTCTAAACAAAATAAATAACATTTGCTACTCGATATGATGAAGTACAAGGGTTATTATATATTTTATAGTCAATTAAGAACAATATCTGGAATTTCATCAGAGAATAAGTTTGTCAGAGAATAAGTTTAAACAGTATATTAAGCAGGGCCTACTGAAAAAGGCATATTATAAAATAAATGAATATTTGGATGATTGTGAAGCATGGTGTTATAGTGATACTGATTTTGATGATAGTAGGTAATAATTTAATTAATTAATATAATTTCCTAACTTTTAATTCCTCTTAAGAGTTAACATTAATTAATTACAGACTGTAAAAGGAAATAGACTATATGAGACAGGTAGGCAAAGATATATATGTTTTTCTTTTTTCATTAACCTGAATTCCTGCTGTCTTGTATTTTCTTATCCCTTGGTTAAAGTAGATATAAGTAATTCAATGTATAGTTTAAGTTTATGTTAAAAAAAAAGACATGATCTTGCCCAGTTTCTTGCCCGTTCTTCTTAGCAAGACTAATCGAATGGGCGGAGGTAGGCATGTATTTATATACGTAACCTATTACTATGTAGTATATAGGATGGGATTTGGTCGGCCGCCTGGATTCGTGCTGGGGGCTCGGTTGGTGATCATTGAACCTTGTTCCTGGTCCCTGGCCGGGTCTCCGGTATGGGTTCGGGCGGTTGATTGGATTTCACCTTGTATAATAATATTTTACCTATAATTTTAATTGTATATATATTGCTACATAAATTAAATAAACATTTAATCTAAGTAGTTTATGTACATTTATTATTTTATTACATATATTTTTATAAGATTAAAATTTGACTTGTGAAACGTGTATTATATATACCTACTTTGCAAAATAAACTTTTTGAATTTGAATGAATTCAAGTAAAACGCTCGCCCTCTAGCTGTCAAGGAGATTGGTTGATTTTATTTTATCAAGCAACTATAAAATTTTACTGCGATTTTCTCACCATCCCTTGTACTTTATGTTATCGAGTAGCTAGTGTTATTTATTTTGTTTATAAATTTATAAAATTTAATACCATCAAAAGTGAGAACACCGAACCCTGTTTTTCCCCGAGCGCCGGCCCTTTTCGCTACAACTCCTAATAAGCGCTTTTCGCTGAAAATATCCTTATCTATTAACATTTTCCAAAATTTTCAATTTTGTAACTTATCTCTTACATTAAGGCGATTACCTTTGCCAAATTAGCAGCTCGATGTTTGTCTGTGCGAATATCGTCGGAAACGACATTGAAATAACGTTCAAATCAGCGCGCAATGCATAGTGGCTGTTACGACGCTCGCTGCGTCCTTGATAGGGCGAAATAGGAGAAAATAATACTTTTCACATGGACGTGATTGTTCGATTGAATAATTCTATGTTATATTTATAGCTATGAAGTTTATCTATTTATCAAAGTATAAATGAATTAAATCGACCAAGCCGCTTATGAGCAGTAGGGAATCCAAGCCAAAAAACACCATTCAGTTAAAAAAAAAATCATATAGAAGTTTTGGTGGTACGAAAAAGAAAAATGTTGCATATGTTGTCCTAAAGTTGATAACCCATACTAAATTTTTTAAATATTTTTGGTTTGGTCATAAAAGAGATGTAGGCTTTAGAAAGTACCCATTTGGCGATATTAAGCGCCTTAATGATGACTTGAACCTAAAACTTTCACCAAAATCAAATACACACACAAGTTACAACCGTTTAAAAGTCTAGAGTGTAAATTCTATTATTTACATTTAAGAGGCTATGCGAATTTTATTTTTGTCACTGTCACTCCAAGCGAAAAATTGCGCAGTGCGAGAGGGGCGGATTCAGGGCAAAAGGGAAAAAAGTTAGTTTTATATTTTTATTAAAAAAACTAAAATAGCTATCAAAATTTCAAATATCAAATCCCTAGATATTGTTGAAACAAACCTAATAAAATATAATTGAGTTCTGTATATGGTTCCTATTCGTCAAACGAGGAGAAAAAGTGTGTTTGAAGACATCATTTCAACAATTATTTCTATCGAGGAAAATTTATCCAAACATGTTTTCCAATTTCAAAACCCTAGATTATATAGTCAAAATGCATATACCAGAAATTTATTAAAATTTTCCGTGTATTTCATGAAATACACAGAAATGAAACACCCGTATTTTTTTCGCATATCGCCTTAAGCGCTTGTCAATTTTTTATGTATTTGAATTTTGATAAATGTTTTAGATTCAATTAATAGTAATCTTTGTGAAAAGCTACAAAATTTAAAAAAATTTCAATATATAAATAAATAATAATGTTATCAGTGAACAGCACATATTGGGAGTTCGAGTGAACACAGTGCCTTAAACCAGAATAACTGAGAAAACACATTGCAAATAACAAAAATCAGTTTTATCAACTGTTATCATTGTCCGTAAACCGGTCTCATTCCGCATTACGTTTTATTTCTATTTCTGTATTTGCTATATTTATCTGGTTAATGCAACACATTATCGACATGCGATCCGATCTCTTTGTGATCGGTATTTTTTGCATTAATTCTCTAGAATTTATAAGCTCATTTTAAATTGATTATCGTGATGTATCTAATGAACAATGCACGCATTTATTATTCGTATCAAGTGTTGTTTTTAACAGAATTTTTCAAGTTTTCCAGTCATAGATTTTTCAAGTTTTCCAATCAAAAATTCCACTGAGAAACCAGCCCCCCTATTCTGTATCTTAAGTTGCCAACTGCACAGGGTGCCTATCGTCAAAAACATAGATAAAAACTAAACTTTCAAAATTGATTTTAGTGGGTATTGAACTATTTACGAACTGTATCGTCACTTCAAGTGCTAACATGCCCTTAGACAATCGGAATTCGATAGTATATCTATGTTTTTGATGATAGACACCCAGTCTAGAAGGCAACTAGAGATACATAATAGGCCCGCAGGTAAATTGTACGAGTATGTTATGTGATTTTAACGTATAATGGACGTGTAAAGTTTTAATTTAAGATTACATATGTATATGTACATTTAATAATATTAACTTGCAATTTTAAAAGCCTTCAAAAGTACAATCATGAACAAATAAGTTAACTACGTCACAATAGTACATTGTTCACCGAGGGAAGAAAGGGGACGATTACCAACGAGGGTGTAGTTTGAGGCCCGAGGCGAAGCCAAGGACCTCAATACACACGAGTTGGGAATCGCACTTTCTCCCGAGTGATACATAGTGCTTTATACTACACTTACGAGGAAAGTAAAAGACAAATTATATTTAAACACACTTGTACGTATCCACATATAATATAGGTACCTACTTTCCATACCCGTGTCTGGTAAAGTTACTCTCAGCTTTCATTAGACAGAAGCTAGCTAGTAGTTTTACAAATTTAAAATTCAAATAAAACAAAAAAGCGATTCGCGCGTGATTTTAATGTTTTGATTGAATTCGCAAAATGATACTGGCCACTTGCTCATGCTATATTAAAAAAAAAACAGCATGTCAACAATGCATATATATTTATTATATTTGCATATACTTTTTCTGCCCGCTCAAGCACGTTAACAATGGATTTTCATAAACTTTTTCCGCCCGCATATTTTTATGACAGTAATGACGTATTTTCTGCATCGTTTTCAAAAACGTAAGGAGGTACTTTCCGAGCAGGTGTAGTATAAATTAAATTTCAGGTCGAGCTAATATTGGAAACAAATGAAACTCGCACACATTTTACATCTTCTGACGTTTATCGAACGCTGACAAAAGCCTGTGCAAATTAATCTGTAAGCAAAGAGGCTGTCTACGTAAATTTAAATAGAACATATGGTTTGAATTGAGACCCAGTTTCACGGTGTCGACATACTTTAATTAAAGTTTAAACACGCTTTAAAAATTCGAAAAGTTTCATCTCTGGGGATAGTTGGATAGATAAGTTAGGATGAAGAGAATTTTTCATTTCCGCATGAAAGTTGTTTAGTATGATCAGTAGATGTGGTTTCATTTAATGATAGCAATCTATTTACACCCGGTATCCCCTCCATAGTTTTAACAAACAATATTTGTGTATCTATATCGAGGGCATCAAACTGAAAAGGCGTATCTACCGATTTTCTGAATTCCGAAAATTCCGAAGTTTTTGGGCGAATCTCCAAATTTATTAGCTCTATGATGTACTGAAAAAGTAACGATTGTTCCACTGGTTATAAGTACTATTATGCCCAAGTCTACGACACGAAAAGGCGTATTTATAATTAAAGAAAAATATTTATAAATAACTAAACGATACTTTTATATTTTTTCAATGCATGTGCTCGTAAAAGCCCACTTTTATGCATCAAAACCGAACAGAAAGTCTATTATTTTGCTCTAGGGATTTTTTTTTTTAATTCACAATGGTTGACTAACCTGCAGCCTTTCCTGTGAACCATAAATGTTATACTTTTTTTCCCACTGTTTAACGGCTCTGGATACAGTCCTTTCGAGCCAATTATAATTTAAAGTTCACAAGATTATATTTGTTTTATTTCCTCACACTATGCATTGAAAAACGTAGTATGTTACACGGGCGTAAGAGCAATAAATTACTCGGTTACGTTTAAAACACTCGTGCTTTAAATCGTCCTCGTAATTTATTCCTTTGCGCCCTTGTAGCATAAACTACTATTGTAGAAACGTCCTTTCAGCTTGATGCCCTCGGTATATTTATGTAATAGGGTTCTAAAATCGGCTCTAAGGATTTCGATAAAATTCACAGTACTGGGGTTTTCGAGGGCGAAAAATCGATCTAGCTAGGTCTCATCTCTGGGAAAAGTCGATATAATAAACACACCTTTGTTTTCAGGTTAGTTGGCCTTACAAAGTATTGATCGTTGCACTCGCAGTTTGTTTACCTTCTCTTACATAATATTTACTTACTATATAATAAAGCTACGCGTAAACAAAGCCTTCGATGACGTCAATACAACGCTATTGAAATCATTGTTGATCACTTCTCAAACCTCGATCTTATCGGAGGCATACTTGCAGATAAAGGACATTCTTTATTACTTGTCCGCAGAGCAGGATTTAGGGTGACAGTACACAGGTTGAAGTCTAGGGGCCCTTAGAGAGGCCCCAAATTGCTCAAACCGTTTCAAGATTTTGTCTTTTGATGATGCTTATTCTTTGATCTTTAATGTACACAGAAAAGCTAAATAGATTTAATTTCTAGGAACAGCGTAGGTTTTTTTCTGAAATAAATAAAACTGCCTCAGGCCATGCAGGATTATATTTTTTTGATTCTACACTTTGTTTTTTGACAGTATTTAATGAAAGCCGATTCTAAAGGCTTTAATTTGAGTTTTAGTGCTGTCAAAACTTAAATATTTCCTCAGTAATTTAGCTTCTAAGTCTAACACTTAAGGATTTTTTCGCGATGAAGAAAATTTAGTTTTGACAGCTCTAAAACTAAAATTAAAGCCTTCAGAATCGGCTATAGTAAGTACGTAACTGTGGTTATATTTTGATCTTGATTATTATTAGCCCTTAGTAGACCCTCTACCATGTTTTTGCCCTAGGCCCCAAGGGCACCTTGAAATACGGCTCTGTTTGTTCATATTGATTATATTTCAGTTTATTGTATTGTAGCTGTAAATGTTGTCAGAATTATTAGGTGTAATAAATACGATGTATTTGTAATACGATATATTTGAACTTTGCATAGAGACAATGTTCAGCGAATTTAGTCGCTCTCTGACTGTAGCTATTCATACATATGGATTGACATGCAGTAAACGTTTTAAAAATGTATCGCGAAATCTCACATCCGAAACTCAATTTCCAATTCAATTACTACGAGGAAATCTGCTCGAGGAAAATTATCTCGTCAACAAATGAGGCTTTAAGAGGTAACTAAGAATGTTAACTGATTTTTGTTGCTTTACTCAGTAAAGTGAAGTTTACTGTAAGGATTTTTCGTTTTTTATTACAAAGTTTTATTATCGTTCTCGTATAGGATTCTGGAAATACTAGATACCCTAGAAATCACTACATAGTATAAAACATTGTCGCTTCCCGCTGTCTGTCTGTCCCTATGTATGCTTAGATCTTTAAAACTACGCAACGGATTTTAATGCGTTTTTTTTAATAGATAGAGTGATTCAAGAGGAAGTTTTATATGTATAATACATGCATAATATAGTAGAGAAACACTGATAATTGTAAAGGTTAAAGACATTCTGTAGTATATTTAGTAACAGCATTGTACCTGTGCGGAGCTGGGGCGGGTTGCTAGTACTAGATATATAACATAGTATATAATATAACGCTTATTTTATCGTAATTCCCTGCGGGTAATAGCCCGTTTTTATCGTAATTCCCTGCGGGTAATAGCCCGTTTTCATCGTAATTCCCTGCGGGTAATAGCCCGTTTTTATCGTAATTCCCTGCGGGTAATATCCCGTTTTTATCGTAATTCCCTGCGGGTAATAGCCCGTTTTCATCGTAATTCCCTGCGGGTAATAGCCCGTTTTTATCGTAATTCCCTGCGGGTAATAGCCCGTTTTTATCGTAATTCCCTGCGGGTAATAGCCCGTTTGTAACTTTTTGTCTTCAGCTCTCGGTCAAACCCTTTAGTTAACTCTTACGGGATGGATTCGAATATTTGGCCATCGTCTATTATTTAACTATTGTTTTTTTTTTCACAGTTCCTAATGGGTTTTTACTTGAACGAATTCGTCAATGATACGTATCTCTGAACCTTCCTTAAATAATCTTTGAAATCTGTATCAAAACCCGTGTGGTTCTTAAATTAAAGACGAATATGCAAACAGAGAAAAGTATTATATTATATGTATATGCATTGAGTAATTCCCCTTTTCAAACAGACAGAAGGTACATCTATCAAGTGTCAGACACCTTCAAGATTGTACAATTCAAAAACAAGGATTACCTATATTACTTTCAAAGTATCAATCGAAATGGTCAATAAAACGTCGTAACTAAAGGAATGTCAAAGACAAGATGCACGTCATCGGAGCATGTTGCTTATACTGATAACCAGATACCAACCGATATTGATAATAACTAATTAGCAAACACCAGGAACTGAGGACCTCCCGCATTCTCCCGCAATGGTTGTGGTTGAAGAAGTTGTAGAGGAAAGTGAAAACTTTATCGGAGGTCGAGATATATCGGTTGGAGAGTTCCAAAACTGTAAAACTATGGCAGAAAGAATCAGTCGCGTTAAGGTGTTCGTCAACGACGCACGCGTTGAAAAGCATATTATTACATAGTATATACAAATCTATGTTAAAAACAAAAACGGTTTTAAATAGATAAGACTCTGCAACGTCTAGTTTCGCGCCGTTATAGGAAATTTTTGTTGCGTTCTTTGTTTTCCGGATCGTTTTACTTCTGATTGTGTTTTAAAATCTTTTGGGATGATAAGTGATATTGTTTTGTGTTAAATAAAAATGCCATCACTCAAGTTTGAAAGGCTTTTGACGACGCTTTCGCGGATAGTAAGTTGTTTTTAAATATTTAAACACATGTTTTATTTAATTAGGAGAATAATCCTGTTTTTGATGTTTTGAAATTAAATTGCAGTTTTTTGTAGAATAGGTTTGTCCAAAAAGGAAAATGCAGAATTTCTTCTCGTTTGTTTGTTTTTTTACCCGTCTGGAGGAAGGCTCCTTTATTTGACAATATCGTTCCATATTTGCGTAGGTATCGAGTGGCAACTATCATTAAACCCGTATGTCATACTATGTCAACATCTAACGTTGAAATGTCATTTATAATCTTGTAATCAGCTTCATCTAACATAATCTCAAGCTACACAGTCGTGAAGCCGAACCGGTTTCGAGCGGATTCCAATATTTTGCTATCTCTTCATCATTTACTTCAACCCTGGAGATATATAATGATAATGGACATAATATCACATTCATAAGTATTCACTATGCAATCTTTCCTTTAATTAATTATTGTATGGCCTTAACAATTATGAGCAAAGATAATTAAGTTGTCTGACCGATATATTTGTCTTATTAATCATTGCGATTGATTGATTGAATTATTTATTTGCATAATGTTCTTCAACATTTTTGCATGTTAAAGGTACCTATACGGTTTATTCCACATCCATCAATTTGGAATGTTGTTTAAAATGCTTAACTGCAGCCCATACTACATGGCAATAAAAATTTATAATAAAATACCCGCCAATTTAAAATCGGAAGCAAAAGAACACATTTTGTCAAACAATATCAAAAATTATCTAATAAAAAAATGTTACTACTCGGTTGAGGATTTCTTAATAGAATAATTAATGATCCCTTTTAATTGTGTTTTTTATTTTTTATTTTACCCAAATGTTGAATGTAGTAGTATAATTTATAGTAGTTTATGTTGCATGTAATGTAGTAATGTAGTAAATATTTAATTAATCTAAGATAATTTGTTAGCTTTAAGTTGTGTTCCAAATTTGCAACGCCTATAAAATAGGCATCTAAGTCATAAGCGCGACAAAAACATTTATAAGATCTGTATACACTATAATTGCAATCTGAGTTTGAGTTTGTATTGTGATTTTTAACCATCTTGTAAGAATAAAAAAAAAGTTTTGTAACATTTTCCTTCTGCGAACATTGTAATTGTAGTTTTGAAAAATTTAAATCTCTCATTTACATTTTTTGTAAAAGTCCATTTCGCATATTAAAATTTGGTGTCCGGAAGCTTTCATTGTGTGTTTATCAGTTCGCTTGTCATTGTTAGTGTAACACTGTATTGTTATACATGTATGGATCACTACTTATTATGTCATGAGTCGGCCTGAATTTATTCACAATTTCGCAGTTGATGCGTGCACTGTTGGCTACACTAACGCGTTATTGTGAATTTATTTGCTTTTCCTTCCTCCAAAAACACTCTTTCATTGTTGTGGCTACTGTTTTAAAAGTGTGCATAGGTGACCTAGTTGCGTTTTATTTAATTTACAGTATTTCTAATGAAGTTGTTATTACTAATGTATATCCAGATATACAAGTTTGAGTTGTAATACTTATTTGTGTCACCAGTTTTGGAATAATTCAGCTTGATTTGAGTGTGTTGTAGCGTCCTTATGTTGTCATTCAAGATAAGTTTTGAAAGTGTTCTGTGGAATTTAAACAAAAACCGGTCAAGTGCGAGTCGGACTCGCGCACGAAGGTTTCCGTACCATTATCTATAAAAACAGCAAAAAAATCACGTTGTATAGGAGCCCCCTTAAATATTTATTTTATTCTGTTTTTTAGTATTTATTGTTATAGCGGCAACAGAAATACATCATTTGTGAAAATTTCAACTGTCTAACTACCCCGGTTCATGAGATACAGCCTGGTGACAGACGGACAGCGAAGTCTTAGTAATAGGGTCCCGTTGGTTATTCTTTGGGTACGGAACCCTAAAAATGGTCGTCTGGTATATTAGCTGGGAAGACATTGAATCTGATAATGAGGTAATTTTCAATAATAGTTATGATCTATTGTAATATTCAATTCAAATTTATTGATTAAAAACGACATAATTATGTTCTTTCTAACCCCTTTAAATTAATACCTAAATGTTAAAAACAAAATATTAAGGATAATGTATAAACATGTGTGAACAGTCGTATCGTATAACATAAGTACTTGTTCATAATTTCGCAACATTTCTACCCAGTTCATAATTTTGCTAAACTTCTACCCAGGTGATTGCCCAGCTATAAAAATTCCTGTTTTCTCGTATTATCTATTACCGAACATCAATGAGCAATCTGATAAGATAAAATCTCATAATAAAGAGGAGAATTTACATCTGCAATAATAACATTTATCAATGTTTTTCTGTCCAACACGTTTTTGCTAAAACTCTTTAATTTTGTATTGGAAATTCTGATTCCTCACGTAAATCGCTAGGGGCGCTGCTGTGCAATTTCTCACATAAATATTATACGCAGACGTTAACGTACATCGAGTGCAAAACTCATCGTAAGCCTACGGACCCCCGTTCATTAATTAACACTTTCGTCAGCTTCCAATACTGACAGCAGGATAGCGTGTACAATTTTCAACGCGTACGATAGAGATGGCAATAGAACCCGTGTCCCGACTCCTAGTTTATGAACACGCCCCTGGGGTTTGTTTCGTTTTGGTCGAATCAATACATCGCGCACATCTATTACCAATAACAAATCTAAACACCGCATCTAGATGCGACTAAATCTTTCAGGATTGATTTGGCCGCTGTCTCTTCTTTTTCAAACTATAAATAATTTGGGCATGTGCGAGTTGGTCTCGAAGGGTTCCGTACCACCACACAATACGGGTACGCCCTAAAAATATTATAGTAAATAGCAACAATATGGATTCCATAGCAACATTAAGGCGACAAAAACAAGCCGATAAAATGGTTGCGCCTGGCAAACAATTTGGCACCCTCTAAATGCAAAACACTAATAATATCTTAGCCGTTATACTTTTTTATAAGGGGGCGGGACATGATATCGTTAAAAAAACGCTACTTTTTTCTAGTTTTTTGGAATGGGAACGCCCCTTGGGTTTCAATTTTTTATTTTTTTATGCTGTAATAGAGGTCATAATGACACGTATTCTGTGAAAATTTCAACTGGCTACCTGTAACGGCTGAAGCTTAAGACCGATGTAACAGACGGACAGACAGACAGACAGACGAACGGACAGACAGACAACAGAGGCTTAGTAACCCTACAAACCTAAAAAAGGAAGGCGATAGGTTCTGTTTTGATTGTCTTCTCGGGCAAAATGGAACACGACCCTTTTTAGTAAACTTCATTGCCTCGTTTTCTGCCCACATATTTACATTATTTCCTTTTGTAAATATTATAAAGATAACTGTCACGTTTTTTCGCGTTGTATTCTGAGACGTGTAAAGAAATGTAAATTGTTTGTATTAAAGAAATATTTTTTCAATGCATGTGCTCGTAAAGGCCCACTTTTTATGCATCAAAACCTAACAAAAAGTCGATTATTTTGCCCTAGGGCTTTATTATTATTATTTTTTTTTTAATTTAGTTGCAATGGTTGGCTAACCTGTGTACCATAGATGTTGTACTTTTTTTTCCACTGTTTAACGGCTCTGGATACAGTTCTTTTGAGCCAATTACAATTTAAAGTTCACAAAATTATATTTGTTTTATTTCCTCACACTATGCATTGAAAAACGTAGTATGATACACGGGCGTAAGAGCAATAAATTACTCGGTTACGTTTAAAACACTCGCTACGCTCGTGTTTTAAATCGTCCTCGTAATTTATTCCTTTGCGCCCTTGTAGCATAAACTACTATTAAAGGATATTGCACCAGAAAATGTAGACGTTACAGGAAAATTTTGTTCATTAAATAAATACGTAGTTGCCTAGATTATTTATGTTTTTATAACGAAACCTATCGCTTTGGATACTCGAATAATTGTAATTTATTATATCCTTAACTGAGAAATGTTTTAAATTATTGTTTCTGATTGATTTTTTGTTTTTAGGACACTTGATGTGCTAAAAATTCATATTTTCTCAAACCAGTGGAGACCCACTAAGTAGACACCGCGTAATTCTCATTTTCAGCATCAACTTGAGATTGAAATTTGTCGTGCGTGTGACGACGCCCGCCTAACATGCCATCTATTTTGCACGCGATGAATTTCGCATGCATTTGCTTGAAGTTGATACAAATGAGAATTACGCGGTAGAGCCCCTGTGTTGAATACAAAATGAAAAAATACACTCGAATTGAGAATCTTTACCTTTTTTAAATTCGGTAAAAAAAACTAAATAGCTTGTATGGAAAAGGCTTTTTGCTATTTTGATGACCGACAAAACCAACATTATCATTAATTAGTATTAAGAGGCTATGCGAATTTTATTTTTGTCACTGTCACTCCAAGCGAAAAATCGCGCAGTGCGAGAGGGGCAGATTCAGGGCAAAAGGAAAAAAAGTTGGCTTTATATATATTTTTTTTAAACTAGCTAGCAAAATTTTCAAAATCAAAGATCTAGATATTGTTGAAACCCATCTAATAAAATATGTTTGAGTTCTGTACATCGCTGCTACTCGTTAAACGAGGGGAAAAAGTGTGTTAGAAGACCTCATTTCAACAATTATTTCTATCGAGAAAAATATGTTTCCCAAAATCAAATCCCTAGATTATATAGTCAAAATGTAAGTCCAAGCGAAAAATCGCGCAGTGTGACAGGGGCAGATTCAGGGCAAAAGGGAAAATGTTGACTTTATATATTTTTTTTAAAACTAGCTAGCAAAATTTCCAAAATCAAAGATTGTTGAAACCCATCTAATAAAATATGTTTGAGTTCTGTACATGGCTGCTACTCGGTAAACGAGGAGAAAAAGCGTGTTAGAAGACCTCATTTCAACTATCATTTCTATCGAGGAAAGTTTATCCAAACATGTTTTCCAAAATCAAAACCTTAGATTATATAGTCAAAATGCATGTACCAGAAACTGATTTAAATTTTCCGTGTATTTCATGAAACACACAGAAAAGAAACACCCGTATTTTTTTCACATATCGCCTTAAAAACTAAACTTAACCCACGGCTCTTTTGTTTTCTCGTTTACTATACACACTACAACTACAGTAAGATAAGATCGGACAGACAGACAGACGTCCCATGTTTTATGGTCTGGCAAAACTACGCACTTTCGCTGACTCGTTACTTTTGCTTTCTTTCGTCGGAAAAGTCTATAAAGATTCTAGTTATTATTATATTCTACCTACTAATGGATAGATTGTTTTTTAATTATTTTATTTAAAGCTTGAAAAAAATCAAGATTATATGATTGAGGTATATGTATATAAACGCAGAAGAAAAGTTAATCTGGGACCGTAGCATAGTGTTTAATCGCGCGCGATGCGACTTACTTGAATCATAAATGCGCGGAGAGTGACATGATGTTTTTGTGATTAATACGTCACTCCTTGCTCCTTGCACTTATGATTCAACTAGTGGCGTCGCGCGCGATTAAACACTATGCTACGGGCCCAAGTAATCAGGTAAACAATACTCGTATTGTATCATTAATTCATTACATTCGAAGTGAAAGATCGCAGTTCCTATAGCCTTAAGCTAATTTTTAAAACCTTATAAGATGACATAATTGTATGCAGCCAAATTCATACTGAAGACTCGGTAGGTGCTCAGTATCATGTTCCGATTACCCTTTTTGTGAAATTCGTTTTTTTTCGTGTTCTCTACGAACGAAAGCATTTTATTTCGCGATATCAGCAAAAGTGTTATCGATTCGTGATACTGATCACTAACCAAGCCTCCAGCATGAATATGGCTGCATAAATTAATGTCGCCTCATATAGTTTTAATAAAAAAACATGCGAATCGGACTCGTGCACGAAGGGTTCCGTACCATTATCTATAAAAACGGCAAAAAAAACAAGTCTGGGAGCCCCCTTTAATATTTTTTTTATTCTTTTTTTGTTGTTAATTGTTGTATTTGTTGTTATAGCGGCAACAGAAATACATCATCTGTGAAAATTTCAACTGTCTAACTATCACGGTTCATCCTGGTGACAGACGGACAGCGGAGTCTTAGTAATAGGGTCCCGTTGGTTGTCCTTTGGGTACGAAAACCTAAAATGAACTGAAGGCTATTATCGGAACTGCGATATTTCACTTCTAATGTAACGATAATAATACGATACGTGCAAGTACAAATAGGAAGCGATATCAGAATCTCGAACATTATCTCTGATTCGCAAAGGTCACTGGATGGAAAATTCTCAATGCCTCTCGAAAGCTTTCCTGAATGAGCTGTACATTGCTGGCTGCGTTATCAATGTTTGCGTTTCTTTGTCAACAGAGCGAGCAGTCGTCGCCGTTCCGGCGTTGGACGACGGGCAGTGGAGCAGGGAGCTCCTACCGCCAACACGACCATCGCAATATCTATAATAAGGTAATAATGCATTGATGTAGACCTTGACTGGTGTTACAATCTAGAATAAAAGAATAAGAATAAAGAATTAAAAAGGTTTATTGCCAAAAAATACTTAAAACTAAACACATTAAAATTATACATAGGTTAAAATAGAAGAAAAAAAAGTTTTAGACATTTCTGGCAAATGGTAGCATGCTCAGCAAAGCTGCGATCTCATAGAAATCGAGCAGCGCTGATTTTCAGCATACCCCAGACAGAGGACATAATTTAGAAAATGAATCAGATACATCTGAATCTACACATTAACATCATCATTATACTTTGCATTCACAAACTCAAGGTTTAAAAAAGAATCCTTGGCACAAAAACGAGCCGCCAAACTATTGTAGTCCCTTTTGGTTTCCATTTGTAAAATGTGTCATTGCCATGTCTTGAAGTGACAATAGATATCCTAATTTGTAATGACACTAATGTCATACCGGTGTTAAAACATGTGCTTTTTAGTAATAGCGAATGATATTATAAAATACTAAGGCGTCGACTACACAGAGCCGCGTTCTGTGTACCGCAGTCATTGTTATCTATCAAATCAAATCAAATATTTTTATTTCGGACTAGGCCATAGGTGTTAGTACTACAAACAACTTAATAACTATGTAAGTATTAATAACCTACCTATATATATATATTATCATAAACTAGTTTGGGACTCTGTGCATATGTACTGAGACCCAGTGTCTCAGGATTGAACTATCAGTCCTGTTGGCAATGTTGTTCAGGAGACCATTGATGCTGCCGCGCGTCCTGTGCATCAGCGAGGCAGTTCTGTTGCGTACTATGGCATAGAAATCCTGGGTACGAGCCTCAGCAAACATGCCCGATGCACTACAGTAACGCGGCAGCGCCATCAGTATCCTGAATGCATTATTATGCTGAACACGCAGGGCAATGAAGCATTTATTTGTATGGCTAATCTATGTAACGGTGGTTGCTTTTGTGCTTCTGAGAGGACTCTCGGACGAGTGTAAGCCGATGAGGATAGCTTGGGAACTTTCAGGAATGAAAATCATTTTGGAAAATGTTCTATCTGAGTTGCTTGAAGAGGAAACGTTAAAGCTGTCAATGACGCAGTCAGACTCACTCAGCACTTACAGCAAACAAAGGCAAGAAAAGAATTCGATGCTATTCATGTGGCGAATATGGTCACAAAATCACAGGCTGTCCAAAAAGAAAGGGCAAAGAAAGAAGTTAAAAAAATACAGATTTAGGTGTTTTTGGGGAAAGTTGCAATTTTGTTGCTTCGTATTAGTATTTGGACAGAGGTTTAGTGATTTTAAACCATCCAATGGTTCCTTTGATGTTTTTTGTTCGAATGACGTGAAGTCAACGGCTTGGATCTTTGCACACAGAGACCGCGAGAACGTGCGTTCTAACTATTGTTTGAACCGCAGAACGCGCTCTGTGTGGACGGCGCCTAAACCTTATACTGTGTTGTTGTACACTGATGAACAATTAAATTTAATTAAATTATGATTTACACATTATTGTCATCACGTTTTTAGACAAAATGTTAACAAACGTGCTAGCTATCCTTGGGACCGAACACTTATTACCACAGATAATAAATAATAATTAATAATATTCTTGTTGATTACTCAGCCAGTAAACACATTATTATAATAAACCATAGACAATACAGCCCAGAAAGACTTCTATTGTTCAACATCTTGCGTACAAGTAATTCTGTCAACAATCGAAACGGGATACTGCAATCCTATTGGCTCTTCCAATCTTACGTATAGCGCCACAAACTTATCTTTCCCGAAGACGAAGACTCTAACCCAGTGAATATAGAAGCCATTTTGGTTTAGCCTACCGAAACATATAATATTGGAGTGGCGAATTGTTTCTGCTGGTTCAGTCAGATGTGTTGACAGAAATCGGTCGCCTGTTATGAGGAGTCTGTAGGCTGTATTCGTCTGTGTTAAACCCATACTTTTGAGTATTGAAGTCTTTCAGTTCTAGATATACTTATTTGCCATAGCGATAGCATGTGGAACCAAGGCAACAAAATATTTTCTTATAAACATCGCTATTACTCAAAATGATTTCATAAAAATTCCTCTACCATTGTTTTTGCACTATTAAAGTATACTCAAACAACGAGTATACTTAGTATAGCTGATTGATGATAATAATAATAATAATAAAATTCTTTATTGCACAAGTTAAATTTTTGTACACAATTAAGTATTTTCAACCAGCTAACCTTTGGCAATGGGGAAGTTGTTGGGGTAGTGCCATGATTTCCAAATGTTTACAAATTGTATATATATATATATATATTTTATACTTAAATACTCAGTAAATTATATTAAATTACATGCTAATACACAAAATAAATTATTAAGTTTACATATACCGTACATAAATGTCTATAATGATGAGAATTTACTTAATAACTCATAAATATCAGTCGTAAGAAGAAATTAAGAAACGTTCTGTAAATTAAGAAAGTGTTGTTTTATTGGACGAAGCTTCACGGATGATCACTGCAATCTTCTAAAATTCTGTGGATATTATACCGGCCTATGCCAAACTATGTAGTTTTTCGGAAATTCATCAGCGTGGAATAGAGCTGGTAGGTTAGATTAGAAGAATAGGGATGATGAAAAAATAACGTAAGTTATTTTTCAATGCAGTTGCTCGTAAAGTTTTCTTTTTTGTGTAACAAAATTATGCGGAAATCGACTCTTTATTTCACGCGTGAAATAAAACAGTACTGAAATCCTTTATTTCACGCGTGAAATAAAGTAATTTTTGTAAGTTTTTGACTCTGTGGTGCATGGTGCATGTCATAAAATTTAAAAAATTACAAAGATACAAGGAGGTTTTGCTGTCCAAAAAAAAACAATTATTTATAAGTATGCGCGCTCTAGCAATAATTGAATGATGATAAACACCATAACACATAAGATTCTTGATTATCTCATTTAAAAATACGTGTTTTGTTTCCGCAAACAAAAATATTTTTCACATTATTGGCTGTATGTATACTGTACCTTTGCCTCAAGAAAGAAAAAACTGTATGAAACGCGCGCTCTGCAAAGAAAGCACGCCATTTTGTTGTAAATAGACTTTGGTGAAATAAAATTACTTTCTTTATTATACTTATTTTTTGTTGTATTTCCTCGCAAAATGCATTGAAAAATGTTGTAAGATACATGAGCGTAAAAGGTTTTTATCCGAATGTATAAAACCTTACTTTCCGCACGTGTATCTTAAATAACTATTTTCATGACAACCCAAAACCACTTTGCCCTATGCCAAACTAGTCTGCCTTAATATCGGGTTTGGACGGTAACAGATATATGGATTGCGGTTGTGGCGTAACATAATTTGCAAATGATTTGTTTTCCCATTATAGATTATGACTAATTATAACCTACTTATTCATTCCTATCTCTGTCATAAGCTACTGTTTTAACAAACAATTATAATGTTTGCAATTTTTAGTTACTGTTGTCGACACATATAATAAAAGTGTTGAAACCGTTGTGTCTGTACATTGAAGAAAAGTGATAAAAATAGAAAAGGGGGTGACTAAAGAAGAAGAGTAATATAACACAAATCAGCGATTTTTAAAATTCATTTTTGTCTGTCTGTTTGTTCGCGCACATCTCTGAAACTACTGAAGGGATTTTAATTTTAATTTCACAGATAGACAAATTAATTTGGCTTAGAATATAAGCTTTGTTTCATTAAATAACCCGTAAAAAACAGCGGAAAAAAAAATCATATTTAAAGATTTTTGGATTTTGCTTTTCTACTGTTAGAAGTATGTATATAATAGCAAATGTAATTTTTAATTACATCCTGGCGATTAAGGCCTATAGACGTCACGAACGATTGTTTAAAAGAAAAAAAAAAGGAAACTTTCGTTTCGTTAGAATTATGTAGCGTATAAAATTTTAGTACATAAAAAATCTAAAGTTGGCGCTGTTTATTATTAGAACGCGCATAAATACATAAATATTTAATTATTTCGTTATATAGCGTCATCTATTTTGGTAAATAAAAAGTTTTAATGCGAAATTAGTTGCAGCAATTGTATGTGATTGATACCTTCTTTGATGAAACGGGCTAGGTACTATAAATATGACATTTTTAAAGTTTATTATATTAAATACTATTGAAAACTGTAAAAGAAGAGAGCTATGTCTGCCTGTACATTGAAGGTATTCCAAAAAAAAATATATATAGCGATGTAGGATACTGATACAAAAAAAAAAATTGTGTGGAATTCCCAAGGATTACATTGCGGCCACGCAATATCTTCATCCACGCGGACGAAGTCGCGGGCAAGAGCTAGTACATAATAAGTGGTGTTGTTTGCGGCTATTGATTGTATTAAAATGTTCGATGCTTTTCCGCTTCATATATTTTTGTGCACAATTTCTTAGCTTTACCAGAGAATATAAAGTATTACTACGTAAAGAAGCGACACTCACCTCCCCGCGCGAATTTAACATCCCTTTACCTTCTTTACTTTACATTCTTTACCGTGCCTAATGTAAGTATCGATGGGCCCTAGGATGTAGTGCGCTCACCCACAAACTGGGAGAGTGATAACAGGCGAGGCGTTATCAGTCTGTCCTGGGGCTTCTGTAAAATATACGAAAGTCAGTAATGGTGGCATCGGCTTTTAATTCTTACTGTTGTTGTTTATACTGTTGATTGTTGGCACTTGGTGGAACTTGCAATACATTATAATGAAGAGAAAATCACTTGTACTATCCCACAAAATTATTTTTCAATGCATGTGCTCGTAAAGGCCTGCTTTTTATGCATCAAAACCGAACAGAAAGTCGATTATTTTGCCCTAGGGCTTTATTATTATTATTTTTTTTTATTTATTTACAATGGTTGGCTAACCTGCAGCCTTTCTTGTGTACCATAGACGTTATACTTTTTTTCCACTGTTTAACGGCTCTGGATACAGTCCTTTTGAGCCAATTATAATTTAAAGTTCACAAGATTATATTTGTTTTCATTTCCTCACACTATGCATTGAAAAACGTAGTATGATACACGGGCGTAAGAGCAATAAATTACTCGGTTACGTTTAAAACACTCGCTACGCTCGTGTTTTAAATCGTCCTCGTAATTTATTCCTTTGCGCCCTTGTAGCATGCTAACTACTATTAATACTTCCTGACCGGTTTCGCCTTTATGGCATTATCAAAGGAATTACAATAAATATTTCACATCAGCCAGTGCGATCAATGAATGAATTCATTATGTCTTACTGTTATTGGTGTTTTTTTTTTAATTATAAAATTTTTGTTGTGTGTAATGCTGTGAAAATGAAATAAAGAAGCTGTCTACTTAACACTAGTTTCGCTAGCTCATCGTCAGGAATCACATCTAATCGTAACGTTGTACTATTGTCACAGCAGATGAGCGAAGGCACCCCACCGCCGACCATCCCCAGCAACAGCAGCAATGGTTGCGGCGGCGTCTCCCGCTGGTCTCTCGGGCTGGAGCAACTCCTGGCCGACCCGGCCGGCGCTGCGGCCTTTGCGCACTTCCTGCACAACGAGTTCGCCGCTGAGAATATACGGTGAGAGTTGGAGTTTTTCTCTTTCAGTCTTCTGGTACCCTGGTACTTTTGGGAAAGGAAACATTACCGAGGGACATGCAAGACAGTCCGCACTCATAGAGCCACGTTTCACTAACGATTATTGCGTTCCAGCCAAAGATTTCAAAAGTTTAGATGAGCCCTGGCACCTAAAATCTAATGCATTTTTTTTTCAATGCAAGTGCTCGTAAATGCCCGCTTTTTATGCATCAAAACCGAACAGAAAGTTGATTGTTTTGCCCTAGGGCTTTATTATTATTTTTTTATTTATCAACGAGAAGTTGGCTAACCTGCAACCTTTCCTGTGTACCATAAATATAATTCTTTTTTCCACTGTTTAACGGCTCTGGATACAGTAATTTTGAGTCAATCATAATTTAAAGTTCACAAGATTGTTGTTTTATTATTATTATTTTATTGTTTTATTTCCTCACACTATGCATTGAAAAATGTAGTATGATACACGAGCGTAAGAGCAATAAATTACTTGGTTACGTTTAAAACACTCGCTACGCTCGTGATTTAAATCGTCCTCGTAATTTATTCCTTTTCGCCCTCGTAGCATAAACTACTATAATGTGTGCGTTAACATAATGCCGATGCGCGCACAATATAAGTGCGTAATCTGTCTACCTACGGTCAGCAAACTGATCAGACTACTAAGGTTGTTAAAATTATTAACTTTAAGTGCACTTAAGACGTCCAACTATCACTGTGTTCAGATGAGCACTGATTCCAAACGTGTGAGCGTCACCCATTTAAAGGTGGAAACATTTTGGTGCTGTCATACTACGGTAAGGGCTTATCTTTACTTTTGAAATCTTTGGTTCCAGCGTGATGGGCAATGAACCGTACTTATAGGGTCGAAATATATACAGGGTGTTAAGATGAAGTTGCGGAAGCCGTAAACTGGAGATAGTACTCGTCCATACAACTTTTGCTATGGAGCCAACCATCGAAACGCAGATAAAAAATAAGCTGTTTCATAGAAAAGTTACGTAGCTACACGACCAAAATGTATGAAACATCAGATCTTTTTTCTCGATTTCTCAATTTTTTTTCACCAAAAGTTGTTCTTTTGTGCGAGTAGTACAGTTTTCGGCTTCCACGACTGCATCTTAAAACCCTGTACAAAAGCTTAACTGTACAGACGGTAGCGGTTCAAGCTCTCTCTTTGTAAACGATTTTTAACAGCTATGGTGTCACAACTGAAACTGTCAACGGGTCATGCATGTTGGCGTCTGTACAATAATGATTGTTTTTGTTCACTTTGTGTACATATTGTTAATATTAATCTTTTGAAACATAGGCTAAGCTTTTATTATTATCAAAAAAAAAATTACCTACCGTAGCACGCATTCAGAACACAACTGTGCTCCAATGGGATTTGAACCCGTGAAATCTGCAACAAAATCTGTCGGCGATAGTATTTATTTATTCTACTAAGAAGAGCATAAACCAACCTCTCATTACAGTTTCTGGTGGTCGTGCGAGCAGTACAACACGTGCAACGATGAGGTCACTCGGTCGACTCTCGCGCAGCAGATCTGGTCGCGACACTTGGCAGACGGGGCACCGGAGCCGGTCAACGTTGACGCGACGGCGCGGAGGGCCGCCGCTTTGAGGTTGTGTCAACAGCCGCCGGCTGCCGACCTCTTTCAGCACGTGAGTGGTTTTTTTTAATCACCATGGTCTCACGCTTGGCAAACACCGCGACTGGTGGTCAGCTTCGACTGATTGTTACCTGGGATGAAGGGGGCTCGTCCAAAAGGTACCTATTTACCAGTGGCGTGCACAGAACTTTTTTCCGGAAAAGCAATCAGAAGGTCAAGTACAACAATAAAAAAAATATGAAAATATTTAAATAAAACTTTGAAAAAAAAGTTTGTATGACGCCAGGGTAGGCAATGCCTACCATAGAGTAAACATTTTCATACAAACTTTTTTATTTCAAAGTGTTATTTAATTTTTTTTATTATCGTACTTGACCTTCTGATTGCTTTTCCGGAAAAAAAATTGTATTATTTATTTATTTATTAATACACATGAATACATTACAGACACAAGTCCAATGCGTATACATGGAAAACAGAAACAAATTTCAATACACTAAAAATCAAAATATACATACACTTAGAATAAAAATATGGTTACTGCTCCAAGTATTTCACCACACATGTGTGGATTTGGGTCAGTGATGCAGAGAAAGTATCCATCTCTGGTTGATTTCTAGCCATACCGTTGAGTAAACGAAGCACGCGGCTGAGAGGGGCCTTGTTCACGAGGTTAGTGCGAGCCCCCGGACACTGGAACAGTCTATGACTGCGCGCGCGCGTGTACTGATCCGGCACCCATAGATATATCAGTGCCAGCAACGATGGGACATGAGTCAAACCTCTTAGAATTTTTACCATAAACATAGCCATTGTGGAATCCCTTCTTAGCTCTAAGCTGTTATACCCTAACGTGCCCAATAGGAACATCGTTGGGTATAAAAAGGGATAATACTTAAAGGTACGTTTGTATAAATTACGAAGGAAGAGTTTTTGGACTTTTTCGATCGTAAGTACATGTTTAGCCTCGTATGGAGTCCAGATCGTCGAATTAAATTCCAGCCTACTCCTAACGTAAGAGTTAAACAAAGTACGAAACGTGCGAGGGTCTTTAAAATCCATTGATAACCTCAATACCCATCCAAGAGCCTTCCTCGCTTTCTTACTCAACTCTTCAATATAGTAGCTGTACTTCAAGTCAGCAGTAAATAGTACACCAAGATCCTTAACAAAATCCAGCGCACGCGGTAGCGGTGAACCAGCGAGCTTGTAAGGAAAATGGAGAGGATCACGCTTTCGGTGAAAAGTAAATACAAACGACTTATCGACGTTCAGCTCTAAGCAGTTTTTGACACTCCACGAGTGCACTGCATCAATTTCACGCTGAAAACGTCGACATTCATCGATGGTATTTAGTGACGCAACCAATTTAACATCGTCCGCAAAAATTAATATCATGAAGTCATCAGATATTAATTTGGGGAGATCATTAATAAATATTAAAAATTCCAACGGACCCAAATTACTGCCCTGACTTATTCCTGACCTAGTGTAATAACGCTTCGAGATACAGCCGCCATATTGAACATACTGCATCCTGTCCGACAGATAGCTGGCAAAAAGATGCAGCAGTTGTGGTGTAAAGCCAATAGCAGCCATTTTGCGGAGCAACACATCGTTGTCGACACAGTCGAAGGCCTTGCGAAAGTCGAAGTAGGCTACATCAACTTGCTTTTTATTATCAACTTCTGTAGAAGCATGCTGGACGAAGGACAATAAATTAGTTGCTGTAGACCGACCTGGCAAAAATCCATGCTGAGCGTCACATAACCAGGGTGATACCTGGTTTAATATACGACGGTACAGAATGGATTCAAATACCTTTGCGTATGGCGATAGTATAGCGATTGCTCTGTAATCGCAAACATTGGACTTCGATCCCGATTTAAATACCGGAATGACCTTTGATAACTTCCAGGAGGCAGGATAAGTTGATTGCGCTAAGATCGAATTATATATAAATAGTAACGGGGCATAGAGCACCTCGCGACAATCCCTCAGAACATAAGGCGGGCAGCCATCTGGACCGCATGAGAATTTGGGCTTCAACCGCTTTAACGCCATCAGTAGCTCCGTCTGACTTATTACGCCGACGTGCACCCGAGCCGCCGGGTTCCTTCCTGACTCAGACGAAAGGGTCTCCTGGACCGAAAGCTTAGGGACATTATTCAAAAACACACCTTTGAAATTATTAGCGAAAGCTTCTGTAACTACGGCAGGGGGGTCGTCAAAATCACTTTCTCCATTGCCAGCACGTTTGTTTTTTATGTAGGTCCAAAACTCATTAGGATTATTATTTATATTTGTCTCCATTTTATTTATGTACCGCTGAAAAGCTACCTTAATTTTTGACTTGATTAATTTTCTATAATGACAAAAAATCCTAAAAAAACCTGTAGTCTTGTGAGTTTTATAAAGTTTTAGGTAATAAAATTTAGACTTTATATCACGTATAATCTCAGCAGTGTACCAAACGGGATACGAATACTGTTCATCGGCAGTAATGTGCTTTTTCCTAGGAACACAGCCATGCATGGATTGTTCCATTCTCTCGTAAAAAAACTCAACTGCACTATCAACGTCACTGAGTTCGTAAATTGGTGACCAGTCAATAGACTGCAATCTAGAGTACAGTTGATGGAAGTCAGCCTTCCTAAAGTTCCAGTCGTTGCCGTCACTAGCATCCCCACAGGCGACCGGAACCGGACGACGCGCGCGCGCCAACGTCACGTCAATCCAAAGCGGCGGGTGCTCGCGCTCACCGCGCGGGGTGGGGGGCACAACGCCCGCCACAGCCGCGCACACGCTTACACGACCCACGTCCATGTCGCTGAGCACGAGATCCAAGTACCGCCCTACCCCCGCCTGTATGAAAATGTTTACTCTAGGGTAGGCAGTGCCTACCCTGGCGTCATACAAACTTTTTTTTCAAAGTGTTATTTAAATCTTTTCATATTTTTTTTATTGTTGTACTTGACCTTCTGATTGCTTTTCCGGAAAAAAGTTCTGTGCACGCCACTGCTATTTACTCTTCTTTTAAAGAAATCTGGGTTATATGTAACTATACGGACTATATCTAATAATAGAAGATTGTGAAGAAAGTGCTCAAAATCCCATCTTTTCTCATCCAGCGTTTCCTTCCCCTAAGACCCGTGGGAATTGCATAATATCCCTTTTTTTTCATCTTAGCGGATGTCCTGCTGTCCAAATTTCATGTTTCTAAGTCCAGCCGTTTGGCTTAGGCATTATTAGTTAAGCAAGTCAGGGTATTTTTAGTGTTCCGTACCTAAAAGGTACAAAAGGAACCTCTATGGTGAGACTCCGTTGTCCGTCCGTATGTCACACCCTCATAACTTTAGCACCGTTAAAGATAAAGACACAAAAATGGCACAAAAATAGCATTAATTTGCCCACATGTCACAGTGTAAAAAAATATATGAAAAATTTGAAATTGTTGAAAATATTTCAAAAACAAAAGTGAGAAAAATAAAAAATATTATCCTAAAAATACAAAATGGGTATCAAATTGTAGGTATTAAAAAGCTGATTGTAAAAATATATACTTTTATTATATTTACTGGCACTGGTTTCGATAAATCTTTAAAAAACTCAAAAAATATGTATGTATGTCCCCCCCCCTTATCTCCAAAACTGGTGGACCAAAAAATATGAAAAAAATCATGGTAATTTGTGTTTACGTAAATATTACAGGAAAAATAAAGCGGTTGAAAAATTCGCGAAAAAAATTACAAAATTAAATTTATCATCCACAATACGGAACCCTAGGTACGCTAGTCTGACTCGCACTTAGCCGGTTTTTTTTTATATATTCTCAGGGAATCGGGAGAAACGGGAAGCGCGCGAGCAGCGCCGCGGTTCGTCCGCTAGTATTTTATAAATATTAACGAATGATGCATTCGTTCCAGGCTCAGAAGCAGATCTTCAACGTGATGAAGTTCGACAGCTACCCGCGGTTCCTGCGCTCGGGCGTGCACGCGGAGTGCGCGCGCGCCGACCTGCGCGGACTGCCGCAGCCGTACGCGCCGCGCGGGAGTCCCGACAACACACCCAACAAGGTCTGTCTACTGCATGCATGCTCTAAATGTTATAAGATTACATTACAAACCAGAAAAAATCAACTTGAAACAAATTTCAAGAAAGAGAATTATTTTTGAAAAAGTTCCTATAGACAATAAAAAATAAAAAGTCGAGCTCAAAACGTAAGTTCTATAAATCCAAAAATAAATGCATGTTGCAGGTTGTTTCTTTAGTCCAAAATAGTAGTCTGGCTAAACTAATATAAAAATAACAATAATGACTGTTTTAAATATACGAGTATAAAGCCATTATCTAAAACTGTGTGTAAATTGTGTGAATGTATATTAAGAGGCCCCTTTACGCCTCGATTTTCCTCAAGATTCATACATAAAGTAAAAACTGATTGTGAAGTCAACAGCTTATTTTCTACATATTTTTTTGTCATAAGTGTTATCTAGCGACAGCTAACTACGTCTCTATACAGGCTAAAAAAGCAAAATTTGACGAAACACCATCATAATAGCTGTCAGGATATCGCGAATATTGCCTCGTTTTTACGCAAAGTTTAGCAAGTTGTATAATTTTTATAAATACTGTAAATAATAAAAGAGAGAATAACAGACGTCGTTCATGTAAAGAAGACCAAGTTTATACACTTTTCTATAAATAAACAGTTACCGTTTCATGGAAAACAGTTTTTACCTGAAAGCATTTTACAAATCCGGCGCTTTTTATGGTGTGGGGGTGAGGGAAACATATATAAAAATGTGTGCAAACTTTCATTGAGATCAAAGCCATCAGGACGTCACGAACTACCTGTTCCGCCTCACCCATAAACACTTTAATTAATTAATTAACTTATTTGGCACTACTTAAAGGCTAAAAACAATGTTAAAAAAAATTACAAAAAAAGGCACACATTAAATGTTATTCATTAAAAAACAGTGATATCCAATCATGCAATACGTAGAAATAATGATATCCGTTTCCTTGTCACGACTACTCACGACATGAATCCCCGAGGGGGTGTCAGAGGCGAAGTCCACACTTGGTGCACCCCCTTTTCACTAACGATTATTACATTCCAACGTGATGGTTGGTGAGACGTCTCACCTATGAATCTTTATCAGTATATGAATCTATAGAACAATATTTGTCTAATCCTTTAATAATCTTTATCAGTATCATGGTAACTGGGGAGCTTAGTAGAGTAGACATTCTGAATCATTAATGTAACAATCGGTCTCGTGATACTTTCCCTTGAGAATTTTTGCCTTCAATAAACTTAGCTTTTCAGAGTCATTTAGTCGCTATCCTTTCTTATTTGTGGCAATAGAATCTGTCACTTTGTAGCACCTAGTTTTCTTTATTGCAGTGATTTGCGGACATACCAAAGTCAAATGAATATGTAAAGAATTTGCCGGTAAAAATCAGAATATAAAGTTTTAATATGACATGTGTTCATAATCATCATTAATTCTTTTAATCAAAAGAGATTCATTGTAACTCGTATATCCATCTTACATATTATATTTATTATTTAGAAAGAAAGAAAAGTAATTTATTTTAAAATACCACAGACACGAGAAAGAACATACAAACTTACAAAATAACAAACAATACAAATTAACAAACAGTACGAGTAAATATAACATTAAGTAAACAGTGGTAAATAAAAAAGGATTACAGCTTAGCTTAATGTTCCAGTAGGGGCTACAGCGCTGGTATTCTGCTGAACCCTGACTTAAAATTAATATTAAAATTTAACCTATACCTATGCTAGGTGGCTTATTTATTTATTTAAGGAAAACAAACAGCTATTCTATTATACAATAAGGGTAATAAAGTTAAAGTTACAATTGCCTTACAAAGTTTTCACCTATATGTAAAATTATAATCGAAACTTATTTAGGTTGGATAGAAGAAACCAAAGTTTTGGTATACACACACAGAGAGAGACACCTAAATAAATTCGCAAAACGAGACAATAATCAAAACAAAAGGAACACATCTTTGCGCATTATGTAAAAGAGAAAGTATACGTTAGGTTATCTTTTACAATACTTAAAATTTAAATTAGTAAATTGTCACATGTTTGAAATTACCATCTTATTATTAGTCCATATTATACAGAACATGTCCTTTTTTTTGCAAGACGCAAACTTGTCACGGCTCGCTAAAGTTCTGTTGCAAGTATTCGAAATTCGGACATTTGGGAATAGTTCTAATCACCCTGTATTTTTTACAATATTGTCCTTCTGTCCAACAGTTGAAGAAGTCAGCGAGTAACGCGTCGGAACGCCGTCGCAGCGGCGGCGCGTCGCTACTGCCGTGGAAGCTGCGAGCTGTGAGCAAAGACAGAGCGCAGAGTCAGTCCACCAATAACGTCAGCGCTTCAATACTGCCCGAAGTGCCGCAACCGACATCTGTTACTGATGTGAGTTCTTATTTTACTTTTGAGATTTTCCGCAGAGAAGCGCGAAAGAGAGGTAATTATTTAAGTATTTTCAATGCATGTGCTCGTAAAGGCCCACTTTTTATGCATCAAAACCGAACAGAAAGTCGATTATTTTGCCCTAGGGCTTTATTATTATTATTTTTTTTAATTTGTGTGCAATGGTTGGCTAACCTGCAGCCTTTCCTGTGTACCATAGATGTTATACTTTTTTTTCCACTGTTTAACGGCTCTGGATACAATCCTTTTGAGCCAATCATAATTTAAAGTTCACAAGATTATATTTGTTTTCATTTCCTCACACTATGCATTGAAAAACGTAGTATGATACACGGGCGTAAAAGCAATAAATTACTCGGTTACGTTTAAAACACTCACTGCGCTCGTGTTTTAAATCGTCCTCGTAATTTATTCCTTTGCGCCCTTGTAGCATAAACTACTATTATGTAATATACATAGGTAATATATACTTATGTATGTAATATACGTAGGTACTATAGCCGATTCTGAAGGGTTTAATTTTAATTTTAATGCTGTCAAAACTAAATTTTTTTCATTGTAAAATAGTCCTTAATGGTTAGGATTAGAAGCTAAATTACGTTGGAAAATATTAAGTTTTGACAGCACTAAAACTAAAAGTAAAGCCTTCAGAATCGGCTATATTATACACTTATTTATGTAATACACATCGGTACTTTACATTTACTTTAGTACACGTCAGTTTTATTAAATGTAACAATTAGTCATAATAATCTAAACAAATATGACAGAAATAAGTTTCTATGTTTGAACACTTGGCGATTTATCCATCGCAAGGAGATATAAATCAAATGTTAATCTAAAAAAATAATATTTGCACACTTTACTGAAATGCGAAGAAAACAGTTTTCAATGCTTATTATTCCGTCAAAAAGTAAAAAATATAAAATATGATGCAACGTACTCAATCTTTTTTGTATAATCGTTTTGTATCACCTACAATTTTCTGTAAATTTGTTTTTAACACGAATGTACTTAGTACCAACATTTATAACGAAGGTACAGCTGGACACATATGGACACAGACGTGTTTACACAGAGGTGCCGGATTTATAAATCGATTATAATTTATATTATAATGTAACTAATGCTTTTATGTTAAAGCTATTCAACCTTAATGTTAAAGACCCTTTGCCATGTTTATTTACTTTTTAAAAGAGTTGTTATTCAAATACTTATAAAACAAAGCGTATAAAATAGACTTTTACAACAGTTTCTAATCATAAGTTAATGCTTTGGAGCAATCAGAATAGAATTGTGGATATATTAATAATTTGCAATATTCCGCTAAACACTCTTACCATGCTATTCAAAATGCAGACTCAAGCACCGCCCACCCTCCCGCATAAAACATGCACAAGCAAAGCAAGCAGTACGAGCACAAAATAAAGCAATCTTAAATAACAAGCTAGAAAACTTATCGACACGTGTTTCGCCTCTAAACGAGGCATCCTCGGGATGTGTTGTCCGCCCGACCGCTCGACAGCAAATAGAATTACCTTTATATACCTATAGAATATATTTAAAACTTCATTTATCCGTCAGCCTGGTTCGTCCACTGCTGGACATAGGCCTTTCTAAGATTTCGCCATTATTAGCGTTTCCCCTGGAATAATTGCCTACTCACATGAGTATGGAGTACCCGGTGCCCGTCACCAGTCTGTTTTATATAAGGGTCGGCAATTGGGGATGTACATACCCACGTCAGTCGGTCCCAGGCATGGTGCGCCACCTGGTTGTGCCAGTTTAAGAGCTGCCCTCTTACTCTCCCCCGAATAACTTACTCTGCCTCGTTTGCGAGTAAGATGGTGGTACCTCCACAGTCGAGGACGGCAACAGCTCTACCACCTATAAAATATTTAAACCTATATAGGAAATAACGTATCGTTAAACTAGTTATTGAAACTTATTTGTCGTGTTAAAACAATACCTGCTAATTATATAACTCTAAACAAATATTTGATATAACTGTTCAGTGTAAACGATCACGATCACTGCAAGTGACCCATTATCTGCGGTATTAATGGAAAATCACGTTATCTCCATACAAATATTGTCTGAAACAACGGCCTACGCTGTTTACACACGTACCTTATTCATTAAATTTGTTGTGCAATATTTAATTCTAGATTTGGATTCAATTCATTGTACTTTTGATTTTGTTTGATATTTGTTTACTGCACGCTAAAAATAGATAAAAGTATTTCGTTGTTCAATTTAAATATAAAGGCAAATTGAGAAATTAATTTAGGTTACAAAATATATAAAATCAGAACTTAATCTAATAATATTACTATAAAATTAAAATTTCGTTGTCAAATATGTAATCAAATCATATATGTACAATTCGCACCAGCAAAAAGGCGAGACCGACGTGACGTGAGTCAGTCCGTAGTTTCGGAGAAAGGTTGCCAGATGAAAAAATATAAAAGGAGAGCAGTTCGCAATTTATTTATTTTATTCTGTTTTTTTTTTTAATAAGCATCATGTTTACTAATATTCATGTGACGCAATATAAATGTTCTACAACATGTATATATTTCAAGCTTAGTTACTATTGTAAATATTTAATTTAGATTGATAATTTTTTAAATAAGAGTGCTTCAGAAGAGTATTAATGCACAATTCCGGCAACGAGCGATGGCCTCTGTGACAGCTGCGTTTAGTGATGGGGTACATTGAAAATTATGGTTGGAAATAAAAATAAAGTGTGAGTTTACTCAACATTAGACACGTCATACAACATTCAACCAAAACTGCTTAAAAAAGTAGCCATAAAATCTAGAAAGTGACTGGTTTACAATTATATAGTTTGGAAAGAGACGGAGCCGTAAGATTAGGGAGAGGAGAACAGATTCAGAACAGAACAGAACAGAGAAGAGATTCAGCCACTATCACTCCCCGATGAATTGACTTAAATTGTCGACCTTTTGAGTTTTAGAAAATGAAAAACTTTTGCTATAAACTCTATTGCAAAATTTCGGCAACATAAAAATCGAAAAATAATAACCGAAACGAGTAGTACATCACTATCAACAATGAAATACTACATTGTTTTATTGAAACTTGCTTATAAATAATTACGAACCTTGCTAGGTATTTAAACTCGATGACGCTACTTTAATTGAGTTGAGATAAACGTGTAGATCCTTATCAATACTCTCGCACAATGTTTTCTATTTTTAGCTCTATACTTGTGGTATTATGTAAATATTACACAAGTAATCGTAATTTCTACGTAGGGTATTTCGTTTACCTTGTTAATTTGTAAGATCACTTTTGCAAAGCAACAGGGATCTTTAAACTTTAAAATATCGAGTTTGCGAAAAGATGTCGAAAATGTTCGCATTTGAAAAGGGATCTAAAAAGGCCGACTTGGGTGATTCATAAAACGATTTGAAAGTAGGATGGAGTCAGAGCTTTTTCACGCGTGCAAAAGAGACGGCATTAGAACAGAATCATAACATGATTCATCCAAAGCGGCCTCTTTAGAGGACCTGTTGTGCATTGTTTGACAATCGTTGACATGACACTACCCGAACAATATTCGTTGCGTTAACTTAGCGCATAGAAAATGACAAGTTTTTATTAAAATTAGTTTTAGTAAAGAGATAGAAGGTACAGGGAGTCTGGAGACAAAGGAGGAAAGACTCTAGAAAAGAGACTGAAGACAAACACGTAAACCAAACCCCTATCTTTTCAGGTAGTAAAGTCATCAAACCCCTCGGGTACCGGCGCGCCGGGTTGCTCCCTCTGCCGAGTGGTGCTGCCTGACGGCGCCACCTCCGTCGTGGGAGTCGACGCTGCCATCCCAGTGAGGAGACTCGTGGACAGACTGCTGCAGCGGAGGAACCTGCTGTGCACGTCGTATGATGTGCTGCTGAGGGACGGGAATCAGGTGAGAATCGGGAATCGGGGTTGGAAGATTGTTTCTCCTCTCTACACGCACTTCAGTCTGACTGATTCAGGTCGTCACGACGTCGTAATGAAAAAAAAAAACACTTATCACCATTTATCATTTTTATAAACATTTATCACCAACACTTTTATTCCGTCCAACAGGGCGAAACCACCCTAGTAGACAGCCAAGCGCCCTCCACCGTGCTCGGCGGTCGTGAAGCGATCGTGGAGCGCCGCTGTGTGGTGCGGCTGGAACTGTGCGGCCGGTGCGTGGCCGTGCGGTGCCGGCCGCAGCGGCGACTGCGGCACGCGCTCAAACCGGTGCTGCTGAGGTATTGCGCACAAGTCTGCGAGCCGACCGTCTTGAGGGACAACAGAACCGTGCATATGGACACTTTGATGCAGGTATACTACTTTTTGACCTTAAGTATGGTCGTCATGATGCGACCAACTCAGTTGTGGGCGTGGCCAGATGTCATGTTGTTTGATTTCGCTATAAGGTGCACCCTCCATGAAACTTGCGAAGACTATACCGTCGGCGCAAAATTGAAAACTTGTTTCAAGAGAAACCACATTTTGGCAAGACTGTGGCCGTTTTCAAAAATAATTTTTGGTTATTATTAATCTAGATAACATTTTCGATGTTCGACTCGTATTAATTTTTTGATTTTATCTAAAATAATAAAAGCACATTCGGCTACACTTTAGGTAAAAACACATTAAATTTACGTATTTTAGAGGTTTGTTGTTAATATATTACCCAAATTTCACGGTTTTTAGTCCGACTTAAACATAGATCTAGATAATGTTAATGGACTCAGCCAAAAATGTTATAATAATATTCCATAGACACACCAAAATGTGGTGACAGCGTTTGCATGGAGGTTTACGGGTAACAACGCCTTTTAAGGATTTTGTTTTACTTGGGTACAGTTTGGGGGAAAAAGGCAAGCGTGAATTTCGCGTCTCCCTCCGCTTGCTGATTTCACGCCTTTAATGTTGATGTGATACTGCTTTTATTTTATTTTTTGCGATAATTGAATGGATTCAATTGAATTCTCACCTCTAAAAAATAAACATTTTTTAATTCTGTTTTTTTTAGTCTTTTAGCGAATTTTTCTAACGCGCTGTGTTTGTTATTATATTAGGCAAGGTACCCCTGTTTCTGCTTAATATCATTTATGTAGGTATTATGAAATACAATCGAATATTTGTCGTACCTGTTTCCGCTACTTTAATTAAGTCTCCTGGTTCTAGTTGTTCGCAATAATTTAAAATTTCTTCCAAACTGCAACGTCATACATTTAATTGTAGGAACTAGACGGCGCGCGGCTCCAAATTCTGCTAAACGAGGAGGAGTGCCCCCGCAGCAACATGCCACATGACGTCCCCAAGATGGCGGACAGTGAGAGAGAGAGGGACGATGACGTCGACTCGCTCAGTGAACTCGCTGTCAGGCTGCAGGATGATTTTGATAATCAGGTTAGGATAATACAAATATATGTTACCGTCAAACCTAATTTTAGGACAAACTTTCGGAATTTTTAGTTTTTCGGATGTCCTTCCGGTGACAAGTGAATGCATAACCTTCGTGGGTATTTTTATGACTTTGGCCTAGGCCAAACTAGTTTGTCCTAAAATCGGGTTTGGCCGATAACAGATATGCCGACTCTAGGAAAATCAGAGTCTAAATATCCATCTGAATGAGTTAGATGAATAGATTCTTTGTGTTATAGGCAGGATGTTTGAGACATCGACGTAAATATTTTGAGGAATGATAAAAGAAGTGATTTTGATAATTTCTGACTGAATTTACTATTATGCAAAGTTTTTTAGTTTTCGAGTTGCACAAAACTGAAAAATGTCTACATCTCGAAAACTGCAAAACTTTGCACAATAGTAAATTTAGCCAGAAATGCTCAAAACTGCTTCCTTTATCATAACTGAAAATGTTTACATCGGTGTCCCAAACACCCTGTCTATAACTGTTATTTGAGCCGCCGTTTTGCAAGCAAAACAAAGTAATGCGTTTTTTAGGTTTGTCTTGTAGCGAAACTTCGGCGCGTGTCTATCCACGGGTTTACTCAAAAATGGTAGTGCCGATTGAGCCAACATTTGTAATGTTGGTACAGAGCGTAAAAGTAAAGATTTCGGAATAACTACTGCGGTGTTACTACAAAACGGGGTTTAACTTTAGACAGCGTTTAAATCTGTTGCTGTCATTCTTTTACAATATAAAAGAAAAGGCGAGAACAACGGATTAAACACTGTTTAAAGTTAAACACCGTTTTGTAGTAACACGGCTGATGTTTAATGACGTTGCGAAGATTTTGTAAGTATCTCGGACTGAAATTACGTAACATTGCAATTGCAGCCGTTCGACAAACAATTTCTGTCTTCATCTATTGTATAATTATAATTTGTATGCAGGTAGCTATCAGTATTTATTTGTTTCTACTTTTGTGGGCATAATCTCATGCACGAATATGAGTATTATTCACGAATTGTAGTATTAGGACAAACTCATGTGAGTTTATTGATACTATTCATCATGTAATAAAATAGTGTAAAATTATGAATAAATAAATGAAAAAAAATAAAAATAAAGCGTTATATATGACTTTCCTTCTTAGATTCAATAACAATAATAATTGTTTATTTCAGAGTGGAGCAAGTAGCACGAGTAGGTCCGAGTGTGGGTCTATCGGCGGTGTCACTCCGGCAGGACGAGTCAAGGTGGCGCTGCGAGCCGGCGCGTCGTTGCATCATCACCCACCTGGTTAGTATACTACTTACATACACTGACGCCTGTCTCACAGAGTAGAGCGGGTAGCACAAGTAGCTACGAGTGCGGGTTTATTAAAAACTCGACTTTTCGAAAAAAAAAAAAACGTTATAAAAATGTTTATTTTGCGAAATCCATCACTATTAATACTAGTATATCAAGCAGATGCAAAAATAACTGTGGACAAGTATGATGGAAGTATTCGCCGGTCTGGGTAGGAACCTCGGTGGCGGCCCAGTGGCGTGCACAGAACTTTTTGCAGGAAAAGCAAGCAATTGGTCAAGAATAACAATAAAAAAAATATGAAAAATTTTTAATAACACTTTGAAAAAATATATATTGTTTGACGCCAGGGTAGACAATGTCTACCCTAGAGTGAATATTTCCAATACAAACTTTTTTTTTTCAAAGTGATATTTAAATTTTTTCACATTTTTTTTATTGTTATTCTTGACCAATTGCTTCCTTTTCCAGCAAAAAGTTCTGTGCACGCCACTGGGTGGCGCAGTTGGTAGCGCGTTTGTCTTAATAACAAGAGGTCGCAGGTTCGAATCCTGGCCCGGGGAATTTTTTCAAATTCTTGTCTTTGGATTTGTTTCTGTTTGATATTTTCTAGTTTGTAATGCACTCTGAATAATAGTTATAAAAGTAATTTTTTTCTGGAAATTGTTTTGTCATATTGGATAAAAAAGAAGGATAAGACCTCAGAGTCCCGAAAAAGTCCTGGTGCACGAAGGACCAAATTGCTGTATGATTTGAATGTTGTTGTATAAAGTAGAGTCGAAACAGAATGGTAGTTTGAAGGTGGGTTATTCTATAGAAATAGTAGTTAAGTCGCTAAGTAGGTACAGTGCGCGCCAATCTTTTAGTCGCCTCTGAATGAGTTACGAGTGCAAGCTTGCGCAGGTACAGTCAAGGAAACAATAATAAGGTCTGGCTACTGAAATATGAACCTAGCAAAGCGCGGCAAATTTAAATAATCTTATGCTGGTATTACAGTGTATAGTAGGAATTTTAGTTTTGATACTTTTCATTTTTTGGAACTGGCATTCGGAAAATTAAATAATCCGAATCTTTAATTACTGTGTATTTATACATGAAAGAAAATAAATACATAAAACCAATGTGGGAACTATGATATGTATTAGTAATAGGAATTAATAGTTTTTCTATTTTTAATTTTTTGGGATAAAAGGATGGGAGTACTTAAAACAAAACATGACAAAAATATATAAAACTTATTATTCGCTATAATCAAAGTCTGTTTCCAGATATTCAACTTCATATTCATCTGAACTTATATTGTCATCATTTGCATCACATACATTTATAATAAAACTTTCCATTTGATCCATAATTCCATCTTTTTCTTTATATTTTTCTTCAATGTGAATAATATGGTCAACCATCTTCTTCCATTCCTCTGAAGTTATGCTGTCAAAACAGTGTTTTATCAAATTTTCCATTTCAGATGCGGATCTTGCTATATTTTTACTAGCCAATTTTCGTTTTCCTGTACTCCAAATAAGCTCAATAGGATTAAGGTCGCAATGATACGGGGGAAGTCTTAACACTTGGTGGCCATGTTCTCTAAGGATTTGATCGGCTTCATAAATTGGCTCAGATTTGTGCTTAACAACCAAGCACAGAAGTTCATCCCTTGATTGAGTTTCTTCAAACGAAACATGATTGCAACGTAGCCAATCTTGTATTTCTGCTTTACGACTGTTGGTGTTCGGTGCCTTATTCACATACAGTGCAAGTGAATAAGGCACCGAACACCAACAGTCGTAAAGCAGAAATACAAGATTGGCTACGTTGCAATCATGTTTCGTTTGAAGAAACTCAATCAAGGGATGAACTTCTGTAAGCATTATAACATGATAACTCGCATTATCCATGACGATGACACTAGGTTCCGTCAAATTGGGTATTAATTTCTCCCGTAACCATTTATTGAAATTTGAAGCATTCATGTCATGATGATAATCAGCTTTAGTGGATTTTGTACTGAATACCAATAATGCATTAGGTACAAAACCGTTTTCTGATCCAGCATGAACGATAATAAACCGTTTTCCTGAAGAGATATTATCTATAACACCTTTCGTTGAAGGTCCCTGCCATGACTTTTTTGGTTTATAATTTTGATGAATATATGTCTCGTCTAAATATACTATTTTCTTCCCTTCTTGTCGTTTTGAAGTAATGGTCCGTAAGTACCAATGTCGCCACGCTGCGATGTCATAAAGTTCAACGAGCACAGAACGTTCATTTTTGTTTTGCTTGAATACAAATCCATTGGCTAATAGGATTTGGCATAATGTTTCTCTACACCCTGTAAAATCAATGCTTTCCCTCAAGTCTATCAAGAGATTTCTAAGCGTGGGCACTTGCTTCCTAACAACATAATATTCATTAATTTTATTTCTGATTGCTTGAATATCAAAGCTGTCCAAGTTGGATATTGTCGCTTTATGTGGTCGTTTTGTACCTGGGGTGCTGAATACTCCATTATTCAGTTTGCCTTCATTGTTTATTCTTTTTAATGTGGATACACTAGTTTCAGTCATTGAAGCAATTTCTTGGAAATATTTATTTTGAGATAGATACTCTTGTTGATGCAATTCTTTAATTTTCTTGAGACTTTGTAAAGCTGCACAAGCTTCTTCAGTATTAAAATTCTTTTCTGTAAAATAATAAAAATTATACATTTATGCGAACCAAGTATATTCTTAGGTAGAATATTATAATTTTAATCCACATTCAAGTATATCATAGTAAATACTTGGTAATTTTTGATATGAACATGACATAGTTCATTTTACATTTTAATAACATGGATAAAATTATCAAGATGGGTATGTTACACTAACCTATGAATTCCATTGCAACATGTAAACAATCCTCTTTTTGCTTGATTCTAGCGATATGCTCTTCTTGTTTTTGTTTATATTTACTAATCATAGTAAATAAAATCTTGCGAACAGCACTCTTCACAGTTTTAGTCATGATTTATGATGGAAAATAATAAATTTTATCACAAATTCAAACCCAACGTAATTACAAAGACTACGTCAACAACAACAAACGCCATGATGACATTTTCAGCAAGGTTGCCGCTATAAAAATCTCTGGGTTCAGCTTTCGCTAGCCAGTCTCTATCAACGGTTGATTATTAAATGTTTACTGTAAGTGGGAAGGTGTACTTGTTGTACCTACCTATTTAATTATTTATTTATTATTTTAGTGCAATCTTAACTATAGAAATAAAACGCATTAATATAAACACCATTTTCTTACATTGTCGCCTTAAAACGCTATAACGTTCGCAAGGCATAACAACAACAATAAACTTTAACAAACTAAATCAACAAAACAACAAATAAAGGCAACAATAACAAACAGATTCAACGATAAACTTAACGAATCATAGAATTTTTTCCTCGAAGCTACTTTTCATGCAACGCGCGCGTGTGTAGTGTACGGACGTAACACTAACGCATAGTGTTGATACCTGCTAGATGGCGAGCGGGGGGTGTGGTGCGGCACGCAGGCGGGTGCGCTCCGCGCACTCGCTCCTGTAACGTCCCCCTGACACCGTAAAACGGCTATTGCGTCGCCTCTTGCGGCTATTTTCAGAGGCGACTAAAAGATCGGCGCGCACTGTACTCAGTTGATGAATAAATTAAATGTATAAAGTAAAGCAATAACATTCTGATATTAGGTCCTTAAAACCAAGCAAAATACCCAAGCTAATACCTCCCATTTTCCCCTCAGATTTCCTCGACAATCTCCGTGAAACGCAACGCATTCGCCTTCAGAACCGCCCAGACGTCGGCGGGGGGGCCGCGGGGAGTGGAGCGCCCCCCTCCGAGACCCGCTCCCCTCCGCCGCTACCGCCCAAACCGCGACCCAGCGTCCAAGCGCCCGCCATTGTATGACTTTAAAACAAGAAATATAACTGGATTTGTTGAACGATCAAAAGTGATTTTTTGGTCTAATCTGAAGGAAAATTCTGGATTCTTCGGAGTTTTCTAACTGAAGAAGAGAGGTCTCTTCGAGACGGTACGGATGTAAAGTAGAACAATTACTATAGATACTGTTAAAATAAAATGTTGTATATTTTTGTACAATATTATGGTAATAATGATTGGATAGGGGAAAAGGTTAAAAACCACAAAAACAGTAGATTTATTGTAATGTAATATCTGTATGACTGTTAATTTTATATAAACGAAGAACAAGTGTCTAGTTTTATGTACAAAAGAAAGATTGTGATAAGACTTCTCGAATGCATTTTTCATTTATCTGATTTACTTTTAATATCATATGATGTCATATTGAGTTTGCTGCCATTAAAAATCACGATTTTATGAGTGAGATTGTGAAAAGTTCAACATGACGCGTATTATTGTAAAATACCTGAATTATTATTAATGGAATACACATATAATTATAAGCCTAATTATACTAAACTTTGGTGCCTTCCATAGTTTTAAGAATGCACTTTTAACAATTTGGGTGTTAGAAAAAAACATTTGGGAGTGAAATTTTATAACAAGTGGTTTAAATGTAAGTACAAAATGATTATAGAATAAATGAAACGTAAGCGTCCTCACCCGCCCTGATGAAGGCAGTCTGAATCTGCTGAAACTGGTCGGCTGTCTCGGTCATAGTATATTGAAATAAGCAGTTTTGTAAATCGCAAAATTATTTAACGAATAAACGGTTTCTAGTACCCAACCTAAGCTTTATCCAACACAATTGCACTAACAAATTGTATAGAATAATTTAAAAGGAGCTACTGGTTAGAAGAAAATAATTTATTACAAAATAGATCTTATTGTAAGTAAATAATGGCGTTGTAAGAACAAAATGATATTGCAATAAAGTTATTATATAATGTTTTTATGGTTTTTATTTTAGTCTTAATTTTCCTCAAACCGCTTCAGTGCTCCCAAAGTAATAATGCTCCCAAATCTATAGCCGAGCGACCGGACGTACCACGTGACCTTATTGCTTGTATAGAAAGTGTAAGGAAATACGAACTTTGCCGAACAGTGGCGAAGATTTGTATGCGCATTATTACTTTGGGAGCACTGTAAAAAGCTGTTTCCGAACTCATTCGTACATAATTTTCACATTTCTTTATAGTTTCTTTTGCGCGGGTATACATGTTTCGTAACTGGTAAAGTAAGATTATGTGGTTAAATTCAAAGATAGAGTTACCGATGGTTTCTTTTATATAGTTTTAAATATTATTTGCGAAGGATGTATAACAGAACTGTACCTTTAATCTCGTCCACCATCAATGTTTTTGTGTCTTCTATAAATAAATAAGTTGGCAGGAATAGAGATGTATGACCCGGAAGTATTTAGTTTATTTATAATATACATCCCCTATAGTATGCAAGTAGCACGACACGAACTCCCTAGTACTAAAGGGCTCAGAGGGGTTTCTGCAATGCAAGTCGCAGTCGTACACCCACGTTTCACCAACGATTATTAGCGTGATTGATGGTGGTGAACCCTATCGCCGTACTTCGGGCACAAATATAAAAATTTTCCAATCATTTCATTGCTAATATTCTGCACATTTTTGGGTGCAGAAGGGGGTACGATTTTTTTTTTATTATGATAATGAAATATTAAAAACAATTAGCTGAACATCTAAACTATATTATTAAATAAAATTATTATACTACAAGATTTTACTGCGCAATGGCCGCCACCTCCTTCCCTTCCAACTGCTTCTTCCCCTCTTCCAACTCCTTCTTCCCCTCTTCCTCCTTCTCTTCCACTGGCTCTGGAGGCGGCTGCACCCTAGTCAACCGACTGGGTTCCCTTGGAGGAGCCCAGTCTGGGATGATCTTGTCGTGGATCCTCCAGCTTCCGTAGACGTTGGACAAGTGTTTCTCGAAGACCACATACTCGAGGACATCTTTGGCAAGGATCTCGCTGCCGTGGAGAAGACGGCCGAAGCGGTCGTATACGGCTAGCTGCTGACGCGAATGGAAGCGTACCGTCACCTGGCAGATAATACAATCTGTTATTACGGTTAAGTAGACTATACTCTACTTCCCCTGCCACGCCCTTTCATTCGAAAAAAGTAAAGCACCCACGAAAATTAAAATTATACTGGCCAAAAAGAGAAAAAGCCTAAATCATAGACTATAATATAGTCTATGATGCCTAAATCGAAGATTGTTGGTTACCTATATAAATAGCTTAAATTAATAGATAGATAGATAAAACATTTATTAAGTACCATAACACATAAATACACAAAAAATCAACTAATATTTTAAAAACTTGAGAATTAACATGTAAGTACAGAAAACAAAAACACAAAGAAGGAAAACAAAACATAGTGCTTTTCATTTAGACATAAACCTGTTATGTAACATAACAAACAAAGTTAGTTATAAATAGTTGTAAATGTGTTGATGTGTTGTGTATGTGCCACAGTACCTAGCGAAAAAAGCTACGACTCGACTCGACATCATGAATCTTGATAATTCTGTGATCTTGACTATGGAAAATTCAATTATTTTGATTGAAGCTACTATATCATAACTGAAAATATGTTTTTGCATAATTTATTTTTATTTATTTCTTTATTTTTTTATTTTTTAGCTAACAGTTTTTTGGGTGATACAATTATTTCATAAAATTTTGTTACAAATCCAAAGAATGGACTCACAAGTAACCTGTAAGGATGGGAATTGTGTACAATACATGTATAAGTAATATGTGTTGCAGCCAGTGTTATCGTAAAAACCATGATATTGTAATTTCACTTAGTGATATTATAATTCCACAGATCTTTGTAATTTTTTATTTGGTTAGGACGGACGTATGGAGAGGATGAATGAAAGTAGAGTGACAAACAATGGTGATGAAAGAAATTTATGGTAGTTTATTTAAGTAGAAGGTAGAACTCAACCATGCCGCCCTAGAAGGACATATGCTAACCAAATTGAGGACATATTGAAGAAGGGCAATGTCAAAAGTACCCGGAATAGAAAAGCTTGTATGACTAGATTGATTTCAATTTAAATTTATATTTTTATATTTAAAATTGTAACACAGTAATTTCTCATTCAAGTCTTTCTAGTATTCTCTTAAATTCAGTCATCAGGCACTCTATCTTTGTTGCAAACAAGTCACACTGTGGTGCCTCGGATAACAGAGAGTTGAGCAGTGCCCGTGCGCGATAGAGAACTGACTTAGAGAGCGAGATGGTCCAGCAGGTTGGTGCAGAGAGCAACCGGAGATGGCCAGACTCACGCGCTTTTGTGTATCCTGCGCTTATGTGTGATGGATGTGGAAGAAGTGTTTCAGGATTGTAGCAGATGGAAATCAGTAGCCTCTGCCTATCCCTTTGGGAGACAAGCATGACATGTAGTTTTGTTAATCTTCTCCACACAGAAATTAACTTTATGTCGAGAACTACAGAGGGGTAGCCTCGTTCCATGCTGCTTCACTCCGCTCCGCTCCTGAATTTATTTAATCACAATCAACCTGAACATGCTCTTCCTCACTTCTCTTCAATTTTTACTTTTTACAATTTATCTGAAATCGGACCATGATATACTGATATACTGATATACTGATTGACAAAATCTGTGCAATTATAATGAATGTAAGTAGTGAAATTATAATATCACGGCTTTTGACAATTTACCAGCAACATAATATGTGTTATCTATCATATCATATAACACATTGTCTTTACAGGTTAAGATACAGTGGTGGCGGAATGATATATGCTGGCAGAGCTGAAGCCCCCAAATATATGTTTTTTTATTTCCCATGTTGTCAGGATTATGTTGGGGACCCTCTAAACCATAGGATTATCTATGCTCTAAACTGGTGATAGTACACTTCCATACAAATAACTTTTCATATAAAAAAAATAGAGAAATCATAAAAAAAAGGTTTCATACATTTTGGTGAGGCAGCTATATAACTTTTTATGGAACAGCTGATTATTTTTTCACATTTCGAGGTTTGTTTCCATGGTAAAGTTGTTCGTATGGACAAGTACTATCGCCAGTTTCTGGCTTCTGCAACTTTATCTTAATGCCCAGTATAATAGAATGTATATTACTTATAAGGGGGCTTGAAGGTAAGTTAGGGGGGCTTGAAGGTAAGCTAGGGGGGCTTGAAGGTAAGCTAGGGGGCTTGAAGATAAGCTAGGGGGGCTTGAAGGTATGCTAGGGGGGCTTGAAGGTAAGCTAGGGGGCTTGAAGGTAAGCTAGGGGGGCTTGAAGGTAAGCTAGGGGGGCTTGAAGGTAAGCTAGGGGGCTTGCCCGCCAATGTAAAGGTACTAACCAAATTTATCTGATCAATCAGATAAGGATGCATGTTTCGCAGTTTATATCTAACAGAAGTTCTTACCTGACCATAAATATTTTCTTTGCTAACAACATCAGTGCACCTCGCATGCACTATCCTGGGTGGCTCCAAACTTTCTAAAAGTCTCCAATGGATTGTTTTTCCTAAGGAATTGTGTCTGAACTCAGGGTACGCTTTCTCAGTCACATTCAAACGCAGTGCATGCTTGTCTTTGTTAGCCAGACTCTCATGGGCTTTTAAATAGATATCCTGGGCTAGTTGAACAAACACTGCTTGATCAAAGTCTTCATCAAAGGATTTAATCTTGCGTATGGCCATCATTGACTTGGATTTCTTCTCTAATAACTGGGCAGTTTGCTTAGCGCGACTTGCGGATATGAGAGACGCTTTACCATCTCCTTCTGGGGGTACATAAGGTTCAAAAGTGCCTCCAGTGGCAGATATGGAAAAGGCACGCTCCATCCAAGGCCTTGGAGGCAATAAGCCACGTTCCTTCATCTTCTGACGAATTTTCTCTGGCGGAATCTCTGAGGAATTTTCGTTGAAGTCTGGTAAATCTATCTTCATAAACTTTTCTTTCCGTTGCTTCCTGAATTTGGGGTTGTAATGCTTACTGGTGGTTGTACGGTTTGGCATTGTAAAGACTAAGGCTGGAGTGAGCCGCAACGAAACAAACTGTAAAGAAGAATTGAGAAAAATAGGATAAAGTGCGAATATGGTTAAAATATAATAGACTTCATAATGCTACATACCTTAGTCAATATAGTATTCGCCATGATGTGGGGTTACGTTTTCCACAATATTTGTTAAATTTTGTATAGGTTTTTAACTGCATTCAGCATTGAAACGTAAAAATAAAAATAAACTAATATTTTTCTCTCTCAACATAACCCCAAAATTTTTTTTTTAATACGTGATTTAACGGCTTTGGATACTAGTCCATTCAGCCTATGCTTTATTTTCTTTAAATTTTATTAAAAGTCGTCGTTATGTACTCATATAACAATGGGTAAATATGTCTTTCCTTGAGTAGCGATGGCAAAAGGCGGGGGATTTCTTTAGCACCATATATCATTTGTATGCCATCTATTAAAATTAATCTTTGTATCATAAAACTTGAACACTCCATTATACCCTCAAACCAATTATACCCCAAAATTTTCATTCATGGACAATCTCTCTTTTTTTAACCGACTTCAAAAAGGAGGCGGTTTTCAATTCGACTGTTTGTTTTTTTTTTTTTTTTTTGGCGTTGTTACTCCATAACTCTGTCATTTCCCAACCGATTTGAACAATTCTTTTTTTGTTTGAGTATACTTCCAGGTAGACTAAGTAGACTAAGTAGTATACTTCCAGAAAGAGTATACTTCCAGGTAGGTCCCATTTTGGGTTTGGTCATGATCTGATGAAGGTCTTCAGAGATAGGCAGTGGAACTCCTCAGAAAATGACAGCATATCTCTCAAAATTGAGGCAATCGCTATGTACTTGGGTGCTGATTACAAGGTATTACTTGAAAATCGACATTCTTCCACCTGACCTTCGATCCTGGCTTCATCAACATATTCACCATAGAACTCTTCAACGGATCAGAGCACATAACTCGAGATTGCGGCAATCACTGCGTTAGGGTGCTGATTCAAGTGTATTACTTGGAGATTATCAGAATACCCACCTGACCTTCGATCCTGGCTTCATCACCATAGAACTCCTCAACGGATGACAGCACATAACTTTAGATTGCGGCAACCAGTTTGTGTTAGGGTGCTCATTGCAGGGCATTGCTGAAAATTGCCAGTGTACCCACCTGAATCTCGATCTTGGCTTCATCACCGTAGAACTCTTCAACGGATGACAGCATATAACTCGAGATTGCGGTAATCATGTTGTGTTAGGGTGCTGATAGCAGGAAGCTACTCAAACATGGCTACTTATACTCACTTGAACTTCGTTTCATATTAACACCACGTTTGCAAGAACTACCTATACCTTACAATTTAACCCAGCAACACTAAAAAATGTGAAATAAAATAAACTTTTAACAAAAAAATAGCAACCGACTTCAATAGTAACAGCAGTCATTCACTAAAAAGCTAATAATAATTCTATAAAGACCGATGGTACCGAAGCAACACTTTTGCCGACTTCTTTCTTCCTGAAACATTATGTTATCTAGAAGTCGGCGTATTTCCTACGATATAGCAACATAGAAACCAATATAAGAACGCCGACTTCTAGATAACATAACGTTTCAGGAAGAAAGAAGTCGGCAAAAGTGTTGCTTCGGTACCATCGGTCTTTATAGAATTATTATTAGCTTTTTAGTGAATGACTGCTGTTACTATTGAAGTCGGTTGCTATTTTTTTGTTAAAAGTTTATTTTATTTAAACAGCTGATTTCATTTCGATAATGCTAACATCGGTTTTTACCGAAAGCACTGTGAATCTGCTGAATCGATTCGTAGATGATAGAAAAAGAGACCGGAAGGTTGTGTTTATGCCTTTGTATATTTTTTTGCACGAAGGAGGAAACTGACAGTTCGTAATAAGTGAGAAATGCATATTATAGGTGCATGCGCCAATTCACTTTGCAACATTCAAAAGTTCGTGACATGACAATGGTGTCGATTTGACGTAACACGACTTAATATTTTATGCGTCGTGTCTTTTTCTTCAATTCAAATTCAATTCAAATAGTTTATTTTGCAAAGCAGGTATAGATATATACACTTTTTACACGTCAAACTTTCTTTTCGAAAAGACAAGCACAGAATGTTTAACTTAAGTTAAGTATGTCAAATAAGTTAAATCGTGCTACACGCACCAAATCGACAAATTGTGTTATTGAAATAGGTCATTGCATGAATGGCTCATGTCTTTTATGTGCTCTGTGGACTCATGCATGTCATGCTCCTTAAAGGGCTGCATTCAGTTTGATCGTCCACCTACGCCCGCTCATCACTGACAGCAGGATAGCGTATACAAATTTTACGCGTGCAAAAGAGATGTCATGATCGCTGGGCGTCGGCGTGACCTCAGTTAAATTAAGTTAAAAGCGCATTTCCCATTATTTAATAATACAATATAATAATCAATTTATCAGTTTTCTCCTTCCAGCAAAAAAATAAGCCATTATGCCTAAATACGTGACCGTAGTAGTGACGGAAGTAACTGTAGGTGGCTTATGGCACTTCCTAAGTCTATGCTATAAAACAGTATAATTTCGCTCCAAAATCTCCAAAAATGAATCGAGACCCAAGGGTGGATCTGGAGGGGGTCATAGGGGTCATCTGCCTCTGGTCCTAGGTCAACCTTTTTTAATTATACCACAGATAATAAAGCCAATTCTGAAGGCTTTAATTTTAGTTTTATAGGCCATTGAAATTAAAATACATATCAAATTTAAATGCTACAAAAGGTTTTATTGTTTTAATGGCTTTATTCGTAGCCCAGTATGATTATCGTAGGTTTTCCTCCTCGGCGGAGTTGTGTTTAAGTGGTGGGGGGTGAAAATGTACTCCCAGAAGGGGTATTTTTGAGGTTTTACTGTAATACCTCGTAAAGGACTCAAAATATCGAAAATAATATTCTATTAAAAGTTGTAGATCATTAAATTTTGCATTAAATGAGATCAAAAACATATATTTAGGACCACCCTTTCCCATACTAGTGCTCATCAAAGTTGGACAAATTTTACATATTTATGAAAAAATTTCGTTTTAACTTCTGCTTTTTGGCAATATTATCTAAACGTACTAGTGTATCATTAAGTCATCTATGCACATGTTATAGAGGACAAAATTATGCTATAGATGAGATCAAAAGTGTTTTTTTTTTAGATTATCCGTTTCCCTTAAATTCCACCTTGAAGTTTGACCAAGTTACATTGATTATGTAGGTTGTGGGGAAAAGTAGGGTTTTTTTAAATTGAAATCTGTTTGGTATTGATAGTATTAATAGTATGATACTATATAGCTATTAGCTTGCTTACTGAGAGGCTTAAGGGTGAAAGCTTCTCAGTAAAGCAAGCTAATGAAGACGCAGACCACCTGATTGTTGCCCTTGAGGTATCACAGGAGCGTGAGAAGGTTGTAGTAGTTGGTGAGGATACGGACCTCCTCATCATGCTCAATTTCCTAGCCACACCATCAGAAAACATATATTTCTTGAAACATGGAAAAGGAACGACCCCATCAAAAGTATTTGGTCCTAACAGCTTCAAACTGGCAGATAACATCAGACACTCATTTTTCCCCACGCTATAAGTGGATGTGACACAACTTCAGCACTCTTCAAGCAGGGCAAGAAGAAGGTGGTGAAACTATTGAACAAAAATGAAAGTCTTCTCGAAGAAACCAAACCTTTCTTCGAGCATGACACTCAAGCTGAAGCTATTGCCGCAGCTGGCCTACGATTTTTAACAATCTTCTACGGAGGTGGGGCAGGAGATACGTTAGATACATTGTGATTCGACAGATTTTCTAAAGCCCTCATAAAATCTTAATTAAACCTGGCATCCCTACCACCAACATCCGAAGCAGCTTGTCAACATTGCTTGAGAACCTACCTAACAGTACAAATGTGGTTAGGACACCAAATGGATAGGCTCCTCTAGGGATAGCAGGCTTCAAAGTCTTGATCCCGTTGCTACCTCCCGTTTTCTGCAAATGCAACAAGGAGTGTGCTGGTGGTTGTGGGTGACGGAAGGCTGGGATTAAGTGCTCAGTAATTAGTGCAAAATACAAGGGGTACTCCTGCACTAACTCCCTAAAACCAGATGAAATTGACAAACCAGACGTTGACGAAGACCTGGACTGCATATATGGGCTGGCAGAAATTACAGGCTTTGAGGAGCCGAGTGATGTGGTGATGGGCTCTGTATTGAAAACCACAGACTTTGAAGAGCCGAGTGGCCAAATGTCAGTCAAACGTCGACGTCTGTGAAATTTGTATGCGTACCTATTTTTTGCCCTTTTTTGTGAAATATTTATTTGAATTGTGTTTCTTGTCCTGCTTGCATCTTTATATCTGTTAAATAGATCTCATCATATTCTATATGAAAGCATTTTTTATATTATCATTATATACTGTGTGATATTTTGATAATCTTTTTCCTTCAAACAGGAGTTCTACCCATGAATATGAACAACTGTTACTATGGAGACTACCCTGAAATTGCGAAAAAAAATCAGCTGTTCCATAGAAAAGTTAAATACCTACTCGACCGAAGTGTATGAAAATGCTGATTTATTTTTTGCGATTTCAGGGTTGACTACATACTAAAAGTTGTTCATATTCATGGGTAGAACTTCCTGTTTTAACGAAAAAGATTATCAAAACTTCACCTTGTATACGGAGTATTCTACAATTTTTATTTTATATTGTATTACTACTAGTACAAATAAAAGCCACGAAATTACAATTTCACTAGTGAAATTATAATTATACCGTAGTTTTTTATCAGATTTTTTATAAACTAACCTAAACTAGTTAAATTATAATTTCATGGCTTTGACAATTTACCTGCGAGATAAATAACACTTACTGAAGAACTGCAGTTTAGGCAAACTCTACATTGATGATGAGAAATTGTAAAAAATTAAGGTGGATTTTTACGGAAACGGGTGGTCTATAAATTTACTTTTGGTCTCATCAAACGCAGAATTTATTTCTCTTTAACTTTTGTACGGACCATTTTATTGATAAATGGATTAGTTGAGATGATATTGCCAAAAAGCAGAAGCTAAAACGAGATTTTTTCATAAATATGTAAAATTTGTCCTACTTTGATGAGCTCTAGTATGGGAATGGGTGGTCCAAAATACATGTTTTTGATCTCATTTAATGCAAAATTTAATGATCTACAACTTTTAACTGAACTATATTTTCGATATTGTGAGTCGTTGACGAGATATATCCATAAAATCTCAAAAATACCCCTTTTGGTAATACATTTTCACCCCCCACCACTTAAACACAACTCCGCTGAGGAGGAAAACCTAGGGTAGTAATATTTGGCTACAAATGAAGCTATTAAAACAATAAAACCTTTTGTAGCATTTAAATTCGATTCGTCTAATTGTTTGGTTTTATTTCAATGGCCTATTAGTGCTGTCAAAGCTTTAAATTTTCCAAAGAAATTTAGCTTCTAATCTTAACTATTTAGGACTATTTTGTATCGAAGAAAACTTAGTTTTAACAGCACTAAAACTAAAATTAAAGCGTTCAGAATCGGTTTTAAAATAATACTAATTATACCTACTCACTCACTTATATCACACACTAAGGTAGCGTTCCTAAACGCCTGGGTAAATGAAAAATTTAAATTGTCTAAGTGAATTTTACATTTCTGACAAGGTATATTGTACGTATACATCCATGATTGTACGTTTTCACTTGGGTGGTTTGGAACGGTTGACATTTAAATTTAACATTTATCCGTGCGTTTAGAAACGCATCCTAAAAGGACTGATTTCATTAAAATTTGTACCCCGCCGCCGCCACCCGCCACCGCACTAGCTGGGTCCGTTAGCTCATCCAGTTTAGTTTTTCGGAAGAAAGGATGCCACTTGCCACAATTGTTTATTGGACCAATATCTACCGATAAAGATCGGTAGCCTTCGGGAGCCTCTTCAATTTGGGGCGGGAGGGGTGTTCAAAGATGCTTTGCGCCAAGCGTAATTTAAAAAAATTAAACTGTCTGAGTTTGTCAACTACATCAAGATGGGTGTCTTTTTCAGGTAAATTAAGGACGTAGAATTCATTTCTGGTATAAAAAATTGTGATATTTTAAGTAGTTTCTTGAACATTTTTACATAGATTAAAATTTTATGAAATACTTTTTACTTTCAGGCGCCACCAAAAAAAAACCTCAGGTTTTTTTAAGTAACAAAAAATACGTTACGAAAGCCTATTTTATGTAAATAAATAAAAATATAAGTTTTATTGGATTTTTAAAGGACAAAACCATAAAAAAAAATAAAACAATGTCGGTGAGCTCTTATTTTACTACTACTTATTAACTAACCTGATAAAAGTATATTTATGTATAGTGTATTTATAAAAGTATATATATGCATAAAAACTATAAACACGTAAAAAATGCTTTTCTATGGTTCTAAAAGAGTATTAACTATTTATCTTGAATTAAAACACTTGTACTAGTAGTTTCACTTTATTTGTGTTAACTCCCGACCGGTTTCGGATTTTATTCCATTTTCAAGGGAAGATCTTAATTAAAATATTTTACATGACTCCAGGCACTAGCTCTGAGCAACGTAAAAACGTCTGTTTTACGTTGCTCAGAGCTAGTGCCTGGAGTCATGTAAAATATTTTAATTAAGATCTTCCCTTGAAAATGGAATAAAATCCGAAACCGGTTGGGAGTTAACACAAATAAAGTGAAACTACTAGTACAAGTGTTTTAATTCAAGATGTGTTTCAAGTTTCACCAAGTGCCGACAATCGCAAGTATAAATTTTATTAACTATTTAATTATCATTTTCATTTTTTGTAGCTTCTACCGCAGTGGTACAATTCGGTACATATTAAATTTATTTTAACACAGTTGCATCTTTTTTGCATCTTACTTTGCATTGATACCTTGTTATCTCGAGGCAAATGCTGTCCGCAGCTGGGTTGTCAGACCAGTGGGGGTATTTATTGGCTAATTTTCTGCTTCCAGCCCCAATCGGGGGGACTAGGCAGAATTTGTTGTAACACTAAAGCCTGGCCCCACTCATGAACTCCCTGGCAAGCTGCGCGTAAAATATGCTGATAAAGGGCCGCTTCTGTTGGTGGTAAATTTTCAATTTGCCGATCTGTTTTTGTAAAAAGATATTTACGGCAATGATTGATAGTCGTGCAGGGACAGGGACTTGATCTGAAAAAGTTCATGTAATATGACTTTTCGCTACGATGAATTTAACTTTATATTAATGTTTTAGTTAGTACTCAGTGATTGGCTACCATACATACCTATCATACATGGCTATGACAAACTTATGTAGCACAATCTCTGCCTCATTTATATTGCTATCTTTAAGATCCTTAAACCCTTTAGTGGCAAAAGAGAATGAATTACATGCTTCAAAAGCACTTTTCTTTCCCCTGCCGTTAAAAAACGATACTGTATCGCATCCACTAAGTTCGTGGAACACAGGCAAGACCTCCGCTCTTTCAGGACCTTTAAACAAAATAAATTGGCTTATGCACACTCACGCTATTAAACTGATTATTTATATATTATACATTCTTGACTATTAAAAGAAACGCTCATACCTAGAGCTGATTCAATCTAGAGGCATGCCAAGAAATTGTGGTTTTTCCCCGTTACCACATGAACCCATAATACCTCTAATCTTGGCAATTTCAGTACACATGCCAGAGCGATAACTACCACATCGGTGTTTGCTGTGCATTAACTTCGTATGACCCTGGTCTACTGTATCCGCCAAGTGAACCATCATTCGCGTGTCAGACGCTTCAAGTTAAATGGTTCCAATTTTGGCAGTTCACGAGCAACATTGGAAAGAACAGATTACCCTTCGCTACATAAATTTCTTTATTGATGGGCAAGTCCATCGGTTGATATTTGGACGACAGGAGTCCAAACAGCTCTTCTTTATTCGTGTCATCCTGGAGAAAATATTACGCGCAGTTTGCCAGGGAGTTCATAAGTGGGGCCAGGCTTTAGTGCTGCAACAAATTCTGCCTAGTCCCCCCGATTGGGGCTGGAAGCAGAAAAATAGCCAATAGATACCCCACTGGTCTGACAACCCAGCTGCGGACAGCATTTGCCTCGAGATAACAAGGTGTCAATGCAAAGTAGGATGCAAAAAGGATGCAACTGTGCTAAAATAAATTTAACCCCACTTCATTCTGGACTCATGTGGGTCTAGAATCCCCTCAAATACCAAAAGTCTAGCTAAATCAACGTACAGCGTGCAGCCACCGTGCCTCGAGTATCTACGTTTCATCAACCCCTTTTGCTAACCCAAACAACTGCAATATTATATTTTACACACACACCCACACACTTTACTATATTATCCGATAATTACATAATCATTTATCTAATTAAAAATATAACGTCGCGCGCAACTTACGAAGCTATGAAAGTGTTATTCGTTAAACGTCTTACGGAATGTCGAATCAAAAGTGGTTTTACATAGTGATTTAGTCATTAATGTGTTTCGTTTTCCCTTGGATTTTCAATGGCAATAATAGCCTTGAACTATAGCTGAGTTCCAGAATACAGCTAAGTCGTATCATTTAACAAATACCTAGTACATTAGTTTTTCTTGAATACTTTATTTTCCTTTGTTGAATTATGATATATATTGTTTTGAGCATAACCGTTTTGTAACATAACGTAGTGTCCTAATCTACTAGACGATCACACAAATAAATCACGGCCAATGATTTAATTTGTAATTAATAAATCGATGTACTCCTCAAGTATGTCATAATAACGTAGGAGACGTAGAGAGGTATATATGCATTACTATTACCTCATTCTACGGATGGTACCGCTTCCAGCGGTCATCTTTTAATTATAAAATAAATACATACTAAGTACCTACTGTAAGTACATATGACTGTACATAACACATATGTATATACATCTATAAGCAGAATATTTATTTCTCTTACAGAACATAGGACTAGTCCAGAACCTATTTGTTAAAGATTGGTACTCGTGACCAGGAACACAATTGTCTTCTTACAGCAGTACTTACTTACTTCACACCTAGAACTATTTGTTATAGATGGTAGAAGCTGCAAAAAATTAAAATGATAATTAAATAGTTAATACTCTTTTAGAACCATAGAAAAGCATTTTTACGTGTTTATAGTTTTTATGCATATATATACTTTTATAAATACACTATACATAAATATACTTTTATCAGGTTAGTTAATAAGTAGTAGTAAAATAAGAGCTCACCGACATTGTTTTATTTTTTTTTATGTTTTTTTCCTTTAAAAATCCAATAAAACTTATATTTTTATTTATCTGCATAAAATAGGCTTTCGTAACGTATTTTTTGTTACTTAAAAAAACCTGAGGTTTTTTTTTGGTGGCGCCTGAAAGTAAAAAGTATTTCATAAAATTTTAATCTATGTAAAAATTTTCAAGAAACTACTTAAAATATCACAATTTTTTATACCAGAAATGAATTCTACGTCCTTAATTTACCTGAAAAAGACACCCATCTTGATGTAGTTGACAAACTCAGACAGTTTAATTTTTTTAAATTACGCTTGGCGCAGTGCATCTTTGAACCCCCCTCACCCCCCAAATTGAAGAGGCTCCCGAAGGCTACCGATCTTTATTGGTAGATATTGGTCCAATAAACAATTGTGGCAAGTGGCATCCTTTCTTCCGGAAAACTAAACTGATGCCTTTTTTGGGGTCTAACAGTCTAAGCTACACCATCTAATGGGAAAAGATTCCGAACGTTGTAAAAAAAATGTATTACCTACTGTAAAACAGGTTCCATAAATAAATTAATTTGAAATTTGGAATAGATATATAAAAATAAGCTGTTTTAACCACAATAAATACTTAGTTAAAAAAAAAACTTTCTCTTTATGAGGAGCCAACTAAAATATTTTTTGATCCCACTTTATGGGATATAAACTGAAAAAGTGTTTTTAAAAAATTTCAATAGTATCTTATAAGAAATTTAAAAAAATTACGAAAGCCCCTTTAATTTTATAAATCGTAAAATTTTAAATCATTCTTTGTAAACGACTAATTCCATCGATGTTCCAAACGAAAATACGAACGGAAAGAAATCCGAATTTAAGAAACGAAACTCTCGGTGCGAGGATCAATGCCATTTTTTTATCAAGTTTCAGAACAAAATCGTTGTTGGCCGTTTGAGAAACAGCTATTTGCCGTCCTGTTGAAAAGAAAAAAAATAAACCTGTCTATGGCTTGTCTATGGTATTTAATTTTTCTTCCATTATTAGTCAAATAGGCATCTGTTTAAATTGTGATTTTGAATATTATAAAACAAAAATTATTAAAATTTGTCGTGTCGTTTTTAATAAATATTTATATTTATTTTATTTTACGATTGCATTGTTTTTTTGAGTTCTTGTTTTTTTACCAAGAACCTTTTTATCTCTAAGACCAAATTTGGTTAAATAAGTCTCATCTTCAGCTCTTTAACATCTTTTTTCAGTATTTTTCCAACTTCATCTTGATTTTGAATCCAGAAAAATAGCTGTCGCAAAATTTCCTGCGGCTGCTTTGAATTTTCCGCTGCAGCACCTGGTTCCGGATATCCGGCGGCTCCATACACGTCGTCTCTAGCGCTCTAGGGAATAGAGTTCGTCGCGCCGTTTCTTTCTTTTCTGAACAAGCGCAGTCCAAGAGAACTAGCAAAAGGAGTAAAAGGCTCCTACATAACCTGTCATAACGTAAGTACCTAGTGAATATCTTAACGGTTTGCGCAACGCTGGTATTTGAGGTGTTCTGGTGGTGATTTTTGTTAATTCACACGAACAATCGCTGAGTCATAAATCTAGGAAAGGTTATCTTGGGTTTAGGCCTCCTTCCGAGTGTTATTTGGCGAGTCCGTCACCTCTACAGTAAGTAGATATTCTCCGTGACGCCATGAGGTGCAAGGGTCGTTCCTAGCCAGGCGTAGGGCGGTGGCGCGTGTCATGTGAAGGGGCGATGACCCTATATGTAACGGCGCCTCTCCACCGATAGGTACCGTTGTCTGTCTCCTAACGCACCTTTGTCCTAATTGCCACGTGTATTCTCTTTCAGCAATAAATTGTATGAGTCAGAAGGTAGAAAAACCAGTATTATCGGGTCAACGGATCAAGACCAGAAAAAGAGGTGAGTTCTCTGACATTTAGTCACACTTTCTATCATTAAATATTCATTTCAATGATCATTTCACTTGAAGGCTTCATATACTTTGAGGCTAAGGTTAAACCTTGTTAGCACTTAAGTGTGATAAAATCACATTTAACATGATAATTCTGTGTCAAAACAGGAAAACAAAGCCATTTCACAAACAGCAATGCTAATTTGCTTAACTTTTTATACTGTGGATGCTATTTTCCTGTTTTGCCATTCGCAATATATTGGTATCTACCATTAAAATATAATAATTCAAATTGGATTGAAGCCACGATTTTGCCTGCTACCAGCTACCTACCTGTAATGAGAACTCAATATATTAAATTTCTCACTTTAATTTTCATTGCGGTTACTAATTCTTTAATAATCATTAAATTTGGTTTAATGGAGGTCGCTCCATTGAATAGAGTATATATCTAAGATAGATAATTCTCATTGCTAGTCACAAAAAGTTTGTAAATACAAATTCTCTTCTCTGATAACAATTAATCTGTTGAATACTCATTGCTTAAACAATAGATTGTGGCTCGTATCTGTTTTACTGGTTAATAATGAACTTAAAATCATTGAACATAACCTGCGTTGAATGTAGAGCTATTATTATTTGAAGTTCATTTATAACTTAACTGATTTAAGTTATTACTCATCATTATTGAACTAAATAACCTAACTTTAAAAGGCACATGTGACCAAATTGCAAATACAATAATGGTTCATCATCTGTTTGGTTGTACTTACAATATTCAATGCCAAGTTAAGTTTAGCCTTGTTTTATTTGTTATAATGTTTTTACATTTCCAGTTCCAGTTTGCATTATATTGGTTTGCTTCAATTCGTGGACTGCAATCATTGAAAATATAACAATGGAATCAGTTGTTTTGATCCTCTGAATTAATCTGGTGTGAATATACTTGACCCATTTAGTGGCAGTCTCAGATATTTTTATGAACAGTCCAAATACAATAAAGAAAAGTTTCATGTACTTTTGTAACAAAAGCATAATATATTTTTCATTGTTTTAAAATTATGAAAAATCTTTTCTATAATCCATTGATGTTAAAATTAGAGATTTCACTAAATCATTAAAGACAGGCTCAGCCAAACATGATTTCACACTAAATATGCTTTAAGGTTTTGGACAATTTAGCATATTAAATCCAAATATTTTTAATAAATAATATAGGTATTTGTGTAATTAGTTTAGAAGTTAAACTACTTGTACTAATGTAGTTTTCAGATTTGACACAAGTAACACAATCATCGAGAAAAAAATTTTGAAAGGTCACTAAAATCACAGAAAATGTTATTTGGTATTGTAACAAGTATGATCTGTCTACTGATCTGACTACAAAATAAATTAGTTTTTGCTAAATTAGCTAAAAAAAAAAAGTTTTGTAGAGTTAGGAAAATAAAGTAGACTATAGTAAAATCCAGTTAGCAACAAAAAAAAATATTTTTTTCTTGTTGCAACGCCAAATAACATTTTTCGTGATTTTAGTGATCTGATTTTTTTTCTTGATGATTGTGACACTTGTGTCAAATCTGAAAAACACATACGCTGTAACTACAAAACGGTGTTTAACTTTAGACAGTGTTTAAATCTGTTGCTGTCACTCTTTTACAATATGAAACAAAAGGTGACAACGACAGATTTAAACACTGTCTAAAGTTAAACACCGTTTTGTAGTAACACCGATAATGTATATACTTAGTTCAACATCTGAACATTATTAATTGAAAAAAAAAAACTTTAAGAATATTCTGATTTATTACCTATGCTAAATTGTCCAAATGGGAGTGCATGTTTAGCGGAGCTGACCCTCAACACTCAAATAATGTCCTCTTTCACCCCCTTAGTTGGCTCTCTCTCACATTTTTCATGTTTGAGAAACCAATTTGCATACAAGTGTCTATGAACTTGGCCGATAGACTAATCTGAATAATTTATACATTTGTCTACTTGCTAAAATTCTATACATTATTTTTCTGGAAAAGTAAAAAAAAGTTTAAACTATATAATAAAGCCGATTCTGAAGACTTTAATTTTAGTTTTAGTGCTGTCAAAACTAAATTGTCTTCGATACAAAATAGTCCTTGAGAGTTAGGATTAAAAGCTAAATTTCTTTGGAAAATTTTAAGCTTTGACAGCACTAAAACTAAAATCAAAGCCTTCAGAATTGGCTTTATTATATGCAAGAATACGTTAAATGGTAAAGCAACACATCTTTTTATCAAGATAAGAGCTCTTTTATGTGAGCAATAAAAAGTCACAAAGTTTTAAAACAATGATATGAGATATTGTGATAGATAAAGTTCAATCTGTTTTGGTCTGGATTTTGTAATGATTTTTACTTTGATATTTATTTTAGAATTAATCTTTGACAGCTAATGTAGCCGATTCTGAAGGCTTTAATTTTAGTTTTAGTGCTGTCAAAACTAAATTTTCATTGTTGCAAAATACTTCATAAGTGTGAAGAACAGGAGCTAAATTACTTTGGAAAAATTTAAGTCTTGACAGCACTAAAACTAAAGTTAAAGCCTGCAGAATCGGCTTTATTGTTACACATTTTGATTTAAGTAGATCTACACATTAATAATTGTGAAACATAATATAAAGAACATAATTGTAGTACAACAGGAGGCAACTTAGTTGACATACTCCTGGAGTCTAGTACACACTGTCAATACCTATACAGTGTCTTTCCATCATACTCGCTCTCTCACACATTGACAAACGTGGTATGCATGAAAACTCAACTGGAATAGATATTCACTTTATTTCTGGCACATGCTAGTCACACTAATGAGACAATCAAAACTTTGCATAGCTAATTGTTATATTATTGCCTTAATAACTGATTACAGCACTAATAATAGTAAACCTCTTGATATTGACAATCAAGTAGGTCGTCATACTCAATTACAAAAACTCTAGAACACAATCAGTTGTCTATTTCCGCTACTATCATTATAACTGTTTGTGCCTATTATCTTACTAAAACCAGGGGGCGGAGACTCTTGAAACATACTATCCCTAGCATGCACCATATTAATAATATGACACCACTGGCATGCCGCTTTTGTTAGTGCGCGGAAAGCAAATAAGATAGAATAGAAAGATGTATGTTACCGGCCAAACCAGATTTTAGGATAGGCCAAACTAGTTTTGGGTTGCTCTCCATATGTAACCTTCTAACCTAACGGCTCTCTTCTGTGCTGCAGGGCGTCTGAAAAACTAGTGTATCCTAAAATCAGGTTTGGTTGTAATAAAAATAAAATGACTTTCCCAATGTCCATATAAAATTTACCACAAGTATTTAAGGGGCTTCACAATGCTAAACATCAGTTTTGCTTTGGCTTCAGTTCCGTCAATGTAGAAGGGAAAAATTTGAAAAAATATGCCGTCTTTTAAGACTCAAGACAATTATTAATTACACTTTATAAATAAACAGACTTTCAATCTTCTTTTGCATGAATTTCACGAAAAAAGCGATAGTTTCCATATTTCGAAACCAAGTGAAACGAAACCAACACACGCAGATACTCACTAAAAAAAAAACATATTTATTACATAAAGAAACCATAGTTAATGTCATAATGTAACCGTCATTTCAAAATAACTGAAATTTTGCGCGACATCTGATAAGAGCAGGAAAGACAATTAAAAAAGAAAAGCGTTAGAGCAGGACTGAATTTTAGCATTGTGCAGCACCTTGAATTTGTTGAATGGAGAACAATTGTTTTCACTTGTGCGATTTAGTTTTTAAGGCATATTGCTCAGTATGATCACTAGCGTATGCGGTTTCATTGAAAGATAGCAGCCCATTTAATACTTAAAGCGCGTGCTCAAAGCACAGCTTACATTTCTTCTGTCAGTGAGCGCTCTTAAGAGCGGTTTAGCAGCCAGATTGTGAAAAACCCACTTTTTCTAATTAATCAAAACAGAACACTTATATTGAAAATTTACTTAATATTTTCTCAACAAAATCTTATTACCTATTTTTTGTGTGAACTGTCACCACAAAGTTTTCATTGGTTTTTGTGAATTAGAATTTTAAAGTTTAAACTTCTAATAGTATTAAAGTTAAACTTTTAAAAAGCTTTGCGATGACAGTTCACACAAAACATAGGTAGTAGGGTTTTCTTGAGAAACTGATTAGTAAATTTTGAATATAAGTGTTCTGTTTTGATTAATTAGGAAAAGGCAGGTTTTTTATAATCCGGCAGCTAAACGGGTCTTAATGGTCTACTGTGTTACTACAAAAGGGTGTTTAAACGATGTTTAACTTTAGATAGTGTTTAAATCTGTTGCCGTCACTTTTTACAATATGAAAGAAAAGGGGACAACAACAGATTTAAACACCGTTTTGTAGTAATACCGCTAGACTCTAGATGGATTTCCATCTAGAAATGTTTCATTGACACGGTTACTACCATAAATTCTACATGATGATAAAAACGGCTAGAGTTCTGAAACCTGATGAGACACCGATCTCGTTCAAATTATTCTGACCCGCCAAGCAACCAAGCTTCACCCTTCACATCACAACTACTTGTAACAAGTTGACCATTGGTCCCCAGATGAGAAAGAGAAGTACGACCCAAACGGGTTCCGTGACGCACTGGTCTCGGGCCTGGAGCGCGCGGGGGGTGACCTGGACGCCGCCTACAAGTACCTAGATGCCGCCGGCTCCAAGCTCGACTACCGCCGGTATGGCGAGGTCATATTCGACGTGCTTATCGCCGGCGGACTGCTCCGTGAGTATACTCCTTGTTTGTGTTCAGTTAGGGTGCGGTTTTGATTGCAGTTTATTTTGATCCTGTGCAGTCGTTTTGATGAGATCCTTTCCTATGCTAAATAGACATTTGTTAATAGTGAAGGAGGATCCCTCTTGCTCGCACTGATGGGGAGGAAGAAACTATTAAGCACTACCTAGGTGAATGTTTTAATGTGTTTAAAATGGACGATACTTTGTGATCTGACCACCTAGTTGTTCAGGTTGAGAGGCATTAGGTCGGTTTTTAAACTTTGAATTAATTAATTGACACTTTATTGTATACAAAAGACGTTAACAAAGGAAAACAGAGTTTCGATGACATAATTTTGACAACAGCGATTATTGGTTTGCCCATTAGTCTTGGACGCGTAGTACATGGACATGTACAAATATATTAGGTATCTCATTATTGATTATGATATCTCGTCGAAAAAATTGTATCTTTTATGTAAAGTTATAAAATGTTACTATTTACCCAATAGTCATCTAATTTTAATCGGAAAATCTACGTTCTGTAGATAATTGTCAAGAATTTCCGCAAACAGCTGACTTAATCGAATCAACAAATTAATTTTGCTTGTGTTGTTGTATAACAATTATAAAGGACTGCTCGCCGCTGCATAACCAACCCAATTACTTGCTCAATAAGATTTACCTATGTCACACGAACACGTCACTAACAGGGAATCTGTCGGTGCGTTGAGTTGATTACGCAAACAAGTTCCTATAAGGTTATCTATCGATATATCTCTATCTATAGTCTCGAGAGACTCAACAACTGCACATTAAGATAATTCAATATTTACATATGTCCCGGAAAATTGTAATTAACATTATCGCTTTATTGAATCATAAACTCATCTATATACTTATAGTATATACTTACTACCTATTTTTGAACACTATGACTTAAAACGTACTAGTTCGTTCATTTAGTTAGTACTATTAGTACGTGACTAGTTCTGTGTTCCGCTCACCGTGCGTTTTATCCTATGCGACGCCATGCTGTTTGATGCTTCATCTTTATCTGTAATTATTAGTTTTGTCGAATGAATTCTCCTTATTTGGGTACTTTAACGAAAAGAACGATTAAGGTGACCCAAACAAGATGGTTCCGAGCAATTAACTTTTAAAAAATTGGCATAAGGTACAAAATGGTGTCAAATCTCTTTCAGTTCCTTCTCAGTCTTTCGTTCATGTATCGTTTTCTTTGTCTTATTTTGTACGACTGAAATTAGAATTCGACTAAAAGGATCGTACAGAATAGTTCTTTCTCGTTCACTAACAGGAATGATGTCTTAATAGTACTGTACTGCACCAGCAAATATTATTCTCCGGCATTATAATACCGGGTTTAGTTCAGCCACGTAATCTACTGAGCACACTGAACAACATTCCCAAAGAAACATACACATGGAAATGAAAAAAATTATTTTCACGAACCTGCTGAAAAATTTGTATGGTTGTCCACTTGAATTGTGAATGGTTGTGAACTTATTTTAATTGGGAAATTATTATTTGGGAAAGTTGTTTGCTCAGTAGAGTAAGTATGTAGTTTCTGAAGCCATACACTGCTATCTTTGTATGAATATATAATAATAAACCTGTTATATGACATCACCTTATTTCATATTCTACCAATAGGTAGATAGTTCAGTTTTCAAGGTCCCCTGGCTAAATGAACAAAAATGAACTTTCTAAGTTAGGTATGAATCAATAGGGCTCTGATTCACGTACACCATTCAATTTTGGTCTCCAAAATGGGATTCAATCACATTTTGAGTGAAATTATTCTTTAGAACGCACGAATGATAATTGGCAGTTGAAAATGTAAGGCCGCGGGCACGCCATTCTACCCAATAGCAATTTTCATTATTAACAGGTAAAGCCTTTACCTTGACCTTGAAAACTGAACTATCTACCTATTGATAGAATATAAAGCTGCCTATTTTGGTAATATTTTAATGTTATAAATTATTTCATAACCTCCGACACTCCCTGGGGAATTCAATCAATCAATATATTTATTGCATTAAATTACATGTCAGTTTACATGTACATAATTATGGCTCAATGTAATTTTACCCATTGGGTGTAACAATATTCTTAATTTTAGTATTAAAATATAACTTTAAGTATAATAATTATTATATGAGGTATGTACAAATAATCTAATCTTTGCTATTTCCATGCATACAACTTATTCTAATAGGTATATCGTACATTTTAATTTATATAGTTAATTAAATTTATTTATTCATGCAGTGGTTAACAATATTTTAACAATTTTACATTTTTATGGTGTAGTTTCAAGAAATTCTTTGAAACTGTATGGACAAACCGTGATCAAGTACTGTTTTAATTTAATGAAAAACTTATTTCCCGCTAAGGACTCAATTTCGTCAGGCAAATGATTGTAAGCCTTAATGGCAGCCAGTTTTGCAGTACGAGTATAAGTAACAGTTCTACTAGGAGGCATTTTGTACATTTGTATAAAATTTATATAAATGGGTTGCTTTAACAACCAGCAACTGTACTGTACCTGGAGTAATAATTAAATATTAAATCTTACAAATCATTGTCGTTTTCTCGTGTGACTGCAAAATCATATTTTAGGTAGGTACAGGTTTGTCAAGTATCTAAACAATTTAAAGCAAACATAAATCCTGTTTACGCAAATGCCAAGACTTTGTCGCCACTGTGCTCGTAGTTTTATCGCACTAACCATCCATCCATCAGCCTAGTTCGTCCACTGCTGGACATAAGCCTTTCCAGGACTTTGCCACTCCCGGCGGTCACCCTGGATGAATTGCCCATACTCACACACGCTGGGCAGGCGGGTTAGTGAGCGCGGTGCCGGAACCCTCGCACCAGTGACGTCGCTGCCCGTCACCAGTCCGTTCCATATAAGGCCCGGCTATTAGGGATGGATATACCGCCATCCATCGCTGTCCTCTTACTCTCCCCCGAATTACTGGGGGTCTCCAAGTAAGACTAACTAACCTCCTATTGCAAATTCAAAATGATGATAAAAACGGCTAGAGAACTGACTTCTGATGAGGTACCATATCTCGTTCAAATTTGTCTGAGTATTCCTCCACTGTTTTTAACTTAGTAACTTAGTACAATAAGCGTGCTAAACGATGCAACCGGTCTGTTTGCGCAGTGCCCGGCGGGGGCGTGTCGATGGACGGCGAGTCTCCGAAGACTAACACCTGCATCTTCAACGCCAACGAGGATATGGAGTCCATGAGGAACTTTGAACAGGTATTGCTTCTTTCGCTATTATTCTGGGGCTCCAACTGCGTTTTATCGTGCTGAAATCTACTATGCGTCTTAACCTTTTGCATGTCCCCATAGAAGGGAATTCCAAGTGCCCGAAATGTCCCCATACATCGCGCCAAGCGAGATTTTGAGCGACTTGTTGTTAGAAATGCTCGGATTTAGTTAAGTTGCAATCATTATTACCGAATATGTTATATCTTTTAAAAATCTACATAAAATTTGCCATCTTCTCATGTAATTTACATACCTAGGCAACAATCCGAAGGAAAAATATCCTTAGATATAGTTTCAGCTCTCACTTTTTTCCGCCATTTTTTGTCACATTTTTCATCACAACACTTCATTTACACTAATTTCAGAATTTGTTTTTACACTCAAGTAATCAAAATTAGTTTACACGTAGACTACATACATTTTTTTATTGAAATACTCAGTAAATACTTCACAATAATTAAATATTTACGGACGTAAACAAACTCGATGCCGGTTGCGTTTTCACTGAGCAAAATGTTTCTAAAATTCATTCACTCCAAACCGGAAATCATTTACGCCTAAATGTTGTCAACAATGTGAGAAATCAAAGACAATTTTTGCTCCAAAGTTGCTCCAAAATACTCTGACGTATGTGGCGGCAACTTCGGAACGCCCGCTTATGATCAAACGGTTGATCTTAGGACACTACGGGCACTCAATTTCTTATGATCATACGTTTGATCATAGGACAATAGACGGGTTAACATTACGTTACACGCGCATCTAATAGGTACACCATTCCACGCTGGGGGGGGGGGGGGCACAATTTATAATGAAATTATTTTAAAGAGCGTTTTTCCTTATGTCAAATTTAGTGTTAAATAAGATTCCTAGATGGCACTTTACATATATACTTTAGCAACAGAATCAAAGACAAAATTTGTACCGATTCCAAACAAATGAAAAATCACTTTGACATTGATTGCTACGAAATAGATTTTATCTATGGTGACATGGACAGCGCCATCTAGGGCAAAGCTAAGAACTAAAAAAAAAAAAACAACCAGAAAACCGCTCAATGAAGGTCATAAATAAGTGCTAAGTAATAACATGAATGTCTACAAATATTTAAACTTATAATATTATTACAACAATTAAAGAAAAAAAATCTCAAAAAACAACATTCAATCTAAATGATCGTCCGTCACAGTACTGAAAATCGTGCTCTTGCATTAGTGTTACCATAGACTAAGCAGTAATACTACTTCTCGACAGCATCTGCGCGTAAAAATGTTTTCTAGGAAGGTGATACCATAGACGTAAGTATTACTACTTATAAAAAAAAATACTACTTATAAAAAAAATACTACTTATAAAAAAATACTACTTATAAAAAAATACTACTTATAAAAAAAATACTACTTATAAAAAAAATACTACTTATAAAAAAAATACTACATACTTATAAAAAAATACTACTTATAAAAAAAATACTACTTATAAAAAAATACTACTTATAAAAAAATACTACTTATAAAAAAAATACTACTTATAAAAAATACTACTTAAAAAAATACTACTTATAAAAAAAATACTACTTATAAAAAAAATACTACTTATAAAAAAATACTACTTATAAAAAAAATACTACTTATAAAAAAATACTACTTATAAAAAAATACTACTTATAAAAAAATACTACTTATAAAAAAAATACTACTTATAAAAAAAAAATATGCGCAGATGCTGTCGAAACTTGACTAGTGCAACCAATGATATACAAGCTGCAGGTACTCTGGAAAAGAAGTATTTGTTGTTATAGCGGCAACAGAAATACATCATCTGTGAAAATTTCAACTGTCTAACTATCACGGTTAATGAGATACAGGCTGGTGACAGACGGACAGCGGAGTCTTAGTAATAGGGTCCCGTTGGTTACCCTTTGGGTACGGAACGCTAAAAATCGGAAGAGGTGTGATACGTTAGTTTAGGTGTTTGGTTTTGGATGTTCCTTTTTTAAAAACAAAGACATGATAATGGCCTCGCCAGACCGAAAGCGTGGCGATTTCTGGGCGGGATGGTAGCGTGATGTTGGCGGGTAAATTACCATGGAAGTCTTTATACACTTTTTTTTTACTAAACGGCATCATGCGAATAACCGCGCTTATTCAAAAATGAGTGTCTTTTTGTGTCCTACTCATTCAAAATTAATATTAACCTAACGTAAAAGCAAGTTGCACCTGAAACATAAAAAAACCATTGCAACACATCAAAACTACAATAAAACTCTACAAAAGCGCAGAAAAATCACCATGATGAAAAACACGGCTAGAGTCCTGAACTCCCAATGTTGAGAAGCCCTTTCTCGTTCACTTTACCACTGACACCCCCTCTCCCACACTGTCTCTCCATCACTCCGTCCCCCCCTTTACACACTCGCCCTGTTGCAGGTCTTCGTGAAGCTAATGCGCCGGTACAAATACCTTGAGAAGATGTTCGAGGAGGAGATGAAGAAGGTCCTCGTATATCTGAAGGGATTTGAGCCGCTGCAGAGAATCAAGCTCGCGAGGATGACTGCGCTTTGGATCGGTTAGTATTTTGTACTCGGTATGACGGAACCCCCTTAGGGCAGTGGCGTGCACAGAACTTTTTGCTGGAAAAGCAAGCAATTGGTCAAGAAAAACAAAAAAAAAAAAAATATGCAAAAATTTAAATATCACTTTGAAAAAAAAAGGTTGTATTGAAAAATTTCATTGTCTACCCTGGCGTCATACAATTTTTTTTTTCAAGGTGATATTAAATTTTTTCATTTTTTTTTTATTGTTATTCTTGACCAATCGCTTGCTTTTCCAGCAAAAAGTTTTGTGCACGCCACTGCCTTAGGGGGTCCCATCTGCCAGTGGCATTCATCGATATAATACTCAAAAGATGACCATAGAAAATATACGACAAATCTCCAAGTTTACCAGCGAGCTATCAAAGAGTCTGGTAATTAAACGTTTGGGTCAAATTTGAACTATCACTATCACAATAAGATTAAAAACCAAATTGCGCGACCGCCTTTGTGGTCTAGTGGTTCGAGTACTCGATAACTAATCCGGAGGTAGTGAATTCAAATCCTGTAGTGGCATATTTCTGCTCGGTCTGTGTATTTCGGAAGGCACGTTAAGAACCCGCTTCGAATCGTACTTCATACATATCTAAAAACCATAATAACTCGCGAAAGTGGAACAATTCAATCCAATCAATTTTAGGCTTTCATTTAGACGGTCAATATGAAGTGGTGTGTGTCCCTGATTTTTTCACAAACATCGCGCAAGACCAGAAAAATATTTAAAATAATGGGTTTTCGCCCTAAATCGAGTACTTATGCAAGGCTGCGTTAAGTGACTTATGAACATTTAACAAGCAAAGTACGCACATCCACCTCTTGGAAGTATCAACAATATTCTATTAATTAAAACAGAATAAAAAATAACAAGTAATCGAGGCACAATCAAGGTATTCGGAAATAATAATTATTTCCAACGCAAAGGGCGAGACTCGCTCAGCACAGTTCGAACGCGTGGGGCAAAGCGTGAGGCGCTTGTTTAGATCAGCCAGCCAAATATGCGCTTTATTGTCGCGATACGTCTCGCTTCGCATCGGAGTTGGCGTCGTCCTGCACCGGGTTCTTAAGCTGTGGATTTAATTTGTGCCTGAAGTACGGCGATAGGGCTCACCACCCATCATGTTGGGACGTAATGATCGTCGGTGAAACGTGTACGATTTGCACTGATTCGGTAAGTCATCGGATGCCGAATACTAATAATTGACCTTGTAAATGAAACTATCTGTTATTTCATACACAGGATCGGATCACGTAGCTTACTCAAATGAAAAGTGTGTTAGTTATTGGTTTAACGCGACCTAGTTTGACGGTATTTGGATGAATATCTGATGCATTTTAGTTAGTTAGAATTGAAGGGGTTGATTTTGTATGGAATGGCCGCGCGTAGTGGAAGCTTGAGCAATTTTTGATAGAGGAAAATCTTATGGTTTTGCGTTACCGTCACGTCACGGACTTGCTAATTTGAAGTTTTCACTTCTGTCGCGCAGTCTCCATGACTGTCTGTTTCTTTTTCAATATGGTGACCACGATAAAAATTGTCGGAAAGTCGATAGAGGCCGAAATCGTCGAACCCCTTTAATTTGGTTTTCCATGAATATCCGACTGACGTAAAATTTTAATTTAACAAAATATAATTGGTCGTACCCTGCGTTATTGTACGAGTAATAACAACTTTCATTTGTTGGTAACACGCGATTGTTTGAATAGTTCGAAGATAACCTGTAGGAAACTTTCTCTTTATTGTAATGTAACTAACAGTGCTTCGTCCCGGTTCTCTTGCGACAAATTAAAATAAGTATTTTTTCGGATATCGTCACTATACAACGTGTAACAGAAAAGTGTAACCATATTTGAAGAGCTTATTCAGTCAATGGTATAGAAAAACTTTTACTATGGAGCCAAACCCGCAACTAAAAAAAAAAATTACTGTTTCATAGAAAAATGCAATGCCGCTCGGCTGAAATGTATGGAAGGGCAGATTTTTTTTTTGAGATTTCAGGGTTGGCTCCATAGTAAAAGTTGTTCTATACCATTGACTGAATAAGCTCTTCAAATATGGTTACACCTTTCTGTTACACGTTGTATACATATTTATGTTGACACTGGTTGTAGTATACACACACATATGCTATAGACGCTATGCCCCGGCCCCCGATAGCGAATTATTCCGTGTGAGACAGGGATGGCATTTCGCGACATTACTTCGCCCTAAATAGTGCTTAATAATTCAAAGTACCATTCAACTCAAGTAATTTTTGGCTGTCCCCGGGATGGATTCTGGGGGGTCTACCGCGTAACTCGGTGGCGTTTGTAATGGGCTTCCATTTGACGTTTTTAAGCCCACGGCTGCGTTCGAATTAATCGTCGCGTGAAGCCCTCCTAACATGCCATTTCTTTTGCACGCATTGAATTTGTATATGTTATCTTGCCGTCAGATTCTGGCGTTAGTAGTGAATTTCATTAATCCTAGTCATTACGATTGCCACCGGACTTACGCGGTAGATCCGTGGGTTTGATGGAGGGGTTGCAGACCCGCTATGGTGTAAACAAAAAAAACTCTTCTTTTTTAATAGGCAGATTTTATCCATCAGTATTTTTGGCCCATTTTCGCGTCTCGATCAGAAGTCCCTAAAAGTTCCTGTTTTATTTTTTAAATACCTCTCCTAGAATAGAATTATACCAATACTTCGGTCGGCAGGTAACGGCTGCGTCCCACCCTCAGTACTGCTGGTGCTAGTGAACGAGCACCTGCTGAAAGACAACTTGGCTCTAGACTTCGTGCTCGAGGTGTTCAGCACTATGAAGGCGGAGCGCGGTACTGCTTCCCTCGTCACGCAGCTCAAGCGGGGACAGATCGAGGGCAGGTGAGACATTGTCACTTCGTGCTCGAGGTGTTCAGCACTATGAAGGCGGAGCGCGGTACTGCTTCCCTCGTCACGCAGCTCAAGCGGGGACAGATTGAGGGCAGGTGAGACATTGTCACTTCGTGCTCGAGGTGTTCAGCACTATGAAGGCGGAGCGCGGTACTGCTTCCCTCGTCACGCAGCTCAAGCGGGGACAGATCGAGGGCAGGTGAGACATTGTCACTTCGTGCTCGAGGTGTTCAGCACTATGAAGGCGGAGTGCGGTACTGCTTCCCTCGTCACGCAGCTCAAGCGGGGACAGATCGAGGGCAGGTGAGACATTGTCACTTCGTGCTCGAGGTGTTCAGCACTATGAAGGCGGAGTGCGGTACTGCTTCCCTCGTCACGCAGCTCAAGCGGGGACAGATCGAGGGCAGGTGAGACATTGTCACTTCGTGCTCGAGGTGTTCAGCACTATGAAGGCGGAGCGCGGTACTGCTTCCCTCGTCACGCAGCTCAAGCGGGGACAGATTGAGGGCAGGTGAGACATTGTCACTTCGTGCTCGAGGTGTTCAGCACTATGAAGGCGGAGCGCGGTACTGCTTCCCTCGTCACGCAGCTCAAGCGGGGACAGATTGAGGGCAGCGGAGACATTGTCAGTTCATGCCTGAGCACTATGAAGGCGGAGCCCGGCACCGCTTTCCTCGTCACGCAGCTCAAGCGGGGACAGATCGAGGGGAGATGAGACATTGTCACTTCGTGCTCTAGGTGTTCAGCCCTATGAAGGCGGAGCGTGGCTCCACTTCCCTCGTCACGCAGCCCAAGCGGGACAGATCGAGGGTCATGGAGCCTTTTACGCTTCACCCGGACGTGGTTGGAATTTAGTTATTTTTATGACGTCAGCACACGATATAAATATGTCCACTGCTAGTGTTGTTGTTGTGCAAGGAAAAGTAAGGGATCCATTATGCTTCCTTGTGGTGCCCCGTGTTCGACGGTCATATCGTTCAACGTATTAGCCATGAAAATGAAAATAATAACTAACAGCAAGGCAAAAGACGGAAGTAATGAATACTCATGTACAAAATACTAAAATTAAAAACATGAATAACCCGAAACTATTTCTTCCATGACTTTACCAATGTAAAGTTGTTGTTAGGATCGGGAATATAGACGCTTCATGTACTGGCCGCTTGCTTCTTGGTAACGGGGTCATTAAATGATGCTACATTTTTATTTACAACCTAATTTATTAGCATCGTGACTTTAGCATTAACTTATTTGTATATTTTCAATTTGGAAGCTCGAGTAAGTGAGCCAAGAAACTTTCTTAATTGGCTTCTCAGACGTGAAACTTTCCTGTTTTTTTAATAATTTTTCTATGTTTTCCACGTGTTTCTGGTATGGCGAAACAAACTGGTGGATTTAGGAATACTTAAATTTTCATTTCGATACCTGATAAAGGATCCAGTATAAATTAGTGAGAAATAAAAATGCGCAGCGCCACTTCTCGTTCTCGTCCTTATTACGAATGTAGGAAGATCTAAAAGTTGGCCTGCAGAATTTTTCCTAATGGAGCATCGTATAAAGAGTTCCATATGTTATATGCTTTAAAAAAATCGCTCCATTTGAAACAAAGAGTCAAACTTAGTAGATCCCTGATGGTTATGCGGGGGTGATCTTGGAGGAGGTGCAAGAGGTAAACACGAACACAAACTGTTATAGTAAAAGGAATGTACATGTAGGTGAGCTAATCTCTAATAAGAGATTTCTTACAGCAAACCATTGAGGAAACATAGCTATGATGCGGTAAGAAGGGAAAGGTGACGCGGAGCGAATTATACTATTTACCTTAATTAATTATTAATTATCAAATGACCCTGCCCGCACTTCCACGAAGGATCTCTGCCAAGTTTCGGGCCCACACACTTGAAGTCATGTCGTTTTAGTGACGTCATTTTTGTCTTCATCATGACGTCTCACCTCAATCCCACATCCCGCAGGTTGTTGGACTTCCTGCCGCTGAACCGTCGCAGCGAGGAGAATCTGGCGACGGCGCTCGGCTCACGCGGCCTCGGCGAGCTCGTGAAGCTACATCGATCTCAAGCCTCGCAGGTACGTTACTACTGATGAATGAACTACTTGGGAATATAAATGGCCGGCCGCTTTTGCTGTACTGTTAGACCAAACGCACAACCCACATGTTTATGTCACAGTATGGTATTGAGCGACCGACAATAAACACATTGACTGCTATTGTCTTTAAATTTTCATGTGCGATTATAGACTAGTGTTGGTTAAAAATCGATAGTTTACAAAAATGCAATCGATATATCGATAGTTTTTTAGGTATTTATCTCAAATTAAACATGTGTTTTTTTTTCGTAGTTAAACATATTTTTGTATTATCTAATGACAAAACAAGTAAATAAATAGTAATAACTGCAAAATGTCACTTGAAAATCAAATAAAAAATAACTTGTAATTAGAAAAAAGAACTTTACAAAGTAGGGTATTTATCCTGTGGTCAAAGTACTTATTATCTTATTGAGAAGAACTTTATTCAGGCACAAAATATATAAATTTTATTATATTTTATTGTTTTATTTTATAGAATGTATGTTTTCCTTATTAAAACTAAATAAATAAATATGCTACCACAGACTACTAAGATCGCGTTCCAAAATCAATACTGAAGGACGTGCGGACTATCGTTTGTTTTTATTAGACTATCCATTGTGCCGATAATTAATATAGTATCGATGTTTAACCAACACTATTATAGACCGAGATAGTATGTAAGTGAATGGTGGATGGAACGGTCGCCGTTTCTATTCCCAGGGTCTATTGACTCGATTTATTGAAACGTAGCGAGTATATCATTGTGATCAGATGTTCATGAAGAGTGGTAAAGTTAATACTGGAATTGTAAGAGACACTTTCTTAGAAAAACTTGTTTAAATTATGCTTAGGCTATGAATTAGCCCATCGAAGCGTTGCATTTCATAAAACACTCAACTTATGATTGTCTAGTTTACGTATTGAGTTAATATATACATATGTTTAGACCATTATTTAAGTATTTTTGATTATAATAGGTACACCGCCTACGCCTTCACGTACATCCAAAATATTTTCCACCCAAAGGTTGTCTGGAAGAAATCGCTCTAAGCGATAACACCGCCCATTGTTGCCTATATTTTTGTTATTTTCCAACTTTGCATTGTCCTTTTTGTTGTTTTTCTTTTGGTGCACAATAAAGCCTATTTATGTTATGTTATTATTATTTTTTGAATAAAAAGTATTAAATAAGTGTGGCTCAATATGCCCTAAATCACATTTATTTAATACTTTTTTAATGAGAAAAGCAATCATAAGTTGTGCTTTTTGTAACGGGGTGGAATTTGGACAAGTTTCACATTCCGACTTTAGATTATCAACAGTTTAAAGATGCCATTTTAAGCTTTCAATATCTTGACACGTCATCTGTAAGTAGAGAATACAATCCCGAGCATGTTTTTCAATCCCGGGCTTACGGGATTTTTGAAGCCTTTTCCCGGGATCCCGGGCCTATCCCGGGATTAGACTATGTGGTTTCTAATTGAGCTAAAATTTAAAAAAACGAGTAATAAAAAAAAATGTCTTTAATGTCTTTGCACAACACAAATCAGAACAATAATAAGAAAAGAAAAAACACAAACCAAAAAATACAATACTTTTGCAAGAAATTAAAAAACAGCACAAAATAACTATTTAGAATTTCGAAAATATAGTCGCAGAAATATCAAAGCATCCAATGTTTGACTTCCGAGCCTGCTTCGTAGTTTATTGCCAACATAAGCAGCAGCTGAAAACGCTCGTTCAGGTTCTACGCTGGTTGGAGGAATAGACAATAGATACTTATATGCTGTTTCTAAGTGATATCCACGAACTCCTCCATTTTCGAACAGGCTCATTTCACGTCTAATACTATTTGCCAACCCCAATTCATTTTGTACTTGTACTTCAGGATCTGGGGATTTCATACTCTTGTTAATTTCCAGCTGTAACTTTTCCTTTAATGTCAATTGGGGTTGGGAGGTTTCTGACCTTAGCTCATCATCTGTTTGTGATCCTGACCTTGCTTCTTCTTCCGTGTTATCTCGACTATTAAGTCTTTTAACAATACTCTTTATTTGCTTCCTCACTAAAGCCTGTGTCGGAACTGGAAATAAGTCGTGCCATTCCAAATCCGATAATAACTGATTTTCATCATCCATTCGTGGATTTTGTAAATAATTTAACACGCCAGTTAAATCATCACTTCGTCGTTGCTTTATACGTTCCACTAAGGATGTTTTAATTTTTTTGGCAAGTGCTGAGTTTTTGCTAGACAGTTGTTTTATAAGAAATTTCAGAGCGGCATCAGCTGTGCATAAATTAGCATCTCGCCGACAGATTGCTTCTACTGTCAATTTAATTGGGGTCAGCACATCAACAATTTTATTTACCAATTCAAAATCAACATCTTCTAAACGAATTGGATGATTGAGATCTATAAGAGCTTTTTGAATGCATGCTTTTAAAAGATAAAATCGCTCCAGCATTGTTAAAAGACTATTCCACCTGGTTTTACAGTCCAAAAGAAGTGACAGCTCTTTTCCATGTTCAATTTTCACATATTTTTGAAGTACTGTTTCATTTTTCAACGGAGATCTTTTGAAATACACTACAACTTTGCGGATTTTCTTTATCAGCTCATTAATATTTTCATATTGTGTTAACTCTGGTACGTGTTCTGGCGCAAGATCATTTTGTGACATTACGATTAAACCTGATTCTGGACAGTCTAAGTCTTCTAAATGGTGTTCATCATCGCTGTCGTCCATATAATCAACATTCACAGCTGGTTCAATTATACTATCATCTGAGGTAGGGCTATCTTGCAAATTATTATGTTTTTCATAAAGCACATCACAGACCGCCAAATTGATACCATGTGCGAGACACAGTTGTTGTTCAGTGCAAACAAGCCGCCCCACCTTTATCATAACATTTGGTCCATCGGTTACAATAGCCACGATGTCAGTTTCTAGGGAAATGTCAAATTTACTTAGACGCTCTTGCAATATACGAAGACAATTTTCAGCTGTCATACTTCCGTAAATAGGAACAAGTCCTAAGTTCCAAAATTTTTTATATGAATGAACGTTGACCGCCATGTATCGTTTATTGGAAGTTGAAGTCCACTCGTCGAAAGAAAGACTAAATCTTTCACCTGCACTTTTCAAATGTTGTAATTCTGCAGTTACTTGCTTTCTGATTTTTTCACTGTAATTCATAACACGTTTTCGAACAGTGACGGCTGACTTTGGTAAATCCGTGTATTTTGCTAAGAGCAATTTTCTCAAATCATCTGAGGTTATGAATGGAAATCCATCTAATGCAATCATTCTTGCCAAGATATCATCCAGGCTATCGTCGGCACTTTTAGTAAAATAATCATCTAACTTTCGCTTGGCTGGCGGCGGTGCTGTGTTCAGATTTTCAGAATCTTGACTTGTTGAAGCTGATATAACCTTGATATTATGTTTTGATAACAAATGTGTATGTAATCCCTTAGTTGATCCACCCAAAGTCTTGAGGATGGCTGGGCATCGCTTACATTTAGCACTATTCCCGTCCTTCGCAACTAAATAATAACTCCACACTGACGTCGTATCACTGTCTTTTTTATGTTTAACAAAGTCTCCCGCCATTTGAAATACTTAATTTCAGATAATTGACTTTTAAATTTTAATGGCGTAGCCTACGTAACCCGTCACTGACAGAACAATAAATGAAAAAAATAAAACCTGATTTGCATATTTATACTTTCGTACAGGGAATCCCCGACGGGAAATACCCGCAACAATATTATGATATGAGATGATCGGGTGATTCCCCTGTTGGTCCGTTGGGGAATTACCTTAAGAGTATTGTATTAAAGTATTCCGAGTGGGGAAGTCCCTTCTAAGTTCTACGACAAACATATTATTAGGACTGTACCTGTGTAGTAAATAGTGGGTACCTACGTATTGTACGAGTTGCTTTTTGTCGTAATGTATTAAAATAATCTAGGCAAGGTTATTTTCAAGACGCAACGGACTACGGAATACAAACTAGACTTGTTTGTGGCAATCCCGAAAATCCCGAGATTAGCCAAGTACAGTCCCGGGATTTTCGAGGCCAGAAAACGGTCGGGATCCCGGGATCCCGAGATTTGGGATCCCGGGATTGTATTCTCTATCTGTAAGACGATCAAAGGTTATTTGTAGTTAGGGTTGCCAACCGTACTTTAAAATAAAGTATCTTACGTTATTTTGGGTCCCTGTACTTTATACTTTTGAATACTAATAAAGTACGTGAAAATACTTTATTTCAATCTTTACGCAAAATTAGACGTAAACTGGCAACACCAGCCAGCAAAAACACAGCTGTAAAGAAAAGAATGGTACGTTTAATTTACCTTCCCTGAAAGTACATTTACTTTATTTCTTCTAAAAAAAGTTGGCAACCCTATTTGTAGTAGTATGGATAGCGTATAATTTCGCTGCAAGATTACACGAAACATGTGTTTTGTTACGTTTTTCTTCGTTACCTTTTTTTTTTCACGTTTATTCAATGTAAAACAACCTTGAACTAGCGCTCTTCATTGCGTGTAACTCTGGCATTAAGGTTAGACTTCAGTCGCTTAGCACAAAGTGCATAACTTAACTTTGTTTTTCTTGTTGAGAAATAAAAAATTGAAAAACGTTTTGTTATGTGGCTATGGACGCCAATAGTTCAGTATTAGTGAGGTTTACAAAGCAAGATCTTGAAATTGTATACACAAGTTGTCATGATCTTTTCAAAAACAACTTATTGCTATTTTAACTTTGTTTGGATATGATCATGAGTAATGTGCATTAAATTTCAAACTCATGCTTTATACACCTCGCTAATACTAAACTATTGACGTCAACTGCCACATGCCAAAAAGTTTTCCAATTTTTAACTTCTAAAGAAGAAAAACAAAGTTAAGTTACGCACTTTGTGCTAAGTTACTGACGTTTAACCTTAAGTGTATCGTTTTCACTACTTCCCAAAGTAGGTAAAGCATAATTTAAAAATTTCAGTAGTCAGTAGAATTCCGATATTTCTTTCACACTCTTTTGAAACCTTATGCACACATTAGAGCCGGCTTAACACGCAAATGTGTACGTACGTAAAACACGCTCCGGCAGGCACGCACACTAACGCAACGTGCATATACACGACTTACTACATGTAGAGCAGATAAGGCGTTGTGGATTGCAAGTATTAAAATGCGAGGTTAAAATTCAGTATGAGCAGTAGAATTTGAGAGTTTTATCATAGTAGATGCTAGTGATTGTTGGCACTTGGTGGAATTTATAAAACATTGTTTAAAAAAACACTTGTACTTATCCACATATTATTATAACTTTACTATGCCCGACCGATTTCGCTGTAAAGCATTTTCTAGGGCCTTTTACACATCCTAACTAACAAAGAAATAATTTACACTACAACCATGGGAGTTTTACACATGCACACAATTAGAGCCGACTTAGATACAATGTCTAAGTCGGTGTCGACGTAGTGCTACAGCAATTGACGGTTTATTACTGCGTTCCCAGTACCGCTTGTTATCGGTGTATGAGGATTCACTGCCTGTCTACAAACTAAAAGTAACAAATTCAATTTGATAGATACATTTTAAAAACGTGCCCATTTTCATAATCATAAATTGAATCAGACAAGATCTTCTATTGCGAAAAGTATTAACCCTTCTTTAGTTTGCTACCAAATTGTCGCATATATCGCCACGCAACATAACCCAAATTATTTAACTTTTTATACCATGTCCTTATTTCTATGGTCTGACGTGACAAGGACATAGCATTCAAAGTTAGTTAACCTGAGTTAAGTAGCTTGGTGCAAAGTTCGCCTTTTTGTGTAACTTCAACATCTGTCGCTATCGCTTTCTAAGCTACCGTGATTGCCTGGAAATGACACATACATTTTAAGCATATCACGACACCTTTTAAAACGAGGGCGATAGATGTACCTTTCAATAGTTGTACAGATTATATGTTTTTATCTACTTCTGTACAAACCGGGGGCTCTACCGCGTAATTCTCATTTGTATCAACTTCAAGCAAATGCATAACTGTCTGATGCAACAGGTATTGTAGCGACGACAGCGCCTTCTGTTCAGAATGAGCAAGGCGTGAAATCACATGACGCCTCGTGAGAGTTCAGTATGTAGGAGTTGATAATATAATTAAAATGTGACTAAAATTGCAGGAAGCGCGTCGCGAGCTGACCCAGTCCCTGATGGACGAGCTGGTGGATGAGAAGCCTCCGAAGGAGCTGATCCCGGAGCTGCGTGAAATGGCGCAGCGCACCAACATACCCGAGCACGAGGTCGTCGCTATTGTGAGTACTGTGGTTGATATTATGTCTTCTTCAATTGCTTCCTTCAAATTCAACCTGAAGAACCACTTTTTGTCCTCTAAGCAGCTCTAGTTACTAGTATGTATGTATTGTACGTATTTATGAAGTGTATCATATTTAAATACATATAATTATATATTATTTTAGTACTCTTTGTTTAGTTTTTAGATCTTTAGGTAGTTAAGTATACTTTTAGGTTAATAGTGTATGTAGACATTTATTATAGTTACATACATATTTATATCGATCTTTATGCACTCAATTTACATTTCAATAAGCCAATGTATAATTTTTCTTCATCTCTGTCATTTATGGTTGACTGGAAGAAATTTCTTTCAGAAGTAAGTCTTTGCCCTGTAATTCCCTTAATTCTAATCTGTATTTATCTGTATTTTTTTGTGCAATAAAGTGTTTATTATTATTGCTTTTATGTAACGGCTAGTCACTATGTATTCGCAAGTTTCATTGTAATCGTACAGTTTCTTGAGAGGCAAACAGAATTAAGCGACGATTCCCCGTTTGGCACTGTGGATCTCAGCGCGGCATGTGCTGGAGCAAAGGATATATTCCTGTCTCATAATAAGTCATGACATCACACACACTGAAGTCACTATATCGATATTTTAGATAATATCCACACTTTCTGTGAACTTTTTGTATTTCCGCTTTCTATAATACAATCCATGACAGACAGTGCACGCGCGCTTGCCTGTAGACAGCCAGAATGATACCCTTAAACGGTCGGCCAGAGCTTCAGGCTTCGAGAGGTGCACCAAGCGGTTGTTCTTGCGACGGCGCCGGCGGAGAGAACAAATGTATGAAGTTGTATAGAGCCGGATATGGGTCGCCGCTCGCGCGTCTTGTCCGGCTTCGAGTGACTTGCGCTCTCGGGACGGCGGTGGTTGAAACAGTGATCGAGCGCACAGGATGAAACTAGTGTCGAGCGCTTTGAGCGAGCGAGCGCGGTATAGATCGTATTTTTACCTATCCGATAGGGCCTATAGGTTGTCGGTTCTTCAACAGATGTGACACTGTCACTTCAGCCTGCTAATCTTAGAGGTTATGTTGATATTTCAATGAATGAAGTAATAATAAAATTCATAGAAAGCCGCGAAAGGGAACGCGATATAAGGTAGGATCGTACCGCGAGTCTATTTTATTCAATTGTCATCTCAATTCAATCATTCTACGGGTTAAGATATTAGGTGCTACTTATGTTGCATGTTACCCTGCGAGGTGTCCACGGAAGACCAGCGTCGTGGTACAGATAAGTGCCATGACACATGCTGAGTGGAAGACTTTTGGGTGTCACTTCTGTTTTGTTTGTTATTGATTATATTGTATTTAAATTGTGTGACACCAATAAAGTTTTTTCTATTCTATTCTATTCTAAGTCTGTTGTGTGCCCTAAAGTTTATGCTACAATAGCGAAAAGAAATAAACAACGAGGACGATTTAAAACACGAGCATAGCGAGTGTTTTAAACGTAACCGAGTAATTTATTGGTCTTACGCCCGTGTATCATACTACGTTTTTCAATGCATAGTGTGAGGAAATAAAACAAATATAATCTTAAGAACTTTAAGTTATGATTGGCTCAAAAGGACTGTATCCAGAGCCGTTAAACAGTGGAAAATAAAGTATAACATTTATGGTACACAGGAAATGCTGCAGGTTAGCCAACCATTGTAAATAAATAAATAAAAAAGGCCCTAGGGCAAACTAATCGACTTTCTGTTCGGTTTTGATGCATAAAAAGTGGGCCTTTACGAGCACTTGCATTGAAAAGTATATTTAAAACTTTGTCATGATGAAACCTGATGACGAGTCCAAGGCTTGTATCTTGTGACGCGAGTAACAGAACTGATAGAGTCTTTCTATCTCTCTCGCGCTCGCGTCTATGACACTCGCCCGTGACGATTTGGCAATCTGAACCTTACCCTATTCGTATATAATCCAATTTCCTTCACTGCATACCATTGATATATGATTATTTGTTTCCTAGATCTGGCAATGCGTGATGTCTCGCGGCGAATGGAATAAGAAAGAAGAGCTGTTGGCGGACCAAGCGGCTAAACACCTCCGACAGTTCACGCCGCTGCTGGCTGCGTTTGCGCAGTCCGCTAAGGCTGAGATGGCGCTCCTTACTAAAGTAAGTTTAAATTGTGTACAAATAGGTTTTGTTTTTGGAGTATAGTTCTTGCAATATACGACAACCAATCTACTCTGCTTGTGTGAAGTATCACATAATTTATATCATAATTATAATGCAAATGTGTGTACATACGTAAAACACGCTCCGGCAGGCACGCACACTAACGCAACGTGCATATACACGACTTACTACATGTAGAGCAGATAAGTCGTCGTGGATTGCAAGTGAAGCAGTACAATTTGAGAGTTTTACACATGCACACAATTAGAGCCGACTTAGATACAATGTCTAAGTCGGTGTCGACGTAGTGCTACAGCAATTGACGGTTTATTACTGCGTTCCCAGTACCGCTTGTTATCGGTGTATGAGGATTCACTGCCTGTCTACAAACATATGATTAATTCATAATGTACGAATTACATCGACATCAATAGTTTTATCTGCCCCATTCTCATAGTAGTTTATGCTACAAAGGCGCAAAGGAATAAACTACGAGGACGATTTCAAACACGAGCGTAGCGAGTGTTTTAAACGTAACCGAGTAATTTATTGCTTTTACGCCCATGTATCATACTACATTTTTCAATGCATAGTGTGAGGAAATGAAAACTAATATAATCTTATAATTGGCTCAAAAGGACTGTATCCAGAGCCGTTAAACAGTGGAAAAAAAGTATAACGTCTATGGTACACAGGAAAGGCTGCAGGTAAGCCAACCATTGTAAACAAATAAAAAAAAAAAAAAATAATAAAGCCCTAGGGCAAAATAATCGACTTTCTGTTCGGTTTTGTTGCATAAAAAGTGGGTCTTTACGAGCACATGCATTGAAAAATTCTTTATTTCTCCATCTATCACCTGGTGAACCTGTCTCCCCATAAAGAGTTTCTGGTGAATAGTTAACTTCACCGGGGTTACATACTAAATATCAGTAGTTTTTTTGGTAAATAGTGTAGTCTTTTCTGTAACGGTTTCTTAGAACCGGCGAATGAAAGAACATAGAAGACGAATTACTTCCAAAGTGTCTTTCGAAAATGCTACCACAGACTGAAAAGGGAAAAAGGCTTATGATTGGTACATACTGTTGTCATGAGACACTAGGCCGTGATTGGCCGACTCAAAAACACAGTGAACGCTATTGGAGCCGTCGCTAAGCAAAATTATCGTGGGATCATTTTTCAGCTCTAATCAGACTTCAATGTTTTTTTCGTTATAACAAACGTCATTAAGATCGTGTTTCCTTTGTTACCAGGTGCAGGAGTATTGCTACGAGAACATGTCATTCATGAAGGCGTTTAGCAAGCTGGTCCTCATGTTGTACAAGTCCTCTGTGCTCTCCGAGGAGGTACGGTACCATACTGTATCTATATATACATCTAAATGAACACCCTGACTGATTGATTGGTCTGTCAACCTTGTACTAGGTACCTTGCATGACGTAGAAATCCGCTTAGAACGGATTTTAGGATATTTCAACGCAAGCAACGCTGTGGGACGTCCGCTCTATCATAGAGATTGCAGTGAAGAGTGTTAGTCCTAAAGCTGCATTGTCGTACAAATACCATGGTACCAAAGTTTCATAAAACCCTGGCTTAGGTTCAGTTAGGAAATAGCGTAGAAGTTCTTGTATCGACAAATCTATCCATTCAAATTGCACCTCTAGGTTAGCGCTTAGATACATTGTCTAAGTCAGCGTCGACGAGGTGCTACAGTAATTGACGGTTTATTACTGCGTTCCCAGTACCGCTTGTTATCGGTATATGAGGATTCACTGCCTGTCTACATACAAAATATATCAAGTTTTACTTAATTTTCCTTTTTTACCAAAGCTCCCTCGACAATTTTTATTTTATTTATTAGGCATGCACAACAGATAACAATCAAAGAAATTTCTTAAGTCTTAATAATAAATAAGAGTTTCGAACTAGATTGCCATCCAAAGGCGCGCACGCACAGCATGCAAGACTTAATTTGTAAAAAAACATAAATAATGTTAAAACATAAAATTAAAAATACACAGACATACATATTATAATTAGAACACACTTTTTTATGATTAGAAAATGACATAATTTATTGTAAATACATAAATTATAATGATATATTGAACCAAGATTATTTTTGGACTTTGATATAGCCTTAGAGGCAAACAATAGCATCACCATATAAGTTCATTTCATACAAACAATTATCACTCCGCGGCCGTCGGATCTGTAACACAAAATGCCCCAAATGAGGCCCGAAAACAATTGTACAATAGGGCGAAAAAATATACAATGTACATAAATCAGCTTGTAATTTGAATTAAAGTATGTGTACCAAAAATACTTACTAAGCACAATAAATATACAAGACGGTAAACTTAATTTACCTTCTAGAATGCAGGCACTGTCCTATCTACATTGTGTCCAAGTACATCAGTGCCTCTTTTGGAACTACTCGGGTCACTCCTCATCAAACCAAACACGCAATAATGAAGTATGTGACGCAAAACAGCATGACTTATGTATTTACCGTTTGTGTTTCCAGGTGATCCTGAAGTGGTACCGCGACGGCGCGGCCGGCAGCGCCAAGGGGAAGGTGATGTTCCTCGACCAGATGAAGAAGTTCGTGGAATGGCTGCAGAGCGCTGAAGAAGGTAAGCTGGAGATTTTTTCGCTGGGACTCTTTATTTCTTCCGTATTATACCATACTCGTTGAAGAAGATCCAAGTCGACAACAGCTGTACCACTCTAAAGAAAAATAGGCAAGTGTCAAAACATAACGCTATCTGTTAGTATAGTGTAGTGTGACTGACAGCTTACTTAATTCCGGAGACTTCGTCAGTAATCACTAATCAGAAACAATAACAAATTACTCTTTTTGTGTTATTCGCTGTACACTCATTTCAACGGTTGAGTTTCAACTATAGACCGGCCTAAGATCGCAGGGTCACCTTTAAAGAAAAAGGGATCACTGAACCTTGTTCCGATCACTAACCGAGTCTCCAATATGAATTCAGGCGGTTGATTAAATTTCACCTTATAATAGATCTCCTGCACACAATTAGAGCCGACTTAGATACAATGTCTAAGTCGGTGTCGACGTAGTGCTACAGCAATTGACGGTTTATTACTGCGTTCCCAGTACCGCTCGTTATCGGTATATGAGGATTCACTGCCTGTCTACAAACATGTTATAATTCTATGGTACATATATACACCCGCAAGTTTGCTGGTGAGCGAATTGTCAAAATTTGACGTTTTATATGAAGGAGGCGTAGTTCGCCACCGACCATAGAGCTAGTTTCTCTATGCTACCGGCAAACTTACGCGTCTATGTGTAAAATACACCAGAGATACATTTTTAAAATATCTCTATCTCTAGGCTGAATGAGGGAACAATGATTCCCAAGGGTCTTTTACAATCAAAATAAAACTTTGTACCATCAATTTAAAGTCCAATTCCCGTTGTTACAGAATCAGAGAGCGGAGAGGAAGAAGACTAGAATAATAAGAGCAGCGAGTGAGACTGACACAATGACAGCGCGCCGCCACACTAGCATAATCTACATATACTTACATACATAGCATACGCATATAGCAACACACACACACACGTAACGATCAAATGTGGCGGCCACGACCCAAGCGGCGCTACTGTACCGTGTTACTATTTATTATTATAAACAAAAATAATAATAGTGAATAATAATAATTGTTATCGGATCCAGCACAGCGACCCCGGACAGAATTTTCTACGACCTGTACTATATTCATTTCTAAAGTAACACGTTGATGAAATACAATATTTTTTATTCGATTTTTTTTAGAAAATCCAAATAAATTGTGGTGACACGCCGTGGCTTGTTTTATTTATGATTACTATGATTAGTGTTCCTCCGTTATTGTTATTTCCAATTGTGAACAATATGGATTCACTAGAGGGAGGTCAACCACAGATGCAGGAGTTGCTTTAGTTAAGCACATTTTTGATGCTTGGGAAGAAAAGCAGGATGCATTTGGTGTATTTTGTGACCTCTCGAAAGCCTTTGATTGCGTTAATCATGAAACACTCTTATGTAAATTGGATCACTACGGAGTGAGGGGCAAATCTTTGGCGTTATTGAAGTCATATCTTAGTGATCGTATTCAAAAGGTAGACATTAACGGGGTAAAATCATGTGGAGCATTAGTTAAAATGGGTGTCCCGCAGGGTTCCATATTAGGGCCCTTGCTGTTTTTAATTTACATAAATGACCTTCCTTATTTAGTTAAAGACTTAACGAAGATAGTATTATTCGCAGACGACACGTCACTTATTTTTAAAGTTAATAGACGTAAATATATCCTTGACGACGCGAATATTCTAAATTCCGTAATAGTTTTATTAACATTTTAAAGCAATAGTTATTGCTATTGGTAGTAATAAAAGCTCCGAAAACTAAATTAATAATGATTATGTTCAATTTATGAACGTTACTGCTTTAAATACTAAACAGCTAAAAACTTCTGTGCTAATTAACATACGAAAACTACCGAATGAAATACTGAAAATTCCGAAAACTGCTGTCAGCTATTTTTATCGTAGATCTCCGAATAAAAATAACTTTTCTTCTGTTAAAACGAGAGACCTCACCTCATGTAACATGCTCCTAGCTTCGCTCGTCGCGCCTATTTTTGACTTTAATTCATAGTTTTGTTATTGACTGTTTTGGTAAGTTCTTTCGGAAGCTCGGTAATTTATTCGGAGTTTCATTATTTAAACCAGGCGGTCGTGAGAATGTCAATGCAAGTGCTCGTAAAGGCCCACTTTTTATGAATCAAAACCGAACAGAAAGTCGATTATTTTGCCCTAGGGCTATATATATTTTTTTTATTTATTTACAATGATTGGCTAACCTGCAACCTTTCCTGTGTACCATAAATATTATACTTTTTTTTCCACTGTTTAACGGCTCTGGATAGAGTCCTTTTGAGCCAATCATAATTTAAAGTTCACAAGATTATGTTTGTTTTATTTCCTCACACTATGCATTGAAAAACGTAGTATGATACACGGGCGTAAGAGCAATAAATTACTCGGTTACGTTTAAAACAAGTTTTCGATAACTAATTATGCCGCTGCTCAGATAGTATAACAGTATGCAGCAGTTCGCAGGATTTTATTTGTTTTTCGGAGGCTTTATCCATAGTTATTTGCAAAGTCATGAATAGTGAAAGAATGTTCCGATGCATATTAACCTAAAGTAATAATATTTAATTGTAAAAATTATGGAAGGGGCTTTTTAAAATAACTAAAATCCTGGGATTGCATAAATAATCGTATGCGTATTTACCTAACGTTAGATTACTATGGAAGTATGGAATCAGTTTAGAAAATCATTTATTTGACAAAAATAATCCCGGAATCTAAGGATGACGTTTGCAGACGGAACGCTTGACCCGCGTAAATTTGTAAAATAAACGAATCTTATCGACGCGATGTCGTTACTTGGGTAATACCATGGACTAGTCTATGGTAATACACAAACGATTGTATTTATACAAATATAGGTTTCAAATTAGTTGTTAAATTCTTACCTGTTTGTGTGACTCATGACTCATTAGTCTTACTAAGAAGAATGGCAAGAAACTTAGCAAGAGTATATTTTTCTTTTTTCCTTTATACTTTTTTAACAGACTTCAAAAAAGAAGAAGTTCTCCATTCCACTGTGTTTTTTTTGTCGTTGTTACTCCATAACTCCGCCGATTTGAATGATTATTTTTTGTTTGGAAGAGTGTGCTTTCTGTTATGTCCCAGGGTTTGGTCATGATCTGATGAAGGTCTTCAGAGATAGGCAGTGGAACTCATCGGAAAATGATGGCATACCTCTCGATTGAGGTAACCACTTTGTACAAGGATGTTGATTGCAGGGTATTACTTGAAAATTGACGTTCTTCCACCTGAGCTTCGAATAACTTCGATCCTGGCCTCATCACCATAGAACTCTTCAACGGATGACAGCACATAGCTTTAGATTGCGGCAATCAGTTTGTGTTAGGGTGCTCATTGCAGGGCGTTGCAAATAAATGGCTCGTGAAAGGAACTGTTGTATGTATTGAAATTTAAGAATGAATAGTGTAAAACGTGAGCCTAGGAAACTACGAAAGCCACATCAAAATCAATCAAGTAATTCTCAAGTTGTAAGCCATTACACACTCAGATCACTCTTCTAAGTCTACTTGAAACTTTTTTATGAAACCCCATAACGATCAGTGAACATACCATCAAAATCTGTTCAGTGGTTCTTAAATATTCGTTGCATGTTTTAATTAAAATATTTTGCAGAATAGGTATTCAGCTCCATTTCTATACACAAAATACTCGACAAGAATGATTTATTTTTACAAAATAACATTATTTGACGGCTTCAGCACTGGTCCCACAAAAATGGCTAGTCATTTACCTAAGGTTTCTGCTACCTACCTAGTTATATAACAGACCCATATACCCACGACCCAAGCCCCTAAAAATAGAATACCTATTCAAAAAACGGTACAACTCGCAACAACAAAAAGAAAACGCAGAGCCGAATACAAGAAACGGCGTCCTTCAAACGCCGCGCCTTTGCAAATCTTCGTCTATCAAAACAATACCGGGCCATCTGTTGCCAACGAGTTTGAACCCCAAAACATCTTCGAAAATTGACTAACAAATACGCGAGTAGGAACTCGGTTGGTATTCTTTAAAATTTGCGCTTGGGTATTACACAAAGGAAACATAGGTAAGGAGGGGCTGCTCGCTTCCGTTTCATTCAAATACAAGTTTTAACGGCAGAACATTGTGCCGGACTGTTTTGTGTAGACCCCTCCAGCTCAGCCAAGGTCAAATGTGTGCGACGTCCCAAGGTCAATGTTGGTAAGACCTTGGGCTGCTCACAAAATGTTATGATGGCTTGTTACGTCAGAGACGAGTTAGGTCACATATTTCACACGTGTTACGTTTTTCTTCCAATGTGGCGTTTGCTGGTCGAATTCCCGTACCTACTTGCTAAAAATAGATTTATCATGGTCCAGGCTTTTGCATGCTGCTCCGCCTGGGCTGAACGGAATATCTGCCCCGGGTAGTTTTAACACTTATTTCACTAAAATGCTTTTTTCTTCGCTCCATTTTGTCACAGCGCAATGACAAGTACCCTAAAAAATCCCCACAATAACCAATAGTATTAGCGCAAAGGCAGATAGCCTTGCTCAACCTGGCCATAAGTAAAAACCATATCCAAATCGACTCAGTGGTTCTCAAGTTACAAACGAACATACAGACTGAAGATGAAAAAAATATAATAAAATTATAACATTACAGCTACAGTCCACATAAAATTCATGTTTGCATGAAGTTTTTTCCTTTATCCGTCAGTCTGTTTACAATCTGTCAGCAACATCGCTAACTTAAATCTACTGGGCCGTTTTAGCGTAATAGTAATAGAAAATAGGATTTAAAAATCGACACACTAATTAGGGTATCATATGAAAAGTATTATGAAAAATGAATATAGTTTTTAATATTTCATGACATTTTAACATATTATATTAATTTTACCTAATTCCACTGACGCCGACTTTACAAATCGAAATAAGTAGATATATCTGGAAATGATTATTATAATAAAGTGTTTCTATAAAAATATATAGTATAAACTGAATAAAAAAAAAAACAAATAAGTTCTCTTTAATATTTGAGTTTTTATATCTTTTTAGTAAGTACAGCCGCCGGCAGTTAAAGTTCCCTATTTGTAAATGATTTAACGGCTATGATACCGAAATACTTGGTACCTAATAGGTAGCCTGTCATGCTGGCGTTTGTATTCCGGATTTACTTTTTTTTTTACTTTTTTACCCAATATTTTATACAGAAAAATATTGGATATACCTATGATAAGATGAACATTCACCGTCGACTATGATTTTGATTCCTCTCTGGGACCTTGGATAATGTTGCCAACTTTTTTTAGAAGAAATAAAGTATATCTGATTTCAGGGAAGCTAAATAAAAAGTACGGTCCTTTAGAAAAAAGTATTCTTTATTCAACGGAGTTCAAAGATTTTTTGAAAAAAATGTTACGGTAGCCGGAGGCGGTAGGAACTAGGAAGTCCAGACTCCATACTAACATCCTCAAATTTTTTGTGCTATTTGAATAAACACAAACGCACAACATAAAAAATATCATCCACAATGAAGGAAGTCATAGATTTTCCCTTGGGATTTCTTTACGGCTCTGTTTTTGTTTTCAGTTTACGTCTAGTTTTATGTAAAGATTGAAATAAAGTATTTTCACGTATTTTATTGGTATTCAAAAGTATAAAGTACAGGGACCCAAAATAACGTAAGATACTTTATTTTAAAGTACGGTTGGCAACCCTAACCGTGGATATGTTGGTGTGTATTGCTACATTAGCAGAGATGCAGATTCCATTGCTTTGAAAATCTGTTATCAGATAATGAATGAAGTGAAGGCTCTTATTGATTTCCGATAGTCACGACAGTACCCACAAGGGGTCAGAGGTGTTTGCGAGTGTGGACTGTTACTGGATGGAACACTCGTTCACCCTCATTTCACCGACGATATTTATGTCCCAACGTGACAGAGGGGCGTGCAGGTTTACCTCAGTGTTTTACTTCACCGTCAGCAGATGGTAAAGTATATAATACGTAGGGCGGCTGACATGTAATCTCCTTGGTCAGAAATATATACAAAAATAATGCTGGCTGGTATGGATTTATATTCGTTTGTTATTCTATTTTCAAAATGTATTACATTCATTTGTTTATTGCATCACGTTTATTTGTCTCCTACAATTGTTTCGAACATGTCGGTAGAAAAAGTGAAAATGGATAAAATCGAGCAGAGCATGCGGTGATTAAGTATTTGACTAAAGAAGGGAATACGCCTTGGGAGATCAGACAGCGTATTTTACGTGTGTTTGGCAGTTCGTGTTCTTCCGAATTTGTTATAAAGTTTTGGTCAAGGCAGTTTAAATTAGGTCGTGAGAGCCTCGAAGATTATCCTCGTAGCGGAAGACCAGTTTCGGCCGTCACCGATGAAAATGTAGCCAGGGTGAAAAAAATTATATTAGAGGACCGACGAGTGAAGCAGTGGGAGATAGCTAGAGATGTGGGCGTCAGTAAAGAGCGAGTCAATGAAATAATTCATGAGCATTTGAACATGTCCAAGGTTAGTGCACGTTGGGTCCCTAGAATGTTGACTGCATTTGACATGGAGAGGCGTGTCAAATGTTGCGAAGAGTTTTTGGACATGAGCCGAGGGAAAGAGAAAGAAATAATTTCTAGAATTGTGATAAGACTTGGATTCGACAATGAGACCCGGAAAGTAAGCAAGAGTCGTTACAGTGGAAATTTAAGGATCAGAAGCCGCCTCGGAAATTCAAGGTCTGTCCATCGGCCGGTAAACTTATGGTTACAATCTTTTGGGACACAGAAGGGATTTTGCTCATAGATTATTTACCGAAGAAAACCACAATAAATGCTGATTATTACTCAAACTTATTATATCAACTAAGAGAGACAATAAAAGAAAAACGGCGAGGTAAACTAAGCAAAGAAATTCTGATTTTGCACGATAACGCACCAGTGCATACCGCACGCGCAACAAAGCTAGCAATTAAAGACAATGGCTTCGAAACTATTGACCACCCCCCTTATAGTCCAGATCTAGCCCCCTGTGACTATTTTCTGTTTAGACTTCTCAAGAAAGACCTCAGGGGACGAAGGTTTATGACCGATGACGAAATGAAGGCAGCGGTTTCTGACTATTTTGACGACAAACCGAAATTTTTTTTTTTTAATGGCTTAAATTCAATATTTGAAAAATGTAATAAGTGCATTTTATTAGCAGGGGACTATATAGAAAAATAAAAATAAACTATCCAGTTACGTCTTTTCTTTCATAGTTAGGTAGATTACTTTTCAGCCTCCCCTCGTAAAGCCGATTCTGAAGGCTTTAATTTTAGTTTTAGTGCTGTCATAATCATAACCAAATTTTCTTCGATACAAAATAGTTCTTAAGTGTTAGGATTAGAAGCTAAATTTCTTTGGAAATTTTTAAGCTTTGACAGCACTAAAACTAAAATTAAAGCCTTCAGAATTGGCTTTAATATACACTATATGCACATAAATTCCGAAAAACTTATTTGACCCGCCAGATTCTGTACTGCGTTTTCAAAACAGCAAGCTAACCTCAGAAGCTTTCTTTTCTCAAAACAGGCAGCCATAGTACTATGTAGATTAAAAAAAAAACAGCCAAGTGCGAGTCGGACTCGCGTACCTAGGGTTCCGTATTGTGGATGATAAATTAAATTTTGTAATTTTTTTTCGTGAATTTCTCAAACCGTTTTATTTTTCTTGTATTCTTTACGTAAACACATACTACCATGGTTTTTTTCATATTTTTCAGTCCATCAGTTTTGGAGATAAGGGGGGACATGCATTTTTTTATGGTTTTTCAAGGATTTCTCGAAATTGATGCAATTAAATATAGCTAAACTATATATTTTCACAATCAGCTTTTTAATACCTACAATTTGATATCCATATTGTATTTTTATAAAATTTTTTTTATTTTTATTTTTATAGGTATATATTTCTCATTTATGCTCAACTTTTTTAAAATCACTTTAGTTTTCCTGTAGTTGGCCAGTTATGATCTGTTACCGGCATTTTTTTCATAATTTTCAGTGTTTCGGAGATAAAAGGGGGGGGGGGGGGACATACTTGCATCTTTTTGTGTTTTTTTAAAGATTTCTCGAAACCAGTGCCAGTAAATACAGTAAAAATATATATTTTTACAATGAGATTTTTAATATCAACAATTTGATAACCATTTTGTATTTTTACGATAATATTTTTATTTTTCTCACTTTTGTTTTGGAAATATTTTGAACAATTTAAAATTTTCATATTTTTAGGGTTCCGTACCGACCCTATTACTAAGACTCCGCTGTCCGTCTGTCTGTCCGTCTGTCACCAGGCTGTATCTCATGAACCGTGATAGTTAGACAGTTGAAATTTTCACAGATGATGTATTTCTGTTGCCGCTATAACAACAAATACTAAAAAACAGAATAAAATGAATATTTAAGGGGGCTTCCATACAACAGACATGTTTTTTTGCCGTTTTTACAGATAATGGTAACGAACCGTTCGTGCGCGAGTCCGACTCGCACTTAGCCGGTTTTTTTTACACCGTGATATGTGGACAAATTAATGCTATTTTTGTTTCAAATGTCTTTATCTTTAACGGTGCTAAAGTTATGAGGCTGGGACATACGGACGGACGGAACCCTAAAAAGCCAGGCTCAAAACCAGGTGCCGGCATCTTGCACGTGGAATAAGTCTAAGGAAACCTCTTAAAAGAGGAGATCTGAGATTTTGACACTGAAGATCGCACACCTGCGTTTTGAGTGTGAAACTGTCAGGAGGAAAATGATCCTTGTAGCCCAGAGATAAGAGCTGATGGGTGGGGGAAGGTGCAGGAATAATGAACGTCGGTACGTATTTCATTTCACTAAAGATTTCATTGTCAATACAATAAGGGACTGGGTAAGTACGGAGAGAAGGCAGGGGTGTTCAACTTTAGTATTTTGGGGGCTCGTGGTTTATTGGACTCTTAGAGAAATTAAGTAAAACTTGAATTATAATGACAACCCTGCCAAAATCTGTTTAGCGATTCCCAAGAGAATTATTGGCGTTCATGCATACAGATATCAAGATTACTAATGAATTTTAAATGTTTAGAAAAATAATAAATTAATAATATAAATAAAAAAAAAACCACCAAAATACTAAGAAAAAATGTACAAAATTCTTTTCAAAAATAAAAAAATCTTTTATCTTTTTATTGTCAAATTGCCTAATGAAAAATTATTATTATTTATTATAATAATTCGAATCTAGTTCCAAATTTTTTTGATTTTTAATTTTTGTTATTTAAATTGTATATTTTCATGTGTTTTCCAATGAGTCTTAGTTACCTTAATAAAGAACTATTTTATTTTTATTTATTACATTTTTTTTTGAATTACAACATTATAAGTTGTCTAACATGAGGTTTTAATAATATCATTGGTATCTAATTTTTTAATTATATCTAATTATCTATCTAATCTAATCTAATTTCAAGGTTCAAGGAATCATCCAGTCGTCTAAAAGAAATAAGTCCCCACATGGCATACTGCATATTAAAATACTGTTTGTTTGTGCCAAACTTTATCTATGTGCTGCGCTGTACTACCCTTTGGAAAGATGCCTCCCTATTAGATATTTTAGATGAGTTAATCCGAAAAACTCTCATAGAAATTTTAAATTGCCCTCTCAATAATAAGAGTTGGACACAGGCCACCCTCCCAATCCGATTCGGTGGCCTGGGCATCCGAAGGGTGTCCAACGTAGCGCTACCGGCTTTCCTGTCCTCAGCTCACAGCACGCTTGACCTCTGTGGTAAAATTATTAACCCATCACTTGGTGATATTGAGGTCACGTGTTTGGCTGAGGCCAAGAGTGCCTGGATAGATGTTGCTGGACCAGGTCAAAGTGTCCCGACAATTCCGTTTTCGCAGAGACTGTGGGACGAGCCGCTCTGTGTTCAGGTTCAAAAGAACCTTTTGGACACATCAGAAAACCCCGCAGAGCGAGCTCGTCTTTTGGCGACTGCGGAACCGGAGTCGGGATATTGGTTGAATGCGTTGCCTTCGACAAATTTAGGGACTCATTTGGACAAAACAACATTTTCTTTAGCCATCAGTCTGAGACTCGGTGCTAAGATAAATGAGCCACATCACTGCCGTTGCGGTAGAAGCGTCGATCAGCTTGGTCACCACGGTCTGGCATGTCAGCGCAGTGCCGGCCGCTTGCCGCGTCACGCCGCTCTAAATGACGTCATCCGTCGGGCCCTTGCCAGCGTCAGCGTGCCGGCTATTTTAGAGCCTAATGGTTTAGCACGTGACGATGGCAAGAGGCCGGATGGTATGACGCTCATCCCATGGAAAAATGGGCGGCCGTTGGTGTGGGATGCAACTTGCGTCGATACGATGGCGCCATCCCACCTTTCAGCGACCGCTTCCAGAGCGGGCGCGGCAGCAACGTCGGCGGAATCGGACAAACGGCGCAAATATGCAGCCCTAGGTGAGGGCTACATGTTTGTGCCCTTTGGAGTGGAGACACTCGGACCGTGGGGACCAGATGCGCGACGTCTCTACAGAGACATATCATCGCGCCTGATCGACGCTTCCAGTGACCCGAGGGCTGGAGCCTATTTCGGTGAAAGAATTAGCCTCGCTATTCAGCGAGGCAATGCTGCCAGCCTTCTGGGTACACTACCGAACGACGGTGGTGATCTGGCCAGCATTTTTTATTTATTTTAATAATTTTAAGATTAAATTTACTGTATTTATATTTATGGGTTTTATGATATAATATTTTTATGTTAGGTACTTAATTTTAATTTAGAAAAGTCTATTATAATTCTAATTTTTACAAGTACAGAAAAGAAACGAAAATTAAGGCAACTTTAGAAAAACAAATACTTATAACCATTGTTTCCGGCAGAAAAGGAATCCGGCGCAGCATGCGATTTCAGAAAAGCCGATCCCTTGTTAAAAATTAAGAGTAAACAACAGCAAATAATTAATTAATACCGTCATGTGTCATAGAATCAGTATCAGTATTTATTTGTTTCTACTTTTGTGGGCATAATCTCATGCATGAATATGAGTATCATTCACGAATTGTAGTATCAGGACAAACTGATGTGAGTTTATTGATACTATTCACCATGTAATAAAATAGTGTAAAATTGTGAATAAATAAATTAAAAAAATAAACAAAATTTAACCATGCACCTACAGGTCCTCTAAAAAGGCCGCTTTGGATTCACAATTTTGATTCACAATTATGATTCCGTTCTGCTGCCGTCTCTTTTGCACACGTAAAAAAAACTCCATCCTGCTTTCAAATCATTTTATGATTCACCCAAGTCGGCCAATCCCCATTGCTCCCAAAGTAATAATGCGCATACAAATCTTCGGCAAAGTTCGTATTTCCTTACACTTTCTTTACAATAATTAATAATTTACATACAATAAATACAATAATTTCTAAATCTTAATTTTTAATTCTACTTTGTGTTATCAGATGCATAAAAATTTAAATAATGCATGTTTAGTTTTAGTTTTAGTTATTAATATATAATGTTGTGCATGTAAATGTAAATTTCTCAACTTAAAATGTCATGTTATGATTAGGTTTATGATTGCCGATGTATCAAAATTTCAATTATATTTATTTTATGTGGACCTTTACTCTGAGAGGCGGGTTTTTTTCTCAGTTCAGGGTAAATTTAATACTTCATTATAGATGCTGCATTTTTTATGAGGATAATAAATAATTTGTATTTGTATTTGTATTTAATCAATAAGGTCACGTGGTACGTCCGGTATATTTGTATGTGCATTATTACTTTGGGATTACTGTACAGTTTTATATTTCCCTTGGTTTAAGTCGCAACATAGCCCAAAGATTGGCCGCCCCAGCCCGTCAGCACAGCCAGAGCTAGTGATATACCTGGCTTTACAAAAGACGTTAACAAACCCAATGAATTCCACATTCAATTTGAATTTAGCAACCCTCCGCCATAATATTAAATTATTCTCTGCCTCTAACATTACATAACAAACAAATAAACATGTTAAATTGATATAACGAAGACCTGAATAACATATTGTCCTTTGATTGGCAGATTCGAATTACTACAAAAAATGGAACATAGTGAATAAATTAATTATTACTCGTCGGAAATACTTTGGCATCTTAGTTTACCCGCATAAGTAGATAGAGTGTGTAGATATTTCCGGCGCGGGTTATACTTGGAGACCAAGAGGCTATGCGAATTTTATTTTTGTCACTGTCACTCCAAGCGAAAACACGCTCAGTGCGAGAGGGGTGGATTCACGGCGAAAGCGAAAAATGTAAAATAGCTATTTAGCAAAAATTCAAATATCAAATCTCTAGATATTTTTAAAACACACCTAATAAAATATGTTTGAGTTCTGTATATGGTATCTATTCGTCAAACGAGGAGAAAAAGTGTGTTTGAATTGAAGACCTCATTTCAACAATTATTTCTATCGAGGAAAATTTATCCAAACATGTTTTCCAATTTAAAAACCCTAGATTATACAGGATGGAAAAAATGTAAGGGCCCTGCAAGGGAACTACCTTAATTACTCATTTTACTGAAAGGAAACATTCCTTTATTTTTTAAAAGAAACACCCGGGAACTGAACCAACTAAAAATTAAACAAATAAACCCTCGCTATTTTATTATACGAATCGGTAGGATTATTGTTCAGGATAAAATTTGTCTAATAAACATTTAGTCTTACACTCATCTGTAGTACGAGATACCCATGAAATTGAATATTTATTACAAGTTCTTTGTTAACAATAACTAGTACTGTTCACTTGTAACAAGTAAATGACACGTTATAATTTTCTTATCTCTGTAACATCCAAAGACATCGTATGAAGTACAAGCTTGCTAATGTTATTTATCTTATGTATCAGTTTTGTTTCTTTTAAAAAATAAAAGAAAGTTTCCTTTCAGTAAAATGAGCTAACTAAAGGATTTAAGGTAGTTCCCCTCCAGGGCCCTTAAATTTTTTCCATCCTGTATAGAGTGTATAGTCAAAAGGTATAAGTACACCAGAAATTTATTAAAACTTTCCGTGTATTTCATGAAATACACAGAAAAGAAACACCCGTATTTTTTTCGCATATCGCCTTGGCGCTATCACTTTTTGGAGTCGAAAATTCAAAAATTCAAAATTCAAAAAGTTTATTTTGCAAAGTAGGTATATATAATACACGTTTCACAAGTCAAATTTTAATCTTATAAAAATATATGTAATAAAATAATAAATGTACATGAACTACTTAGATTAAATGTTTTTTTAATTTATGTAGCAATATATATACGATTAAAATTATAGGTAAAATATTATTATACAAGGTGAAATCCAATCAACCGCCCGATCCCATACCGGAGACCCGGCCAGGGACCAGGAACAGGTTCAATGATCACCAACCGAGCCCCCAGCACGAATCCAGGCAGCCGACCAAATCCCATCCTATATACTACATAGTAATAGGTTACATATATAAATACATGCCTACCTCCGCCCATTCCATTAGTCTTGCTAAGAAGAACGGGCAAGAAACTTGGCAAGATCATGTCTTTTTTTTTTTTAACATAAACTTATACTATACATCAAATTACTTATATCTACTTTAACCAAGGGATAAGAAAATACAAGACAGCAGGAATTCAGGTTAATGAAAAAAGAAAAACATATATATCTTTGCCTACCTGTCTCATTAGCCTGTAACTCAACTACTTTCAGGAAGAAGCTACCACAGCTACTACATCAAAATAAAAAAATATTCATTTCACCAGAGCTAGTAAAATAAAAAATTACTGGCTCCAAACCTGACCTGGCATATAGCCCATGGGCATAGCCAGGTTTTAGTATTTGGGGGGGGGCCCCAAATATACCAAATAATTTTGGGGTTTCAAAAAATAAAACCGACAAAAAAGGGCATTTATTTTTCTGAAAAAATCAGAAGGTTGATTTGATTCTCTATAATTCTAGCAGCTGTTTGCAGAAGTGGCACTTGACCCGGAAAACGTCAAAGCAGGGGAAGGGTTGTAATATATTGAACTTTTCAGGGGGGGTTTGAACCCCCAAACCCCCCCTGGCTACGGCCATGAATAGCCTGACCGGGCTGACCCGTCGTGGGTGCCACTGTACAATTACAGCTTGAAAGTTTTACAATTTAACTGCAGGTGGCATGTGAAAATTTAAAGTAAACAAAAAAATATTATTTCGATGTAAGCAAAACGAATCTGAAACTTATTATCTCAGAGAAAAAAAAATTAGTAAGTATTAGAAAAATTATGAAGCGGGCAAAATTATAATTTTAGTGGGCTTATGTCATTTACAAAGTATTATTATTTTTTGTATATTGTATTTTAGTATTTTAGGTTGCGTTCCTAAACGTCCGGGTAAATATAAAATTTGACTTTCAAAGTGAATTTTACATTTAATTTTCTGACAAGGTTTATTGAACGACTTCGAGCTGTTCATTTTCACTCGGTTGGTTGTGGAACGGGTGATTACGGGTGATAGTTAATTTTTACTTTTACCCCGACGCGCGGCGTTTAGGAACGCTAGCTAAATATTAGGCGAAATACCAAATTATGACCAAGGCTTATTTTGTCTACCATTTTTGGTAAAAACGTTCGAAGCACTCTTACTTGCAAAAAGGTAGCGGTTTTCTTCAACTTAGACCAGCGGTTCCTAACCTGGGGGAATGAGCCCATTAAAACTTTTATGAAAATCAATTGCGCTTAAAAAGCTAAAAACAGTAGCAAAATTATTTTTTCGATATCTCGAAAAATTACGAAGTTATTGGCAATCAATATCATGTGACGTCATCTGATACGATAAATATCGCTATCGCTAACTTCGGTAATAATAAGACTTTATCAAAAATTCAAAAAGTTTTGTGCCATGTTATAACTAATTAGTCAGTTAGTATAAAACTATACTGATATTTCACTACAGCCTGTAGTGGAATTGATTATCCTTCAATTAATTGTCGTTACCACTTACTTACTCACGCTTGTTCATGTTACCATGTGTGCGAAAATGTTAAATCTTTATTGTTGGTACCCACGAGTCAAGCTCGCTAAGTCTGGGGCATAGTAAAACCAGAACAGTAGATTAACTCACGCCCCGTACGAGACTTCAATACCTACTGTGTCAGGGTTGTTCCTTCTTTTATTTTCGTACCTAGCTAATACAAATCAATATTTAAATACATATATTATACATATACTACGTAGGTATGTATTATGTTTGTAAATATTAAATTCATTTACATTGGGCCTTCAACTCGATGGCAGCAGCAGCGACAGCCGGTACGAATAGCGATACGTTAAATGAACGTGTTACCAACTTATCTGTTGCCGTAGGCCAAACTAAAATGACTTCTATATTCATTAGTAACAGTCTTCGTTGCCGCGAGTCGCCGAAATAGATAAGTTTGTGGTGCGGAACTGTTCTCAAGGCGGCCCCCTTTGGTGGCACGTTTGATCTACAAAGACGCCGCCGCGCCGCTGCGCCGCGCCGTAGAGACCCGAATTGACCTTTATGTAGACCGGGAGCTCAGTACCGTATTTTAACCTTATATGAGGTAGACATTAATAAAAAGCACATTTATTTAAATAAGACTTCTTTAATTTAAAATGCTTACAATTTATAATATGAAGCACGATATTTTGAAACATTATCTGTCAAATCCTCACGTGATATTAATTGTAGCCATTGTAAGCGCCTGAAAACAACAAAATAAAAATTATGACAAATCAACTGACATTTTGAAGCCGATTATGACAAATGAGCTATCAATCGACGACGTAGTGAAACATTCAAACATACATACATTCATATCATACATAATAAACGTATAGACCTTATAACTCATAAAGAAATCTTACTTGCTTATATTAAATAAAGTAAGAAAACTTGAAAATAATCAATTATAAAATTAAAGATAAGCTCCTGAATTTACCTTAAAAACATGGGCATCGTCAAAAGGGGGAAGGGGGCAGCTGTCCCCCCCTAGAGATTTGAAAAACTTTGAGATTTTTATAATAAAGTAACCGAAAAATTCGCGAGAAACCCAAGAACATTATGTTTATAAGACAATTATTTTGTTTCTTGTAATGAACAATTAAAAACTTTACATTTGTTTATTTTACCTACAATTCATGTCATCTTGCCCCCCTGGCAACGCTTTTGCTTAAAAATCTTTGTGATTGTTGACTAAATTAATCAGTTCAATTCATTTAAGTACATAATAAAATTTAAGTATCTAATCGAACATTGGCTCCTAGTCTATAATTAAAAAATCTTTGCGATTTCAACAATATCAGCTCTACATTTAAAAACACTTTGACTAACTGACAATCATAGCACAATTATGATCATATGATCATGTTAAATGTGAACAAAGAAAGTACGGTTTACATCTCTCATTATTATTTATATGTACCATAAATTGTGTACTCACCTTTCTTGTTGAGTTGGTATTGAGAAGAACGATAATTCTGCATTTGAGGAATTATTATTGAGGCATCCGAAGACAGAACAATATGTACGACAGCGTGCTGTCGACATATTTGAAGTGATCGGTGCCGCGCTTGTTCGAAAGACTTGACTGAGCGCGACCGCGGCGTAACCCCGACTAGCACCGGCCTTGCATACCGAGATATTGCTGTTGTTTGCGTACTGTAGTTCGTGCGTACTAGCACGCACACATATTAGCCGCGCGATGTACCTTTGGTTGAAGATAAACTACTTTTCTGGTTTTACTATGTCTGGGGCCACAAGAATAACAACTTTTTCATAAAATGTTTTTTTCTCTTTCTTTTGGCAACTCATGTAAATTTCATTGTGTTGGTATAGTTTTTGGAAAATAAATAGTTTTGAATTTGAATTTGAATTGCATATAGTGTCCGGGTTTTGCCCGGATCTTTTTCCAAATCCTCCCCCGGACGGCCCCCGGACGTTCTCCAAACTAGGACAAATCCGGGGAAACCCGAACGGTTGGCAGCCCTAACTACAGGACACGCGTCGTGGGGGTAAAAGATCTATTCAACGGAAGTACCTAATAAGGTCCTTCCAAATTATTTATAATGCAAAAATAAAAACAAAAATATTTACATCAACAGACTGACATTCAAATTATTTTGTGCTGGTTACTGTGGTCGATTAAATCGCTTAGATTAATTCTAAAACCGTTTCGAGATTTTGGTTAATGGAGTCAAAAGGGAGTGGGGAAAAAACTAATTTTTAGTTTTTTTAGGTTATAGATTAAGAAGACGGAAATTGTTAGAAGCCGCTGACCTAGACTCAGCTCAGATCTAAGAGGTATGTCTACAAGTATAGTCACAAATATAACGTTTCTTTCGCGTGATTGATCATATCAGACCGTTTTTTACGATCACTTGTAAACGAGTCTAACATGAACTCAAATATTTGGCTTTTATTTGGCTTTCATATTGAACTCGTCTTTTTCCGTCACGAAATTTTTAACTAAGTATAGAAAAATGTTTGACTATAGAACGGCAATTTTTCCCCAGGGTTTTGAGTTTTGAGTAGGTAAGGGATAAAATTAAAATTTGCTGTACGAGTCTATGTTCTAATAGTAAAGTAGATAGTAAAAAGGTTGTGTCTGTATGTACATCGAAAATTTCTACGAAATTTAAAATTTTGTTCGTTGTTTATTACTTACTTATTAGTATAGTACTTAGGCCAAACCTTTAGAATTTTTGTTTGTCTGTCTGTCTGTATTGGGAGGGACAGGAATGTCACCAAGATGTCACTAAGGGTGGTGGGGGGGTCAAATTTCAAGAATATTTGCGTCACGTGATTTATGGTGGCTCCAGAATAAGAAGAGAATTCTATTAAATAAATCTCGTATGTACACGGTGTAGAGTACCCGGCAGAAAAAAATTCACATCGGTTATCTTCGGCTTTGTAGAGCGTCGTCTCTGTCACCGGATTGTTAGTGCTTCGTGCGACAGAGATGATACTTCGACACGATGTGCATTATTTACTGCCGGGACCTGCCCCTCTATTCTGTATCTTTAGTTGCCAACTAGGTGCCTATCATGAAAAATTGCTAAAAACGGAACTTGCAAAATTGCTTTTAGTGGGTATTGAACTATTTACGAACTGTGTCGTCACTTCAAGTGTGAACATATCCTTAGACAATCGGAATTCGATAGTATATCTATGTTTTTGATAATAGACACCCAGTCCAGCCCCCCTATTCTGTATCTTTAGTTGCCAACTGCACGAGGTGCCTATCATCAAAAACATAGCTAAAAACTGAAATTTCAAAATTGCCTTTAGTGGGTATTGAACTATTAACAATCTGTGTCGTCACTTCAAGTGCGAAAATATCCTTAGAACATCGGAATTCGATAGTATATCTATGTTTTTGATGATAGACACCCAGTCCAGCCCCCCTATTCTGTATCTTTAGTTGCCAACTGCACGAGGTGCCTATCATCAAAAACATAGCTAAAAACTGAAATTTCAAAATTGCCTTTAGTGGGTATTGAACTATTAACAATCTGTGTCGTCACTTCAAGTGCGAAAATATCCTTAGAACATCGGAATTCGTTAGTATATCTATGTTTTTGATGATAGACACCCAGTCCAGCCCCCCTATTCTGTATCTTTAGTTGCCAACTGCACGAGGTGCCTATCATCAAAACAAAGCTAAAAACTGAAATTTCAAAATTGCCTTTAGTGGGTATTGAACTATTAACAATCTGTGTCGTCACTTCAAGTGCGAAAATATCCTTAGGACATCGGAATTCGATAGTATATCTATGTTTTTGATGATAGACACCCAGTCCAGAAGGCAACTAGAGATACACAATAGGCCCGCAGATTACTCCAGATGGCAACTAAAGATACATAATAGGCCCTCTGTACCTACTCTTTACGGACAGCTTTTAGTAAATGAATGGGGGAACTTTTAAATTACCAAACGTTTGGCAAACTGATTAGTTGAAGAAGAAACAAAACAGTTTTACACTAAATGTAGTGTGACCACTGACACTAACCATGGTGCTACGATTTATTGCGTGTCGGCAAAACTTGAAATAAAACGATAAATAAGTCACACAAACCTCCATTGTTATAATGGTTGTCGTTTCGGCGTCCGCTTCATATTTTGTTTCATTTTATTATAATAGGCCTTTGAGACGTTTCAACAACACTGATAGCCGAGATGTAGCTAGAGCAGTGTTGCCTGATGTACCGATAGCCGAGCTGACTTATGTAGCTAGAGCAGTGTTGCCTGATGTACTGATAGCCGAGCTGACTTGTGTAGCTAGAGCAGTGTTGCCTGATGTACTGATATCCGAGCTGACTTATGTAGCTAGAGCAGTGTTGCCTGATGTACTGATAGCCGAGCTGACTTATGTAGCTAGAGCAGTGTTGCCTGATGTACTGATAGCCGAGCTGACTTGTGTAGCTAGAGCAGTGTTGCCTGATGTACTGATATCCGAGCTGACTTATGTAGCTAGAGCAGTGTTGCCTGATGTACTGATAGCCGAGCTGACTTATGTAGCTAGAGCAGTGTTGCCCGATGTACTGATAGCCGAGCTGACTTATGTAGCTAGAGCAGTGTTGCCTGATGTACTGATAGCCGAGCTGACTTATGTAGCTAGAGCAGTGTTGCCAGATGTACTGATAGCCGAGCTGACTTATGTAGCTAGAGCAGTGTTGCCTGATGTACTGATAGCCGAGCTGACTTATGTAGCTAGAGCAGTGTTGCCTGATGTACTGATAGCCGAGCTGACTTATGTAGCTAGAGCAGTGTTGCCAGATGTACTGATAGCCGAGCTGACTTATGTAGCTAGAGCAGTGTTGCCTGATGTACTGATAGCCGAGCTGACTTATGTAGCTAGAGCAGTGTTGCCTGATGTACTGATAGCCGAGCTGACTTATGTAGCTAGAGCAGTGTTGCCCGATGAACGGTAATTACAGTAGTTTCACTGTATTTTATTAAAAGCGGCGGCAGCTCAGGTGGTACAATCATGAGACCCAGGTTCGATCCCCGGTCGGGCATGCACCAATGAGTTTTCCGGAATTTGTGTGCATTATAAAGCCGATTCTGAATGATTTAATTTTAGTTTTAGTGCTGTCAAAACTAAATTTTCCTAATTGCAAAATAGTCCGTAAGTGTTAGCAACAGAAACTAAATTACTTTAGAAAAATTCAAGTTTTGACAGCACTACAACTAAAATCAAAGTCTTCAGAATGAAAACATCCTGAGGAAACCTGCATGCCCTAAAAAGCGTATATTTGTGCCCGAAGAACGGCGATAGCGCTCACCCACCCATCACGTTGGAATGCAATAATCATCGGTGAAACGCGGGTGTACCGAGTGTGGACTAACTTACATTTTACAGTCCACACTCAGGAACACCTTTGACACCCTCTCGGGGATTCTTGTTGTGCACTGTAATGAATTTTGTAATGTTCCTACAAACACTGTAATTTTGGCATCAGAGCTCTCATACAAACACCGTATTTTTGGAAATTTCTACGAAATGTTGTATGGGGACACTGTAATTTTCAAGCTAAGCTTCTGTATTTTACATTTTTCATCTGGTAACACCGAGCTAGAGTGCCATTACAAAGATCAAGTGCTGAATCAGGCTGTGGCTGAGTAGACTACAATAAAATGTAACATAACCGTTATTGTAGGTACTATCTGACCTGACTCATTCATTATTATGGTACCATACCAACGTTGAACGTATTACTCTACCTTTACTTATCGTCAGTGCCGGATTAAGCCAGCGCGGGGCCTGTAGCAAATTCTAAAAATATATACTGAATACTTGAAAAAATCGGTTGCACCGCTATATTATGTAAGAAAATAATACTCAATACAATTACGAAACCACTTTTCTCAAGAAAGTACTATTAATAACGTCTATGGTACACAGGAAAGGCTGCAGGTTAGCCAACCTTGTAAATAAATTAAAAATAATAATAATAATAATGAAGCCCTAGGGCAAAATAATCGACTTTCTGTTCGGTTTTGATGCATAAAAAGTGGGCCTTTACGAGCACATGCATTGAAAAAAGCTTTATTGAAAAGAATTTTATGGAATCTGAATTGTTTTAATTTTCAGTGTTTCGGAGATCAGCAGGTAGTTTATTATATACCTTGGGACCTATTCCTAATATACTTTTCCTTAAAAGATCAGTTTGTAGTCGTTTTGTGACTTTTTTTGTAATGGCTTCATAAAATTCTGTTACGACAAGAGTATGAATTCTAGGAAGAAGTGCTTATTTTTTTCATTTCCGTACCTCAAAATGGAAAAACGGAACCCTTATAGGATAACTATTTTGTCTGTCTGTCTGTCAAGCAAGACCCTTTTGCTCGGGCCCCGTATGAGATATCAAATACCTATACCTCCTACAGAAGTCTACGACGCGACGGCCCCATGGTGCTGTAAAAAAATCAAGCTTCTATCTCGACGCGAAAAAAAGTTACTGCACTTTAAATTTGTACATACATCGTGTCCCCACACACCCCCATGCTCACGCACACTCCTTTAGGTTACATAATTTTACGCACTACATGTGCAATTTCGATGGCCGCTTGGCCCGCTTGTCTTGTAGTGACGTGACGTCGCCGCCCTAAAATGGAAAACATCTAATTCAAGTAAATTATATTTTGGACGAAGAGTAGTATCGGTTTCCAACTATTCAAAATTCAGTCATTAGAGTCAATGAGGAGCAATGCCAATTATGAGCAATATTACACAAAATATGCACCTCGGCGGCGCGGCGCGGGCGCACGAATAGTCAACTTACGTTATCGGCCACTTTTTGTGTCACTCACGAGTTCGCCAGCAACTTTACTCTCTCCTCACCCATGAACTTATCCCTTGAACAATAAAGTCTATAATGCGTTGATAAACCGCGATGATATATTTGACAGTTAACGGGCCTTTGCTCCACTCACGCGCATGTGGTCATCGATAGCTTAGTTTGTTCTTATATAGGTACTTTTATCTTTGTTACTCTGTAGATGCGGTTTTTGTTATAGTACGAAACCTGTTAATTTGGTGTTGTACTGTTTGAACGAAACGGCCCGACCGATTATACTTTTTGGGGTGTAAATGGATGGTGGGTGTATTTATTTTTATATTTTCCTGATATGTCAGGAATTCTGACCCTCTGTCAGGAAATCAGGAAAAAATTGCATTTGTCAGGAATTTTTGAAAGAGAAAAAATAATTGCTTAAAACAATGTTTTTATTGAGTTACGTTGTTTTTGTAACAAAAACAGTTCAAAATCGCGCCGCTTACGCATTCACATAAATCAAACTTAACAGTAGATTAAAAAAACTTTAACCGCAAATAACGGTGAAAATAAAGCATATATGAAGTCTGAATAGTGATGAATCAATAATTAACTTAGTAAATTTTTGATTTCAATGTAAAATTCCCACTTTTTCTGGCTTAATCCGCAGATAATTATTTTTTAATCTACTATTGGATTGGCATTTCAGAAACCGGGGGTAATATAAGTGACAGGAAATTAACTCAATTATCGGGAACTTTGTCAGGAATTCACTTTACTGATGTTTGATAAGGTCCAATTTTCTAAAGTTTCGTATAACGCCATTACAAAACTTATGTTTAGAACGGTTTGGATAACTCCTTGTTCAAGCAAAGCGTTTTTTAGAATATATATACATATAACATTAATATTAATTAAAATAAAATTGTCGAATAAAGTAAATCTTACACGCTTTTCGAACCCGTATTTCTGGTTATGGCCCGCCAGCTACATTTATCCACCGAGATCAACTAAACATTTCCGAATTTTGTATAACGCGTATACCTACTCGTATTTTAATAGTAGATACAGTCCATGAAGCAACAAGCCACTTGTTTGCCACAACAACTGGCTTGTTGCTTCATGATACAGTCCATCCATCCATCCATCAGCGTAGTTCGTCCACTGCTGGACATAAGCCTTTCCAGGCCCCCTATTCTGTATCTTTAGTTGCCAACTGAACTAGGTGCCTATCATCAAAAACATAGATAAATACTGAAATTTCAAAATAGCTTTTAGTGGGTATTGAACTATTTACGAACTGTGTCGTCACTTCAAGTGCGAACATATCCTTAGGAAATCGGAATTCGATAGTATATCTATGTTTTTGATGATAGACACCCAGTCCAGAAGGCAACTAGAGATACATAATAGGCCCGCTGGACTTTGCCACTCCCGGCGGTCATCCTGGAAGAATGGCCCATACTAGGGATTATGATTTCTCGAGGTTTTTTATTTCTCGGGTCTCGAGAATTCTCGACCTCGATTTCTCGGGTCGTCCCGGGAAATCGAGAAATTTGTATTTACTACTTTATTTTAGTTTAATAAATAAAAATGCCGGTAATGTACATTTTTTTTACTAAAAAGAACAAAAATCAACCAAGTCTCTCAAACTACTTCAATAAAAACAGATATTTTTGAAACAGAAATTGTTAAAAAAACATTACTTACATTAATAAAAACGGTTATTTTTAATCAATAAAATATTATAAGAAATACAATAATAATTAAACCTTCTGTCTCAAACAAATAATTAAAAATCTCTAAAAACAATCTACATAACTTGTTTATTTATTTTATTTATGTATTGTTTTTTAGTGACCACATTTCCCGCCATTGAAAAGACTCGTTCATTTTCAGTTGAAGTTGGCTTGACTGAAAGTAATGCTTTGTGTAAGGTTTCCAAAATTGGGGACCTTTTGCCAGATTTTTCAAATAGTAAAAACTCTTTTTTTACGATTGATTTTGAGAGCGCTACGGCGGCTGACTCTTCATTGCTCAAAATACCTTTGATAGCATTCTCTAACTGAGTTTCAAAAATGTCGGGTTCTGATTGGCTTACGCTCACTTGGACGACTTCTGGATCATCATTGGTCGAAAATGTTGTGACGGTGGGGTAAAGACGATTAAATACGTCTTCAGCATATCCAATCAAAAATGTTTTGCTGTTACCAATAAAATAATTACTTTTTTTGTGCATGAAATTTTCGGGGCTGTGTAGATAGTTCAGCAGCGATATTAAAGATGTATTACGGCGATCTGTTATTTTCAGTTTAAGTGAATTAACTAATTTGAGAGCCAAAGGATCGTTCATACTTTCCAATTGTTTCAGCAACACATCGATTATAGCCTCTGCCGTTAGCAAATTGGCATCTTGTCTACTTAATACTTCCACTGCAAGTTTTGTTGGCGTCAATATCGTTTGCAGTTTTTGTAGCACAGCAATATTGTCCTCTTTCCATAGGTTTGAGCTATCTAAATCAATCGAAGCTTTTTTAATGGCATTTTTTTCATTTCAAGAAACGCTCAATCATCGTTAACATGGAATTCTACCTAGTTCTACACCAAACTCGGCTTTTACATGCTTTTGCAGTGTTATATTTTTTAAAGAACTCTTGTCAGTATCAAATCAAATGACACCGACAGCCACCTGCAGCCCTGTCAAAGGATGCCGCAATCGCGCGGCAAAAGACAAAGAGTCAAAGGGCAAAATTGCCGATATCTAGGTATTTTTTATAGCTTTATTGTAAAATCATAATGTCTCGCTGTCTCGACTTTTCTCGAGCTGAATTTCTCGAGATCGAGAAAAGTCAAATTCCCGGGAAATCCCGGGACGAGAATTCCCGGGTCAAAACTCTAGCCCATACTCACACACGCTGGGCAGGCGGGGTGGTGAGTGCGGTGCCGGAACCTCGCACCAGTGGCGCCGCTGCCCGTCACCAGTCTGTTCCATATAAGGCCCGGCTATTAGGAATGGATATACCGCCATCCATATCGGTCCCAGGCATGGTGACTTAAAATTAGATTTTTTACAAAAACGTTCTTCAAAACTTGATACTGAGGAGTCTTCAGTATTTATATTTATATACTTAAATTAATGTCATCTTATATGATTGTATATATTGTGAAACCGACCAAAACGACATTACGACTATTTACGACCCTATCTTTTTTCGAGGGGTTCCTAAAACGCCGACGAGGCGAAACATGTCTATGGGGCGAAGATTACCGACCGACCTCCAATTTCGCTCGAAAAAAAGGCAATTTCTCAAAAGATAACGGTACTATAAGTACCCCCGGAAACGACTTACAATGAGCACAAAGATTTACCTGAATGTTCTCGGAACCGTCTTCAGATGCGCCGGCGCACCCAGGTAGGCGACTTTTGTACGAGGGATTGTTACATTATATTGTACGAAGGATTATGATTAATGTGTTTGGTGGAGGAATTGCCACGTGGTTGTGGTTGCTTGATGTTTGGTTCGTTGGGAATCTTCTGAATTGAATAACTGAGGAGAAAGATTGGTCAGCTGTGAATATTATTTATTTATACTACACCTGCTCGGAAAGTCCCTTCTTACTTTTTTGAAAACGATGCAGAAAATACATCATTACTGTCATACAAATATGCGGGCGGAAAAAGTGTATGAAAATTCATTGTTAACGTGCTTGAGCGGGCAGAAAAAGTATATGCAAATCCATTGTTAACGTGCTGTTTTTTTTTAATAACATAAAGAATGAGCAAGTGGCCAAGTGGCCAGTATTATTTTGCGAACTCGTACATAAAACTCGAAAAATTATACTGGCCACTTGCTTTTCCTATACATAATAAAAATTAGAAGGAAATAAAAAGTGACAATCGCACGCGAGTCAGTCGGTTTATTTTATTGTATCTTCATTAAAATTTAAATTATACTATTTCCTCGCAGGTGTAGTACTCGTATAAAGCACTATGTATCACTCGGGAGAAAGTGCGATTCCCAACCCGTCAAACTACACCCTCGTTGGTAATCTTCCCCTTTCTTCCCTCGGTGAACAATGTACTATTATTTTCTTTTAGGAAGATTTACAGCAAAATAGTTACAATAGAAATATTCTTATACAACTAAATGCCGATAAAAATCTCCACCAGATAGATTTAACAATTTTATAAAAGAAGAGTCATGATGGCGTCAGCCATTCATTAAACTATTCATTTAGTTAGATTATGATTATTCAATTTTTATAATGTTCTACAAGCATTGCGTGGCTCCTTGTTAGGTTATTTTAATTTAGAATTATTTAGTTTATTATTGTTTTAATTTTGTTTTGAAAAAGAGCACAGTGTAACTGTGACATGAGTAGGTATGTATTTGCTTGTCCCCATTAAAATTGTTAATATTACCATATTTTTCTGCATTAGTATCATGGAAAACGTGACCATACGTCCCGAGTTGGACGGGACAGTCCTTATTTTAGGCTGTCTGTCCCGCTGTACCCACATACCAAATGGTTATAAATACCTTTTCAATGCAAGTGCTAGTAAAGGCCCACTTTTTATGCATCAAAACCGAACAGAAAGTCGATTATTTTCCCCTAGGGCTTTATTATTATTATTATTTTTAATTTATTTACAATTGTTGGCAAACCTGCAGCCTTTCCTGTGTACCATAAATGTTATACTTTTTTTTTCCACTATTTAACGGCTCTGGATACAGTCCTTTTGAGCCAATCATAATTTAAAGTTCACAAGATTATATTTGTTTTATTGCCTCACACTATGCATTGAAAAACGTAGTATGATACACGGGCGTAAGAGCAATAAATTACTCGGTTACGTTTAAAACATCCTCGTTATTTATTCCTTTTCGCCCTTGTAGCATAAACTACTATTATTTTTTGGCCTTGGAGTTCTATTCCTGCTTGAAAAGTAGAGCCGACATTTTAAAACTGATTTGCTACGCTGACATAATAATATATAAAACAACTGCCTGGATGTTAGATTCAATGAAGTACTAAGCTAACATGTATATGAACCTGTAAGTAGACAATTTCTTTTTTTTGGAATAATACCTAGTTAAATAGCATTTCTTTTTTTAAATTATTCCGCAGGCGTCCCGATCTGACGGAAAAAATTAACGGTCACGTTAATCATGGACGTCCTGTTTTTGTACGTCTATGTTAGGATTTAAGGCGATATGCGAAAAAAATACGGGTGTTTCTTTTCTGTGTATTTCATGAAATACACCAAAAATTCTGATAAATTTCTGGTATATGCATTTTGATTATATAATGTAGGGTTTTGAAATTGGAAAACATGTTTGGATAAATTTTCCTCGATAGAAATATTTGTTGAAATGAGGTCTTCAAACACACTTTTTCTCCTCGTTTGACGAATAGGAACCATATACAGAACTCAAACATATTTTATTAGGTGTGTTTCAACAATATCTAGAGATTTGATATTTGAAATTTTGCTAGTTATTTTAGTTTTTTTAATAAAAATATAAAACTAACATTTTTCCCTTTTGCCCTGAATCCGCCCCTCTCGCACTGCGCCATTTTTCGCTTGGAGTGACAGTGACAAAAATAAAATTCGCATAGCCTCTTAACTTGTAAAGTGGATTTGACCCGAGATTTTCCCTGGTATCCATTATTTTAGCGATAGTGAGAACTCAACAGGTTAGGAGTCTTTTGGCTTCCATTTCTTTAATAATGTTTCCTAGTCTTACAACGTTAAAATTATTTAGTAGGTAGTAAATAACCGATAAACCAGAGTCGAAATTACTCCTTGGCATTGTACACGTGGTCCTTTGTCTCATTGTTGATTGCAATACCTGAAGGAAAGGATATATTTTGTAATTATCGTTATCAGTATTTAAATACAATGTCTAAATCCTCCTTTCATTGACGATTTTACCTCCAAACTCAATATAAACCATAACGAACGGTCAAGAATCTACAGGTTGCTTGGAAATTCGACATATTCCTTGAAAGGAGTTATACTAGAGATTATTTCCAACAAATTGAGCTCTATCAACTAGGGGTCGAAAATGAATGGTCTCCGAGTTACGGAGGTTTTTAAGATATTTTTCCAACTTTCAGACTGGTAACCAAAAACAAATAATTTTAAAATAAGTACTCCTCTCTCGGCACTTATTTGTTATTTTTATGATTAATGATAAATGAAATGAGTGATCATTCATAAAAAAAAAGACATCCCCTAAATTCCAATAATCTCAGAAATAAAAGGTCTTAATTGGAAAGAAGACCTTGTTTACTTTGTAATTTTCGCAATATCGACGTGTTTTACTTAAAAAAAAATATCATTTTCGACCCCTAGTTGATATTTGTTGGAAATGATCTCTAGAATAACTCCTTTCAAGTAATAGGTCGAATTTCCAAGCATCCTGTATAAATTTCCATCTTCCGGTATTCTCCCTTCAAAATCCCACCCTGCTACTACCGCAACAACAGTACCAACGTTAATTCCAAATAAAAACTATAATATAAAACTACAGCAATCATACAAAAGACCAAAGTACTTGGAGTGTCAAGTAGTGTAAATAAAAGTATGAGAGGCATTATAGTCTAAAAGCTAGCGACCAAATCGGTCATGTGGCTTCAGCTGTATTGAAATTCCGTTAGCTACTTCCCTGAACAACCTTTCCCGATAATCGTCGTGCTGGTAGACCGCGAGCGGTGGGTGCGGGTGTAGTGGGGTGGGGAAAAAAATGAAAAAAAAATGTGGACTCAGCGACTTTAATTTTTTTTTCAAACAGTTCCTCTGTACTCCCTGTGCACCCAAAAAAAAAATTTTAATCGATCGGGTGGTGGGAAGGGGTTGCCAGCGTTTATTAAAAGTACCAAGCCGCCGTGAGCCGTGAGCGCGAAGACGCGTTCGCTGGCTGATATCTGAGCCCACATGAAAATTATTATTATTTTGGTACTTTTAATTAACGCTGGCAACCCCTTCCCACCACCCGATCGATTTAAAATTTTTTTTGGGTGCACAGGGAGTACAGAGCAACTGTTTGAAAAAAAAAATCAAGTCACTCAGCCCACATTTTTTTTCATTTTTACCCAACCTACTACACCCGCACCCACCGCCCGCGGCTTGCTAGCACGAAGATTATCGGAAAAGGTTGTTCAGGGAAGTAGCTAACGGAGTTTCAATACAGCTGAAGCCACATGACCGATTTGTTCGCTAGCTCTCAGTCTATTAGGACCGATACGAGGTGCGAACGGGCCAACATAAACGTTGGAATTTCTATCAGCACTTATCTTGAACTGAGAAGTTATGGGAACTTTACTGTTTCTCTATTAATTCTTACTGGGTAATTTGTTCTGAGTGGTGCCGTGTAGAGTTCAGACCAAGTCGGGATTATAATCACAAACTACGGGTCAAACTACCGCCATTTTTAGCGTTGTTCTTTCAAAACGTAGAATATTAAGAAGATGGCATACTCTAGCAACTTTTTTTATTACCCGTCCAGCACAATAAGTCTAATGGCAAAGACTTTATTTGCTTTTCATAGAGGCGATTATATGTTGGCTCTTTGGCCTCTTTTTCTTGGACGCTTAATACTAGTGATCACGCAGCGAAACAACAAATTGGTGTGTTTTTAGCTAATACTGAAATATTTTATAGGGAAAAAAATATTGAATTTGGGTGATATACCTTCATATTTCTATTACCTATTTTATGAAAAAAAAAATCAGGTTGATCTCTTAACCGCGTTCTTGGAGCGAACGTTTGAAAACCAAAAAAAAGAGGGTGCAAAATTTTTTTTTTGACAAAAGTATAAATCTTAGTACATTGTTTATACGTAAGATCCCTAGAGAAAAGATTAATAAACCAAATATATTTTTTTCAATATAAGGAGAGTCCGAATTTCTTCAAACGACAGACAGCCTGGAATTGGTCATGCTCTAGGCTCAGGTACAGTCTTAACTCCAATGATCATTTTTGTCCGTCTGAATACGCTGACCACGTGCGTATTAAAAAGATAGATAGATAGACAGATAGATAGATAGATAAGATAGATTTCACATGGGGTGGCGGTTCACGGAGACAATTTTAATATCAACAATGTTTGGCAGCAGAGCTATTACAGCATGCTACAAAATATTTGAGGGTTTTATTGGGCCCTAAACAAACATGGCAATTAAGGCTCGTTTTTACAGGGTCAGTGATTGACTCCGAATTCGAGACAAGTCAGCGCTGACCCGAAAAAAATCCAATGTAAATTGATTTGAAGTCAGTACAGCGGTGTGAAGTCAGCGCTGACTTGTATATTCGCACACGAATATTTTGACGTCAGTGTCGGCGCCGGTACTACTGACTTGTGCACTGACCCTGTATAAACCTGCCTTAACATTTTTGTTATCACTTTAGATTAATATTCACAAGAATTTTTTGAAGGATTACAAAGTGTTACCGTAATGCCAAAAGCATCTATCGAATGTTGATATAATTTTTGTACGAAGCTGTTACAGAATTTAAATTACAATAGAGCGGTACTACGAAGAGAATAATTACTGACATCCCTTGACCACGATGGCCATTGCTGCCACGAGTAACGGAACCTCAAAGCTTAGATAAGAAACAGCAACGTCAATATTTTCTCTGAATGATGGCTCAGATTGATGCGGTTTGCACTAATAGCTGTTTTGTTGCGTGGTCGTTGTGATGATAAAACATTTTTTACGCTTCAGTAACAAAATATCTTATTGAAAGGTACTGGAGCTTTCTTCAATAAGTGATCTCTAAATCAATTAAAGTATTTTTGAATTCTCTGTATGTTTGTAAAAATATGAATATAAAAAAAAAAATGTTTAAAGATAAATCGTCCCAACATGAATCCTCAGGTATAAGAGACGTTCAGAGTATATATACTACTCTGTCAAGAAAGTAACGGGAAAAAATCAATAATATACAAAATGCTAGTTATCCATCAAAATTTATTTTATCACCTTCAAACTATGCTCCTTCGGAAACAATACTCTTACGCCAACGAATAACCCAATCATCAAAACATTTTTTAAACGCTTTTTCCGGAATTCAATTCAGTTCTTGCTGCGAATTCTTCTTTATGTCTTCTACCGAATGAAAACGGGTGCCACGAAATGGTAATTTGAGTTTAGGAAAAAGAAAGAAGTCGGCAGGAGCCATATCTGGTGAATAAGGTGGTTGCTCGATGGTATTTGTTGAGTTTTTGATCAAAAATTCGTTCACAATGATGGCCTTGTGCGAAGGCGCATTATCGTGGTGCAAAAACCAAGAATTTTCTTTCCACAGATCCGGCCTTTTTCGTCGAATTTACGCCGCATCACGCTCAAATAATATTCTTACCATTTGACCTTCCGGCAAGAATTCCGAGTGCACAACACCGCGATAGTCAAAGAAAACAGTTATGTTAACTTTGACTTTTGATCGACTTTGGCGTGGTTTTTTCGGTTTCGGTTCAGTTGGAAGGCGCCACTCCGACGCTTGTTGACTAGTTTGCATGTCAAACTCGTAAACCCACGTCTTGTCACCAGTAACAATGCGTTTCAGGAATGTTGGGTCGGAATTGACTCGTTCTAGCATGTCCTCAGCGACTCTTATGCGATTGAGTTTTTGGAGAAAATTGAGGTCTTTTGGGACAAGCCGAGCGGCAACATGTTTCATACCCAAATGATTATTTAAAATGGTACGGATCGACTCGTGAGACATAGAAAGTTCGGCGGCTATCTCTCTCAAACTTGAATGAGGATTTTCAGTCACTATTTTCTTCACTTTTGCGATATTAACTTCAGTTGCAGACGTTGATGGCCTACCAGAGCGAGGCAAATCTTCTATCACATCTCGCCCACTTTTGAACGCTTTGTACCACTCATAAGCACGTGTTTTTGACAAAGTCCGAACAGTGACTCCGAACACGAAATTCCATTGGCGATACAAAATTTAAGACAAACTCTTTGTTCAATGTTTTTGTCCATTATGAAATTCGCAATACACACAAGATATGATATGACTAAAAACAGCACTGTATTTAATCTAAATAACACATGCAACTCAAACTCCGCGCCAAAATGGAAAAAAGTTGTGCCAATCTTACAACAACAAAAATTAACAACATTTGAATTTGGAACCATAGACAAATCAGCCATTCCCGATACTTTCTTGACTGAATGTATGTTACGGCTAAAGCCTGAAGCGCGGTTCAACCTAGGTTTAGCCGGCTAATGTCATACAAAACTTCGGCGCTCGTCGTCGCTACCTATTTTAGATTTTTTCGGACTTTACCCTACTTTGGGCTTTAGCCGTAACATATACAGTATGATTTAAAGTCACAGTAGCATTCACGTACATTCGCATTTCACCAACGATTATAACGTTGCAGCCCCCAGTCAGAGAATATAAAGTATTAATGGGTTTTTGTGTTTTGAAAATAAAAATAATATTTAAAAAAAGAGACTTTCTTACTACTATGTTTGTAATCATGTCTTGTCGTGTGGTTACTGGTCAACCTGGTGTCAGCAGAGTTGTTCAGGTCGCCATACAGGCCTCTGACATGGCTTATAATTGTTTACCTTTTTTGTTTTCCCGCCAATTTAGGCATGGTTTCAGTATTTTTACTATATCTCTGCAAATAGTTATCAGAATCTAATGCGGTTTTCTTTTCCTAAAACTAGATTTTTCCTATATGTTTGAAATAAAAAGTTTTTTTTATACGTACAGGATAGAGTGCGCAGAGAAAAAAATATAACTGTGTATATCATATACATATATATGTCTATACAAATATAATATTATCTTTAAAATAAATAAACAATAATAATAAATAAATATATCAATTTACGTAAATTTTACGTGCTTTTCGAGGGACTCAGATACGTAAATTACCACTAATGGTTACCCATCCAAAGACTGAACATGCCAAGCGTTGCTTAGCCGCTGATCTTTATCACACGGCTACACGCTGCTATATGCCACTACAATTAGGTATGATTTGAATATTTAGCATTCAATCCCGGTTCAGAGTACAAGATCCTCACATCCAGATTTACTTTTTTTCAGCGTTACTATACAGGTCGACGCATGTAAAAAGAGCCCCAGACGCCCTGTGGTGGGGATACGTCTGCGCATGTGGTACACTCGCGGAAAAAAGTTATTTTATCTATTATACTGATTAATTATGTAACTAAATTTTTATCTGAGAATAGCGTCACTAATGTCTGTTTTGTAACAGGTTAGTGATAAAAAATCTAAATATTTTACCGCACCTCATACCGCCAAATTGACCGATAATTCGCCTACTGCGCAGGTACACCTTTCGGAGCTCTTTTAACATGCGTCGACCTGCGGGTCTACCGCGTAATTCTCATTTTCATCAACATCAACTTGAGATTGAAATTTGACGTGCGTGCGACGACGCCCGCCTAACATGCCATCTCTTTTGCACGCGTTGAATTTCGCATGCATTTGCTTGAAGTTGATACAAATGAGAATTACGCGGTAGAGCCGCTGTACTGCCTTTTGTATTTCCTTGACGCAAAAATTGCCAAGTACAAAAAAATAAGAACGTTTCATTCAAGTAAGTCTCACTCAGATATCTTTTACCAAAACTATTCAGAACTTTTACTACTCGTTGATGTCTTTTCTATGAAAAGTGGTGTTTGATTTTCAGCTTACTAATCCGGCGATTTTCTACCTTCTAAATACTTATCAGGTGGTAGAGCTCGACTGTGGAGGTACCACCATCTTACTTGGAGACCCCCTCGAAGTAATTCGGGAAAAAGTAAGAGGATAGCTCGCAGGCAAAAAACCAGGAGGCTCACCATGTCTGGGACCGATGGATTGCGGTATATCCATCCCTAATAGCCAGGCCTTATATGGAACAGACTGGTGACGGGCAGCGGCGTCACTGGTGCGAGGGTTCCGGCACCGCGCTCACCAACCCGCCTGCCCAGCGTGTATAAGTATGGGCAGTTCTTCCCGGATGAGCGCCGGGAGTGTCAAAGTCCTGGAAAGGCTTATGTCCAGCAGTGGACGAACTAGGCTGATGGATGGATGGAATAGTATTACTAAGCAATCTACTTACAAACACTTACTTAGTACAGTGCGCGCCAATCTTTTAGTCGCCTCTGAAGATAGCCGCACGAGGCGACGCAATAGCCGTTTTACGGTGTCAGGGGGACGTTACAGGAGCGAGAGCGCGGATCACACCCGCCTGCGTGCCGCACCAATCCCCCCGCTCGCCATTTAGCAGGTGTCAACACTATGCGTTAGTGTTAGTGCTACGTCCGTATACTACACATGCGCGCGTTCCATGAAAAGTACATTCGAGGAAAAAATTCCATGATTCGTTAAGTTTATCGTTGAATCTGTTTGTTTTTGTTTTTGTTGCCTTTATTTGTTGTTTTGTTGATTTAGTTTGTTAAAGTTTATAGTTGTTGTTATGCCTCGCGGACGTTATAGCGTTTTAAGGCGACAATGTAGGAAAATGGTGTTTATATTAATGCGTTTTATTTATATAGTTAAGATCGCACTAAAATAATAAATAAATAATGAAATAGGTAGGTACAACAAGTACACCTTCCCACTTATAGTAAACATTTAATAATCAACCGTTGATATTATTGTTTCCTTGACTGTACCTGCGCAAGCTTGCACTCGTAACTCAATCAGAGGCGACTAAAAGATTGGCGCGCACTATACTTATAATTATGTAGATGGATAGTATAATAGTCAGTGATGGCAGCGCATTCGCTTACGAGGTCATTTCAAAAATTTATTATTCCGATCATAAAAAATATTTTTTTTTATTTATTTTTTTTTGCTTTCCATGTTTATTAAGTATTCTCTGATTCAAACATATTATGTATAGTGAATAAATAAAATAGCTTTATTGTTCAAAAACAGAGCATTAACACAAGTTGCAAGGGCCCCTGTACTAGACCTGAAAGACCTGATTTACTGGGTGCCCCGCTCTACCACCAAGACAATTAATATTTGAACTTAAATAAAAGTAGGTACAGCTTTGTTAATAATAATAATTGATAAATCTTACTCTAAATAAAATACTACAATATTAAGTACAAATATTAACTAGCATTATCATGAACTAAATAACAATTAATGAACAATAAAAATTAAGTAATATTCAATAATCATAAATCAAATCATCTTTCGTTAAACAAATTCTTACTGGAAGTGATGTACAAATTCTGGACTTGCCCCCCCTTACAAGATGAGGACAAAGGAATATCCACTTCAAAATAAATAAATAAAACACACAATTTATCAGAGATGTTCCGATAACAGTCAATACTCGTAACGTCCACTTTTCACCGACGATTTTAATGTCCTAACGTGAACGTGAGCCTCATCGCCGTTCTTTGGGCACATAGATTGTTATTGTTACACAAGGGAGGTAATTGATCACTTACACCCGAGTGCAATACTCTACTTTTCATCACTAATGTGAGGAATTAAAAAAAAAACATACAAAAAGTACACTTTCCGACAAAGATTTTACTTACTTTACAGACCGCCGCTCGTGATAAAATCGTCATAGGTTCTCAAATATCTCTCTTTTGAAATCGGAGGTTTTGTACTATAGTTTTATCGATTCAGGCGTCAAAATCATCATTATAACTTGAATTCATCATTTTTTCATTAAAAATAAATTTCCAATAACTTTTTCAACAAGATTTGATTCAATTCAATTCAATGCCATTTTATCTGGCTTCCGATAATGTGGACTCCGCACATTAGTTCCGCCAATGTCAAGTTTTTTTTTTTTTTTTTTTAAAGTAAAAAGACGCACAGTGATTAAAGTAGTCACAATGTAATAGGTCCGTTTTGACACATGTCATCGCAACGTATCTATGGATGTGAACCATGCAAATCGGTAACTAGGTCAACCGATTCTCACGAGAAATCGATTCAAAATATTATGAGTTTGTTATCGTTTGAAATATTTTGAAGTTTATTGGTTATAATTTCTAGGAAGAATATTTAACCATTGGATAGTTTGATATAAATTGTATGTATTGAAAATTATGAGCTGTTAATTTTTTTTCTCTACGAAAAGAATCTGAAATGGAAATTCTTACGTGCCAGTAATATTTTGTATTGTTGTACTTCACTGACCTCAAATAAGATATAGGTCAGTGCGTTGATAGATATAAAATACTGGCCAGTAAGAAAAATATGTAGGCTTCAAGATAAAAAAAATTGTTCCTTGCCTTGTAAAAAAAAAATACTGCCATATTTCTTACCAGCCAATCTGTCTATTGATAGGATGTTTTATGGAAAACTTTGGTTGTAAACCAATTCATTAATAAAAAAATGAGACTTCAAGCAATAAATGCATGTTTTTTTATGTATATTTTTTGTTTTTGTAAAAGCTAAGATGGTATGTTACATATTTAGCACAATTATTATATTATATTTTTCGGTATACGCGACACCGCCACAAATACATGCAAATGTTCAAATCTAAAAAGTTCATATTTGCAACAAAATAAAAAAAGGAAATTTAAATTTGGCTTTATGTGTACTGGTCTCAAAAAAGCTAATTACAGATCATTACAATTATTTTATCAATATTAAAACAAGTTAATTATTTTCACGTGGAATCGAATTGAGTCCGTGAAAGTAGGCGATTATCTGGTTACAACACTATTATTAAGAAAAAATTGACTGAGAATGTAACTGTTTTTGAGACATTGTGTAGTAATTCAAAATTGCATTTTATTTTGGAATATGCGTGAAAATAATACTTGAAATATGTTCCGTGATAATTAAATAACGTTTATTTATTTTCTGTAAACCCAATAAGTTAATAATTATTTGTTAACGGTTTCATTTGTTACATGTAAAGTTATATTCTATGGTCGTTCTTATCTGTCAAAACGGGCCTCTTATTTTGTGGCAACTGTAAATAACAATTAGGTACCTACAAACAAGATTTGCGTGGCGCCAATTTTCTTATGTTTTTATGCGATTTTCTTGCTGGCCAGTGCGATCGTTTTAAAAAGATAACCGATTTATTGTGCCACTTTTAAGTGTCTTACCGATACCGGGGTCTTGCCTCAAATATGAGGTCTTGTCCCAAAAAACAAAGAAAGGAGCCTCGTTCGATTTTCAAATTTACTTACTAGGGTTGTAAATCGCGTTTACCTCCCCATATCGAGTAAAATACAACTGGTTTTCAGAGCATTAGTGATGAAAACACTGGTTACAGTGTTCACCGTAAGTATACATACAAACATAAATTCCGAAAACCTCATTGGTACTACATGCATGATCGGCAGGCTTGGAACCAGGGTCTAAAGATGGAGAGGCTGATTTACAGCTGCTTTTAATAAATAATATAGTACGATATAAATTCGTCAGTTCAGCTAAAGCCTCTCCGATCATATAATAATAATAATAATAATAATAATAGTTTATTTAAATCAAATTATCATACTATTTTTATATTATTTATATTATCATCAAATTATAACTTATACTTGCAATTGTCGGCACTTGGTGAAACTTTCAAAGCATTCTTGTACACAGTTTCACTATTATTGTTTATTTCCCCACACTCCACCCAACCGGTTTCGAATATGAATTCATTTTCACGGAGAACTATAGTTACGTGCTATAGTTCGTTGGCTATACATATACTAAATAATGTTGTTTACGGAGCCCGTGAAAATGAATTTATATTCGAAACCGGTTGGGTGGAGTGTGGGGATACAAACAATAATAGTGAAATGGTGTACAAGCAACGATTTCAAATGTACAAGAGTGTTTTCTTCAAGATCCTCTCCGACCGGTTTGATCTTCGACAGAGTTCAGCTAAAGCCTCTGCGATCGGTGTGATCGTCGTCGTCCAGATGTCGGCAGCGAGTTGAAAGATCTCAGCGGACCGGTCTCATCCGGGCCGCACCGTTAGTGCACTCCGCGGCCCACGTGCCCGAGGTGCCAGCTTCACCGGAAGTAGCACAGTCACCTCACTTGTCCTTTGTCCTAATAGTAATGTAGAATTTTGGAGGTTTCGTTAATAATGGATTATTTATTACAAAGTTTTGATCTACTCGAGAAAGGCTGGGCAAATGAGATACTACATGATGAATAAATACACTTGCACTCGTTTCACAGTTTATAAGCTTATTTAACCCGACCGGTTTCGGTTTTACACCATCATCGAGGGTTTAGTTAGACTGCTTGGATGTTATTCAGTGCAATAAATGATATAGTAAACAGTGAAGTATGTCGTTAATCAATTGATTATTCAAGTTTCACCAAATGCCAACAATCGCAAGTATTAATCAAATGAGAGACTTTCTTAAAAAAAAGAAATGAGAGGTTTTGCTGTCAAACAGAACGTTATTAAATGTTGATTGATAGCAAAACCTCTCATTTCTTTTTTCAAGAAAGTCTCCCATTGCATTTTCTAAATAAACCCCATAAAGGTGTGAAACTGGTGTAAACTCTTGTAAAAAAAATGCGTTCCCAACGGGCTATAAGTAATTGATTGCCGTTATTTTTCTTTTGATAATAGGTTCGTACGGAGACATTGAAAACGCGCGTTGATGTCTTCTGTATGTGATGCTTTTGTTCTACCAGATTGCCATTTACTTTAAAATTATATAACTTAATGCTGCAGTAAATTATATTGCAACTTTTTGGAGTTACAAATATTTTGAATAAAATTTTGTGACATGTGTTTGTTTGTTTTAATAATTAAAATAAAATTATTTTTATGTCCTCTGCTGTCATTAAAACATGCGGTACGAGTCGCGACGAATTGGAACTTTTTGGAGTCGTCTTGACTACTTTAAATATGAAGCTACGAATTTGATAATTAATAAAACATTTTGGAATCGTTTTTTAGATTCCTGTGATACAGAAACGCAATTGTTGAAATGAGGTCTTCATCGGCACATTTTCTCAAAGTTTGACAAATATAAGTGACATACAGAACCCAAAGATATTTTATTAGATAGTTTTAATCAATATTTTAAATTTTGTAATTGGAAATTTTGCTAGCTATTTTAGTTTTTTTTATATTTAAAAAAGCTGCTTTTGTCTATTTTGGCCAGAATCCGTCACTCTCTCACTGCGCGTTTTTCCGCTTCGAGTAACAGTGACCGTTTAAGAGGCTATGCGAATTTTATTTTTGTCACTGTCACTCCAAGGGAAAAATCGCGCAGTGCGAGAGGGGCGGATTCAGAGCAAAGGGAAAAAAGTTGGTTTTATATTTTTATTAAAAATGCTAAAATAGCTAGCAAAATTTCAAATATCAAATCTCTAGATATTGTTAAAACACACCTAATAAAATATGTTTGAGTTCTGTATATGGTATCTATTCGTCAAACGAGGAGAAAAAGTGTGTTTGAAGACCTCATTTCAACAATTATTTCTATCGAGGAAAATGTATCCAAACATGTTTTCCAATTTCAAAACCATAGATTATATAGTCAAAATGCATATACAAGAAATTAATTAATATTTTCCGTGTATTTCATGAAATAAACAGAAAAGAAACACCCGTATTTTTTTTGCATATCGCCTTAAAACCCAATTCCTCGCCTAAAACGTGCCAGTGGCATCGCTGCGTTTCCTACTTCTAGCGCCATGGTGCGATCCGGATGAGACAAACTTACAATATGTCGTCGAAACGAGTGAAAATTAACTCTATTTTAAAGAGCATTAGGTTTACAGGAAGCATGGAATCTTCAAGTTGATGGTTTTTAGCCTGATATTGGTACAGCGTGAATTATTCGGTGTTTATAGCGAGCGAGCGGTTAGCTCTGTAAATGTGGAGAGTTTTCAGGCGTATAGTGAATAGTCTAAGCGACGCATGGCTTGGTCATTTTTTGGGTGGGTGGTCGCGAGTTAGACTGCGGTGCCTTGCCTCGTAAAGGACACTTGCCTGCAGTTCAACCTCCCTATTTTATATTATTATTTTGATGGCTATCACGCCGTAATAAGAGCTGCCAATAAACTGCAAAGAAATGCCTGTCATGCTGGCGTCCGTACATAAAGCTGTCCGGTCTCGGCTGTTACGAAAAGGTCTGACATGTTGTCTGAAAAGATTTTTGTGATAAGAAAATAAGGTATATTTCATAGTCAATGTGTGCACAAAATTAACGTGATTTTGTTTGATGACAATAAAGTTATATAAAAAATTCTCTAAAATTAGTGCGAGTCATAAATAACATAACGAGATAGATAATATTATAGCAAATTTACGAGAAAAAAGAGTTGTTCTCAATCAAAGAGAGTGTTAGCTGAAATATATTTTCCACAGATCCAACAGAAGTTTTATTATAATACACCGTGGCCCAAAATAACGTTGACAAAATTAAAAAGTTAAAATTTCAAAAATGGAATAGTTTGCGTTATCTTGTTAGTCGTCAATTAGTTTCTGCAGCAATTAAGGCGCTACGGAAAAAAAATCGACACTTCTAGAACTTGCACATCTACTTCAGTAAATAATGTATTATTTTGATAAAATAGTATATTATTTATGGAATCTTTCCTTAGGGATCTGTTAGAACAGAAACGCGATTGTAGAAATTCGGCTCGATAGAAATATTTATTGAAATGAGGTCTTTTTCGACACCAATTCTCCAGGTTTGACAATTAAGAATGATATAATGGTCTGCAATTATATTTTATTCGATGGGTTTTAACGGTATCTAGGACCTGCCCCCTTATTCATTATCTTTGGTTGCTAACTGGACTGGGTGCCTATCATCAAAAATATAGATAAAAACTAAACTTTCAAAATTGCTTTTAGCGGGTATTGAACTATTTACGAACTGTGTCGTCACTTCAAGTGCGAACATATCCTTAGACAATTGGAATTCTATAGTATATCTATGTTTTTGTTGATAGGCACCCAGTTCAGTTGGCAACTTGAGATACATAATAGGCCCGCTGGTTAAACAACATTTTGATAGCAACTTTAGTATATTTTATGTTAATAAAAAACCGACTTTAAGCTACTTTTCCACGAATCTGTCCCTCTCGCACTGAGGGTTTTTTCGCATATGGGGTAACAGGGTAACAGGGACGCTAAAACTTTTACACATCGCCTTAAACGCTATAACGAGCTTGGCAACATCGGAGACCGTCCTGGAAGAGGACGCAAGAGGACTGTTAGAACTTCTAGGAACCGACACATTATCAAACAAAGTTAGTGCGTAATGTATAGACCAATGCGAGGAAAATGTCGCGAGACTTGGGGATTTGTCGCTCCACCATACAGCGTATAGCGATACATGATCTGCAATTTGTCGCTCCACCATACAGCGTATAGCGATACATGATCTGCAATTTGTCGCTCCACCATACAGCGTATAGCGATACATGATCTGCAATTTGTCGCTCCACCATACAGCGTATAGCGATACATGATCTGCAATTTGTCGCTCCACCATACAGCGTATAGCGATACATGATCTGCAATTTGTCGCTCCACCATACAGCGTATAGCGATACATGATCTGCAATTTGTCGCTCCACCATACAGCGTATAGCGATACATGATCTGCAATTTGTCGCTCCACCATACAGCGTATAGCGATACATGATCTGCAATTTGTCGCTCCACCATACAGCGTATAGCGATACATGATCTGCAATTTGTCGCTCCACCATACAGCGTATAGCGATACATGATCTGCAATTTGTCGCTCCACCATACAGCGTATAGCGATACATGATCTGCAATTTGTCGCTCCACCATACAGCGTATAGCGATACATGATCTGCAATTTGTCGCTCCACCATACAGCGTATAGCGATACATGATCTGCAATTTGTCGCTCCACCATACAGCGTATAGCGATACATGATCTGCAATTTGTCGCTCCACCATACAGCGTATAGCGATACATGATCTGCAATTTGTCGCTCCACCATACAGCGTATAGCGATACATGATCTGCAATTGGTACCATACAAACTGAGAAAAGCGTATTTAAATAAAGTGTATTTATATAATTTATAACCTTATTTAATGCACGTATAAAGTTGTCAAAATTTTTCGTAAAAACTCTTGTCAAAGTTATTTTGGGCCAACCTGTAATTAAATTTTATTACTTTAAACCTATACTATATTTTTGATGTATCGCTTTATAATCTGGACATTGAAATCAGGGACAGTGCAAATCGTAGAACTTTTCAGAATAAACTTGAAAATTTCTTTTAACACGACCTTTTTACTATCTGGATGAATTTTATAATAATATTATAATTGAATCTTAAGAGGCTATGCGAATTTTATTTTTGTCACTGTCACTCCAAGCGAAAAATCGCGCAGTGCGAGAGGGGCGGATTCAGGGCAAAAGGGGAAAAAGTTGGTTTTATATTTTTATTAAAAAAACTAAAGTAGCTAGCAAAACTTAAAATATCAAATTTCTAGATATTGTTGAAACACACCAAATAAAATATGTTTGAGTTCTGTATATGGTTCCTATTCGTCAAACGAGGAGAAAAAGTGTGTTTGAAGACCTCATTTCAACAATTATTTCTATTAAGGAAAATTTTTCCAAATATGTTTTCCAATTTGAAAACTCTAGATTATATAGTCAAAATGCATATACCAGAAATTTATTAAAATTTCCCGTGTAGTACTTCTTGACATTTGCTACAATTTAATCTTCATCTTCTTGTTAATTTCACAATTTGCTACCATTTTATTATTTAAACTTTGACATTTTATTTCTGTTTATCCAATTTCTTTCGTTTTTAAAGTTGTCTTTATTTGTATATTTTTTTCTTTATAAGGTTTTTATGGCTAGTTATTTTAGTGTATGATTTTCTAAACTTATTTGTGTTCCATGTTTGGTTTATGTTGCAAATAAATATGATTTGATTTGATACAGAAATAAGAAAGAAATTAATAAATAGATCAGCCTAGACTCCCCTAGACTCAAATTCATAAATAGACCAGTCAATAGCCTAGACTCCCCTAGACTCAAATTAATAAATAGACCAGTCAATAGCCTAGACTCCCCTAGACTCAAATTAATAAATGGACCAGTCAATAGCCTAGATTCCCCTAGACTCAAATAAATAAATAAACTGGTCAATAGCCTAGACTCCCCTAGACTCAAACTAATAAATAGACCAATCAATGGCCTAGACTCCCCTAGACTCAAATCTCTATACAAAACAAACCCTTCTGTACAAGCCAGCTGCCTTTACAAGAAAAAAATGCCATATACACACATGTAGACGACTATAAACTTTACTGCTATGTAATAAGAGTTTAGTCGCCTTTTCACCGGTGCTCTCATACAAATATTTGTCGAGAGTATAGTGTACAGTCAACGCCACTTCACGGTAAATGTGTGTAGCGCAGCGAGCCGTCATTTGTACGTCGTAATCCTAAACAATGTGTGTTATTGTAATATCATTCAGTCTGCAAAGATGCTTCATTTCATTCATTCAAATGATATACACTATACAGGTGTCAGTCACTGAAAAGCTGAAAACTGGTGATAGGACTTCTATAGAAAAAGTGCGTCTCTGCTTGACCAAAATGTGTCATCAAACAACAATTTTTTTCGCGTGTTCGGGGTTGTCTACATATAAAGAGTTGTTCGTATACTTAGACGAATACTTACTATCACCAGTTTTCAGCCTGTATTTTCATTGTTGTTAGCGACCAGGGTTTCTCTATTTCTGTTTTTTTGGTGTGCAATATCATAATAGTACATTACGATACGTGTGACTTAAGGCGATTACCATTGCCAAATTAGCAGCTCGATATTTGTCACTACAAATATCAACGGAAACGACATTGAAATAACGTTCATATCAGCGCGCAATGCATAGTGGCTGTTACGACGCTCGCTGCGTCCTTGATAGAGCGAAATAGGGGAAAATTATACTTTTCACTTGGACGTGATTACTCGATTGAATAATCTTATGTTATGTTTATAGCTATAAAGTTTATCTATTTATCAAAGCATAGATGAATTCAATCGGCCAAGCAACTCAGGAGCAGTAGGGAATTTTAGGTCAAAAAACACCATTCAGTAAAAAAAATAATTCATGTAGAAGTTTTGGTGGTATGAAAAAGAAAACTGTTGCATATGTTGTCTAAGAGTTGATTATTCATAATACATTTTTTCATTATTTTTGGTTTGGCCATAAACGAGGAGTAGGCTTTAGAAAGTATCCATTTGGCAATAGTAAAGGCCTTAAATAGTCCATTATTGCAAGGCGTGAGTTACGCGATGTCCTACGACGGTGAACTCAATGCAAGCTTGATGCGGCGCGGGGCGGGCGGCGCGGGGCGGGCGGCGCGGGAGCAATCCAATGCGAAGCGATGCCACGCGGCCACGCTGCGTGCGCGGCGGCGCGGCGTTTATGGAAACCCTTCCAGTATTCAGAACTCCGGTACTTCTGAGCTGCGGGAGGGTTTACCAGTATTAATTCACAGAAAGTTGGTTTAAACCATTCCACTATTCAGAGTTGCGAACGATCTGGATTCGGGTATTGTTTCCAGTGTAGTATTCAAGACTTCATAATAAAAATGCTTCCTCTACTCAGATCCCTAGATAGTATAAAAGTACTTAGGTGCGATCTGACACGCGGGAGGGATTTCTATACTATGCTCCCCGATCTCAGATCGCAAGCGGCACGTGCCAAGAGAGAGAGAGCGATATCATGCGCATCGCGCTGTTGCTTGTTAGGGTTCCTGTCTGACTCGCACTTGGCCGGTTTTCTTTTTATTAAAATTAGTTCCGTTAAAATACCAAAATCGTCCGAAAACAATTACTTCCGCATTTTTTTTTTTTGATTAGCTTAACTAATGTGTTAAATAGAAGAAATTATTGTGCATTTAGATGCTGTTTTGAGTGCATTGTGTATGAGACTTCGATTACTAAAGGAAATTAGTTATGTCTTGCAGTAAAGAAATTAAACGAATGACGAAATTATTCGAGAATGCACAAACTTCAAAGCAAGCGTACGAGTTTGTCTAATAATTTTGTTGTTAATAATTATGGATTCGTCTAATGTTAAAAATTTTATGATTATATTGTCATACGTTTATGCATTTTTTTATTTTTATTATATGATATTCATCCTTTCTTTAATCTTCGCTTGATTACATAGATGTCCTTACTGAGCGTATTCTGTTAAACCTATAACCCAATTTTTAGTCTGAGTAGCGGTAGGAATTCATATCCATAACGCTAGTATTGCGTATGTAATGCCTCCCGCATTACAGAACTAAAAGTAGGCAAGGCTAATCTGAGTAGCGGTAGGAATTTATATCCATAACGCTAATATTGCGTTTGTAAAGCCTCCCGCATTACAGAACTAAAAGTAGGGTAGCTTTTAATTCATCAAACAGCGCGTTCAATTGCTTAAAGGCTTCCGCAACTCAGAAGTACTGTGGTTCTGAATACTGGAAGGGTTTCCATAAACGCGGCGGCGCGCAGCGCGTTGCTCGCCTTGTTCTTCCGCCGAGGCGCCGACCGACAGCTCTCGCTCGCCCAGTCTGCATGCAGTATACTATAAAAATATCGAAGATGAAAAAATAAAGTAATTTTGTGTACTTACCTATTTAGAAAATATAATTATTAGTAATATAATAATAGTTACGATAATACAGGACGTTCTTGGACACCACATTTCAAAATCACAAACCGTTTGAAAATATCGAACCAACGGATCGCGTCGCGTTCGCTTCGCACCAGTGTTGCCAGATGGGTTTGTGTATTTCCCCCAAACCTCACCCAAAATTCTTCCGAAAAATTGCTATTACGAAAAAAAAACCCCAAGTTATTTACAAATTCAAAACATTTTTCTTCTTAACCCAGATTCAGCTTTGTATATAAAGAGAAAAAAATACGAAAAATTTTTAATTTTTCATCACAATTTTTTTTTTTTTACTTTAATTCAGCCAGAGATTCTAATCATTAATCATTATCATTATCACATTCAGTTACATTTTATATTAGCGTCAATTAAGTAATTTTTTACCGAGTTAAATTTGCTTAACATTCGTAAACAATTAATATATCTCTTAGGCAATGCATAACGTATTCCAAGAATTTTATCCCCCCGGAAATCCCCCCAAAACATTTATCCCCACAAAATTCCCCCCGGAGACTAAAAATACCCCCGAATTTGTAGGGAATCCCCCGCATCTGGCATCACTGTTTCGCGCCGCGTGCGTTTGGTCACGTAGGACATTTTAAGCGGCTGCCATGCCACTGTTTGTGTTCCATATTTTCGCGCCAAAACGCACCGCTTCGCTTTGTATTGAGGAGAGTATCATCATATTATTTTATCTACTACCATACTGCAATAAGGTAATTACGACATCAAAAGCGGTTTTATATTTACTTACGTTTGACCGATGTTATAATATAAATAACATTACAACACCGCAATTCTACGCTGTGATTGACCAAACCCTAGAGAACCAATCACAAGCGATAACGCCACGCCCTCTATTCGTTCTCGCTTCTGATTTGTCTCAGGTATCTACATATTAATTCCAATGGGCTCGAGGCTCGGTACCGTCCAAGGCTCGGTATGACGGATTCATGAAATATTCGAGTGTTCTTTTTCTAATTTTTCGTGAAATTGTTTTTGATGGTCGTAGATTAAGTATTGTAAAACTGAACATAATTAGACATTGGGACACTCGTGCAAAACTATTACGAAACTCACTTCGTTGTCGATGTCGCACATTATGTTACAGTTTACAGTTGCACAAAATACATGTGTGACCTAAACTCGCTTTTAAAAAGTCACGAAAAAGCGTTACTTAAGTGCGAGTTAGGTCACACTGTGATTTGGCAAAATAAGTATGTAGTAGAACATACAAATACATAGATGCGTATACAGTGGCGTGCACAGAACTTTTTGCTGGAAAAGCAAGCAATTGGTTAAGAGGGCGCCGAGCAAAATAATCTAAAACGACAGTCACTGTTAAATTGATTTATTGAATAATTTTTCAATGATAAATAAATAAAATATATATTTATTATCACAGAGAATGTATCTACACTTCCGCCGCAGCGAATATTAAAAATAACTTATGGTGTAAGAAACAAATCTATCTAAAGTAGGTCCAAAGTATAAAAAAGGTATTGGGGTTTTAGTCATTTCAATAACTTAACTGTCGATTTTGTCTCAACCACAATTCAAGACAATCACAAACGTTATAAAATACAATTGGGCCGTTTCACATTTTTAAAATTTTGTCTGGTTAATTAAATATGATTTTTTCTGCTAAATTTAATAACTCCGACCACGATAAAATTTACCACGAGAGAACAAGCGAGGTGTCTAATCGTTCTACGCTCGGCGCAGCCTTAAGAATAACAATAAAAAATATATGAAAAAATTTTAATATCACTTTGAAAAATAATTTGTATGACGCCAGGGTAGACAATGGTATCGATTCGGCATAACACGTCTTAACTTATTTGACAGGACTAACCTTATTTTAAGCGTCATGTCTTTTTCTTTCTTTATCGAAAATACAAGGACAGAAATGTCAAATAAGTTAAGATGTGCTTCACCGAATCGGTACCATTGTCTACCCTAGAGTGAAAATTTCCAATACAAACTTTTTTTTCAAAGTGATATTTAAATTGTTTCATATTTTTTTCATTGTTATTCTTGACCCAGCAAAAAGTTCTGTGCACGCCACTGCGTATACCTACATACAATACACGTAGGGACATCCCGGGGGTGTTTACGAGTGTGAACCTACCGTTAAAACATTAACACTTGTACACCCTTTTTACATCGACAACTTTTTACTTCCCAACCAAATACACACAGTTTCGAACCTTTTTTTATGCTACCGACATACGGTATCACAGAAGGGTTTTCATAATTGCAGGAGGAACCCCAACCTAAGCTTATAGCTTACATATACACAAAGTAATCTCAAACCTACCTGGGTACGTATAGTCCACACATCTGTCACGGCGCGGCAGCTGCGCGCGCAAGCCGGCACACTGCGCGCGCGCATCCGACCTGGCGCTGGCTGGCGCCCAACTCTAACTTTAATATCATACAAAGATATAAGATAGATATAGGCTATAAGAGGTGCGGACTGCGGAGGACATCCAAATATTTAAAAATTATTTAAAAAACTTCTTACTCGACAAAACTTATTATGATGTAAATTAATATGTATCCGATACTTACACAATGAGCCCAAAGGTATATATATTATGCATGTTAATTCCATCCATTCATCCATCAGCCTAGTTCGTCCACTACTGGACGTAAGCCTTTCCAGGACTTTGCCACTCCCGGCGGTCATCCTGGAAGAATTGCTCATACTCACACACGATGGGCAGGCAGGCAGGGTTGGTGAGCGCGGTGCCGGAACCCTCGCACCAGTGACGCCGCTGCCCGTCACCAGGCTGTTCCATATAAGGCTCGGCTATTAGGGATGGATATACCGCCATCCATCGGTCCCAGGCATGGTGAGCCTCCTGGTTTTTTGCCTGTGAGCTGTCCTCTTACTCTCCCCCGAATTACTTCGAGGGGGTCTCCAAGTAAGACGGTGGTACCTCCACAGTTGAGACCGGCATCAGCTCTACCGCCTGGAAAGTTAATTACAATTGACTATATAAAGTAATAATTATTATTTATATTTAAAATGTGAATGTATTGTGTATATTTAAATTTTTCTGTGAATGTTTGTACTCAATGTGGCAGAGCACGGAGAGTCGACACTAATGTACTCAATGTGGCAGAGCACGGAGAGTCGACACTAATGTACTCAATGTGGCAGAGCACGGAGAGTCGACACTAATGTACTCAATGTGGCAGAGCACGGAGAGTCGACACTAATGTAGGTACTTACGCTATCTAAATAGTAAACTGTGATTCACAAATAAATGATTATGAATTTTGATAAATTATTTTTTTTGGCCTTTTTCGAAAAAGTAATATCATACGGATGTGTACATAACAAAGTAATATCATACGGATGTGTACATAACAAAGCCAATTAAAGAAAACGGTAAAAAATCGGTATCCGGATCATGAAGAATGGCGGCGCGGCGCTTCATTCCGGTTCTTTGCCCCCCAGCAAAAAATAGAAATAAGTATTAAGGGGATATACCGACATCGGAGTGGGTTTTTCATTTAATTTTATGACACAACTACAATATATAGAGATCTGGCCCCCTATTCTGTATCTTTAGTTGCCAACTGAACGAGGTGCCTATCATCAAAAACATAGATAAAAACAGAAATTTCAAATTTGCCTTTAGTGTGTATTGAACTATTAACAATCTGTGTCGTCACTTCAAGTGCGAAAATATCCTTAGGACATCGGAATTCGATAGTATATCTATGTTTTTGATGATAGACACCCAGTCCAGAAGGCAACTAGAGATACATAATAGGCCCGCTGGTTTCAGACTATATTAATCTTGGGCATATTCTTCAAATTATGTGTTATGGAAAACGCAATTGGATAAAATTTTTTCGATAGAAAATAAATCCTAAGTAACGTCTTATATTTCCCTTTTCTTCATTTTACGCCTCAATGGCTCTACGTATCCTAACCACGATTTTTCTCTGAATATGGAACGTTTTATTTTAAATTATCTGTTATCATTTTTCAGTCTGGTACTCTAGTTATTTTTTTAACGTTTTTGTACATGAATTGCGCGTCAAGTGACGGTAAGGTCGAGCGCGAAACCACGCCCATCAAACATTGATTTCGCCACGGTATATCCTCTTAAGTAAGTATTGGTGTCGATTCGGTGTTACATATTTGACAGGACTAAACTTAATTTAAGTGCCTTACTATTGCCAAATGGGTACTTTCTAAAGCCTACTCCTCGTTTACGGCCAAACCAAAAATAATGAAAAAATATATTATGAATAATCAACTCTTAGACAACATATGCAACATTTTTCTTTTTCATACCACCAAAACTTCTACATGAATTTTTTTTTACTGAATGGTGTTTTTTGACCTCAAATTCCCTACTGCTCCTGAGTGGCTTGGCCGATTGAATTCATCTATGCTTTGATAAATAGATAAACTTGATAGCTATAAACATAACATAAGATTATTCAATCGAGTAATCACGTCCAAGTGAAAAGTATAATTTTCTCCTATTTCGCCCTCTCAAGGACGCAGCGAGCGTCGTAACAGCCACTATGCATTGCGCGCTGATATGAACGTTATTTCAATGTCGTTTCCGTTGATATTTGTAGTGACAAATATCGAGCTGCTAATTTGGCGATGGTAATAGCTTTAAGTGTTCTGTCTTTTTCCTTCTGTATCGAAAAGACGAGGACAGAAAGTCCTGTCAAACATGTAACACCGAATAGGTCGCGTCTAATTACCAAACAATAATTGTGGCTAATTTATGATATTAAGAATATATAAATACTATAAATAGATAATAATCATAACATATATAAATTATTTATTCATAGCTTATGTTATATTATAGCTATAAATATGAGCTTAAAAACCTGTTATGGGGGAATAAGTTATTTATGACTTCACTTAGTGGTAATGATAAAATAAAGTTTAATAGACATGTGAAAAGATTTTCGGCCCAAGTGAAAGTACAGTGGAAGTCCGACGGCACAGTTACAATTTGCCTAAGGCTGTGTATATGTGTGTTATTTATTTATATTTACTTCCATGTATTTATTTGTACATAATTAGTTTTATTTTTATAGTGGCCAAGGGGCAATCGTGACCGGTTCGAAGATGGCCGATCTGCTTTTGATCGAATAATTACTTCAAATTAAAACCACTAACAGGAAATATAGCCTAGAAATATTTAAAAATTTCTTAAAATGCGACTAAATAAGAGGTTATAAAATGGTATGCCAACAACTTATGTCTCTGTAGTATATAGGGTCATAACTAGAGATGAAACGGATATCCGGTTACTATCCGGTATCCGGCCTATCCGGCCATATTTTTGGTATCCGGTATCCGGCCGGATAGTAGTCAGTATCCGGCCGGATACCGGATACTTAACTCAACATACAAAAAGTCGTTTAAATCACAAAATAGTTGTATCAATGATTGAATAATCTAAATTCTAATACATAAAGTGAATAAGAATTGAGCTATGGTAGATAAAGACAAGCTTTACATCAATTTTTGGGAATAAACGTTAATGCTTTTCTTCATACATTACACCAGCTTCTTTTGCTCTCACAATATACCGAATGTAACTCAACATGTATATTTTAATAAAAACACATGGTCATAGTGAAACCATACTAAACAACTTTTCCAAAGAAAGATACTTGTGGAAATGAAAAAATATTTTCATGTTGAAAACTCATTTTGAAAACCTACTTTAAATTTTGAAAGGGCACTGGGCGGGCAGGTTCAATTTTGTTTTTTCAATATGTTACTTTGGAAAATTTGTTCAGTATGAACAGTATATTACGCGGTTACATTTAAAGATACCTGTCCATTTATATACAGTATACACCACTCCAAGGAGACAAAAGATACATATTTACAAATTTCGTTAGGATCGGAAATTGTTTCGCGTTTGCAAACCAGCATTTGTATGATTGTGATACGATCATTTAGAAATGATCTTCATTTAAAAAATGCAAGAATAATCTCGCCCACTTGCACCCGCACGCACCTTGGTGCGTAATATTTAGACTTGCTCAATTAGTGCGAAACGCATATCTTGAGCCGGATATCCGGCCGCCGGATATCCGGCTATCCGGCCTAGTGCCTCGCCGGATATCCGGTATCCGGTATCCGGCCAAATCACTATCCGTTTCATCTCTAGTCATAACTAGACATCGGATTGTATGCACTAACAAAGTGCCAAAATATGCATGCAAATTTGCACTAAAAAAGCCCGAAATATGCACTAAAAACTGTTGATATGCTCAAAATATGCACAATGCAAAATGAAAAAACTATTTTTATTTTTATATATTTTAATTAAAGACGGTACAAAAACAGTGAAATATTCTTAAAATTATGCATAGTTTTTGTGACAATATACAATTAGGTATTTGACAAATTTTCTAGTGCAAATTTGTGACGTTTGTCACATAAAGTATCAATTTGTACGCCGAAAACGGCCTCTCTACATCAACTGACGTCATTGGACAAAATTTAAAATTTGTCGGTATTTCTGGAGATACCTGTTTAGGCAGGGTACGACCTGTGTCGTTGATGTAGGCATTTATGTTCTTTATGGCGTCTTCGTCACCTAGGTCCCTATACGTACCTCCTGCTACTAAATAAAATATGCATGACTGGGAAAAAAGGCTAAAATATGCATTAACGCCGTAATTAGAGAGTTATATGCATCTGCATATGCAAATGCATAAAATCCGATGTCTAGTCATCTTAGCCCCGTGTGCAGAGATAACGTAAGCACCTACTTACTGATGGTAGGCTTCGGCCAGTGGCGGATTATCCATAAGCCGACTAGAGCCCCCGGGCCTAGCTAGGGCGGCCAGATATTGGGGGCAATAGGGGTGGCTAATTTGCGCCCGTGGCCAACGACGACGACGTGGCGGTGGTAGCGAGAGTTCTATCGAGAGTTCGGAGAAGAGGGCGGCTGGTACTGAATATGGTAAATCCACCTCTGGCTTTGGCCGTGACTTTAATTGGCATAGATTAAATTGTGTTAAGGTGTGTTAATTCGAAAACCATTTCGAGATCTAGGTTTAATAAGACGTAGTTTCTAGAAAACCTCATGATGATGAATATTTTTACGAAAAAGCTGCAACTTCCATTTGCCTTCGTGTGACGTCACTTGAGAAATGGCTCTTTAGAAATGTGTCCTTTGCTATCAAGATAAATTCATAATAATTTGCTTCCAACTGATTTGACAGATGGATGACAGATGGGTAGACAGACAAAGACCGACCACTTTTTTATAAGCAATCACTCATCACAATCCGTACAATGTCTAAAATTCTCTAGTGACGTCATATCTGACAATTCCTTAAAAAATCATAAAAAGATAATGGGTAATTTATATACCAAAATAATGAAAACTACGTCCTAAAATGGCGTAAATTCTTTGAAAAAAAAAATTTTAGAAATTAAGCTATGGGAATTGTCACCGCCCTCGTGACGAAACCATGCCGCCAAGCGACTCGACAAGCCATTCTTTCGTTACCGACTTCCGTAGATTTTTGCGGAAGTTCCTGGAAAGGCTGATTAAGGCCTCGCCTGCTGTCAGAGCGAGAGATAAGCGTAAGAACAGCGTATGTACAAAAAAAAAACTACGGAAGAGCTGAGATATTTTTACGATTTCAGGTTTGAGTCCATAGTAAAAGTTTTTCGTATATACGAGTTCTATCTATAGCCTTCGGCTTTTCAGTGAAAAATAAATTAATTATATGGTTTTATCATAATCAAAACAGAAAAAAAACCTCTCTGACAAATTCATACGAAAAGCATAGTAGATGCTAGTGATTGTTGGCACTTGGTGGAATTTATAAAACATTGTTTAAAAAACACTTGTACTTATCCACATATTATTATAACTTTATTATGCCCGACCGGTTTCGCTGTAAAGCATTTTCTAGGGCCTTTTACACATCCTAACTAACAAAGAAATAATTTACACTACAACCATGTCCAAAATGACGTGTAATAAAAATTAAAGTTAAATTTTATGTGTAAGAGACCCTAGAAAATGCTTTGCAGCGAAACCGGTCGGGCATAATAGAGTTATAATAATATGTGGATAAGTACAAGTGTTTTTTTAAACAATGTCATACGAAAAGATTTTCGACCATTAGTCTCGTTACAACCACCACCTCAGCCACGTGCTACTTCAGGCTAACAACTCAACTCCTATCAAAAACGATTTCCTATCAATAAAATAATCTTTAGACAAAAGGGAGCGGGGTTCTAAATTAAAAAAAACTTGAAAGACATGAGCACCATACGCCGGCGGCGCGGCGGTGCATCTTGCTTGACGCGTGCGCGCGCAGCCAGCTGCCGCGCCGCAGCTGTTGACCTCCCCCGGCCCGCGTCCGTCCCTCTGAGCCACCCTGATGGCGTCTGGTCATCTTGCTTTTTGTACATTTTGTTATTCTCCAGATTTGGAAGTTTTGGAACTAAAATAACTATTAACGGGACACCTGACGCTAGAACATCAACAACACCAGGTTTTCAAGGATTCATTGGGAGAAACTAGGTCTCTCCTCATATTAAAGAAAATATATTTGATTTATCGATCTTTTATCTAGGGATTCCACCTATAAACAATGTTTTAAGATTTATACTTTTGTCGAAAAAAAAATGTTTTCCACCCTCTTTTTTTTGGTTTTCAAACGTTCGTTTCAAAGACGCGATTAAGAGATCAACTTGATTTTTTTTTATAAAATAGGCAATAGAAATATGAAGGGATGTTACCTAAATCCAATATTTTTTTCATTACAAAATATTTCAGTATTAGCTGTTGTTTCGCTGCGTGATCACTAGTATTACGCGTCCAAGAACAAGAGGCCAAAGAGCCAACATATAATCGCCTCTATGAAAAGCAAATAAGGTCTTTACCATTAGACTTATTGTGCTGGACGGGTAATAAAGAAAGTTGCTAGGGTATGTCATCCTCTTAAGCTAAAAAAGCTCCCAGGTAAAAACTATGTTAGCAAATAAGTATCTAGTACCAAGATAAACTCTTTGGAGATTTTTTGTGCTATTTTTACCTAATTGTATTAATGTAAAATGTATGACAATAAACAAAAAAAAAACTATATACGTGTATGTGTACAGGGTGTCCCGAAAGTCAACGTCATCCCTTGAAGGGCTGATAGGCCACCTTATAACTAACCAGAATATCAAAATATGACTTCAGTAAAATGTCTACAGCTTTCGAGTTGTTCGTAAAATTACACAACTTATACTCAATTCAATAGTCGGTATTCTGTGGTATATTATCGGTATACTATACAGTATATCTTTCAGTCTAGGTACCTCCTAATTATTAAAAAAAATACACAGCTCCTTTTGCAGTAATTCTCTTCCACATTCTGTACAAGGGTGCGTAACTGTCTCCTCATTCAAAAAGAGATTGAAAGAGCATTTAACAAATTATTGAGCTTTTCAATATAATTATTTATATTAAAATTAATTATTTATTTATTTATACAACGTGTAACAGAAAGGTAAAAACCATATTTGAAGAGCTTATTCAGCAAATGATATAGAACAACTTTTATTATGGAACCCTGAAAACTCAAAAAAGAAATCTACCCTTCCATACATTTCGGCCGAGCGGCATTGCATTTTCCTATGAAACAGTAAAATATTTTTTTCGAGATACAGGTTTTGTTCCATAGTAAATGTTGTTATATATAATTGATATGTTATATATTGATTGAATAAGCTCTTCAAATATGGTTACACCTTTCTGTTACACATTGTATATGTATTTTAATTGATAGGTGTCTTAGAGAATATAGGTGTAATTATACTATGTATTTTATTAATTATTTATTTTTTCTATGTACATTGTTTTTTTTTAGTTAGTTAAATTAGTGTGTTTTCGTTTATTATTTGGTAGTAAGTATTAAGTTTGTATACATACGATTACCGTTTTCTTTTTATGTATTCCTGATCTTTTTTTTTCGGTTTGCTGAAAGAAATCTGTCATAGAGATAAGCTCGCCGCTGTACACTAATTTTAATGTTTACGTGTGTAATTAAATATTTTGTGTACAATAACGGATAAGAATAAAATAGCATTAACTTTTTTCCAAAAGTAGTACACATAAAATGTCACCACATTTTAAAAACAACATAACATATAATGAGCCATTATTTTAAACAATTTGCCAGACTAGCGTAGTACATTTTTTTTTTGCCGGATCTAATTACAAAAAATTGCCCATGAATCGGGCAAAAATATTTATTTTGTTCCTTTTTTTTCCCGAATGTAATTTCTAGTTTTATTTTTGAATTTATCAATGGCAGCGTTTGTTGCTTATTGTTGACATTTTTGCGCAACAAAAATTTTAGCCTTAGAATTTAGAATTGGGTAACTTTGGCCATTTACTATGCTTTGGCTCTCGAAAAACAAGTCTATGTTTTCAAATTTCACGAAATTCATAAAAGTACTAATAACTCGAAACAATAGACTTTATGGCGAGTGATCAAGTGACCAAGTGATCTCATAACTGAAAATTCTTTAAAAAAATCATAAAAAATGATGGCCAAATTATCATCCATCATCATCATCCATCCATCCATCAGCTTCGTCCACTGCTGGACATAAGCCTGGAAGAATTGCCCATACTCACACACGCTGGGCAGGCGGGTTGGTGAGCGCGGTGCTGGAACCCTCGCACCAGTGACGCCGCTACCCGTCACCAGTCTGTTCCATATAAGGCTCGGCTATTAGGGATGGATATACCGCCATCCTCCTGGTTTTTTGCCTGTGAGCTGTCCTCTTACTCTCCCCCGAATTACTACGAGGGGGTCTCCAAGTAAGATGGTGGTACCTCCACAGTCGAGCCCGGCATCAGCTCTACCACCTAACAATTAATTCAAAATTATATACTATAATAATGAAAATTATTATTTAAAATGGCGTATATTCTTTGAAAAAAAAGTAAAAAAGATCTTTTAGGAATCAAGCTACTGGGAATTGTATTTTCCATGGTCGCGGATTTAGTTACAAATTCCAATATGGAAAACCCAATTATTTTCAAGCCAATGAAATATTAATATAGATTATAATCAGTTTTTATAAGGTTTACTGCGAGAACCAGCTAAGTGCAAGTTTTATAGTTTTGAGATAATCAGATTTTAATGTTCACATTAAGTTTCAAGCTAGATTAATGATTAGGTATTTCATTAGTATAAAATAAAATCTAACTGGTTTTACCAGAAGAAAGAGCACAAAAAACCGAGTATTACTATTTTATTACATTTTTTTCGGCTATTTTTCCACTTGGTTGGCTCTCAGGTTCTCACAGTATATCTCGATGAATTATTTAATACATTATTTGGTGATTAAATCAGTTTTAAAAATTCACGCTTTTTTGCATAAGCAGGTTCAACAAGTGATAAGTATAATTAACTTTTAACAAAAAAATAGTAACCGACTTCAAAACATATGCACACTAAAAAGTTTAAAATAATTATATACTAACCGATGGTATCGAAATAACACTTTTGTTGGCGTCTTTTTTCCTGAAACATAATTAGGTATGTTCTCTAGAAGTCAGCACCCTTATATTCGTTTTTATATCGTAGTAGGGAATACGCCAACTTCTAGTTCTGAATAATACATGTTATAGGAAGTAGAAGACATTTATGAGACTTTCCGAGTCATTAGAATCTAATGATTACATCATGGCCAATCTTAAAACAGGACCCTCCCAGAAGCACAATCTTCCAAATAAAAAAAGATTCAAATCGGTTAATACATCACCGAGTAAAAAAAAACATACAGTTGAATTGAGAACCTCCTCCTTTTTTGAAGACGGTTTAAAATACTATCTATACACATAAATTCTGAAAAACTCATTGTTGCATGCTTGACCGGCGGTATTCGAACTCGGGTCTCAATATTGAAAGACTGGCGTTCTACCGACTGAGCTGCTAGCTCCAATTCAGCATCGGTGACATGTGTTTCTTTTCTGTGTATTTTATGAAATACACGGAAAATTATAATCAGTTTCTGGTATATATGCATTTTGACTAGGGTTTTGTTTTTGGAAAACATGTTTGGATAAACTTTCCTCGATAGAAATAATTGTTGAAATGAGGTCTTCTAACACACTTTTTCTCCTTGTTTGACGAATAGGAAGCATATACAGAACTCAAACATATTTTATTAGATGGGTTTCAATAATATCTAGATTTTTGATTTTGGAAATTTTGCTAGCTAGTTTAGTTTTTTTAATAAAAATATAAAACCAACATTTTTCCCTTTTGCCCTGAATCCGCCCCTCTCGCACTGCGCGTTTTTTCGCTTGGAGTGACAGTGACAAAAATAAAATTCGCATAGCCTCTTAAATGGAAGGTACAGCTCGACCAGGCCGCCCTAGAAGGACGTATGCTGACCAAATTGACGACATACTGAAGAAGGTCAATGTCAAAAGTACCGGGAATAGAAGAGCTTGTATGATGGATGTGGAAGAGGCGAAAGAGGTGTGTCAGAATCGCAGTATATGGAAATCTGTGGTCTCTGCCTACCCCTCTGGGAGACAGGCGTGAGTAGATGTATGTATGTAAAATGATTAAGAGGATGGCCTACCCTAGCAACTTTTTTTATTAATCGTCCAACACAATAAGCCCAATGGCAAACACCTGATTTTCTTTTGATAGAGATTATATGTTGGCTCATTGACCTCTTTATCAAATATATTGTAATTATTAGTAGAGTGCATTACCAACTAGAAATCAATCAGAAACAAATTTATTCATCAAAGTATTCAAAGCGATGGATTTCGCAATAAAAACATATAACCAAAATATATTTTCTTCAATATGAGGAGAGACCTAGTTTCTTCCAATGAACCCTTGAAAACCCTGCGTTGTTGATGTTCTAGCGTCAGGATGATTTGAAATCATTTGATGACGCAAAAGCTCCGCCATTAAATGCGTTGAGCTTTGCTCAGAAGCGAAGTCAGCAAGTTATATTATCGCAACCTCAATATAAACATCCTGTCATCCAGCCAGGTTTCGTGAAATATGCTGATGATACAATCTCTTTGTGGGTGAGCACTGAGCTTCATTGTTTCACTGTCAGTGTTATTATGTAAGTTACAGTCAATTGAAATTATTATTACATGGCCGCGAACGTTACACCGATACATTTTCGGCATTATCAAGGCGAGTATCATCTTACTTACGACGCCGCATTCACCGTCGTTGTCAAACGGGCGCTATCGGTGTATATCTATCATAGATTACATCTATGACATTGTATCGGTCAACAACAATCACACAAGGCGATATGTAAAAGTATTGGCGTCCCTATTACTCCATATGCGAAAATTCCCTTAGTGCGAGAGGGACAGATTGGTGGAAAAGTAGGAAAAAGTCGGTTTTTTATTAATATAAAATGTACTAAAACTGCTATCAAAATTTCGTATAACCAGGTCCTAGATACCGTTAAAACCCATCTAATTAAAATATAATTGCAGTCCATATGTCATTCTAAATTGTCAAACCAGGAGAATTGGTGTCGAAAAAGACCTAATTTCAATAAATATTTCTATCGAGCCGAATTTCTCCAATCGCGTTTCTGTTTTAACAGATCCCTAGAAAAAAAAACCAAAAATAATATACTATTTTATCAAAATAATACATCATTATTAGTGAAGTAGATATGCACGTTCTGAAAGTGTCGATTTTTTTTCCGTAGCGCCTTACGAGCGCACCGAGCATTTTACACACACAAACACCCGTTTTTATAACCCTTGTTAGAAGTAGTAAACAATTAAATAAAAATCTAGGAAAATAAATTGGTATTTAGTGAGTATATATACTAGACAGTGTACACGATGGAAACACGATTTCATAAAGTTGGCTCGATAGAATAAATTCGCAAAGTTACCTCTTTTCGAGTAATTTTTTCCTCTTTTTCCCTACTTTTTTATATAAATAAGTAATTTGATATGATGATTAATTTACTCAATTAAAGTTCATAGATAACTGGAGCGTTTATACACGATGAACTGTTATGTGTTAATAATTGATTTTTATATAATAGTTTTAGGCTAATAGGTAAACAATAATTTTATTTCTATAAGGAGGTAGTTACTCGTAAATGCGTATTACTCAAACGTCAAATCTTTTGTTGAGATACCGACATTACTGTCAGAATGATCAGCGGGTGACCGTTGCTGGTAGATCAAAGTGAGGTCGTGTGAAAGTCATGACATGTTGAAATTGATGTGCAGTTTACAGAAATTTAATATTGAGAGCATTTAATGTACTTAGAGTACTTGCAAGTGGTTGTAGTTAACTGTGTTTGTGTTAAAGACGAGAAGGGGTAAGCATTGTTACATTTTCTTTGTTATCGCGGTATCGAAAAATATATTGTCTGACAGTAATTGGGATTATCATATTGTTTTAGCTTGTGGAAACGCCCTTTTCGTAGACAGCGAAATCAGAAGATTATAAGACGTTGGTCTCAGAACAATATTTACATCCTTCGCGTATGTACTCATCATTTAAATTATAATTATTGAACAACGCAATGAACATCCACCATTGAGCAATAGCCGGAGCATTGGGTAGGCAGGGTCCCGTAAGCCAACGTAGAAAGAAACCCTCCTGGCGTCCAACATTAGGTTAAGATAAATATATAAGTCAAGTCCCAAGAGGATTTACTAAGATTAAGATAATGTTAGAGTGTACTAAGTGTCATAATTAGTTAGCCGTTATGTTAGATAAATAAACTTTTTAGGTAGTAATTATAACAGCTTTCATTTAAGCATTCGTGCACCATTTCCCAACCAAATACAAAACAAATAGCGCCCAACGTTAAAAATAGTGTATTTGAGTTGGTGGGGTAATTATTCGAGTTGGTTGGTTGGTATAAGGTACAGGAACTGTTTTTCTTTTTGGCAATTTTTTTTTTTTTTGTGTCTATTTCTTTTTGTTTTTCCATAACATTGTTTGAGATAAAGTACTCGTAATTACTACTAAGGAACAGTAATTAAAACAGTCAGGTTATAAAACAGATTAAAACAGAAGAAAACCTGGGCTAAGAATTTGCCTTTCCAATATTTTGCTTTTCATAATTGTCTTGTCTGTGGGATATTTTGTAGTTATTGTAAATTATTTAAAGTTTTAAAAAGTGACTGACTGGGTATCCCATATTTAGAGCAGTTTTTTTTTTCTTTGTTTCAAATCTGCATTGTGTTATATAGAACCATTATTTAAGGTCATGTCGTTAGTGTAAGTCAAGTAGTTAATATTTTTATTTTTTATTTTTTTCTATGTTTAGTGATTATACTTAAGATTTTACAGAAATCCATATGGACGTAAACTGTTTATTGAAGGACGAACTAGATTTTAAGCTTGAGACACGGGGTGTTTATATGAAAAGTACTGTGGTGATTTTGAAAAAGGTACTTAAGGAATTATTAATTACAGAAAAATCAGGAACACACATGTATGAACTCAAAGCTCCACGTCGTGAAAATAACAACGAAAAACATAGAAAAAGCGCAAAAGTTTAGTTATTTTCTTTACTCTTTACACATAAAAAAAAAGATAGAGACAAAGGCAAACGCTCGGTGCGTCCTTAAAGCCAGCACATGTGGTAACAATTCCAGTATGTCAGCTCACGCGAATTTTAATAAAATATATATTTTAATTTCGTCGTCACTTTATATCATAAGGGCTCGTTAACATAAGATATATCCTGAATGAATTATAGGATATATCTATATTTAATTTTTAGGATATATATAATTTTATAATATATCCTGTATTTTATGTGAAAGGGGTGCCCAGCCCAATGCCCATCCCAACGTACCTAGGGTTACCAGATGACAGGAATTTTCCTGATTTGTCAGGAATTTTTAAAACAGACGAAAAATTGCTCAAAGTTATTATATTTATTGAGTTTTAATATATTTGTGACGAAAACTGATGAAAATCGCGCTGCCTGCTCATTCACATGAAACCTTTACGAAAAATGTCAGGAAAATTATTGAATTATCAGGTATTTTGTCAGGAATTCACGTTACCGGATCTGGTAACCCTACCTGTACCTGGACCTGGGGCCTTGTTGTCTATGGCTAGAATTCAAGAAATTACATCATGTCTAGTCAATCACACAGTACCTTTGAAAGCAATTTTTTATTTGTATTGTCTATGGGTCAGCAAGTTGATCTCTGGCATGATATATTATTAGTGCTATCTTACTTAGTTAAAATTGATGTGTTAGTTAACCAAGCAATCTTAAATCTTAATTATCTGAATCTAAAAAGATTTCGTTTTATTTCACAGGAAATAGTGTCGAATAAAAGAGAAAACAAGGTATTCCATATGTGCATGTATCAGCATACCTATAACTGCTACGGTAGGTAACTAATATGTATATAATATATTAAGCCTATCTATAAAATTCAATCTTATCTTCATCTCTTCTAAATCTAAACTTTTAATTACTCAGCGGAAATTAACAGGCCTAGAAAAGTAAATTTTAGATTTAAAGAAAAAACGGTCAAGTGTGAGTAGGACGCGCGCTTTGAGGGTTCCGTTCCATTTAAATAGGTTAATATATTTAAATAATTTTAACAGAAATTACAAACTTATCACTACTTACCTACAAATTGTATGAAACAAAACTGTAAAGTTAAGTTGGTTGCGTATTCGGGGACGTAACCCAAAAACTACTTACATCGTAAATCGGCATTTTTCAGTATTGGCTGTTTAAATACAACATGTGGTACATAATATACAGAAACTACAAATTCTTAAGGCTCCAGTCCCCTAAAAATCATTATTCTTGCAGAATTATCAGAAAAGAAAGATTTTATTGTAGTTAGTAAGAAAGCAATAAATAAAATACATTTTACGTTAATTTATAGTGTGGAAATTGAAGATTTCAAAACACATTTTTTCATTTACTTTAATGCTACTTTTAATAGGTTTTTTATTCAAATTCAAATTCAAATTCAAATAGTTTATTTTGCAAAGCAGGTATAGATATATACACTTTTTACACGTCAAATTTAATCTAATAAAGAAAATATATGTAATAGAATAATAAATGTACATGAACTAAATTAAAGGTTTATTTAATTTATGTAGCAATATATTTACGATTAAAATGATAGGTAAAATATATATTATACAAGGTAAAATCCAATCAGCCGCCCGAACCCATACCGGAGACCCGGCCAGGGACCAGGAACAAGGTTCAGTGATCACCAACCGAGCCCCCAGCACGAATCCAGGCGGCCGACCAAATCCCATCCTATATACTACATACTAATAGGTTACATATATAAATACATGCCTACCTCCGCCCATTCGATTAGTCTTGCTAAGAAGAAGGGCAAGAAACTTAGCAAGATCATGTCTTTTTTTCAACATAAAACTTATACTATACAATATATGACTTATATCTACTTTAACCAAGGGATAAGAAAATACAAGACAGTAGGAATTCAGGTTAATGAAAAAAAGAAAAACATATATATCTTTGTCTACCTGTCTCATATAGTCCTTTTCCTTTTACAGTCTATAATCAATTAATGTTTACACCTTAGAGGAATCATAAGTTAAGAAATTATACTATTTAATTAAATTATAACTTACTACGAGTATCATTATCACTGTAACACCATGCTTCACCATCATCCAAATATTCATTTAGGCTTTAAACATACCTTTATTTATGTTCTACGCGTTGAGAGTCTCATTCATGCACACGTCACGTAAAAATTATGACAAAAACAAGAAATTTATTCAGGTAACATTTATTCCCATATCTTCAACAATAATCTTACCTGGTTACTTTTTTGGATAATACTTTAGTTTTCTTATTTCGAGTGCTTTAAGTAGTTGTGATTTTATGAATTCAACCACTGATAAAATATTTTTTTTCTACTAGAAAACTATCGTTTAGCGTAGTCAAATTTAAAACACGTAGAATAGAACTATTAATAAGTGAAATAACAAAAAACGGTATTTAAAAAATTATTTTAAGAACATTTATCAAATCGAAACTTATCGAGAGTTTTAAACACAAAACACGTCGATATTTCCCTCAGTTTCGCTGGGACATCGCAGCGTTTAGACGTGTGTTGTGTAGCTCGACGTCATTTTACCTCCCGCTCGCACGGTTGCTCCCTTTCCCTCGCGTAGATTCTTATGGAGAGGCGAACTGAATCACGAAAGTTGCTCTACTTGAATATTGCACTTATCATTTAATAATTAAACAACTATGGATAAAATATTTTTTGAATATTTTAAGAAATCCCTGTTTCGATAAAATAAAGTCTAATCTACGTCCGTCCGTATTTCACAGCATCATAACTTTAGCACCGTAAAGATAAAGACATGAAATTTAGAACAAAAATAGCATTAATTTGCCTACATATTACATTGTAAAAAAAATATGAAAAATTTGAAATTGTTTAAAATATTTTCAAAACAAAAGTGAGAAAAATAAAAAAATTCCTAAAAATACAATATGGGTATCAAACTGTAGACACTAAGAAGGTGATTGTAAAAATATATACTTTTACTATATTTACTGGCACTGGTTTTGTGAAATCTTAAAAAAAAACACAATAATGTGTATGTCCGAAACTGGTAGACCGAAAAATATGAAAAAAATGTCCATTATAGATCATAACTGACCAATAACCGGTAAAACTATAGTGATTTAAAAATATAAAAAAAAGTAAAAAAAATGAAAAAAAAATTTATAAAAATACAATATGGGTATCACATTGTAGGTATTAAAAAGCTTATTGTAATAATATATAGTTTGGCTATATTTAATTGCATCTATTTCGATAAATACTTGAAAATCTATAAAAAAATATACATTTGTCCCCCCTCTTATCTCCAAAACTGGTGGACCGAAAATATGAAAAAAATCATGGTAGGTAATACGCGTTTACGTAAGAATTACAGAAAAAATAAAGTGGTTGAGAAATTCACAAAAAAAAATTATAAAACTAAATTTATCATCCACAATACGGAACCCTAGGTTCTGACTAGAGTCTGACTTGGCCGGTTTTTTTTTCAAGATATTTGCGGTAGGCCGTTTTTTTGGGCGGTTTTAATTTAGTTTTCGGAGCTTTTATTACAACCCTTAATTTTTATCATAAGTATCCGGTTATCCGGATAATACATTATCCGTTATCCGGATAGTAAAAATCTGCGAATAATTGCATGCCCTAATTCGCTTAGATTAAGTTATGTTAATGTGTGTTAATTCGAAAACCCGTAAAGCCGTATTTTAGAAGTTGTGGTCTAAAAAACCCACGGGGATGGCGTGACACAAATTTTATACCAGCACCGCTGTCGCCACTTTTTGGAATAACTAAAGCCGAAGCTACATCCTTTTTATTACTTTACTTACTTTTATTTAAAATATCTTAAAAAGCTATCGAAGTCACTAAAACCGACAGTCGAAATAACAACGTGCTAGACAATAATGCATCAAAACAAAAGAACGTACGTAGCTGCGGTTCTTATCATTAAAACATCACATTTCTAAAACTACATTTTTTACCTCTTTTATTGCACCTTAGTCATAATCATGGACACACAAACTGACAGACACTTAATTACCGTAAGAGTTTCTATTTTTGATATTATATTACTTTAAGAACTGATTGTAATAAGTGTGTGAGTATTAGGAATACATAATTTTAAATGTTTTCATTGTTACGATTTGATTATTAATTTTCTACATTTCCAAATTTTATAAAGGTATTTTTTATGTCAGGCATTAGTTAAATGAAAATCTTGATGAATAAAGAAATTTTCGGGCACAACTACACGCTTTTTAGGGCATGCAGGTTTCCTTAGAGCGATAGGCTCATCACGTTGAGACGTAATAATCGTCAGAGAAACGCGGGTGTACTTATAGGTACACGTATGGGTGGACTTATGACTTGCATCTCACAGTTCACACTCGGAACACCTCTTGACACCCCTTCGGTAAAAATCTGCAAATAATTGCATGACCTAAATGTATTGTGTCTAAATACTAATCACTCTTACTGCTACCAATAAGCCATCTATTCCAGGTAGATTTACTTTTGTTTATTTTGCTTTTGCAAATTCATTTTGTTTGTTCCGATAAACAAACCAAACTTTGTAAATTACCGTTACTTGAATAATTAAAAATTTTAAGTAATCATACACGAAGTAGAGCAACATTCAGGTGCGGTCTCTAACATCATAATGCAGCGGGGGGAGCGCCACTTCTAAAGACTCAGGTAAGATGAAAGCGAAATGTTGCAAAGAGAGTCTGGGGCCTTAACTACTTTCGTCTTTGAGATAGATCCCGTAACAAAAATGGTCTAAAAATTACAACTTCGATAGCCTCCCATTTCTTTATTTTCTAACATTAAAAAACAATAAAAAATACATTTACACTCTACTTAATGAGCTCTAGAAACTTTGGGGTAAAAAAAAAATTTTTTTTCTTCTCCGTTTTCGTGTACCTATGAAAAATAATGGCCCCACTGCAAAATAATTTAATTTAATTTTTAATTTAATTTTCGGTTTGGGTTAAAATTTTACACAACATATCAAAATTTCAGGTCTCTATCTCATTCTGTTTAAGAGCTAGAGACCTGTGACATACGGACGGCCAGACAGACAGACGGACAGCGGAGGGACATTAACTTAGTTTTGCTCTTTGGGTACGGAACCCTAAAATAACAAGTAGCCCATGATGGGTGTGTTTCACCGTTTGGGAAAACTAACAGGAAAAAACTAACTAAGCGTTACTAAACAGGAAGTTTGATCAATTTAAATATACGAAACGAACGAAATGAGTTTCGTAATAGTTTTGCACGAGTGTCCCAATGTCTAATTATCATCCATCAACCTACCTCTAGTTCGTCCATAAGCCTTTCCAGGACTTTGCCACTCCCGGCGGTCATCCTGGAAGAATTGCCCATACTCACACACGCTGGGCAGGTAGGGTGGTGAGCGCGGTGCAGGCGGTGCTGGAACCCTCGCACCAGTCTGTTCCATATAAGGCCCGGCTATTAGGGATGGATATACCGCCATCCATCGGTCCCAGGCATGGTGGGCCTCCTGATTTTTTGCCTGTGAGCTGTCCTCTTACTCTCCCCTGAATTACTTCAAGAATGTTCCTTTCGTCCACATAAAACAAAAAACTAGAAGATAAGTAACACTCATACGAACAACTACTTTTACTGTGGACCTAACAATGAAATCGCAAAATAACAAACAGTGGGTTGTGTGTGTTGATAAAGGTTAGGTACAGTGCTCGCCAATCTTTATGTCGCCTCTGAGTGAGTTACGAGTGCAAGCTTGCGCAGGTACAGTCAAGGAAACAATAATATCAACGGTTGATTATTAAATGTTTACTATAACTGGGAAGGTGTACTTGTTGTACCTAGCTATTGAAATATTTATTTATTATTTTAGTGCAATCTTAAGTATATAAATAAAACGCATTAATATTAAAAATAAGTAAATTTATAATGTACAAATATAAGCAAATACGTTGTTACTTTATTTAGAGAGGTGAGACACCATCTATAAAAACTGGTTCCCTACTTGAGGAAGGAAGATTTTCGTCCGAATCACTATCGTCTGTAGAATGTTGGTCCTCCTCAGTGTCGTCGTCGGGTCCATGGTCATTGTCACTGACTTCAATAATTATTTTAATACACCATTTTCCTACATTGTCGCCTTAAAACGCTATAACGTCCGCGAGGCATAACAACAACAATAAACTTTAACAAACTAAATCAACAAAACTTTAACAAAAATAAATCAACAAAACAACAAACAAAGGCAACACAAACAATAAACTATAACAGATTCAACGATTAATTTAACGAATCATGAAATGTTTTCCTCGTAGGTACTTTTCAAGCAACGCGCGCGTGTGTAGTGTACGGACGTAGCACTAACACTAACGCATAGTTTTCACACCTGCTGAGCGGCGAGCGAGGGGTGTGGTGCGGCACGCAGGCGGGTGTGCTCCGCGCCCTCGCTCCTGTAACGTCCCCCTGACACCGTAAAACGGCTAGTGCGTCGATTCTTGGGGCTAGCTTCAGAGGCGACATAAAGATTGGCGAGCACTATATACAAGGTCACTTTTTGACCATCGTCCAAATTCATACTGGTGGCTTGGTAAGTGATCAGTATCATGCATCAATAACAATTTTGGTGGAATTCGTAAAATGAAAGATCGACTCCCCATAGTGATTCACTCGGGACTGGAACTGAATTTCTATGGGAAGCCGAAATTTCATTTTATGAATTTCACAAAAATTGTTACTGATCCAAGATACTGATCACTTATCAAGCCTCCAGTATGAATTTGGACGATGATCAAAAAGTCACCTTGTATAGGCGACTTATGTCGCCTCTTTACTCAATCACAGAGGAAGGAAATGGCGGCTATGTATATTATAATAAAGATGCGAAAATAGTCAAAGGCTATTTTGAACATGTGCAAGAAATCAAAAAGTCATTTTTGGATGCAAGGCGACTGGAAGTGAACAATCTGACATGGATTGTATAGAAAGCGGAGAAGAAATACGACCTTTGCCGAAGAATGGCGAAGATTCCTATGCCCATAAAAGTTTGTAAATTTCAGCCATTAATAAATACAAACATTTCGTACAAAGTTAGTTATTTAAAATTTTCTTGTAGTTATTCGTCATCCATCACCTTAAGGCGATGTGTAAAAGTATTAGCGTCCCAAAAAACTGATTTTTTGCTACTTTTCCACGAATCCGTCCCTCTCGCACTTTTCGCGAAAAAACCCTCAGTGCAAGAGGGACGGATCCGTGGAAAAGTATTTTAACAGATCCCTAGAAAAAGAATCCAAAAATAATATATTTTTTTTCAAAATAATACATTATTTACTGAAGTAGATATGTACGTTCTTAAAGTGTCGATTTTTTTTTCGTAGCGCCTTAAGGCGATGTGTAAAAGTATTAGCGTCCCAAAAAACCGACTTTTTACTACTTTTCCACGAATCCGTCCCTCTCGCACTGAGGGTTTTTTCGCGAGGGGGACGGATCCGTGGAAAAGTAGCAAAAAGTCGGTTTTTTATTTATATAAAATGTACTAAAGTTGCTATCAAAATTTCGTTTAACCAGGTCCTAGATACCGTTAAAACCCATCTTATAAAATATAATTGCAGTCCATATGTCATTCTAAATTGTCAAACCAGGAGAATTGGTGTCGAAAAAGACCTCATTTCAATAAATATTTCTATCGAGCCGAATTTCTCCAATCGCGTTTCTGTTTAACAGATCCCTAGAAAAAGATTCAAAAAATAATATACTATTTTATCAAAATAATACTACGAGTAGATATGCAAGTTCTGAAAGTGTCGATCTTTTTTCCCGTAGCAGTCACCTTAACAAGTTAACCATCTATCTCCACCCGTGGCTATTGTTGACACAAAGTCATACATCTTCAGCCCGTCTACATGATTTAACACTTTCACAACCAGTTTTATTGGGAGAAGTAAGTTATGTTACTGCTGCGAGCGATGCATGTATCTATTACTAAATTCCGTTTTGTGATTGGTCCGGTCTTTATTTTTTTTCATATGTAAATATGTATCTGTAACTCGTATTCTATCAATATTATTTATCTTATCACATCATTTCGCAGCCGGATCTCGAAAAACCCACCTTTTTCTAATTAATCGAAACAGAACAAATTTCAAATTTTTGAAATTCAAATTTAGAAAAACCAATGGATACTTTGAGATGGCAACATACACAATATATAGGTAATAAGGTTTTGTTAATGTAAGTTCTGTTAAGAAGATGGCATACCCTAGCAACTTTTTTTATTACCCGTATTTTATCAAAATAATACATTATTTACTAAAGTAGACATGCACGTTCTAAAAGTGTCAATTTTTTCCGTACTTTCTTGTATTTTAGTGCAAGAATCATCAAATACCATTAGTGGTTTCAAAGAATTAACCAATTTTACTTAATTTTAGTGTAAAAACAGCATGATTTTGAACAATATTTTCATTTTGTTCTTTTAATGCAAGAATAATTTTCAGAAATCATGTTTTTTCCTTGTGCTTTAAATAACACTACATATTATTTTCATAATTTTTAAACATTTCGTTTAAGATAAATATCGTTACCATTAAGAGTAATTTTCATTCGCGAAGATGGCAAGAGGCCCGACGGACTGACGCTCATCCCTTGGATGTATGGGAGGTCGCTGGTATGGGACGCCACATGCGTTGATACGGTGGCGGCGTCCTATCTCCAAGCGACCTCAGTCAGGGCGGGCGCGGCTGCGACATCGGCGGAGGGCTCCAAGAGGCGCAGATATGTGGCCCTAGGGGAAGGCTACATATTTGTACCTTTCGGTGTAGAGACCCTCGGGCCATGGGGACCAGAAGCGCGACGATTCTTTAAGGAGGTCTCGTCGCGCCTGATCGACACCTCCGGTAACCCAAGGGCTGGGGCATACTTTGCTCAACGGATTAGCCTCGCGCGATCCAGCGAGGCCGCCAGCCTCTTGGGTACTTTTCCTAACGATGGCGGTGATCTGGCCAGCATATTTTATTTAACTTAATTTTTAATAGGTGCCAAACATTTTCTTTTTTTTGTTTGTTAGTAATATTTATATTGTAGGTATATTTAGTTTTAGTTTTATGTCACATTAATGTATACATTTATAATTAATTTGTAATAATTAATTAGTTAAATTGTGTTATAATACATATATTTTCGGATGCCGCTGGAACAGGTGCCCTGGAACAGGCGCCCGCAGCAGGGCACCTGTTCCAAAGTCATCCGAAAATGTGATTAGCCATCATGCTGGGACGTATAATCGTTGGTGAAACGTGAGTATATGTGTACGATTGTATTTTATATATCTACATTTATATTGTAAAGTTTGTTTGTATGTAGGGGGTAATCTCCGGAACTACTGAACCGATTTAAACATTCTTTCAGTGTTGATGGTTACTCTTCACTTGGCCCTGAGGACGGGCAGTTCCCTAGGGATATATTAATTAATTACATTCGCGCAGGTAAAACCGCGGGCAAAGGGTCACTCTAGTATACGTATAAAAAAAACTAGAAGATTTAATGAACGGTTATTTATTGATAACTTTTGCCCGCGGCAAGTTTTTCACTTGCATTTTCCCGGGATACAAAGTAGCCTATGTCACTCTCCGGCCCATGAAATATCCCTATGCAAAAAATCACGTCGATCCGTTGCTCTGTTGCTTCATGAAAGAAGCACAAACCAACAAACCAACAAACAAACTTTCGCATTTATAGTAGAGGTACGGATATTGCGAATGAACTTCAACAAATCGTAAAAAGCTATAAACAAGTTGAACAAATCACAGTTAAACACATAAAAAGTTCACATATTTATTTGACCTTTTCGCTATGCGATCAATAAATCTGTTGAACTTTACGAAGATACCGAGATGAGCTTTTTTTGAAAGTTTCTTCAACAGACGAGTTTACTGCCCGCTACCAAAGTAGACCGTCTCTGAGTTGCCTAGTGCAGGGTTTCTCAAAGTTGGGTACGCGAACCCCTAGGGGTTTGCCAGTTAAGGCGCTCTTAACCCAGAAGAGTGTAAGGAGTAAAGAAAATAACCACACTTTTGTACTTTTTCGTTGTTTTTATCGGTTTTTAAATTGTTTAAAAATAAGGGATATGTTTATTAAAACCCACTTACGTGGTCGACCTAGAAAATTTAAAGAGCAATATTACCAGATATGTTTCGTTAATAAAAGAGTGGAATTATGGAAATGGCATGATTTGAAAGGTCTTATTACATGCTGTGTTCGTGAATTATTTTATCTGATCGTGTAACACATGCGTGTAAGACGTAGATAAAGGTTCGAACTATATTGCGTATTTTTTTTTGGAAGTTTTAGACGATATTTGAAAGTTCTATTTGACTTTGAAATTACTGATTTTGGGATAAGAGCGCCTTAATCGTAAGGAGTTCGTGACAAGATATACGTTATGGCAGCTGACTGGCTAGCTCGCGCGGGCAACGCGAAAATTTAACAAAATTGCTCCCAAAATCGACTCAATTTGCGACAAAAAACAAGCCCACCTATCACATTAACTAATTAACAATGTGACTGTATTATCTTTTATATTTAAATAAAAATCCTTCTATGGCAAGTTTTTTTTGGGTTCACAGTCGACTGGGAAACTTTACAGGGGTACGTGGGGCTATAAGTTTGAGAAACCCTGGCCTAGTGGTATAGTGGTTCGATAACTCGACAACTTAGGGCACATTTGTGTCCGATTTGCGTGGTTGGACCAATTTGTGCCCGAAGTGCGGCGATAGGGCTCCCACCCGGGGACGTAATGATGGTCGGTGAAACATGGGTGTACGAGTGTGGATTCTGTGACAAACGATAACACGTATACATGTATTGGATGCTTACCTATGAAATTGGCGAAATTTACTTACAGATCCATGATTTCATCATTCTTGTAATTCAATTTCCATTATTCGTTTTTGTTCGAAAGTTGATTTCAAGGCTTTACATCTACGTATACATTTTTTTTTTCAGTTTGATTATAAAAATTACATTTCATTTCCATGATAAAATTCGTAATGATTTTTTACAGCTGACACTTTTAAAAAATCAAATTGATGTTGCTGTTGTTAGCTTAATGTTGTCTCATTCATACACATAAGAATTTACATTAAAAGACTTTTTGCAACCCAGGATTTCTTCAGCTCAGAAAAGAGAGTTGGCAGGTTAGGTTAGAAGGTTATAGAATAGAATAGAATAATTTCTTTATTTAAGGCCCTACGCATCCAACACAATAATCGTATTAAGTAATTTTGAACTCAATGATACTGTCAGAAAGTCTACATTAGAACGCTCGCTTCGTGCGCTGCGAGCACGCATAATCGGTGAATTTGCGAGGTTTTTCTGGAATTTCTGAAAAAGTATTGAGAAATAAATAAAAATGGGTCAATAAGTGTCTTTAGTTATCTGTAAAGAAAATTCAGGAAAAGTTTTAGTTCTCTCCGTTGAACACCTTTGCTATAAACACATTTATTCGCAATTTGACGAGCTTACTTTGTGATTTTTTTCTATTGAGTGAAGTTAACTCAATTACGTTTTTAGATCAACTTGTGTTTAGAGTATATCCTCTTTTGTAACATATATTTAACTTGTATTTGAAGGAGATATCGAACTGACAATATTAATTTAAAAAAATGCTCATTTTGGAATGGCAGGGCCTTAAGGTGATATATCGTCCGTGCAAAGGTCCCCGTTACTCCAAGCGGAAAGACACGCAGTGCGAGAGGGACGGAATCGGGAAAAATTGACAAAAAGTCGGTTTTAAATTTATACGAAATTAACTAAAATAGCTATGAAAATTTTCATAACCAGTAATTTAGGTATTGTTAAAACCCATCTAAATAAATATTTTTGAAGTCTGTACTCACGAATTTCACTATGGAGACAACCCTCGAATCGCGAAAAAAAATCAGCTGTTCCATAGAAAAGTTACATAACTACCCGACCAAAATGTATGAAACAAATGATTTTTTTTCTCGATTTCTTAATTTGTTTTCATGAAAAGTTGTTCGTATGGACGAGTACTATCGCCAGTTTCCGGCTTCCGCAACTTTATCTTAGCACCCAGTATATCTAAATATGCGATTAATTTACTCCCCATTCCAGAGCGTCCCGATGAGACCCTAGCAAAATATGGCAGCCTCGGATTAGGGTTGCCAACCGTACTTTAAAATAAAGTATCTTACGTTATTTTGGGTCCCTGTACTTTATACTTTTGAATACCAATAAAGTACGTGAAAATACTTTATTTCAATCTTTACATAAAATTAGACGTAAACTGAAAACAAAAACAGAGCCGTAGAGAAATCCAAGGGAAAATGTATGACTTCCTTCATTGTGGATGAAATTTTCATGTTGTGCGTTTGTGTTTATGCAAATAGCACAAAAAATACAGTTTCACAAAAGGATTTGAGGATGTTAGTATGTAGTCTGGCCTTCCTAGTTCCTACCGTCCGCAGCTACCGTAACATTTTTTTCAAAAAATCTTTGAAGTCCCTTGAATAAAGAATACTTTTTTCCTAAAGGATCGTACTTTTTATTTACCTTCCCTGAAATCAGATATACTTTATGTCTTCTAAAAAAGTTGGCTACCCTACCTCGGATATCTATGATGGCAGCCCTACCCTTGTAGCCACGCAAATTGCTACTTATTAGCAGGGTTGGATTTCGTAGTATAATTGTTATACTATTTGTACAATATTTTCATGACATGTAGTATGTAGTATCGTAATGGAAGTATACTACGTAAAAATACCATAATTTTATCTTGAGGCCAACCGACTTGTTTTATTGGTTGAGACGTTTTGCTTTTTAACATTTACCCTACAATATAGGGAATTTCTGTGCGTTATGAATAATTTTAGTAAATTTTTTAAAAATTTCAATAACAAATAGGCTGTTTTATTAAATTATGAATATTTTTAGTAATTTTTTTAAAAATTTCACTAACAAATAGGCTATCTTTATTTCAATTCAATACAGAAATCAACGAAAAACGAAACGTAGTATAATTTTAGCGAAGTAGTATATTCTTAATTCCTATAGACAATAATTTTCCGAGGGTCTGAATTCAACCCTGCTTGTTAGCTACTTTTAAAAAGTTTTTCGACTTATTTTGCAAATGATCGATCAGACACCGAAGCTTCACTATTATATAACGGTTTACGCATTGTTACAAGAAACCCTAAAACTGTTTTGTGCAACTATTTTATTTTAGCAGCTTGCTTAGAACTTATTCTTGGAATCGAAAAATTAGAGGCCGTGAGCATAAGGCTGGTCGTACACTTGCGATTTTAATGCGGTGGTCGCTTGTGCTTTTGGGTTTATTATATTTATCTTCAATTCATGGAATGATTTTCATGATTATATTAGGAGCTTACAGAATCAATAGTAAAACAATTAAGTTACTGATAGATTTTGAAGCTATACCTATAGGTATCAATATCATGTGAATATGGTTACGGGGAATGATAAAAAAAATTCTCCCTTTACTAGAAATTGTACTTGAAGTGGTCCAGGCAGTAAGGAAACAAAAATGTTATTTTTTTTTCAAATTTCGTCTTAATGGTCATTAAAACCTTGTTCCTGATCACTAACCGAGTCTACAGTATGAATTTAGGCGGTTGATTAAATTTCAACTTATATCCAAATTGTGGAAGCCGAAAACTGGCGATATTTCTCCCTCATACAAACAACTTTTCGTGAAAAAAAATCTATTGTTTCATACATTTTGCTCGGGTAGCTATGTAACTTTTCTATGGAACAGCTGATTTTTTTTTTCGCTTTTCAGAGGTTGGCTCCATAGTGAAATTTGTTCGTATGGACGAGTACTATCGCCAGTTTCCGGCTTGCGCAACTTCATCATAACACCCAATAATACATAATTTAAATGAATTTCTTCCCTAATACAGAACGTGATAAATTAATCCGGATAAAAATCTTAGGTCTACCTCCAGCCTTAGTCCTTCGGCCATCCCTTTGTTCTACATAAACCTAAATTCGCTCCGATTCTGAACCAGCCGAACGAAACAGACCCAAATATTGTAGATTTGCAAAAAATCACCTTCATTGTGATACCCAGGCTGCATTTGACACAAATGTACAACACATTTGTGATTAAATTAAGCCTCTATTACTATGACATAAGCATCTATTTTGACCTAGCAAGTGTTCCCTTCACCAAAATCAGAAGACCTCCGAATGCTATCTGGGTTCGGTGTCGGGGTTCAATTTTTGGGACAGGAGCGAGGGGAGAGGAATGTCTAACTAAAATGGAGATTACTTCTTAGTATGAAGATATTGTACTCGGGTTTTTCCAGGGTGATATTTTGGGGTAGAGGGTAGGTTGGGTGCGGGTAGACTTTGCATCCGACGATGTGCTGCTGAATAATTTCTGGCAAATGAAGGTGTAGAATTGACCCCTAGAAAACATTGCAAGTCTTCGATGACGTAATAGTTTTCAAAATGTTTTGGTGATTGACTCCAGACTTTTAAAGTGAATATTTTTTTCGCTTTTTAACCGTTTTGGTAATTGACGTAATATGAAGAGGTCAAACACGCCCGACCGATCATATTATGATCAACCGTTTATAAAGAAAAATTTCATCAAAACATTTGGTAATTTTGGACATGAAATGTAGCCAATCGTGTTGTTACATGCAATTATGTGGGCAGACGTTGTTGCAGTCAAACACATGGGCGGAGCTGTGGTTAATTGTTGAAATGGCCAGCAAATTAAACTGGGTAGATAGTAACTTGATTTATAGGCTATTTCTAAAGAGACATGTTTTTAGACTTTTTAATCTAAGCTAGGAATTATCCTCAACTGACTTTTATTGCAATGGATTAGAGTTGCTTTATATTTGCTAGGACAAAGACGCCGCGCCGTGTGATTTTACTGTTGGTGCAATATTTTGCAATTGCTCTGAGCTTTTGGTTGACAGGTCGACTTTTAAATTTTCTAATTACTTGTCAAGTTGCTCAATTTCAAAAAGTATACGAAGTCTTTAGGAATGTTTTGCAAGTTTTCAGCTCACAATCAATATTCACTGGGTCCAAAATATAATTTTCACCTAACAAACAGTTTCTGAATCATGCAAGCATGAGTCACGTACTTTTGTAATTGTAAAATACCACGTGGTGGTCGTGGTATTTTACAATTACAAGATTTTAAGAAGTAGCCTGTATGCGTACACGCAGGTAGACCGGGATGGACGACGGTTTGAATGTCGAATATCGTTGTGTTGCCAGCTAGGGGAGAAAAATACACCGGAATGCAAGGGTTGATATTTATTCAATGAAATTTGTTGTTTTCATGTTACGTTTTCTTACAAAATAATTGTATAAGGGTTTCGAGTTAGTAGCTTATATTGCTCCAATCGGCACTATTAAACAAATAAAATAAAGTTCTTAAACATAAAATTGTATGGCACTGTTAAAAAGGACAGTGACTCAGCATAAGTTCCTATACCAAAGGCATTAGGAATGCTGTTATTCTGCCACCACCATTAAAAAGAAAACATACTTGATTAACTTACTATTTACTTTAACTGCTTATTAATTACTATATTGCATACATATAAATAGCTATATTCGAATTAAGAACAAAATCTGTGAATATTCTGATAATGTGACTTTGCGTGATATAGCCTAATTCATATTGGAGACTCGGTAAGTGGTCAGGACCAAGGTTCCATGACCATATCTGTGATAAACGCAAAATCAAATTTGGGCTACCTATACTAATTGACACAGCGTTGTTCTTTAACCCTTAAATGCTATACGGGTCCCAAACTTACTTTTGTTAATAACTCAAACATCGGATTAGCTAACACCTTGTACTTCCCAAAACAAAACCATCCTAATTTGTTATTGCCAATCGATCAGTAATACGAGATTCATATGTATTTTCATTGTTTCCGAGAATTACGTAAACTTGGGTCCATACGGACGCAGAATATTAATAGTGGGTGTAAATAATTAAAGTATTTTTTTATTCTTGCTACTATAATAAATAATAATAAAATATTTATTTTGCTCATTCTTACTGTTGTTTTGATTTTTTTTTGAGGTTATATAATTTTTATGACATGTAAGTATTTTTGGTTTTCCCTTTTGTAATTGGAGTTTTCACTTCGGTTTTGGTTTTCTTACGTTATTCTTGTGGTACAGTTTTGTGTGAACAGTATTACATTGTTGATGTTATAGTTTAATTTACATGAAAAGTATTACATAAAAGTGACATGACGAAAATAACGGGTCCGTACGGACCCAGAATAGTAATAGTGTAGTATGAAAAGAGGTATAGTACTTAAGGGTTAAGCAAGTAGCGAACTCCAATCGAGTATGCTATAAATAAAAACATAAATTCAACATATAATTTTAAACTAAGGTCATAGTATTGACATATTTCATATGCAAATATACATGGAAATAATGAATTTTTGGATAGGATTAGGATAATAAATTGCCAAATAAATGAATGCTTGTATATTTATAGGAAAAGTCATTTATTCTGTTCCAGTAATTAGCTTGTTGTTTCAAAGTAGGTCAACTGGTTCCATATGTATGAACTTGATATAGATTTGAGAGTTACTTATGTTATGTTAGTAGCCTTGATGTGATTAATTCTATTACAATCTTTTTCTTAGATTGTTTAGTTCAAATAATAAGGTTTCATCATTTATTAATCATAGTTATCAGAGTATGAATGGGAATAACCATTACAACTAACAAAATTTCTATAACCATGTGCGGCAAAGATATAACCCTTGGAGATTCCCCACATTACTACAAACGAGTTCTCATCTGACAACACTATCGGGAAGTTCAGGAACCACTTCCCAGAACGATAAAGGGCCTCGCGGGGGAGCGGCCCGAGGAAGGAGAGGAGCGACAGCTGCGCGCGCGCTGCCTGCCCCCGCCCGATTTCCCGCACTCCGTCGCCGGCCGTCGCGCAAGGCAGACGCGCGCGTTGTCTTAAGAAAAAGAAAAACCGCGCGTGATCGTTTCCCTACATCCGTGCCTGTGTGTTGAACCACTGAACTCGCTAGTTTCAGCGTCCGAGCAGAAATTCGAAGATCAAGGACAGTGCGGAGGCGCGGCACGAAGCAAGGAGCGGTTCTCTTTGTCCGGGAGGCCCGTATGGCTGGGCGGTGACTGGTGCTATATTCGGTACGTGTGCGATATTGCACCAGTCCCGGCCTATCCAAGCGGGCTCCCTCGCCGGGGACCGCTAGGCGACCGACGGCCGGCAGCATCCGCGGCTAACGGGACCCCAGCCAGCAGCAGGTCGTTACTCCGGAGCCGAGCGGTGGTCGTGCCTAGGACGCGATTCGGTGTAAACGTTGTGTTTTCTGATCACATTGCACCAATCCCGGCCTGCATGCGACCACCGCCTTCTGCTGGCTCCCGGAGACAGGTTTGATGCTGCACGTGGCGTCGGCTGGTATTTGTAAAGGTAATCGACCGGCATGAGCTTTGTTAGGCTCTTCCGTGGTGTTTCTTTTGTTAATGACCGTTATTTTTGTGAGGGTACTTGTTTAGTTGCTTCAAATTCCGTTTGTCCGTTATTTTTATCAAAAAAATCGAGGGTAGTTTTACTCTTTCCGCTTGGGGAAGTTTCTAAACATCATCTCATAACTGGCTTGAGAGTACGTAGTAGGCTGTTATTTCTTCTGTGCTTGAGGTTGTACTGGTAAAAGTAACGATTCGATTCAAGTTATCAAAGTATAATCAACTTTCGAAAGTATACACGAAAGAAAGCATAGACCCACTTCCACCAACAATTTGACCTCTGTTAACATTAATCAGCCATAGAAAAAAAATGACTTGGTACTTCAAAAACTTAATTATTATTACTTGAAATACTTGTTTGTTTATTTTAGTTAAACTTTATCACTTCCTGTCAAGATAAGTATGTCAAATCATTGTCGCACCTAAGTAAATTCTTTTGCTCTATGTGCACAGTGAAACCTCATAACTTTAACCTCTTTCGTAAGATAAAAGATGGCAGATCATGCGTATGTGTGGGCACAGGCAGCCTCAAGAATCGGGCGGACCGGTTTGTTTCGTAAATCGTAACATATGTAGTATATCGGGTCTATCTATATGTGTAACAGTCACTGGTGAAGGACAGACCGAGGGACCAGGCGATCTTTGTTCTGATACGGAACTTTCGAAAATGGCGGGAGCCAACAACGCTCAAGAAATTCCAGACTTTATGTCGGCATTTAGGTTGTTTCTCGTGTTGTTTTCCTACCAATCAATGTTTTATTGATACGTTCATCTGTAGCCTTCAATGTGTCTTCTGATTTTATGATATTCACTTGAAAATTATCTTCCTTTCCTACCTTGTTTAAAACGTTTATGCGATATGCGAAAAAAATACGGGTGTTTCTTTTATGTGTATTTCATAAAATACACGGAAAATTATAATCAGTTTCTGGTATATGCATCTTGACTATATAATCTAGGGTTTTTAAATTGGAAAACATGTTTGGATAAGTTTTCCTCGATAGAATTAATTGTTGAAATGAGGTCTTCAAACACACTTTTTCTCCTCGTTTGACGAATAGTAACCATATACAGAACTCAAACATATTTTATTAGATGTGTTTCAACAATATATAGAGATTTGATATTTGAAATTTTGCTAGCTATTTTAGATTTTTTATAAAAATTATAAAACTAACATTTTTTGCTTTCGTCCTGAATCCGCCCCTCTCGCACTGCGCTATTTTTCGCTTGGACAGTGACGAAAATAAAATTCGCATAGCCTCTTAAGTGAGAGATCTATAAATAATAAACATTATCATCACTAATTCGCGAAAATGCAACAGCATCATTCTTCCCCATCATCATTTCTTGGTTTTTGATCCATTTACAAGCCCGTCTTCTTCAAAGGCATTTCATTTGATCGCCTTTCAGCTCTGCACGAGAATTTGCAGTACCCACTTCACTTGGCCAGTACTCGTTTTAACAGTTATCCGATTACCAGGTGCTATACGTACTAGACTTATATATATTCCTTACCAGTGACTTCCTGTTTGAAACAAGGCATTTTATCGTGAGAATTTTAATTTTCTATTTTATCTTTGGTATTCTCCTACGCTATGAAATGAAATTTATTGTCAAAAAACCAGCGAAGTTCTGTATTGTGGATGATAAATTTAATTTTGTCATTTTCTTTCGTGAATTTCTATTTTTCCTGTAATCTTTACGTAAACACATTAGCCTACCATGATTTTTTTCATATTTTTTAGTTTTGGAGATAAGGGGGGGGACATACAAATTTTTTAAGGTTTTTCAAGGATCTCTCTATAGATTTTTACAATCAGCTTTTTAATACCTACAATTTGATACCTACCCATTTTTATTTTTACTAAATATTTTATTTCTTTTTTATATTTTTCATTTGTGCTCAATTTTTTTTAATCGCTGATTTTCCTGTAATTGGCCAGTAATGATCTGATTTTTTTTCATAATTTTCGGTCTACCAGTTTTCGATATAACGGAGATAATTTTTGTGGTTTTTTAAAGATATCTCGAAATCAGTACCAGTAAATACCTATAGTAAAACTATATATTTTTACAATAATATCTACAATTTGATATCCATATTGTATTTTTAGGATAATATTTTTTATTTTTCTCACTTTTGTTTTTCAAATATTTTTGACAATTTAAAATTTTTCATATTTTTTTTACACCGTGATAGGTATGTGGACAGATTAATGCTATTTTGGCGCAAATTCATGTCTTTATCTTTAACGGTGTTAAAGTTATGATGCTGTGACATAAGGACGGACGGACAACGGAGTCTCACCATAAAGGTTCCTTTTGTACCTTTTAGGTACGGAACATTCAAAAAGGCCCACCCGCGTCGGTACGCCGACAACCATGAAGGCATACCTACCTACCTATTGTAGGGAACCATACATCCACATTCTTTATTTTAAATTTGTATCTCCTTGTGATGGATAAATCACCAAGTGTATATACAATTTTATTTCTATCATACTTTCGTAATTAATTTTAATCTCAATTTTGTGTAATAGCTGCTTTTTCGCGAAAAAGCTGAATAATCTCGTATGATCGCGTAATAGTAAGACTAATAGTTTACGTCATAATTCGGTTTTTCCACGAAAAAGTGGCGTTTTAATTAAAAAGCAGTTTTCGCCATTTTGACCCAGCTTGATATAGGTAGTAGGTATATAACTTTGATTCAATTAAATCTCTTCATATTTACATGTATAAATAACACTACCATGTATGTAGATGTAGGTAGTTGGTATTATTATTTTTCCTTCCGTATAAATTACTCGAGGATTGGTTACCTTGCTATATAGTTCCTGGTTAGGAAATTTCCTTAACATAGAAGTGAGGATCAATCAACTCGAGTCCTTTCTTGCTACGTGAAGCCGATTTTTTCATTTTTTTTTCTATCGTGCAAAATTTCTTTATTCGTGTTTTTATTTTACCCAAGACTGCAATGAGCAGGCATAATGCATTTGGGGTTAGAAGTTCTAATGTTTATTACCCTCCTGTATGTTTGTGCATTTCATTGTTACCTTGTATTTCTAGAACAACTGAACTAATATTAAGACTGTACCTGAGCCTAGAGCATGACCAACTCCAGGATATCTAGGATTTGTTTGAAGAAATTCGGACTCTCCTTGTATTGAAAAAAATATATTTGGTTTATAAATTTTTTCTCTAGGGATCTTACGTATAAACAATGTACTAAGATTTATACTTTTGTCAAAAAAAAATGTTTTGCAACCTCTTTTTTTGGTTTTTAAACGTTCGCTTCAAGAACGCGGTTAAGAGCTCAACTTGATTTTTTTTTTCATAAAATACCTAGGTAATAGAAATATGAAGGTACATCACCTAAATTCAATGCTTTTTTCCCCACAAAATATTTCAGTATCAGCTAAAAACACACCAATTTGTTGTTTCGCTGCGTGATCACTAGTATTACGCGTCCAAGAAAAAGAGGCCAAAGAGCCAACATATAATAGCCTCTATGAAAAGCAAATAAAGTCTTTGCCATTAGACTTATTGTGCTGGACGGGTAATAAAAAAAGTTGCTAGGGTATGCCATCCTCTTAATTCGTTTTTTTTTTTTTGCAAATGGCTGGTATTATATTATCAAGGAAGGTTTATGGCTAGGTATTATCGTTTCTGCCATTAGAGGGCGCTGCAGTAGAAAACTACTCTTAAATTGTCTAAACTTCTCTTTAAATATCTGCCTAGCGGTCGGTGGCGTGCACAGAACTTTTTGCTGGAAGAGCAAACAATTGGTCAAGAACATCGATAAAAAAAAAAATATGAAAAAATCTAAATATCAATTTGAAAAAAAAAATGTATGACTCCAGGGTAGACCATGTCTATCTACCCTAGAGTGAAAATTTCCAATACAAACTTTCTTTTTTCAAGTTGATATTTAAATTTTTTCATATTTTTTTTATTGTTATTCTTGACCAATTGCTTCTTTTTCCAGCAAAAAGTTCTGTGCACGCCACTGCTAGCGGTAAGAGATATAGTAGGGATATGGTGTTAAAAATAATATTTTAAAGTAGTTTGTTCCAAGATAAAAAATCAGAGCCTAAACAAAAACAAGTTACGGTTTGAAAATAGCGGGAAAAGGTGAATGTGCTCCGATCGGGCTGAAAATTAATATATTTATTTAGTTTGAATAAGGAAAGAGTACAGTCTATAATATAAAACATACAGGATAAGAACACACCAAATGAAACACAGATCAAAAAAGTATTCACAGACTAACAAAACATAATGAACAATTATACATAATAACACATAATGACAATAATCAGTACAATAAACCAGTTAAAACAGTAAATTCTATAAATATCAATGATGTTCTAAATAAAATGTCATTGCAAATTATGATAATAACAAGTAATAACTAATTAAGTAATAAACAAAGAACACACATGAATCACATAAAAGAAATTATTTAAGGCCCTTAATACCGCCAAATGGGTACTTTCTAAAGCCTACTCCTCTTTTATGGCCTAACCAAAAATATTGAAAAAATGTATTATGGATTATCAACTCTAGGACAACATATGCAACATTTTCCTTTTTCGTACCACTAAAACTTCTATATGAAACATTTTTTCAACTGAATGGTGTTTTTTTGCTTGAATTTCCTACTGCTCCTAAGCGGCTTAGGTGATTTAATTCATTTATGCTTTGATAAATGGATAAACTTAATAGCTATAAATATGACATAGAATTATTCAATCGAACAATGACGCCCATGTGAAAAGTATTATTTTCTCCTATTTTGCCCTTTCAAGGACGCAGTGAGCGTCGTAACAGCCACCACGCATTGTGCACTGATTTGAACTTTATTTCAATGTCGTTTCCGTTGATATTCATACAGACAAACATCGAGCTGCTAATTTGGCGACGGTAATCGCCTTAAGTACAATGTTACAATAAAAGCATTGACGTACTAGTAGGTCAATGACGTTTCTCAAAATTTCATTGACTTTTTGTCTGTTACGACTAGAGATGAAACGGATAGTGATTTGGCCGGATACCGGATACCGGATATCCGGCGAGGCACTAGGCCGGATAGCCGGATATCCGGCGGCCGGATATCCGGCTCAAGATATGCGTTTCGCACTAATTGAGCAAGTCTAAATATTACGCACCAAGGTGCGTGCGGGTGCAAGTGGGCGAGATTATTCTTGCATTTTTTAAATGAAGATCATTTCTAAATGATCGTATCACAATCATACAAATGCTGGTTTGCAAACGCGAAACAATTTCCGATCCTAACGAAATTTGTAAATATGTATCTTTTGTCTCCTTGGAGTGGTGTATACTGTATATAAATGGACAGGTATCTTTAAATGTAACCGCGTAATATACTGTTCATACTGAACAAATTTTCCAAAGTAACATATTGAAAAAACAAAATTGAACCTGCCCGCCCAGTGCCCTTTCAAAATTTAAAGTAGGTTTTCAAAATGAGTTTTCAACATGAAAATATTTTTTCATTTCCACAAGTATCTTTCTTTGGAAAAGTTGTTTAGTATGGTTTCACTATGACCATGTGTTTTTATTAAAATATACATGTTGAGTTACATTCGGTATATTGTGAGAGCAAAAGAAGCTGGTGTAATGTATGAAGAAAAGCATTAACGTTTATTCCCAAAAATTGATGTAAAGCTTGTCTTTATCTACCATAGCTCAATTCTTATTCACTTTATGTATTAGAATTTAGATTATTCAATCATTGATACAACTATTTTGTGATTTAAACGACTTTTTGTATGTTGAGTTAAGTATCCGGTATCCGGCCGGATACTGACTACTATCCGGCCGGATACCGGATACCAAAAATATGGCCGGATAGGCCGGATACCGGATAGTAACCGGATATCCGTTTCATCTCTAGTTACGACACCCTGATGAGATATCCACATCTGAAAATTCCTTGTTATCAATGAACAAAGCCTTGGCTTCCGTACTTTGTATCATTACGAATATAAAAAAGTTACTTATAGAAGATCAATCTTTGCTAATAAAGGTGAATCAATTTGATTATTGAGGTCCTCGACCAATGAGACGATTCTGAAGGGTGTCTATAAGTTTGTCTGCAAATAGATACTTGCGGTCTAAACTTCAACCGTGTTACTACAAAACGGTGTTTAACTTAAGACAGTGTTTAAATCTGTTGTTGTCGCCTTTTCTTTCATATTGTTAAAGAGCGACAGCAACAGATTTAAACACTGTCTAAAGTTAAACACCGTTTTGTAGTTACACCGCAAATATTTTATTAACTTTGGGATCTTCTCAATCGCATCAATCAACCAATGTGTTATATAGACTTCATTTTCAGAAGGTTTAAAATATACAGTTACAAGACACAGTCAAGAACGTATAAACATAAAAGTAATTACATTTCACATAGTAGGGTTTGAAATATAATAAAATGTAATAGTAGATCGAGCTGGATTGTTGTGCTAAGTTTGATATTTTTGCTTTATATTGTAGATTTTAATATGTAGATTCAAAATATTATCTTAGATGCCATTTTTTCTTTCACATTTTTTGGTAATTTTCACCATGGCGCTTCCCTCACACAATGATACGAAATCACAATTAACAGAGTAGATAGGGAAAAAATGACTACAGGTTTTTTCTGAGGCTGAAGGCGGAGTCTGAGAGGGTTGACCGCTTTAGATTTAGTTTAGGCACAGTATTAGGAAAGGTGCAGTATTAACGTCTTCATATAAACTGCCGAAAACCACGACGCGCTTCCAAAAATCTCAGCGTAGTGGTGGTAGTGGGCACTGGGCGGCCCTAGTGCGTGTTTACGTAACGAGCGGCCGTAGGTAAATTATTCCAAGGAAACTGCAGACAAAATACTGTTCTTTCTTATACTATGATTTAGGTGTATTGTGGACAAAAAATCTATAATTTTTAGTTAATTAATTGCAGATGAAAGCTCTTTTTTAACATATCAAAATAATGTGTATTTGTGCCCGAAGTACGGTGATAGGGCTCACTCCATATCATTTTGGGACGTTGCATACAATCGTCGGTGAAATCGGATGTTACGTCAGTGAAAGAGGATGTTACGACTAGTGCAAGTCCACATTTGGAATAAACGCACTCTTACTAATAATAATATTTTGGGATGATATATTTTGTTAGTCTGCTTTCAGTCTAAAGCTTTTCAAGGTTATTTTAAGATTTCAAAAATTAAATAATGTACTTTATTTTCAGAAGTAAGAATACCACGTAAACATTTTTCTGACAATAAATTAAACAACCATTTTAGTTCGAAAAGGATCCGGCCGCGCACACCGGCAACCAGACATCCACACCGTCGCTGTTGGAGACAATCTTCAAGCCGGTGCGTGACGGGTACCGGGCGCCGCGTGCCGGGCCGTTTCTAGCGAAAAAAAAAAAATGCATTTTTTTTTTCAGACTACGTCATTTTAGGACATAGTTTTCATTATTTTGGTATATATTAACCATTATTTTTTCATAATTTTTTATAGCATTGTCCGATGACCTTGTCACTTGAGAATTTTAGACATTATATGTACTGATTATGTTGTGCGATTGTAAAAAAAAGTGGTCTGTCTACTCATCTGTCATCTAGCTGTCAAATTAGTCTGAAGCAAATTATTATAAATTTATCTTGATACAAAGGACACATTTCTAAACAGCCATTACTGAAGTGACGTCACACGAGGGCAAATGGAAGTTGCAGCCTTTTCGTAAAAATATTCATCATCATGAGGTTTTTTAGATCGAAAATGATGATGATGATGATGATGATGATGATGATGATGATGATGATGATGATGATGATGATGATGATGATGATGATGATGATGATGATGATGATGATGATGGTGATGATGATGATGATGATGATGATGGTCTCCAAGCCGACACGGCTACGGCGACTGCTATTGGCGAGGGTGTGATGGGCTTCGCTGGTGTGCCGATAGATCGAAAATACGGCTTATTTAACCTAAATCTCGAAATGGTTTTTGGAATTAACACACCTTAACATAATTTAATCTATGCCTATTCAAAAGTGCGCGCGTTATATTTAAATTCATTAAATATATTCGGTCTAATATCAACTCATTTTTATATCGAGTCATTCTCTTCTCTCTCTTTCTATGTAAGCTTATACAAGACATGTACGCGACCACTGCTATACCAGAGAATATAAAGTATTACATATTCTGAATACACCACCTGGAATATCATCTCTCCATTTCATTTACTTGAGCTATCCCGTCAGAACTCCCGTCCAGAACACCAGGAACACCGGGCACTGACTCCCCAACAGTCTCATTCCCACTAAAACGTATAATTTCAGAGGGGGATCCCTGTCATCATCCATCGTCATCCATCAGCCTAGTTCGTCCACTGCTGGACTTTGCCACTCTCGGCGGTCATCCTGGAAGAATTGCCCATACTCACACACGCTGGGCAGACGGGTTGGTGAGCGCGGTGCCGGAACCCTCGCACCAGTGACGTCGCTACTCGTCAACAGTCTGTTCCATATAAGGCCCGGCTATTAGGGATGGATATACCGCGTGTAGCCAACCCTACAGTTTTAACTGTAGTTTTACAGTTTTTTGGAAATCTTCTCTTTTTTTATTTTAGCTAGCGCTATCTATTTTATTCGCTGCATAGGTACTTTGCACATGAAATCAGAAATGATTATTTTTTCATCAACATCAACAGAAATAAGCCAGATTCCAAAAAAAAAAATGGTACTTACTGAAAATTAAGAAGATTTACAAATTCAAAGTGAGATTTAAGCTGAAAATGTTGTGAAAACCGGAAATAGCACTAGAAGCTCGTAATCAATCAGAAACATACGAGTATTTTTATATAAAATATATCTTTGTTTTGTTTATAATCCTTCTCCATATGCTTTTGTCATTAATACTGTAAAAAAAATACAAAGTAAAGCTGTAGATTTCACGTTTTTTAAATTCATATTTACAGTTTTCTACAGTTTTTTTTGAGCTTGTTTGCAGTTTTTCTCTAGAATAGGGTTGGCAACACTATTACCGCCATCCATTGGTCCCAGGCATGGTGGGCCTCCTATGGTAGGTAGGTGGTAGAGCTGATGCCAGGCTCGACTGTGGAGGTACCACCATCTTACTTGGAGACCCCCTCGAAGTAATTCGGGGGAGAGTTAGAGGACAGCTCACAGGCAAAAAACCAGGAGGTCCCCTGTCAGACGACTGTGAAAAGAGAAAAAGAAACTAGTGGTGTCGTGGGACACCCGGTTGGAATGAAGTTTCTTTCGCTACTGATGCGCAGTCGCGCACGTTGCACGAAGGGAATGCAATCTTGCAGGATTACGAAAACCGAATCTTGCCAGATCTTGTTATTTGCGCTATCTCGCAATTAGCGGGTAAATGAATTTTTTTATGCTAAAAAATGTAGTTTAAAAAAAATTATATCAAAACTAGATCATTAATAAAATATATATATATTTAAAACAAAAATAGTAACATTATACACACATATTACTTACATAGAACATAATAACAAGTGTAATTAATGATTTATATAAACCGCTCACCTCAATGTTATGATCGGGACAGCCGACCAGTTTCAGCAGATTTAGACTGCCTTCATCTGGGCGAGTGAAGACTTACGCGACGACGTTACGCCTCACAATTCTATAAGTGTAATTAAATTACTGTAAATTAAAATAATACAATACAATGCCAATAGCAAACTATCAGATGGCAAATTTTTGCGCAATTTAAAAAAGGTTTGTCTTTAGTATAGACAGTCAATGGTGAAGACTGATAATCTGCTTTTTGTTAGCGTGCTGAAGAAAATGCCCTTTCCGATTCCACGCTCGTTGGAATAATCAGATACTGTCATAGGCAAACTGTTGGTAATTTTCCTCTTGATCCGCCATATTCAAAGAGGTGTATTCCTTTTTTGATGAGGGATTCAAGTGTCGAAATCGAGGAGTGCAATGGAACGTTTATATGACGTCAGGTTATTACGGTACATTGTACGTGTGGCACGTTGTCGCTTAAGAGGTAATGCGAATTTTATTTTTGTCACTGTCACTCCAAGCGAAAAAACGCTCAGTGCGAGAGGGGTGGATTCAGGGCGAAAGCGAAAAATGTTAGCTATTTCAATTAAAAAAAAAAAACTGAAATAGCTAGCAAATTTTCAAATATCAAATCAAATTGTTGAAACACACCTCATAAAATATGCTTGAGATATGCTGTATATGGTTCCTATTCGTCAAACGAGAAGAAAAAGTGTGTTTGAAGACCTCGTTTCAACAATTATTTCTATCGAGGAAAATTTATCCAAACATGTTTTCCAATTTCAAAACCCTAGATTATATAGTCAAAATGCATATACCAGAAATTTATTATAATTTTCCGTGTATTTCATGAAATACACAGAAAAGAAACACCCGTATTTTTTTCGCATATCGCCTTAATTTCGCAAATCTTGCGAGATCTTGCATTGTTTCCGATGCGAGATTGATCTTGGTAGATCGGTCGATGCGATATATCGGTATTTCGAGATCTCGGAATACAGAGATTGCATTCCCTAGTTACACGTCTATACTACCTTCATAGAATAAACTACCACTACAGTGATATACCTATACATATACTTCCGTTTGTATTACACACACACACACATACTATAGCAAGTGTCTTGATGGTCGAAGTCATTCTTTTTTAGGGTCCCGTATCCAAAGGGTAACCAACGGGACCCTATTACTAAGACTCCGCTGTCCGTCTGTCACCAGGCTGTATCTCATGAACCGTGATAGTTACAGTTGAATTTTTTACAGGTGATGTAATTCTGTTGCCGCTATAACAACAAATACTAAAAAACAATAAATAAATATTTAAGGGGGCTTCCATACAGCAGACATGTTTTTTTTTGCCGTTTTTATAGATAACACGGAACCCTTCGTGCGCGAGTCCGATTCGCACTTGGCCGGTTTTTTTCGACCCTATTACTAAGACTCCGCTGTCCGTCTGTCACCAGGCTACGTTATGAACCGTGATAGTTAGACAGTTGAAATTTTTATAGGTGATTTAATTCTGTTGCCGCTATAACAGCAAATACTAAAAAACAATAAATAAATATTTAAGGGGGCTTCCATACAGCAGACATGTTTTTTTTTTGCCGTTTTTATAGATAATGGCACGGAATCCTTCGTGCGCGAGTCTGATCCGCACTTGGCCGGTTTTTTTCTGCTCAGCTCTCATTCGTTTTTGGAGTGTAACCTACGACAAAGAATTCCGTTCCAAAAAAATATATATACAACGTGTAACAGAAAGGTGTAACCATATTTCAAGAGCTTTTTCAGTCAATGGTATTGAACAACTTTTACTATGGAACAAAACCTGTACCTCGAAAAAAAAATCAACTTTTTTCATAGAAAAATGCAATGCCGCTCGGCTGAAATGTATGCAAGGGCAGATTTTTTTTTTGATATTTCAAGGTTGGTTCCATAGTAAAAGTTGTTCTATCTATACCATTGACTGAATAAGCTCTTCAAATATGGTTACACCTTTCTGTTACACGTTGTATATGAAATCTCAGAAAAACATTCACAGAAAAAAAATAGTTTATACATGCTAAATATACATAAGTCAAATTCGATTACCGTGTAACTGTCCATCTATTTACTTTAGCATGCACGGGTAACGATTTGCTTTCTCGTTGCGCTGATGGATGTGATTGCTTGAACTCGACTCGACTGTCCGTCCGTCTGGCCGGGATTAGGGTTACCATACAACAAGAATTTTCCTGACATGTCAGGAATTCTGACCCTTTGTCAGGAAATCAGGAAAAAATTGCATTTGTCAGGAATGTTTGGAAGAGAAAGAATAAATGCTAAAAATAATACTGTTACTGAGTCACGTTGTTTTTATAACAAAAACAGTTCAAAATCGTGCCGCTTCTGCATTCACATAAAACATAAATTAAAGTTACAGGAAATTAACTGAATTATCAGGAATTTTGTCAGGAATGGATCTGGTAACCCTAGCCGGGATGGGCCGGGGCAATCATCTCTCCAAGTGTTTTGTTGCTCTACTCAGCTGCGACAGTGAACTTGAGCAACTTCCTGCATATTGGTGTCGATTCGGTAAAGCACATCTTAACTTATTTGACAGGACTAAACTTAATTTAACTGTTCTGTCCTTGTAGTCCTGTCAAATAAGTTAAGTCGTGTTATGTCGAATCGACACCATTGACTATTTCCCTAACTCAAATACAGTGTGTCCCTCATACAAGTGCACATCCGAAAAGGGGTGAAACCTTATTTTATCGACAAAAATTTATTTTTTATTTTTTTAGAAAATCTGTTTTGTAAATTTACGTTTTAATTTTTTTTTTGCCTATCATGGAGACTATGTATAAAATATGTCATAACTTTTGATCTATCGCGAGTAATGCAATTAAATAAAACTGTTATAATTCTTAAGAATAGACGTTGCATACCAAATCAAAAACAAAACATAATCAACTACCATTACCATAAAAATAATATCCTAAAAGATTATTTCTTTAATTTTTCCGTCTTTTTTTCAGTAATAGTAATTTTTTTCAAAATAATGTCCCCGTTTCACTATACTTTTATTCCTATTTATCATTGCCTATTCCATTATATTTCTAACAAAAAAAAAAAACAACGTTTTATCATAGATACAATATTTTCTACGAGCGGTTAACCAAAGGCACTGCGCTCGCGTCCCATACAAAGATACCCAGGTGGAGTACTTTTTCAAGATTAAAAAAAAATATTAAAAAAAAAATTTTCTTTCGATATATTTAGATCTAGTTTCACCCACTTTCGGATGTGCACTTGTACGAGGGACACACTGTATATCTACAAAGTACTAGTTGTGCAAAACCGGTGATGCCGCGATATCTAAATCAGTTATTAATTATTATTGTATTGATACCAAAATAATCAATTTTTTAATTGTTTGTCCGTCTGTCTGTATGTATGTTCCGTTTTAACTCGAGAACCACTCGACGCATTTGGATGCAGTTTTATTTATTATCATTGTAGTGTTGATAAATGTGGCTATAAGGGGTGTTGATGAAATCCGCCCAAGCTAAAAACGGGGCAAGGATTAAATAAACTCTGTTTATTATGTAACGAACCGGACTGAACCGGAATTTACCGAGAATGTTGGCAATGGCAACATAGACGCAGACGTAAACAGAACAGTCAGTACTGTTAAAATAAAGTAACATTTTAAAGTGACACCTTACACCTTGACCCAACTAAGAGTTCCAAGTAACCGATTGCTAAGCAAGACTCAAAGCGCCAGTGCCGGATCCAGGAACACATTTTGGGGGGCCAGCCTCTCAAGAATTCGCTTAGATTAAATTATAATTAAAAAAAAAAAAAATTTATTCACAGAAAAAAAACAACGTTACATTTTTTATTGTTTCCGCCGAACTTTAAAAAAGTTTATTGGCAGATGTTACTCTCTTAACTTAACTACTAGCCGACTAACTAAAGTTACACAGATATAATTTTTTTTTAAATTTTAGTTGTGTAGATGACTAAAATAATAATTAATAACTGATTTAGATATCGAGGCATCACCGGTTTTGCACAACTAGTAATTTGTAGATATACGTATTTGAGTTAGGAAAATAGTCAATGGTGTCGATTCGGCGCAACACAACTTAACTTATTTGACAGGACTAACCTTATTTTAAGCGTCCTGTCTTTTTCTTTCTGTATCGAAAAGACAAAGACAAGACGTTCAAAATAAGGTTAGTCCTGTCAAATAAGTTAAGTTGTGTTGCGCCGAATCGACACCATTGCCAATTTTACTGTGATAATTGTACTTGCTAGGAAAAGAATAGTTATTTAATTTTACAACATACAATGACAAAAACACAAGACTCAGCAAAACAGTGAGACGTATAAATAGGACGTAGGATGCGTGTGTTGTAAATGAATAAGCGTGACAGGGTCTGTATGAGGGTGTGTGTATGGGTGTGATTCTCACTGAGTGAATGTGATTCTCACTGAGTCTTGATCACAAACTACTCGACAAAAAAGTATTTTTTAATTTTCTATGACTTATTAATTTATTGAACAACTAACACTGTTACCATAGTAAAACTATGCTATAACTACTGGTTGGAAAGCTAATGCAACAGTGCAATGACATCTGACGTAACAAAATATATAAGAAAACACCAATCTAAAAAAAATTTGCTTCTGTGAACTCAATGAACACGAAATCTCAATGAGGTTGGATATCAATGTGACATCCAACCTCATTGAGAGTTCGGGTTGCGCACTGCAGTGGCGGTTCCCCAAGGAGGTTCGTGCTCGTCGTCGGCAGCTCGAACAGTTTCCCGTGTGACGTTGTGGAAGTAGCTTCAGACCCCTAGCCCCCTGGCTCCGCCACTGGTGAGCGCCACAATGTTACGAAAGCCAAGCCTATGCCGATAAGTATAAACTTACTATACTGCCATGCCATAGTATGTAGAGAGGAGAGCGCGAGCGCACTGCGCAGGCGCGTCGTCGATATGAATCAAACGGAAAGACGGATGAGTCACTAGACTACGGTTAAGAAACGCTGCGTTCCGAACCGTTAGGATTTAAATTGCGATAAACTTTATATTCTCGGCGAAAGCATGCGCAGGAGATTTAAGATGAAACCATTTGTGTAGTTCGTGGGCTTTTGAGATTCTTTCACATGGTTAGGTATCTACTCAACTTTTATGTCATTGCTCCGGTAAATGAGTGATTCAACATCTTACATCTTGTATACAAGGTGACTTTTTGATCATCGTCCAAATTCATACTGGAGGCTTGATAAGTGATCAGTATTTTGGATCAATAACAATTTTTGTGAAATTCGTAAAATGAAATTCACTTCCAGTTCCGTGTGAATCACTATGGGGAGTTGAAATTTCATTTTACGTATTTTACAAAAATTGTTATTGATCCATGATACTGATCACTTACCAAGCCACCAGTATGAATTTGGACGATGATCAAAAAGTCCCCTTGTATAGGGTTACCAAAATAAAAAGTTTGGCTGATGATGGTGACGGCCCCATAACGTGGGCCAAATTCTAAGGTTGCGTTCCTAAACGCTCGGGTAAATGTAAAATTTAACTGAAAAATTTCCACAACCACACGAGTGAAAGAGAAACGTAGAGTACATAAACCTTGTCAGAAATGTTAAATTCACTTTGACAGTTAAATTTTACATTTAGGAATGCTACTTTGATACGAATGCTATTGTTGTATTTTTTATAATTATTAACCTTACCTCATAAACAAAAAAAGAGGAATATAGTATTTTTTCATTACACTTATGGTATTTATTTTTCAAAAAATAGCTCATTGCTTGACCCGGCAGCTGTTTTTATTTTAATAACAAACTGAAAGTGAAAAAATTTCAAATAAAGTGAACTGCTTATGTTTTACAAATGACATTAAAAAAAGAATTAAGCGTAGGAAGCGCTTCCATAAAAGTTCAAAAACCTCGACAACCCTACAACAATTATTGCATTTTATGTTGCGTTTTTCTGACAGGACCTGGGGCTCTACCGCGTAATTCTCATTTGTATCAACTTCAAGCAAATGCATGCAAAATTCAACGCGTGCAAAAGAGATGGCATGTTAGGCGGGCGTCGTCGCACGCACGTCAAATTTCAATCTCAAGTTGATGTTGATGTAAATGAGAATTACGCGGTAGACCCAATGGTCTCACTCAGCTAAATAGCTGGTGGTTTTCGTTTAGAGCACTACTTGCATCAAGGGCGTACGAAGGGGCGAGGGGGGCAGGTAGGGGCAGCTGCCCCCCCCCGGGCAAAAATAGCCCCCCCCCCCTGGAGTGTGAGACAAGCAAGTGTTATGTATTAAAATTAATATCTCGCTTAACACTGAAATCTAACTATTGTCTTAAAAACACACTGTAGGTAAGCTTTATACATATGGACTACTGAAAATCCCCGGAGACTAATTTTTAAAGATAAATTTGATATAGAAAATACATACGTAGTGTTCAATAATTTGTTTGTCTTTTTCGTTTTAGAACCTATGCCTATATTATCGAGTTTCTGCCCCCCCTGAGTGAAATCCTGCGTACGCCCTTGACTTACAGGACACTATATACAGATTTCAGGCCAAGATTTATCTGTGATAGAACACTGTAGTGTATAATGTATTATATTATAGTTGATTTGGCAACCCTAATCTTATCAGTCATCGTACACTCATGCAGCGGAAGTGCCATTTTCCTCATCCATTTAAAGGTCGTCGCACATCGCGTCGGTATTGTATTACAACTTAATTTTAAGCTCTCCCATGTCTTTTAACACTCCATAACTTACCTTCAAATACATTTTCAAGTTATATTCACTTACTTATTCTAGTTATAATTTTTTGTAAATATTTTCTATGTGTATTAAATAATAAGTATTATATATTTATATAAAAACACTTAATGAAATAATTGTTTCCAGATATATTTCGACATATTTTACAGTCGGCGTCACTGGAATTAGTACAATTAATTCCACTATAATGTTAAATGAATAAAAAAAACAAATAAGTTATATTTAATATTTAATAAATAATAAGTATATTTTTTTAATTTAAAGCTTTATGTAACTAATTTACAAAAAAATCAGTCATAAAAATATTAGTCACTCAATACGTCTAAAATTAAATAAAAGCTGTAAATTCACAGAAATTTTCATTTGAGGCATTTTGCTACATTTTTCTTTCGTACGACCTTGAAACATAATTTTTATGAAAGATTTTTGTGAATTAGTAACAAACTTCAACTAAAAAAATATAAATAAAACAAAAATTTTTTTTTCTTCCGTACATTATTGTAAAACTTTGAATCATTTGGGTCAGATGTACCCCCGGTTTCTGAAAGGCCAATCAAACTTAACAGTAGATTAAAAAAACTTTAACCGCAAATAACGGTGAAAATAAAGCATATATGAAGTCTGAATAGTGATGAATCAATAATTAACTTAGTTAATTTTTGATTTCAATGTAAGATTCCCACTTTTTCCGGCTTAATCCGCAGATAATTATTTTTTAATCTACTGTTAACATTGATTGGCCTTTCAGAAACCGGGGGGTAGTGCAATATTTTTAATCTACTGTTAACATTGATTGGCCTTTCAGAAACCGGGGGATAGTGCAATATTTTTAATCTACTGTTAACATTGATTGGCCTTTCAGAAACCGGGGGGTAGTGCAATATTTTTAATCTACTGTTAACATTGATTGGCCTTTCAGAAACCGGGGGGTAGTGCAATATTTTTAATCTACTGTTAACATTGATTGGCCTTTCAGAAACCGGGGGGTAGTGCAATATTTTTTTTATTTGAGCTTTTAAAACGTCTATTCTAAGTAATTTCACTATGACGATGTGAAATTTGAAAAAAGTGGAAATTCGATGCACCCTCAGAACAATATTTACATCAATGGATGCACCCTAATATGTATTGTACTACTGTCAAGATGCTTTTGTGAAATGTTTCGCTGACCCACTTATGACGTATTAGTACAATATTTAAATATAAGAAAATAGTTTTCTTGTTGCTCATAATATGCAACATACTCAGTATATAGGTAATAAGGTTTTGTTGAATAACTATTGAGTGAATTTTGAATTTAAATGTTCTGTTTCGATTAATTTGAAAAAGGCGGGTATTTTACAATCCGGCTGCGATACCGCTATTAATACCAAATTGGACTGACAAAAGGTGTTTGGAGGGTGTAAAGGCCAGCCACATTCGGCTAACTGATCGGCCATCTGAAATCATACATTCTGTTAAAACTCAAGGTATATCGCCTCGCTTTTGTTGAAAGACTATCGTAAATTTCTCATTTCATATTTCTTGACATGTCAATTTACGATATGACCATGATACTTACATTCAAAGATTTCAAAAGTTTAGATGAGCCCTGGCACCTAAAATCTATTGCATTGTTTTTGAATGTGAAATGTCACACTTTTTGCTTTATTCGTATTTCTTGAAATGTTAGTGCACTTTAAAAATGCACACGACGGCATATTGAGACCCTAAAAATTCTCGAAAAAATTCATTAAGGCGTCCAACTGTCACTGTGTTCAGACGAGCACTGATTCCAACCGTGTGAGCGTCACCCATTTAAAGTTGAAAACATTTTGGTGCTGTCATACTACGGTAAGGGCTTATCCTTACTTTTGAAATCGTTGCATACAATTATATTTATTGTTGATTGCTGTAAGTACTGTTATTTCATATACCCACATCAACAAGCGCCTTCGCAAAGGAACGAGGTAAGCATACAAAAGATTTCAAAAGCACGCAATATAATCTAATATTATATCTATGCATGACGTCATATAGAAGACACGTGTAAAAATCAAATCTTGTACTTTCGGTCAACGTCTGGTAGCAATCTGTATATCCTGTTTGCAAGTAGGGTGACCATTTCAAAATTTGAAAACCCTGATAATATGCCGGACATTTCAAAAAAAGTCTGAACCTTTTGGTCTCAAAATGAGAAAATAAACGCCATGCGGGCGGGAGCGGTGTGGGGTGCAGGGACGCCGGGATAAAGACTGAAGACTGATTTCATAGTTGTTTTCTTTTTAATGTCATACGAAAATTAAATATTCATTCTTAATTTTTGCATTTAAGTTAAAAAGCCGGGTAAATTCCGGATGAAAGGCCCAAAGTCCGAACATGTCAGGAAAAATCCGAATGGATGGTAATGGCAGTGGCGTGCACAGAGCTTTTTGCTGGAAAAGCAAATATTTGGTCAAGAACAATAATAAAAAAAAATTAAAACAATTTAAATTTAACTTTGAAAAAAAAAATTTGTATGACGCCAGGGTAGCAATGTCTACCCTAGAGTGAAAATTTCCTATAGGTACAAACTTTTTTTTTCTAAGTGATATTTTTAATTTTTTCATATTCTTTTTATTGTTATTCTTGACCAATGAGCGCTTATCCTTATGTCAAATTTAGTGTTAAATAAGATTACTAGATGGCACTGTCGTATTCTTTAGCAACAGAATCAAAGACAAAATTTGCACCGATTTCAAACAAACGGAAAAACCACTTTGACATTGATTGTTACATAACACATTTTATCTATGGTGACATGGACAGCGCCATCTGGAGGAAAGCTAAGAACTCAGAAAAAAAAACAACCAGAAAAACGCTCATTGCTAGCTTTTCCAGCAAAAAGTTCTGTGCAAGCCACTGGGTAATGGTAACCCTGTTTGCAAGTAACTGTCTCCGAGCAATGATCTTGAAATATTAACTTTATTTCTTCTAGATAATCGCAAGCAAATGGGTTCAATCGACTTAATGGTTATCTGGCTCTCTTCGGGTGTAAAAATGTAAATTACATATTGCTTCACATGTGTTGTAGACACGTTCTTGGTTAATCAATGCTTACTTCATACAGCAAATTGGGGTAAGTAGGCGCTACGGAAAAAAAATCGACACTTTAAGAACTTGCATATCTACTTCAGTAAATAATGTATTATTTTAATAAAATAGTATATTATTTTTGGATTCTTTTTCTAGGAATCTGTTAAAACAGAAACGCAATTGGAGAAATTCGGCTCGATAGAAATATTGATTGAAATGAGGTCTTTTTCGGCACCAATTCTCCTGGTTTGACAATTTAGAATGACATATGGACTGCAATTATATTTTATTAGATGGGTTTTAACGGTATCTACGACCTGCCCCCCTATTCTGTATCTTTAGTTGCCAACTGAACTAGGTGCCTATCATCAAAAACATAGATAAATACTGAAATTTCAAAATTGCCTTTAGTGGGTATTGAACTATTAACAATCTGTGTCGTCACTTCAAGTGCGAACATATCCTTAGGAAATCGGAATTCGATAGTATATCTACGAGTATGTTTTTGATGATAGACACCCAGTCCAGAAGGCAACTAGAGATACATAATAGGCCCGCTGGTTAAACGAAATTTTGATAGCAACTTTAGTACATTTTATATCAATAAAAAACCAACTTTTTGCTACTTTCCCACGAATCCGTCCCTCTCGCACTGGGCGTTTTTTCGCATATGGAGTAACAGGGACGCTAAAACTTTTAAGAGTTGGCGGTTAAGGCTAAGTCAATGAAACAAAGTGAACTGGGATGTCAACTTCTATGCACTATGATGAACAGAGCGTGGTCCTAAATCATGAAGCAACAAATAGTCCTAATCAACTTTGATCTGCTACATTCATACGAAATTATCATCCAAGTTCACTTTCTTCCGAGTGTACTCTTGATTGTGTAAAACTCTTCGAATGTTTAACGAAATTATAAGACATACTTATTAATCCTAAAACAAATTCTCAGCTAAAACAATGTGTACTTACATATAATTTCCTATATGAAAAAAAAAACAGTTTTAGTAGAGAATCTTTAAAATCATGTTTATTTTGCGAAATCCATCGCTATCAATACTCTAAATATTATTAGAGTGCATTACAAACTAGAAAATATCAATCAGAAACAAACCCAAAGACAAGAATTTGAAAAAATTCAACGGGCCTGATTCCAACCTGCGACCTCTTGTTATCAAGACAAGCGCGCTACCAATTGTGCCACCGAGGTTCCTACCTAGACATTTAATTAAAATTTATAAATCCTTCAAAGCCCTTTAAAATAAATCTATATATATATATTAATAATCGCATTATGCCATACATACATTGTTTGTTTTGAAATAACGGCCGCGTGAGTACGTCAAGGCCACTGCCCTCAAACAACCGAGTCAAACAACTATTTACTATACTTAACCTAATTTTTTGTTACAAGTAAACTAATTGCTAATTATTTACATGTTTATAGCTTTACGTGCCCACGTGGTGGCAGTGTTGCCAGATCAAATTGATAAAAATACCGGAATTGCCTGCGGGTCTAGAAGCAAAACTGTTCAAGGCTCACCCATCTCGTCTTCGTCGAAAGGGACAAATGTATACGAGTAAGCGAGATATATGTATAACTTTTATCCTGCTCACTCGCGTAGGTTTGGCCCTTTTGTTGTTTGTCGAAGACGTAATGAGTGAGCCTCGAACGGCTTTGCTTCTAGACCCGCTGGAGAGGCATACACAACACACCCTCTTTTAGAGGGGGGGTATTGTCACAAGTAAACTTCCATCTTCTAGCGCAGAGCATAAAATAAAAAAAAAACACATGAAATTTTTTCAGTTCTTCAGTATTTTTGTTATACCGAACATTTCGGTAAAACCCGAACACCTGGCAACCCTCGTTACATTTACAATTGGATACCGAGGTAGCGTTCCTAAGCGCCTGGGTACAAGTCAAAATTAAACTGTCAAAGTGAATTTTACATTTCTGACAAGGTTTATGTTTCCACTCGGGTGGTTTTGGAACGGTTGGCAGTTAAATTTAACATTTGGGGCGTTTAGAAACACAACCTAAGGTCGTATTGGGGCTATTTTATTCCATTAGTCTGTTTGTTAGTTCGATGGATCGTGTTTAGAGATGTACCGAGTAGTCGGGAAAGCCTACTATCCGGCCATATTAGTAGTCGGCGACTAGTCGGCAAAAACTGCCGATTAGTCATCCAATTATTTTATTGATTTGCTGGTAGTCCCACTAATCTTACTAATATTATATATGCGAAAGTTTGGATGGATGGAAGTTTGTTACTTCTTCACGCCGTAACTACTGAACCGATTGAGCTGAAACTTTGCACAAATATAGTTCTAGACCCGGAATAGGACATAGTCTACTTTTTGTCCCATACATCAGTTCCCATGGGAACAAGAAATAGTGTCATTCAGACGCGGTTCGGCCTTCAGCCTCGCCAAACATACTATACTAGGGGATTAAATCAGTTATCAAAGACCTCTAAAGACACATTAAAATATTTACAGATTCGATACGACTATACAAAAACTTAATCAACGCGGGCGAAGCCGCGGGCAAATGCTAGTTTTGAGATAAACTGACCTTTGACGACACTGTAGTTGACGGAGTAGTCAATGTTGGACGTAGTTTTTCTGCCTGTGACTACGACGTACCCCAGGGACAGAGATGGATCATGTGATGACGACACTGTAGTTGACGGAGTAGTCAATGTTGGACGTAGTTTTTCTGCCTGTGACTACGACGTACCCCAGGGACAGAGATGGATCATGTGATGACGACACTGTAGTTGACGGAGTAGTCAATGTTGGACGTAGTTTTTCTGCCTGTGACTACGACGTACCCCAGGGACAGAGATGGATCATGTGATGACGACACTGTAGTTGACGGAGTAGTCAATGTTGGACGTAGTTTTTCTGCCTGTGACTGCGACGTACCCCAGGGACAGAGATTGATCATGTGATGACGACACTGTAGTTGACGGAGTAGTCAATGTTGGACGTAGTTTTTCTGCCTGTGACTACGACGTACCCCAGGGACAGAGATGGATCATGTGATGACGACACTGTAGTTGACGGAGTAGTCAATGTTGGACGTAGTTTTTCTGCCTGTGACTACGACGTACCCCAGGGACAGAGATGGATCATGTGATGACGACACTGTAGTTGACGGAGTAGTCAATGTTGGACGTAGTTTTTCTGCCTGTGACTACGACGTACCCCAGGGACAGAGATGGATCATGTGATGACGACACTGTAGTTGACGGAGTAGTCAATGTTGGACGTAGTTTTTCTGCCTGTGACTACGACGTACCCCAGGGACAGAGATGGATCATGTGATGACGACACTGTAGTTGACGGAGTAGTCAATGTTGGACGTAGTTTTTCTGCCTGTGACTACGACGTACCCCAGGGACAGAGATGGATCATGTGATGACGACACTGTAGTTGACGGAGTAGTCAATGTTGGACGTAGTTTTTCTGCCTGTGACTACGACGTACCCCAGCGACAGAGATGGATCATGTGATGACGACACTGTAGTTGACGGAGTAGTCAATGTTGGACGTAGTTTTTCTGCCTGTGACTGCGACGTACCCCAGGGACAGAGATGGATCATGTGATGACGACACTGTAGTTGACGGAGTAGTCAATGTTGGACGTAGTTTTTCTGCCTGTGACTACGACGTACCCCAGCGACAGAGATGGATCATGTGATGACGACACTGTAGTTGACGGAGTAGTCAATGTTGGACGTAGTTTTTCTGCCTGTGACTGCGACGTACCCCAGGGACAGAGATGGATCATGTGATGACGACACTGTAGTTGACGGAGTAGTCAATGTTGGACGTAGTTTTTCTGCCTGTGACTACGACGTACCCCAGGGACAGAGATGGATCATGTGATGACGACACTGTAGTTGACGGAGTAGTCAATGTTGGACGTAGTTTTTCTGCCTGTGACTACGACGTACCCAGGGACAGAGATGGATCATGTGATGACGACACTGTAGTTGACGGAGTAGTCAATGTTGGACGTAGTTTTTCTGCCTGTGACTACGACGTACCCCAGGGACAGAGATGGATCATGTGATGACGACACTGTAGTTGACGGAGTAGTCAATGTTGGACGTAGTTTTTCTGCCTGTGACTACGACGTACCCCAGGGACAGAGATGGATCATGTGATGACGACACTGTAGTTGACGGAGTAGTCAATGTTGGACGTAGTTTTTCTGCCTGTGACTACGACGTACCCCAGGGACAGAGATGGATCATGTGATGACGACACTGTAGTTGACGGAGTAGTCAATGTTGGACGTAGTTTTTCTGCCTGTGACTACGACGTACCCCAGGGACAGAGATGGATCATGTGATGACGACACTGTAGTTGACGGAGTAGTCAATGTTGGACGTAGTTTTTCTGCCTGTGACTACGACGTACCCCAGGGACAGAGATGGATCATGTGATGACGACACTGTAGTTGACGGAGTAGTCAATGTTGGACGTAGTTTTTCTGCCTGTGACTACGACGTACCCCAGGGACAGAGATGGATCATGTGATGACGACACTGTAGTTGACGGAGTAGTCAATGTTGGACGTAGTTTTTCTGCCTGTGACTACGACGTACCCAGGGACAGAGATGGATCATGTGATGAACTACATTTAACCACAGAACCTAATTGAGGCATCAGCTGTGGGTGTCTGTACTTAAGACTGTACCTAAGCCTAGAGCATGACCAACTCCAGGCTATCTAGGATTCGTTTGAAGAAATTCGGACTCTCCTTGTATTGAAAAAAATATATTTGGTTCATTAATCTTTTCTCTAGGGATCTTACGTATAAACAATGTACTAAGATTTAGACTTTTGTCAAAAAAAAATGTTTTGCACCTCCTTTTTTTTGTTTTCAAATGTTCGCTTCGACAACGCGGTTAAGAGATCAAATTGTTTTTTTTTTTTCATTAAATAGGTAATAGAAATATGAAGGTATATCACCTAAATTCAATATCTTTTTCCCTACAAAATATTTCGGTATTAGCTAAAAACACACCAATTTGTTGTTTCGCTGCGTGATCGCTAGTATTACGCGTTCAAGAAAAAGAGACCAAAGAGCCAACATATAATCGCCTCTATGAAAAGCAAATAAAGTCTTTGCCGTAGGACTTATTGTGCTGCACGGGTAATAAAAAAGTTGCTAGGGTATGCCATCTTCTTAACCACAGAACCTAATTGAGGCATCAGCTGTGGGTGTCTGTACTTAATATGGTTGTTCATACTAGTAGTATTTGCTTTTTTCCCCTGACCACCACGAGAAATAACTGCTTGGCATTGATTACACCATTGAGTTATAACTCAATGGATTACACTTCACTCTACGTGCATCACTCTCCAATTCGTCAAAGAAAGTCCATACACGCGATTTCTTCTTGAACATGATGCAATTTCAATTAAGTTTTTCAACTATAAACTGTCTTAGCTAAGTAAATCACTGAATAGAATATGAATATGATTTAGAATATGATTTTATTTATCTAAAAATTGCACAATAACAGAATACCTTGACGCCTACAAGGGTGTATGTACCGGTGCTATAGGCGCCAAGCTCTTCACTTACAGAGTATTACATTAAAAATAGTATTACCTTGACGCCTACAAGGGTGTATGTACCGGTGCTATAGGCGCCAAGCTCTTCACTTACAGAGTATTACATTAAAAATAGTATTACCTTGACGCCTACAAGGGTGTATGTACCGGTGCTATAGGCGCCAAGCTCTTCACTTACAGAGTATTACATTAAAAATAGTATTACCTTGACGCCTACAAGGGTGTATGTACCGGTGCTATAGGCGCCAAGCTCTTCACTTACAGAGTATTACATTAAAAATAGTATTACCTTGACGCCTACAAGGGTGTATGTATGTACCGGTGCTATAGGCGCCAAGCTCTTCACTTACAGAGTATTACATTAAAAATAGTATTACCTTGACGCCTACAAGGGTGTCTGTACCGGTGCTATAGGCGCCAAGCTCTTCACTTACAGAGTATTACATTAAAAATAGTATTACCTTGACGCCTACAAGGGTGTATGTACCGGTGCTATAGGCGCCAAGCTCTTCACTTACAGAGTATTACATTAAAAATAGTATTACCTTGACGCCTACAAGGGTGTATGTACCGGTGCTATAGGCGCCAAGCTCTTCACTTACAGAGTATTACATTAATAGTATTACCTTGACGCCTACAAGGGTGTATGTACCGGTGCTATAGGCGCCAAGCTCTTCACTTACAGAGTATTACATTAATAGTATTACCTTGACGCCTACAAGGGTGTATGTACCGGTGCTATAGGCGCCAAGCTCTTCCCTTACAGAGTATTACATTAAAAATTAAAAATAATATAAAATAAAAGAGAATCCAAAAATAAACAAATGAGCATGCAGCTTAACTTATGATACTCGTAAATACAAAAATCAAGGGCATGTGAGAGGGTGGTTCTGTGTGAAGAGCAGTGGCGTGCAGTCCATACAGACAAAAAGACACTGTCTACCCTGACAAATAGGTACACATCATTTACGCATTTTTACGCATATCGTAAAAAAAAAAGTGTAGCCACACCGACCGCCATCTATTGTCATTAGCGGGAACTGCGAGTCTCAGTTCACAGCTGCGAGCCGCTCGCTCACTCGAGCCATAGATAAAGTATCTATGGCTCGCTCACTCGAGCCATAGATAAAGTATCTATGCTCGAGCATTCCGAAATAGAATTACATCGCTAAAATCGATTACGAAAGTATGAAGTGAATGCTCAGATCTGAGAGTGAATGGCTCATGTTATGATCCATTGTAATTCAATTTCGGACCAGCCATCGCGGAATGGTGGCTGCCGGTTATATGTGTGGGTCATTATTCCAACAGTATCTTTGTTGTGTGCATTACTGTAAGTACATGGCACACAAATGCAAAAGCTTTTGCTTGTTTGCGGTGAAAACTCTGCAAAAAGCCGGCGGCTTTTTAGTTTTACGACATTCACCGAAAATTACCGAAGTCTTACGAAGCCGCCTTAGCAGCTTAGCCGGCGCCATCCATTATTGTTTTTCGTTCGTTCGTTACGAAAATTGATGACAAGCAGTATAAATAAAATAAAATTGGGTCTAAAAATTGTAAAAAATGGCTGGTGGTGGTAGTAACTACTGTGAAAGTTGTGCTGGGAATGTGTGTGTGCAAAAATTAAGAAATGGTACGTTTTCAAAACTGTGTGTTGCTGAAAAAAAAAAGAAGTAATCGAGAAAGGCCGCTTCGTACCGGATTCAAATAAAAGGTAAAGCAACTAGAAAATTCAATCCATGTTATGAAACATTTAACTGGCTGACAGGTTGTAAACATACTAAGTAATCGATTGTTTTGTTTCTCCTGCTTGTTATGTTCAAATAACCAAACTGTTTGGAACGATGCCGGTTACAGATGCGCATAAAAATACATATACAGCTTAGCTATATTTACTTGCCTCTATTTTGGGAAATCCTCGAAAAACTACAAAAAAAAATTGATGTCCCTCAATTTATCTCTAAAATTGGTTGATCGAAAAATAAAAAATAAATCATGGTAATATGTGCTTACGTAAAGATTACAGGAATAATATAGCAGTTTAGAAATTCACGAAAACAAAATAACATTTTTCATCCACGATACGGAACCTTAGGTACGCGAGTCTGACTCGCACTTGACCGGTATTTATGTCTACCCTGTGTAAAAACTCTGTGCACGCCACTGGTGAAGAGTGTGGATGAGAATCAGAGTGTGTGTGTAGGGAGAGGGTGTATGTCAGTGCATGTGTTTCCCTAGCCCTCGACCAAGGTCTTGAGATCCGTATATTTACTACTAGGGAGAGGGTGTGTTTGTGTGTGTCTGTCAAAAATTTGATGAAAAATATTAGACAACAATAAAATTTAACATTTGAATGTGCTCGCGTCGAGTGTTACAAAAGGTCCGACTTGTTCCATCTAAATATATCATCGTTGTTCCCAAGTTACAACATTCATATTACAAACGTTAATACGTATTATTAAGGCGATTACCATCGCCAAATTAGCAGCTTGATATTTGTCACTACAAATATCAACGGAAACGACATTGAAATAACGTTCAAATCAGCGCGCAATGCATAGTGGCTGTTACGACGCTCGCTGCGTCCTTGATAGGGCGAAATAGGAGAAAATTATACTTTTCACTTAGACGTGATTACTCGATTGAATAATCTTATGTTATGTTTATAGCTATAAAGTTTATCTATTTATCAAAGCATATATGAATTCAATCGGCCGTGCCACTCAGGAGCAGTAGGGAATTTGAGGTCAAAAAACACCATTCAGTAAAAAAAAAAACATGTAGAAGTTTTGGTGGAATGAAAAAGAAAAATGTTGCATAGGTATGTTGTCTAAGAGTTGATTATTCATAATACATTTTTTCATTATTTTTGGTTTGGCCATTAACGAGGAGTAGGCTTTAGAAAGTACCCATTTGGCAATAGTAAGGCCCTTAATAACAAAGAACAAAACTCATCTTATACTTATAGTACGCCGAAATTGTCACAAAGGAAATGCTCCGTACTGTGAACGAACGCGATCTCATTAATTACGTTAATATAAACAAACTCCGGTTATGCATGCGAGTCGCACAAACAAAGGTCTATTGATGTGTTGCCGATGCTACCCGAATTCCACCAAAAGCAATGATCGGCTTGGCGGACCAGTCGGCCTTCCAGGATGATCGCCGGGAGTGGCAGTCCTGGAAAGGCTTATGTCCAGCAGTGGACGAACTAGGCTGATGGATGGAATTCCATCTCACACTACAAATTTGTATGGTAATTCTTTTGCTGTTAAATTATATTGTGGAATAACTTGCTTAGTTGCCTGTCTTCAAATTCTTTCTTCGTAAATGTTTGTGAAATCCGTACTTCTGCCACTAATATTTATTTACTTTTGGTTTACGTATTAGGTATATTATTTATTGTTGTTATATATTAGTGTATATATTTATCGTATTATATGTATTTGTATGTACAATGTTATACTTGTGTATTTATTTTAGGTATTTGCTATCAATGTAACTATTATTATTTATTTTGTGCACCACCTTCGCGTAATTTTTTTCCAACAATTAATTTCCACCCAACGGTTGTCTGGAAGAAATCGCTATAAGTGATAAGGCCGCCAATTGTTACCTTCTTGCACAAGTTTGTTCTTTTACCTTATTTGTTTATTTTGGTGTACAATAAAGAGTATTTGTCTTGTCTTGTCCTCTCTTTATGTTTATAGATCAGGATTTGATCCAGAGTTACAGTAGAAAGAGGATTTCGAAATAAAAATGATTTATATAATAAATAAAGTCGTTTTATTTTGACCATAATCCTAAAAAAGTATAAATCTTACATAAGTTATTTTGGTTACCATGAAAAGAAATGTTACAAAAATAAGGGATTGAACAAGACAATTTTTTTACAGAAACTAGCCAGAGAAAATTTCCAAAGAAAGAGCAAGTTTAGCTTTCAGTACTAGCGAGCCGCATTATACAAGAATTCTTGTACGTTTATTCGACAAATATTGCAAATGAAATTTTAAAGGCCTGTTCCACACCGCCAAGGCTAAAAACATCGGCGGCCCGCCCTGGCACTAACCGTCCAGTGAGTGTAAAAGGGATAGAGTTACGCGATAGAAAGAAAGGCGCCTTGAGGGTATTCACGCAGCGTTATGCAAGCTGAATTGCACTTTATTTCTGCGGAACGAAAGTAGCTTTTTGTATGTGTCTTTCAAGAGCGGATCTTTTGTACGTTGTCCTATTATTTCTTCTGTGATACAAGGTGACATTAATTTTTACAGCCAAATTCATACTGGAGGCTTGCTAAGTGATCAGTATCACTATTTGCTAATGTCGTAAAATAAAATGTTGACCTCCCATTGTAATTGGCTAGGCTTGCGTTTGGAATTAAGTAACACAAAAAAAAACATTTACTAATTTAACATAAAGGAACATCGAACCTTGAATACTGAGCACTTACGGAGTATTCAGTATGAATTTGACTGCATATATTAATGTCACCTTGTATCCGCGGAATAAAAGTGCAAGAATTTATGTATAAATTTGTTGAAGATGATTTTTGATCAACAAAAACAATTACTTACAGTATTTTTATATAACTTAGTCAAAACTTAAGTGCGGTTTCGCAGCCGGATTGTGAACAACCCGCATTTTTCAAATTAATCGAAAGAGAACACTTAAATTAAAAATTCACACGACCTTGCCATCGCAAAGTTTCCATTGGTTTCTGTAAATTTATAATTTCAAAATTTTAGATTGAAAAATTGTAGATTCAAAAATGTTGAAATTCTAATTAACATAAGCCAATGGAAACTTTGCGATTACAACATACACAATACATAGATCCTATAAAAAACAAATTAGTATCTCATATTGCCTCACTTATAATTTAGTAAATATCAAAAATAAATAATTCACAATTAACTACTTATAAATCTTATAATATAAATAAATCATAAAAAGTCACTTCCCGCTGTCTGTCCCTATGTATGCTTAGATCTTTAAAACTACACAACGGATTTTGATGCGGTTTTTTTTAATAGATAGAGTGATTCAAGAGGAAGGTTTATATGTATAATACATGCCCGTGCGAAGCCGGGGCGGGTCGCTAGTACATAAATAAATCATGATTTTCCACTGTTATCATTAGTTAATCTCAAAACTGGCTTAATCCACCCAAACCACCCCTTGCCCTTACGTCTAACCGTTTGCCAATAACACTCCTACAATAATCCAAATATCATCTACTTTCCATTGAAGCAAATACGTCATCACTCTCAACTATACCTCCAACTACATTCTCCACAGTTCTATTCAAAGTATACCGTCTAGTAGACCTTATTCTGGCCGAAGCGACACTGTCGAAGACCCATTTAGAGCAAACTTGGCCGTTTTCTACACCAACAGTGACATCTGGCGTCGAGTCGTGAACTAACTTCGCGCCGCAAAGCGCTAGCAACTTTGTCGCGGCGTCTCTTTGCTCGGCGTGTGACGTCACTTTGACGAGAAGGCCGCAGAAGATGTCATAGGCGTATTCTGCGCGGGTTTGGCGCAAAGCCGAGCGTTCGATGCGGGCGCGCTGGAATAAAAAAGCTTGTTTTGTGTATGCAGTATATATACATCGTGTAACAGAAAGGTGTAACCATATTTGAAGAGCTTGTTCAGTCCCTGAACAAACCCTGTGTATCGATTTTTTTTTAACTGTTTCATAGAAAAATGCAATGCTGCATGGCCGAAATGTATGGAAGGGTAGATTTTTTTTCGAGATTTTAGGGTTGGCTTCATAGTAAAAGTTGTTCTATATCATTGAATGAATAAGCTCTTCAAATATGGTTACACCTTTCTGTTACACGTTGTATACAGTATAGTATGTGTATACAGTGAGTTAAAATTATAACCTAAAAAGATAGAAAGAAAAAAAAAATACATTTATTTTGCCACACAATTAACAATCTCAATATTAAACAAAATTAACAATTGCTAAATGGCAAAAAGGAACAAGCTCAGCATTTGTTGTGAGCTAAGGCAGCAGCACAACGCTGGTTTTCAGCTCGTCCCTTTTCATACAAAACACGAAACAACTAACCTTTAAAGAAAACAAAAAAGATTTTTTGTCAGACGAGAAAAAGAATTGGAAACTGTAACTTGTTCATAAACAATTTTTTTTTCTAAAGGGAAGCAGTAGTTAAGAGGGCGCCGAGCAAAATAATCTAAAACGACAGTCACTGTTAAATTTATTTACTGAATAATATTTCAATGATAAATAAATAAAATATATATTTATTATCACAGAGAATGTATCTACACTTCCGCCGCAGCGAATATTAAAAATTATTTATGGTGTAAGAAACAAATATATCTAAAGTAGGCCCAAAATATAAAAAAGGTATTAGGGTTTTAATCATTTCAATAACTTAAGTGTCGAATTTCGTCTCAACCACAATTCAAGACAATCACAAACGTTATAAAATACAATTGGCCCGTTTCACATTTTTAAAATTTTGTCTGGTAAATTAAATATGATTTTTTCTGTTAAATTCAATAAGAACGACCACGATAAAAAACGACCACGAGAGAACAAGCGAGGTGTCTAATCGTTCTACGCTCGGCGCAGCCTTAATTCCCAGACAGTATTTAAGAACCGATTAAGTAGGTACATTTAATTTTTTTTCAACTTTTTGTCCTAAAAAATAGGACGATTCCCTAGGACAACATGCACAAGCTAAATAATAAATTCCAAAGTTTGTAACCTCCTAAAGTGATAAGAGCGCGAGGTTCGGCCGCATCCTCTATTCTTTTGTTGGAAGGTCCTAATAAATGATGAAATACCAAAACTTTCTTACTTTATAACTCCTTAACTCGTCGACGGATCACGATGAAATTGATACAGAGTATAGATCACAACCTATTGCACAAATTAGGCTACTATTTGTCCCAAGAAATTACACAGTTTCCGAAAGAAATGAAATACAAATGAAGCCCATCTCACCTGCGAGAGTTTCCTCAGGTGCGGCACGTCATACCCGACAGCATGCAGCCACTTGCCCGCCGCTGCACAGTCTAGCACCCACTCCGGAGTCAGCACCCGACAGCCGCGTGCCGCTCCCTCTAAAGCGTTTAGAGTGCGAGGCTTGGCTGCTCCCTCTATTCTTTTGTGTGGAGTCTTCGGGTTGATGGTGTCGGTTGGGAGGGATTCGATGCCTGCAAAGAGTTTTAAATAAAATGTCAGACGGGATTATTGGGCTTCGTTAATACTACGTTACATATCGTAATAAATTTTCTGCTAACATAGTAGCGACACCCACCGCCATCTATTGTCATTAGCGGGAACTGCGAGTCTCAGTTCGCAGTCTGCGAGTCGCTCGCTCACTCAATGCCAAAAGACATCGCGGAATGGTGTCTGACGGTTTGTATGTGTGGGTCATATTCTAACAGTTTCTGTTTGTGTGCGTTACTGTAAATACATTGTGCTTGTTTACGTGCGAAAACTCTGCAAACGGCCGACGGCTTTTTACGACATTCCCATATACCGAAGTCTTACGAAGCCACCTTTGCCTTGGCGGCTTAGCGGGCGCCATCCATTATTGTTTTTCGTTCGTTCGTTACGCAAATTGATGACAAGATTGACAAGCAGTATAAAAAATAAAATTGGGTCTAAAAATTTGCTAAAAATGGCTAGTGGTAGTAGTAACTACTGTGAAAGTTGTGCCGGCAATGTGTGTGTTCAAAAATTAAGGAATGGTGCGTTTTCAAAACTGTGTTTTGGTGAAAAAAAAGAAGTAATCGAGGAAAGCCGCTTCGTACCGTAAATTGAATTAGTTCAAATAAAAAGTAAAGCAACTATAAAATTCAATCCAAAACAATATGAAACATTTAACTGGCTGACGGGTACTAAACATACTAATTGATTGTTTTGTGTTAAGTGTTAAGGCTTTTATATTTTTTGCCTAGCCTGTGTCAAAAGTCTGTGCACGCTACAGCTACGTATAGACCGACAACTCGCATACATCAAGGCGTAGCAAATGTTTTACGCACTCTTACGACACTAGGTGTCGCGAAGTGTTGCAAATAAACATAATTTGTTTAATTGGGTGTAAGTATACTCTCATGGTTTAGAAGTAAACATGTGGCCGTAATAGTTTTGCTTAGAAAAACTAGATGTCGCTGTTGGCAACACTAACAATGAATATTTCAACGCCATCTATTATCGAAGTGGGAATTATTTTTATGTTACGTGCCATCGCTGTGCCACTAGCGTCACCAATCGGTCTTTTTTAGCATCGTGTTTGTTAGAGCATTTAGCAACGACATCTAGATTTCGTTAGAATTTTACACCTTTTTTGTGGCTACAAACTGATGTATGAGAACAGTGGATCTAAGAAGGCCGACTTGGGTGAATTATAAAATGATTTGAAAGTAGGATAGGGTCAGAGTTTTTTCACGCGTGCAAAAGAGACGGCATTAGAACAGAATCATAATGTGATTCATACAAAATGGCCTTTTTAGAGGACCTGGTAGTCTATACGTAGTAATACTTAGTATATGCTCTGACTAACTGATCTATCGACTTCAGACCAAACGGCTGGACCTAGGAACATGAAATTTGGACTGCAGGTTCCTTGTATGACGTAGACATCTGCTAAGAAGGGATTTTAAGAAATTCCCACGGGATCGGGAGAAATGGGATCCACGTGAGCAACGCTGTGGGGCAACCGCTAGTTTATAAGTGTAAAGAAATGTTTACCTGTGATATCGTTCCTATCGACAGCACCAAACTTATTCTTCCTCACAGTATTGGCAGTCTCATCTATACCGTTGTTATTGTCGCAGCAAGTACCCAGTATGATGTGGGTAGTTTTCTTATTAACATGGGTCTGTATTTTGCAGTTCAGTTTCCGAACGGCGTCGAAAACAATCCGCCGGTCGGTGGTTGACATGCCTGTTAGTACCTAAAATGGAGAAAACATATATACAAAAAAAAAACCGGCCAAGTGCGTGTCGGGCCACGCAAATAAATACAAATACAAATACAAAGTAGGGTTTCGTTTAGGGCGCGCAGTGTAGGGTTTCGTAGTTACAGCTTTCTAGTACTTAAAGTCTCTAAGCTAAGCCGCGGACAGACAGACAGTCAGACAGACAGACGGACATGGCTAAACTATAAGGGTTCCTTGTTGTTGACTACGGAACCCTAAAAACTTCACTTCGGGCCGAAATTCTTTTCATTTGTCTTGTAAAAGTTTTTCATGGTCCAGTATCAAGCTAAACTCCCGTCCTGCATCAACGCTTTTGTTTTTGAATTGTCTATCCTGCTCTAATCGACTGCCGCACACGCTAAACATCAGTTATTTTGAATTTCTGATTAAAAATTGTTCTACAAATGTATTAACTTAGTCATCTTTACATGAACGACGTCTGTATTTCTCTCTTTTTTTATTTCCAGTGAAGATAAAAATTATACAAGTTGCTAAACTTTGCGTAAAAACGAAGCATTATTCACGATATCCTGACAGCTATTATTATGATGGTGTTTCATCAAATTTTGATTTTTGTGCTGTATAGAAACGTAGTTTAGACGTCGCTAGATAATACTTATGAAAAAAAAATAAACATGAAGAAAACAAGCTGTTGCCTTCACAAGCGTAAAGGGGCCTTTTAAGATTCTCGCATACCTATACATAGGAAAGTTGTCTAGTATAATTGATTAGTAGAGTATGTGGTGTCATTTAAAGGTAGCAGTCTATTTACACACGGTATTTATTGTGTTGTAAGAACACCGAAAGCCGTACAGCAGGCCGTTGACTGTCGCCAAACGAGGAGTGGATAGATAGATCAGCTGCCATGTTTAATTAATCCCAAGGTTTATTGATACAGGTTAAGGATGGATCTGACCCTAGAACGCCAGATTTTCGAGGGTTCTTTGGAAGAAATAAGGACTCTCCTTAAGGCGCTTTATGCTGCGAAAGCGCTGCCACTATTTTTAAATAGTATAGTTTTCAAAGACGTCTTTGATGAGCTAAAATTTTAAGTTTTGCTAAAAACGGCCGCTTTTGGCATAAGTTAAAACTTTAGCTCATCAAAGACGTTGTTTATGAAAACTATACTATTTAAAAATAGTTCATTGCTATATCTACACTAAGCTGAATAATGATTATTTTTCTAAAGTGGCAGCACTTTTGCAGTATATAGCGTCTTAAATTGAAAAAAATATATGGTCTGTTGATCTTTTATTAAGTCAACGGAACTATCCGCAATAAATAGCAAAAGTCAAAAAATAGGTGCGGCGACGAGCAAAGCGAGGAGGAGCATGTTAGGTTTACATGTAAGATAAAATAAGAAGCGGAGCAGGGTGAGGCGACGTCCCTAGTTTTTTTTACTTAACATTAAATTGTCACTAAAATAGAAAATTGTTCGCCTGAGAATTATTCAACTGAACTCAAATTTGTATTTTCAAGTCGCCGTTTTCAACATTTTTATTCGCCCACTTGGTAGTTTAGTACGCTATAGGTATATTCAGTATTTGTGACACTTTTTATATTCGCTCGTTTAAATAGTACCAAAAAGAAAAAAACTATCCAACCCATTTTTTTTGTTTTTAAACGTTCCGCAAAAGAACGCGGTTAAGGGATCGACTTGATTTTTTTTCATTCTAGAAATATGAATAGATAGATAGATATTACATTTATTTCCCAAAAACACGACACATACATACAAAAAATAAACAAAGTAGAACTTAAATAAAAGAAAAAAAAATTAAATAAAGTTAAAACACACAAAGAAAGTTACCTAAATTTATCCTAGTGGTATGAGTGTTGCGGCAAAGAGAAAAAGGCTCCGACTCAGCAAACCGCAAACCGAAATCTGCGACGCTGTTATTCTGTCGTCACCTACAGAGAGCCGCACGAATTCCATCGAGAGTGGACAATTATTGTTTATTTAATGTGTAAGTGAGTATAATGGTTTATATACTTAAATTCAATATTTCTTTTCCTACAAAATATTTCAGTATGAGCTAAGAACCCCCCAATTTGTTGTTTCGCTGCGTGATTATTAGTATTACCCATCGAAGACAAATAGGCCAATGAGCCAACATATAATCGCCTCTATTAAAAGCTAATAATCTGCCATTGGACTTTTTGTGCTGGACGGGTGATAAAAAAGTTGGTAGGCCATACTCTTAAAGTCAACTTACAATCCTCGGCTTAATATTGGCAGTGGCCTGCGTCAGCCCGGGGGTCTTGGCCGGGGTTCCGCAATTGGCCAGACGTCTCGCCATACGCTCAGCTCTAGCCAGATTTCGACGCTCGCGTTGGGTTATCTTCACGGACCTCGCTTGCTTAGGGCGGATTGGAGGGGGCCTTGTGTCTGAAAAACAAATTCAAAAGGGTTTTTAAAGAGTTCTTCCAAACTTATTTGGTGATAGTTCTTCCAATTAAAGGTTGTCGGAAAGATATCGTTTTTTCAAGAACTCCGCGTTTAATTTTGAAATAGCTACTTTATTTTATTTATTGGTGTGCAAAAATACTGTAAAATAATATATAGTATTCTTAACTTTATTATGTAATAAATATACAAGGTGACTTTTTGATCATCGTCCAAATTCATACTGGAGGCTTGATAAGTGATCAGTATCTTGGATCAATAACAATTTTTGTGAAATTTGTAAAATGAAATTTCGGCTTCCCTTAGAAATTCCCTTCCAGTTCAGAGTGAATCACTATGGAGTCGAAATTTCATTTTACGAATTTTACAAAAATGATTATTGATCCATGATACTGATCACTTACCAAGCCACCAGTATGAATTTGGACGATGATCAAAAAGTCACCTTGTATATGTTGCTACATAGAGCATTTATGTTATTTTTATTTTTTGTATAATTAAAACGGCGTACAAAAACTTAATTTCGAAATATATTTCGGCCCACTTTTACTATGTATAATTCGACTGATGCCGGCCCCAAAGTGGGCCGAAATATATTTCGAAATTAAGTTTAGTATGATACACGGGGCAGCAATAAATTACTCGGTTACGTTTAAAACACCGTCTTCGTAATTTATTCCTTTTCGCCCTTGTAGCATAAACCACTATTAGGGTTTCGTACGGAACCCCTAAAACATATGAACTCCTCACCTTTATCATCATCAGATTCACTTGCTTCATCTTCTTCTGCCTCTTTCTGGGTAAACAATTTTCTTCTACTCTTTTTAGGTGGAACTGGAGTTCCAACGGACATGGGCAGAACCCTTCTAGGAGCTGTATTCACCCTTGACGGGAGGTTCGGTGAATCTGCCGACGTGTCCGCGGATTTATCCATGGATTTGTCGGTGGACGTGTCGTGCGATGTATCGTGCTCACTTGAGTAGCGTAGTTTGGTGCGTTTTGATTGGCTGACAAGTTTCAGGGTTGAGTTGGATAGAATGTCAAGCGGAATGTTTTCCTTTTCGGCGATTTTCTGAAAGTTGGATAAATAGAAAATTAGTGATTCCAGGAAACTTTTTATGGGCACGCGCGTTCGTCCTAGGTCTCCGGTAGGTCTCATTATTATTATTATGTAGTTACACTTTTCAGTCACGGGCCTATAGGGACCCGATCATTTGAAAGGCATTCATGGGGCTGAAGCCAACATTGAAGAGGTCTTTGGTACCATTTAATCTAAATGTGAGATGGCTGCATCCATGGAGGCCTCTCCCTCAATTTACCATTGAGATACACTAACGGAAAGTCCCCCACGGTTGCCAAACTATTGCCAGGAAGGAAGCGACTTGGAGTGGGCTATGAGGATGGGATGCTAAATGGGCCGGATAACAGGGCTATGGAGTGAGATGACGGACATCTGCCTCGAAAATCTCTCACAAATTTAAATATGGCAGATAGTGACTTGCTGCTTGATAACTATCCAGCAGGATAGCCGTTGTGTTATTATTATTATTATTATGTTTTGTTGTTTTTTTTTCTCTCTTAGATGTTTCTAGAGGTGGTAAAATGGCACGGGCCAAAGCCTATACAATCCTATTTGGAGAAGGATAAAAGTTGATGAATGGATGTCCAATATCTTGAGGCTAGTATGCAATGTCTTGGGGTTGACACCTGTTGACGAAATTATGATGGGTAAAGTTCTGACTGTGTTGACATGCTATTGAGTCTTTATTTCTATGGACAAGTCCGTGTATTCAGCGATCTTTTTGGAGTGAGTGTTGGTCAAGTTGTGAGTGTTTGGGAAGGCAATGTCAATGAGGTAGACAGTTTTTTTGTTTTTGTCTAATATAGTTATGTCTGGTCTATTGTAAATATTATTATTAAACATTATTTATTGAACAAATCAAAAACAAGTATATAGGCGAGCGACCATAATGCTAGTTAGCATTTTCTTCCAGTTAACCTTTGGATGTGGACCTTGTCAAGGATGATTTTCGATGAAAAAACAGTTTTATGAATATATTAAAATAAAATTTATTTTAACTAAAATATTATAAAATACATAAATAGGTAACTTATAATCAAATACATATACCACCACTATATGCTCATAATACATACACTGATACATATAAATATATAAACACAAATAGTATTTACGAGAGGTTAAAACTTTTTAGGTTATTTCCTAAAGCCCCAATTTATGTAAAAATCGCCAAATATTATTTGGGAAACAATTTTCTATAGAAGAATGGATGTGTTGGCGATTTGAATTCCTGATAATTTGATTGCATTTAAACCTAACCCAGTTTTCATCCGTGGCAACCTTTTTATGCTTGAATATATTTTTTCACAAGAGATCGAAGGTGACCGACATAGCCTGCCGAATCAGTAAGTTGAAGTGGCAGTGGACTGGCCATATTTGTCGCCGACGTGATAACCGTTGGGGCCGTAAGGCATTGGAATGGAGACCACGTACAGCAAAGCGCAGCGTAGGCCGCCCTCGTGTCCGCTGGACTGACGATCTGAAGGACATTGCGGGTGGCGGTTGGATGAGGATGACCGAGGACCGCCAAGAGTGGCGAAATATGGGGGAGGCCTATGTCCAGCAGTGGACGAATACGGGCTGATGGATGGATGGATATTTTTTCATGATTATGAAGACTATCTCATTCACACTTACCACCAGGGGAGGTAGTGGTAGAGTAATTCCATTGTATTTTTTTTATTATTAATGGGATTATTCTTGGCCCCAATCGCGTCGCGCATGATGGAAAGCGTCGATGAGATCTAGAATGAAGCGCACTCGCCCAGAAATTGGGAGAGTAACAGGAGAGGAGGCGTTAATCAGTTTGTTCAGGGTAAAGATCTACTTCAACTCTGCAACGGCGGACGAATGACTGATACTACGCAACTGTCCATGTTTGTCTGCAACAAACCATGAGTTTTAGTCTCGCTACTCGTCGGCGACTGTGTTAAATATTTTGTATTAGAAATTCTGGTTTCTCTCGTAAACCGCTAGATTCGCTAACAATCTCTAATATGAATATTTTACGCAGTCACTAGCGAGTATCGAGGCTTAAACTCATGGTAGGTCGCAGTAAGCCATCATACCAGCATCCTCTTCAAGGCTCTGGGCGAAGGCAGGTCGGAAGGCCGCGCGGCGGACGGGAAGGCCAGCTCAGGCAGCCGCCGAGCGGACGTGGCGCACGCTTCCACCCACAGTGGAGACACGAGGCGGCACGCCAGCGCGCGGCCCTTGGCGCGGATCTTACGGCAACCTCCTGGAAAGCATTATTTTCATTGTGTTGTTAAACATTTTGACAGCCTTAAGGGTACCTTTGTGTGCGGTTTACGTGCTCCGGAAGGCACCGGTGGGGGTCTATATTTGTGCCCGAAGGACGGCGATTGTACTCACCACCCAACTTGTTATAAACAACTGCAGAACCCACTGCTGGCAGTGGACACCCAAATTTCAATTAACACTTTACTAATTGCAAAAAAGCAACCTCAAATGTATTGAGGTGGTGTTGAAAAAAATAAGTGCCTATAAATTGTATATTGAGGGTACATATGAATATTGTGCTGAAATATTTATATCTTCAGAAATAGTTTAAAATTGCAGGTAGATGTGCAGAAATCTGGTCTAGTAATTTGTTTCTTTTTATCGTAAATAGGTATATTGTGATGTTCTTTGTTTTTTGTGGTACTTTTTCACACTTGAGAATTCAAGTTTGGCAAAATTAAAACTGAAAATCTTACAGTGAGTCTTTTCCCTTAAAACTAGATATTGAAAGAAAGAAAGAAAATAAATTTATTGGCGCGTTTACAAAACAATAAAAAGAACTTATAGCTAACACAGTAGATAAGGTTTATTTAAGTAGGGAGTAATCTATAGATAAAAATAACACGACAAAAGGATGTAGCTCAGCTATGTGCCATCCAAAACATGCTTTGGTTGGCGCTGGTTTTCAGCTACCTCCGTTATAATTGCATGATAAGGTATTAACGAGTTGTTAACAATTTTATTTACTAAATTGAAAAATCAATAAAAATTGGTATAACTAAATTAAAGAAAATAAAAACAAAAACCAAAAATGCGTAACAAGACAAAAAACAATAAAAAAAAAAGGTAATTAGTATATACAGATATAGACTTATTAGTAGGGTGTATAGTCTTAAGCATTGTAGGCTTTCCAAGGATGTTTCAAATGTCCAGTGTCCATTTGCTTTTTCATAAGATACTGTTTATACCTAAACTTAAATGTATGGGCTGAGCACTTTTGTCTCAAGGGCGGTGGTAAATTATTCCATATTTTTGCACTTCGGTATGAAAAACATCCTCGGAATCCTGCAAGTTTATGTTTAGGACTATACAGTAGGTTTTGATCCTTTGATCGTGTTCTAAAACAATTAACATTTTTCAAAAATTTTAATTTTTTATTAGGTAATTAGGACACTGTTTCCAAATAACTTTTTGGATTACGCAAGCCAAATGCAACTCCCTTCTAGCTTCCATGTTTAAAATTTTATGTGCGTTTAGATAAGGAGTGACGTGGGCGCGCCTCGGTATCTTATAACAGAACCGCGCACACGCATTTTGAACTCTCTGTATAGCATTTGCTGTTTTCCTACATATTCGATAACCATAAACCGCACTGCAATAGTTAAATGGAGACAATACCAGGAGCTCGACCAGGGTTTCTCTTATGTCTTTGGTTAGGTAATCTCTTATCCCATATAGAACTTTAAGTTTGAAAAAGGCGTACCTAATTTTTTCTTTAATATGAGACTGAAACTTTAACTCTTCATCGTAGATTAAACCAAGATTTCTAGGTTCTCTATCTAATGGTATTTTTTTATTGTCAATGTGAATGTCACGGTTCTGATTTAGTACACTATTAATTTGGTCTGGTACCTATCACAGTGAACTTTGATTTTAACGGGTTTAGAACTAAGCAATTCTTTTGTGCCCATTTAAATATTTTACTGAGATCATCATTAATTCGTGAAACCGCCAGCGCAGTTTCAGCCTGGTTAAAAGAATAATAGATTTGTGTGTCGTCCGCGTACAAGTGGCACCTACAAGTGGTTAGAAGTTTAGGCATATCTGCGGTATAAATTGTAAACAATACAGGGCTCAAAATTGATCCTTGTGGTGTACCTCTGTCTAATTTAGAAAGATCGGATGTCCTGATGTCTCCATTAGCGTTCTCTGTCGATACGTATTGTGTCCGTCCCGTAAGGAAGGAGCAAAACCATTTACAGGTATTATCAGAGAGTCCGTAATATTTCAGTTTAGCGACCAAGAGTTCTACGTTAATACAATCAAATGCACGTGAATATTGGTGGAACTAATGTGCAGAGCTAGAGTCTGTCAAGCCGATCTTGTCAAGAACTTAGTGGTAAAATATTCATATAGCAACAAAAAATAAATAATGTCACCTGTCATTAAACTTGTCTTTGGCTCTCTTGTTGATTTCATTTACGAATTAAAATTAATGAAATAAACTGAATTTGTTGACCATCATGCCTAAAACTGTGCCCAGCGATGTGAGGTGCATGTTGTTTAAGATGTTGAGTGCGTACGATGAAGAGAAATCAAGGTTCCAGCGTTATGAAATGGAAAAAATGCAAGCTTTGGAAAAGATGTCAGTGTTAGTTGGTAAGTTAGGTTTGACCAAGTTTGATACTTTACTATCTATATATATTTGGTTATTATTTTCTAGAAGGTAATTTTTTTTTTAGAAAAACGAAAAACTTTTGGCACCGTGATCCGTCACATCAACCTTAAAGAAACTTGTTTTTTGTTTAAAAAAAATAAAATATGTGTTGTTTTTTTTCTCTTGTTTTTTAAAACAGCAATGACCCGTTATCTAGCCAAATTCGAGACTTTTGACTTAACTTTATACTTTTATACCTTGTTTTTCACAGAAAGGGTCATTGAGTCGATTTCTTCTCTTTATACCGACATTCTACAAAGCCACCAGTATAAATTTGGATATCGGTAAAGTCAACTTACATAAATATCAAGATTGTTAATTTTGGGGTAACAGAGTATACTTCAGTGGTGCAATACAGTCGATTTCATTTTTCGCCACCAAAAGTGCGTTGCCATAACTCGCTTGACAGACTCTACATTAGGAAGCCAGCTAAAATGGCTGATTGATATCTGCGTCACAAAATTACCACTTACAGAATGTTTACTCCGCATAACTAGCGAAAACAGGCGCACGCACACATAGACGCGTACGTACGACGATCACGGAGATACAACCCGTCGGAAATATCTCTGCACCTCAGTTCACCCGCAAACGTAGGTAGAGACCTTGCGGGTGGGGGGTTTTGGGTGCAGAGATATTTCCGACGGGTGAATGCCAATACGAAATTTTGCCGAGATCATCATACGTACGCGTCTGTGCATGTGTGCGTCTGTTTTCGCTCCGTCGTCGAGTCAGCCTTGTGGTATTAGTATCTATTTTGTGTCTGTATGCTATCTCATAGAGTCCACTTGACTGGTTGATCACCATATTAAAAAAATGCAGCATAGTTATACCACTGATAATGGCTGACCAAATTTTATTTATCAAAATTCAAAATTCAGAAAGTTTATTTTGCAAAGTAGGTATATATAATACACGTTTCACAAGTGAAATTTTAAAATTATAAAAATATATGTAATAAAATAAATGTACATGAACTAGATTAAATGTTTATTTAATTTATGTAGCAATATATATACGATTAAAATTATAGGTAAAATATTATTATACAAGGTGAAATCCAATCAACCGCCCGAACCCATACCGGAGAGACCCGGCCAGGGACCAGGGACTCTTCTATAGAGAATTTTTTTGCATCCATTCATGATATTCTTCTCATAAAGTGGGCCATCTCACTTCGGTGCCATATGAATGCTTCAGGTGTTTGTGACGTCCTGTTGCCTTTGATCTCAATGAAACTTTGCACACATCTTAAGATATGTTTCCCTTCCCCCTCACGCCGCACTCCGACCCATCTCTCATCAAGAGATGCAAGATGGCGAGATATTCAAAACGCGCCGAATTTGTGAAATGGTAAAAACTGTTTTCCATGAAACGGTAACTATTTATTTATAGAAAAGTGTATAAACTTTACATGAACAACGCTTGTATTTCTCTTTTTTTTATTTTCAGTATAGATAAAAATTATACAACTTGCTAAGCTTTGCGTAAAAACGAGGCAATATTTACGATATCCTATTATGATGGTGATTCATCAAATTTTGGTTTTTGAGCTGTATAGAGACATAGTTAGATGTTGATGTAGTATTTAAATGAGCGAATATAAATTAAACGTTAAGGTGTCAAAACTACTGAATATAGCTTACTAAAATACCGAGTGGGCGAATAAAAATGTTGAAAATTTGATTCGAGTTGAATAATTCTCAGGTGAAAAATTTTCAACTTTAGTGACAATTAAATTTTAAATAATAAAACAAAGGATGTCGCCTCGCTCCGCTCTGCTCCTTATTTTATTCTGGACACATGAAGTTGCTAATTATATTTTTATTCATTCATCTGATTTATAATTCCACAAAAAATTATAAAGAAAATAAGCTGTTGACTTCACAATCAGTGATCTTTTGTATGAATCGTAAAGTCCAGGTATAAAGGGGCCTCTAAATAATAATACATTTTCTTTACCTGCGGCCCAAACCACATGGGTGACCAGAGGCACCCAATGGGGCATAACAGTAGCTCCTAGAGCAGCCAAGGCAGCACGGAGGGCCAGCGCCCGGGATCCCTCACCAACCTCCACCAGGGCCACTACTCCTCTCAGCACATCACTTGTTGCCGTGTCACCTTTCAGCTCTGCCCATTCTGCTTGAAGCCTCACTCGTTCAGCTAGGGCTGAGCGACGCTGGAAATTTACAATACAAGGTTAGTAAAATTCCATTTCTGTGACTAATTCTTTTTTTGATTTTGCAGTATTGTACCACTTCACAGAGTCGAAATAGTATTAACAGTTTAAAAGAAAAAAAGTTTTAGTATATTATAAACCCTAGGTGATTTTTTTTTGTACGTATTAATTTTGCTTATATCATGAATTCTCTCTGCTCTGCTTAGCTCCTTAATTTATATACGTATACACCTAACACACTCCTCCTTGCTTGTTATTGCAACTATGTTTTACTTAATTTTGTTTCCTTTGGTCTTTTTGTTTCTTGTACCAATGTTTTTTTTTTTTTCTAGCAATGAAAACGTTATAGGAGGTTTCAGTAGAGCCTTAGCCCCCACATTCTCAGTAACCTCTAATTCAGGGTGATTATTTCTAAATCCATACCATATCATACCCAAGGGGCAGCACTAGGAGCCGAGGTCGTAAAGCAATAAGATGGGAGGATGACCTAACAATTACCTTAGGACCACTTTGGATGAGAGTAGCGGCAGACAGAAAACAATGGATAGAGTTGGAGGAGGCTAATGCCATAAGGCAAACCGAATTAAGAGATATTTTATAATATAAGTGCAGTTTTAGTATTTAAAATGTTTAATTTTCTATTTTTAAAATACTTTTACATAGAAATTAACATTATATCATTGCAGTATAGAAACGCAGAAATAAAAGTAAATCTGGATGTGAGGAGCTCTGAACCGGGAATCGAACCTGGGACCTCTCGCTTGCCGGGCGATTGCTCTCAAGCGAGAGGTCCCGGGTTCGATTCCCGGTTCAGAGCTCCTCACATCCAGATTTACTTTTATTTCTGCGTTTCTATACTGCAATGATATAATGTTAATTTATATCTCCTTGCGATGGATAAATCGCCAAGTGTTCAAACATAGAAATTTATTTCTGTCATACTTTTACATAGTTTTATTTTCATCTAAAAATCTCATTTAAGACACAAAATGTAAATAAGTGGAAATATTTCGGAAATAAAGGCTTTATTATTATTATTTCTAAATCCAAGTGAGATATTTTTCTGTCACAGCTAGGGTGTTGTAGGGACGGTACTAAGCAATGAAATACATATCAGATAGTATGGAATGACATTTGTATAGTAGTGCAATTGCACTGATGTGCTGGTGAAAAAGTTTATGATCTTTACAATATCTATTGGCTAAGTGGTCTGTGCTCGTAATTCTACTTATTCCTATTTGGTAGAAGTAATATTTAAAATGAATCGTTATAGGTATGACAACTATGTTTTATATTAAGCACAAAAAGCTATATAAAATAAATAAGTAGAATTTATAGCCAACCGACCAGACATTCTCTATCTGTCAAAGACTGTAAGTATAATAATGGTTCAACATGCTGAAGCTGTTCGGCTCTACTTCAAGCTGTCCTGGCTTGTGCGACTGACCGGGGAGAAGTGCAAAATACTCATGATTGCGGAGAGTCAGTGCAGGACTCATAGCCCCCGCTACAAATTTAGAATTAAAATTTCATAAGCGAAAGCAAATACAACCTTTGCCTAAGAGTGGCATTATGTAAATGGTACTACTGTATAGTATATTGTGTATACTGTATGTGTGGATACTGCTGTGTAGGTTAAATACCAAGCAAGCAAGCACTACCTGGAGTGCGCCTTCAGTTGTTAACATGCACTTAAACATTATATTCCAGCAACAATCAGACTATTGTACAGTACCAATCCTGCTGCCTTTTGGAGGCTCGCCATCTCAGACGATTTCTGAAGTTGGATGAGAAAAGTTTAGTTATCTTGTTTCTCTTACGAAGATTGTTGTAAAAAACTCAAAGAACTGATTTTACTGGGGTTGGTTTGTTCACTATAATAGCCTTGACTTTTGTTTATGGCCGCAAATTTAAGAAATAACGATAAAATTAATTCTCATTTATGTATGTACAGTGGAGACCGCATCAAGTAAGACACATTGGACTTTGTACCTATCTTATATTCTTCTCTGTAGGGGCTAATGTCGTACAGCAAGTGTATAGCTTGATGTGGTCTCCACTGTACACTAAAAATAAATAAATAACAAATCTGACGTTGACATTTTTTCCCACTAAGTGGAAAGGCAAAAGAACCTTAGCCCATACAGCCATGTCTGAGGTAATAGTTATTATCAGTTTATAGGCACTATCCTCTTCTGTTGAGGATCATCTGAAAGGTCTGTCTGGTCTAGTCACTGTCCTGTCGTTTCCACTATAATGATAGTATTATAACACAAATACATACAACTGGGTTAGAAAAAACACATGAAAAGGCACAGCCCATGCTTTTATTTCATTTAACAACGCACCGCACTGGTTACAGCGATTTTAATACATAATATTCTATCACTGTTGTTGATCAAAACACCCAAAATGCAATATTCTTTCAATAAAATAAAAAAACTACGCCATCACCAACTCGCGCCCTTTTTGTAACCTGTGACGTTGACAGTTTGACAGCTATGTTACTCATGCCATAAAAAAATAACTTTAAGTTTGTGATTGTAAACGCAGCTATACAATAGCTGATCCAAATTCCGTCTTGTATCTATTTGGCTGTGCCTCCGCTGCCAGAGCCGGTAATCATGAATTGAAGTGCCTACTGTACCGCTAGCGGTAGCGTAATACGTTCGGATGCTGCTACTTTACTATCAGTCACGTGACTAAATTGTATACTTTCATATGAGATATCGAATCGTTTTGGTGCAGTAGTGAAAGCACGAGGTTTTGGTAACCAAACAAGTTTTGGGGTTTCAACCACTTAAAAAGTTTTGCCAATACTGACGGATTACATATTATTCATCCCGCGATACATGACATCTTTCAATTTCATTCCGAAATTATCAAGCAAGTGAATGTCTTGTACTTGGTCTGACAGAATCTTAAATTGATCTGTGGCAAAATGGCGTTTTGAAAAGTGACCGTAGCCATCTCAAAAAAAAAAAAGAAAAGTGAAACATTTCGCGTATCGCGGGATAAAATACGATATCAGTTTAATCCATCGTATCTTTTAATTTTAATATCTTTTGAGTCTATTTATTTTGTTATTTTTTTACCGGTAGTAGGAAATTTACTAAAGTCTGAAATCGATGACGGTTATTTAAACCTAATGCTCTTACCACTGCGTTAGCAATTCGATATCGATGAACCAAGCTAAATACAACACGTGGCTCCAGCAACTGTTCCTATTGTGTCGGCTATGGCAGCTGCGAAAAACAGCATGTTCCTTATGCAACCTCTGGCAGCACAGGCACAGTGTATTTGGGCTTACTCTGTGGAGTGAAAAAAACTATCTCATCGAATAAGCTTACATAAACCTCTCGGTCTGGGACAATGGCTCGGGAAAAAATAAGCTCTACGTCTTTGTATCTATGATTTACTTAATATCAAGGCTATTTACACAGCTATGTTGTGCTTTGAACTTCAAACAGGCTTTTTAAAGTAAATCCTTCCTTCAAAGGTTCGATGGCTAGTCCTAAGTACGGGCTATAGACTGGCATAGGTTCTTTGTCCCCCTTGTTTTGTGCTAGCTGGGACGCTAGGTAGAGATTCGGTCCCATTTCACCGCGGGGCTCACCGATTTCTTCCATCTCTTCTATATCGTCCACTACTGGTTTGGCAGTCTGAAATAAAATAACAATTAGCAAAAAAAAAAAACGTTATAAATATGTAAGTAATCGGTCTTAGAGCCTCACCTCGCTCCCCCAATTCATCTCGACCCCAAAGATTGGTCGTTCTGAGTACGCGTGGTACAGCGCCTGAAGTTCTACCAGAAGTGGTTGAAGCCTGCTCGGAGGGTCAGCTCTGAAGCCCAGGACGTAACCTCCCGCAGCTTGGCGCGTTACCAACACCAGCGCTGACCCGAACTTAGAGTCACGGATTGCGATCTGCGTAAAGTGTTTTAATGTCAGTAAACCGAGCCGCTTCTCTTGATGATACTATTTCTTGTTCCCATGTGAACTAATTTATGGGATAAAGAGTAGCCTATGTCTTATTCTAGGTCTAGAACTACATTTGTGCAAAGCTTCAACCCAATCAGTTCAGTAGGTACGGCGTGAAGGAGTAACAGTACACCACTTTTCTATAGGAACTTGACATCCCATTGCCATCCCATGGGAACTGATTTATGGGATAAAAAGTAACCTATGCCCTCTTCCAGGTCTAGAATTAAATTTGTGCAAAGCTTCAACCCAACCAGTTCAGTAGGTACGGCGTGAAGGAGTAACAGTACATCACTTTTCTATAGGAACTTGACATCCCATTGCCATTCTGTGGGAACTGATTTATGCGATAAAAAGTAGCCTATGTCCTATTCTAGGTCTACAATACTAGAACTACATTCGTGAAAAGTTTCTGCCCAATCGGTTCAGTGGTTACGGCGTGAAGGAGTGACAAACATCAATCCAAACATTCGCATTTATTCGCAAGGGAAGTGGGATGGACTTCGTTAATGAGGGATCTTACCAGAATCTTCATTTAATTCTGTATCTATTTTCCAAACAGCTCAGTCCAGTAGTTTCTATGTTATGTTGTGACGAGACTGACAGGTAAACAGAAGGAAACCAAGCTTCGTTTTTAAGGTTTCAGTTTTTGGTGGAACTCTAACACTTAAGTTAACAACACTTAACACTTAAATCTAACACTTAGCTTAGAGAACGCCCCTGGGACAATATGATACCAAAGCTCAAGCAATGGGATTAGGATTGGAATTATTATAGATCATCACATACATACATTTGTTTACGTTTCCGTACAGGCATCGGATCGGTTTTAGAGGTGCGAGCAAAAGTAATGGGAGAATGCACAGAAGTCATTTATTGGGACTGTTTGGAGGACAGAAGGGGGGCGCGACGGGAGCGCAGGCACCGGTTGTGATTGGTTTATCTGTTTACCGCGCTGTTACCACATGACTCCGGGACCTTGGGTCACACAAATATTTGTATTTGTGACCTGCAATTTAGTTACCAAGATGCCAAAGGAAACAAAGTTTTGACTAGACAAGGAAAATAGTATACGCCGTGCACTCCTACGTGTATGGTAGTGAATGTTGAGTATGGCAAGATAAACATCAAAGTAGGGTGAATGCAGTGGAAATGCGTTCCTTACGTAGTATGTGTGGTTTAACATTGGATGACAGAGTGAAAAATATCGACATATACGGGATCGTTGCGGCCTGAAAGTATGTGGTGACTAGAATAGAAAAAAGAATGCTTCGATTGTTTGGACATGTAGAGAGGATGAATGTATGTAGATTTACGAAAAAAAAATATGGTGCGCAAGTGGAAGGTACAGCTCGTCCAGGCCGCCCTAGAAAGACGTATGCTGACCAAACTGGCGACATACTGGAGAAGGGCCATGTCAAAAGTACCCGGAATAGAAGAGCTTAAATTGTGTATGACAAGATTGATGGATGTGGAAGCGGCGAAAGAGGTGTGTCTGGATCGTAGCAGATGGAAATCTGTAATCTCTGACTATCCCTATGGGAGACAGGCGTGAGTATATTTATGTATGTATGTACGTGCACTGTTTCACTGGAAATAGTTGAAGGTGTTTTTTTTAGTATTCTGCAATAACGATCATTGAACCTTGGTTCTGAGTCCTGCCTACTTACCGAGTCTACAGTATGAATTGGGCTATATAAATAAAAGTCACCTTATAGAAGTAATGTTTTAGTATACCGTTTGGTAAGCAGTTAAACTACTGTTCACGCTACCAGCGTGACGTTCGCGCATGTGCATGACTAATTTTCGCTGCGCAGCGCTGGCGCCACCTGGCGACACAATGGACTCGCGCGCTGGCGCCAACCCGCGGTTCACTCAGTCTGTTCCGGCGCAATCGTCTAGAGAACGACACGCGTGTACACATTCGCGCCGCCACAAACAATATCGCATACGTCCCAGTGTTGTGTTCACAGTTCATAACAGTGCTGTGTATTACTTCGCGTTACACCAAGACATTCTGCACATTCCTGACCAAGGCGCCGGCTCCATCAGCCCAACAAGAAGGCTCAGCCCGTCAGCGCATTAGTCTGCTCGCCCACAACAATCATCATCAAAGGTCAGTCAGTTTACCCACAATTCTCCAATCAATCCTCAGATCCCATCAGCTCTGCATTTCTGTAACCTCGCGGTTACATTTTGGTCACTTCGAGCCGGTAGTAAAACACATTTTGATCCTTCGAGACCGTTTACGAACCATTTTGGCCCTTCGAACCGTTAGAACCAGCCCCCCTCTATTTACTACAGTCCATTTTCAATCCAAGAAAAATTTTGGTCCGTCGAGCGGAAAATTTTTGGTTTATATCACCCCCCGTCTCCCCCCCGCCGGCCCGTAACTTTGTTTGAACCAGCCCCCGTCGATTTACTACAGTCCATTTTCACCCGGTTACATATTTTGCCCCCTTTCCCGGCAAAAATATTTTGTGGTCTCGAATACCTATTGCGGGTAGGTAATTAGAACCGCCGCCGCCTAGAACATTCCATTTATCGGTATAGAACCGGCCCCCCCCGCCTCTGGCACAGAACAAACTCATTTTCATCCCGTTTGTTATTATTATTCAGCTCAGATAATATAATTATATCCATTCAGCCCAATTGCTTGTTACAGTCCACTATATATCTTTATTAAACCCCCACTGTCAAAGATAGTTTTCGTAGGTATCTTGCGAGATATTTTTTTGGTGCGAGTATAAATTCGCTTTATTTCGTGCACTTATATACGTTACATATATACGTAAGTTACGTATGTTGAGTACATAAGTACACACGTTATTACGTACGTATTAACAAAGCTTGATTTGCATCATTGGATTGTCCACTCATTTAGAGCTGATTTCGGCTAGGTGAATACATTCTTTGTTTGGTTACGCACTCAAAGTAGGTAGGTATTTTATTCTATAAATAGAATTTTCGACGACTGATGTTGTTGTTGTAAAGGTACTTTCGTGTAAACAAGAACTAACGCGTATTGTCGGCACATGATTTCAAGGCAAATAACATAAAAGTGAACAGGTTCATCAGCCCTTTTCGATATTTTTGTGTTGCGGTAATCTCACGTCGCAGTAATAGTATTCCGGACAGTTTGATCGTGTTATTGTCTGCTTTTTAACCGGGTGCATATAGCAGAAATATAGTAAAAAAATTTTTTTTCTTCTCGTCTCTGCTCTTAATGTTTATGGTACACATATAGGGTGTTCCACGTTGGTGTATCAGCTCATATACAGGTTGTTTAAAAAAAAAAAAATTTTTTTTTTTTTCTCTCTGTCGTGTTTATTTCCGTGTTCCGTTTGAACATAGTCATTGTTACTTCATCCGCGCAAGTATCTCAGCTCTATTCATCTATCTCATCAATTATTTTAGTTGTACGTTCGCTCTTATAGTTCAGCTCAAACTCGTTGCGTATTTTATCTTAGTAATCAACCACCTAGTTTAACAAGATTAAGATGCCTTCGAAATCACAAGCCGCGATGTTTCGTGAGGCCGTAAAGGCGATAGTTCTGTTAAAGGAGATTGGTGCGGCGGTCGAGGCAGGCGACAGAAAAACATATTCTGTGGCGGACTTCACCGCTCGTTACGCAAACATACAAAGCGTTAAAACTAAGTTAGAGGACGTATATTATGAGATCCTTGACGATGAGGATTTGTCCGACGAAACTGAGGCAACCTACACAAAAAATTTTCAGTCGGCACTTAGCAATTATGATGCTATACTAGTGGCATTCGAAAATTTAAAAGTAAAATCAGCTCTTCCGGACAAGACGCAACCCCTCAGCTCAGGTACACCCGTTGGTGTTCTACCAAAAATACCAATTCCGGAGTTTCACTCGAACGTGGAAGAATGGCCCTCGTTTATTGCCGTTTTTAGGAGCCTTATCAGTGAGATGGCTACAGTCTCGGATGCTGTCAAACTGAAATGAAAGACTCCGACTATGTTTTCGTGTCCATGGTGGTGCGAAAACTACAAGGCGAGCTCCGCACTCTTTTCGAGCGGAAGTACGGATCTCGTGCAACTCTGCCCACGCTCAAGAACCTCATTGAGTTCTTGGAAGAGCACGCACGCTGCAAGGAGAATGAGTCATCGTCCCTTGCGTCACAGAATGCTCCTTCTTCAGCACGGCTCGGCCCGTCAGAAAGGCTCGCTCAGCTCAATAAGCTGCTTCAGCCCACTCGAGGTACTCCACGTCAGCCCTACCAGGCTCATCAAGAGTTCCGCCCCATAGCTCCTCGGCAGGACAATCGCTCCCCCCGTCCTATTCGTCAACCATTTTTGGCATTTGAGACAGCGCCAGTTTACTCGGCCCAACCGTCCTCATCATCCGCTCGTCAGCTAGTTTACTCGGCCCAATCATCCCCATCACCCACTCGCCAACAGAGTTATTCGGCTCAACCTTCTTCCCCTACCGGTGGTATGCCATGCCCATACTGCAGGAATAGGGGACACAAACTCATCGCATGCCCAGGATTTAATAACCAACCGGTCCAAGGTCGGTGGGATTTTGTGAACTCACGCAACCGGTGCCGACGCTGTTTGGGTCCTCATTATGAGAACGAGTGCAGGTCTACACGTGCATGCAAGGAGTGTGGGCGGTCTGACCACCATACTTCACTGCATCGCCATGGGGCCATGTCTCCGACACGCTCATCTGCTCATTTGCTGCCTCCGTCTCTACGTGAGCAGCCCAGACAGCGCTCAGCGCATGAGCCTCAATACCATTCGGCACATGCTACACAGGCATACACGTCCCATCCCAACTCGCCCACTCAATCGCGATCGCCAAGTAGGTCTTGGGTAGGTAGGCAACAGTGACTACCTACAATAACAGAGCACTATGAAGGCGAGGACGACCAGCACTCAGCACACTCAGCACACTCATCACACACACACTCATCACATACACACTCAGCTCATTGTCACTCAATGACTTCAACTCCAACAGAAAATTACTGTAACTCCGCACAACGTGTAGTGAACGTCACCAACATGCCAATTTTGTTGCCAACCGTCTCACTTAAAATAGCAGACGTAAATGGTCAAGTTCACTCAGCACGAGCCCTGTTAGACTGTGGAAGTATGCTGACTCTTTGTTCTCAGCGCATGGCCACAATTTTAAATTTACCATTAAAACATACATCTCTAAAAATCGCAGGAGTTGGAAATCAGCACACACAAAACTCAAAGGCATCAATCACAATTGTATGCCGACCTACTCACCGTGACACACCTATGATCACGGCCACAGCCCATATATTGAAGAACGTAACTGGGTACCTACCGTTGGAAAAGGTTCCAGATCTCGCTCAGTTAACAGGTCACCCACCGATTCCTCTTGCTGATCGAGAATATCACACACCAGCTCCGGTTGATCTAATACTAGGATCTGACGTTCTTGGTCAAGTGTTAGACGGAACCAAGGTTTCGCTCGGCCCTGGCAAGCCTATAGCCTTCGGCACGATATTTGATTTTACATTGATTGGACCTTTCGAAAGTTTACATACCTCACCCACGAATCAGGTCAACTCAGTTCACATTGTCGGCTCTCACACGGACTCAGAGCATTCCACTCATGACATTCACAAAAGTCTTGAGAGGTTTTGGGAATCCGAGGAACCCCAAACCTACAAGCATACCAGCCCATTAGAGGATCAGTGTGAGGACATTTTCCGCACCACAACTACTCGTGAACCATCAGGTCAATATGTGGTTACACTGCCCTTTCTGCACAACGCGCCGACATTAGGTTCCACTCACGCTATTGCGCTACGCAGGTTTCTCAATTTGGAGAAGAAGCTGCTAGCGAACCCGCCCTTCCGCTCGAAATACGTAGAGTTTATGTCAGATTACATAAAATTGGGACATATGTCGCCGTGTCACCCCAATACCTTTGCTCATAAATCCCATTTCTATATCCCACATCATGGCATATTCAAGCCAGGGTCAGAAAAGTTACGCTGCGTGTTTGACGGAAGTTGTAAAAGCTCAAACGGCGTCAATTTAAATGATTGTCTCCATACAGGTCCAGCTCTTCAACAAGATATTGTTGACATTATCATGTCCTTCAGGATCCACTCACAAGTTTTCAGCACAGACATCCGAATGATGTTCAGAAATATACTCATTCACCCAGAGCAAAGACCTTTTCAACTCATTCTCTGGCGGTCTTCACCCGACCAGCCCCTGCTCACGTATGCCTTTAATACCGTCACATATGGATTAAGGTCCAGCCCATACCATGCCATCCGCACTTTACTCCAATTGGCTGATGACGAAGGTCATCGTTACCCCCACGCTGCTCAGGTCCTCCGCAAATCAATATTTGTGGACGACATTCTCTCAGGTGCAGATTCTGTGGAATCTGCTCAGTCGCTCCAAAGCGACCTGATCGAGTTACTCGCCCTAGGTGGCTTCCAGCTCAGTAAATGGACCTCCAACTCGCCTCAGCTCCTTGAACGGTTCTCAGATGACCAGTGCGACATGCCCAAGGACTTTGACTTCAGTCCCGACTCTAATTCCATTAAGGTTCTGGGAATACAGTGGATTCCTCAAACTGATGAGTTCACTTATCGCATTTCTCTGCCCACTCATGCTCAAGTCACAAAGCGCTCCATTCTCAGTACAGTAGCGTCTCTTTATGACCCCAATGGCTGGGTTACTCCAGTCATCTTCCGCGCAAAGATTCTTCTCCAGAAGCTTTGGCTCCTGAAAATAGGATGGGATGAGCCTATCTCTGAAGAAGTCCACACAGAGTGGCAACACATCTCAGAGGATCTTCCTCAGCTCTCAAACCTCCGTTTACCTCGGCACATTTGTAAGTGTAAGCCCACGTCTACTTACTCACTTCACGGGTTCGCGGACGCATCAGAGGCGGGCTTTGGTGCCGTTATCTATCTTCATGAGCGCAATACCACTGGACATGTCAATGTACACCTAATCATTGGCAAGTCCAAGGTCGCACCCATTAAGACTCGCCTCTCAATCCCAAAATTGGAGTTGTCAGCCGCGACTCTTTTATCTCAGCTCATGACTCGAGTGTCAGCCCAACTTTCAGCTCATATAGCCATTCAAACACACACATGCTGGTCAGATAGCACAATAGTGTTGGCATGGCTCAATACCCCACCTCACCGATTACAGACTTTCGAGGCCAATCGAGTGGCTAAGATCACAGCTACTTCAACTAGCAATACGTGGAGGCATGTGCCCACGAACCTCAACCCTGCTGACTGTGCAAGCAGAGGCATGTCTGCCCAGTCTCTCTCACTTCATGACCTTTGGTGGTCACCCAGTTGGCTCAAAGAACCTACCTGCACTTGGCCCAAGATGCCACCCGCTCTAGGCCATCATGCTCTCCCAGGCCTTAAGCCCAAAAAGGTACCAGCACACATAGCAGTCCCAGATATCGATCTGGACTTGCTCACTCGCTACAGCTCACTTGACAAGCTCGTCGGAGTGACGGCTTGTATTAAAAGGTTCATATTCAATTGTCGGCACAGCCCAGATGCACGGCGCTCTGGTCCGTTGACAGCTAGTGAACGCAGGGACGCTTTGTTGCACTGGGTCCGCTCTGTTCAGCACAATGAGTTTGCTGAAGACATTAATCGTATCCAGACTGATAAGGTTTGTCCCGTTCGGCTCCAGCGTCTCTCGCCCTTCATAAAGGACGGCCTCTTGAGAGTCGGTGGTCGTCTCTCTCACGCGTCAATTAGGTATGACGCTCAACACCCACTCATTCTACCCAGCTCAAGTCAGCTCGTAGATCTCATTATAGATCACTATCACACAATACACTGCCACCCTGGAGCTGACACATTACACGCCATATTACGCCAGCAGTACTGGATTCTGTCCGCTCGTCGTATTATTAGACACCGCGTGTTTAAATGTATTAGATGTTTCCGGTGCCGCGCTCAGCCTAAGGCTCCGCTCATGGCTGATCTCCCAGTAGACAGAGTTACTCCTCAACCAGTTTTTAGTCACGTCACGACGGATTTTGCTGGCCACTTCTTCGTTAAATCCAGCACGTTGCGGAACGCGAAACTCATAAAGGCGTACTTTTGTATTTTCGTTTGCCTCGCAACAAAGGCGGTTCATTTGGAACCAGTCTCTGCACTCTCAACGGAAGCGTTCTTTGCGGCATTGCAACGTTTTATCTCACGTCGCGGTACTCCGGTTCTCATTCGCTCAGACTGCGGCACAAACTATGTAGGTGCTAGGAATCAGCTCATTGAAGTTCAGAACTTCCTCAGGTCAAACAATGATGCAATCACTCACAAGCTCGCGAATCAGCACATAACTTGGTTACTGAACCCGCCTAAAGGGCCTTGGTTCGGCGCTCTGCACGAAATAAACGTAAAATCCACCAAGCAACTACTTTATCGCGTGATAGGTGAACAGCACCTCACTTTTGAGGAATTTTCTACCCTTTTGGCTCGAATTGAGGCTGTACTCAACTCAAGACCCCTCTGCCCAATTTCATCCGACCCTACGGACTTTGAACCTCTCACGGCCGGACATTTCATTATTGGTCGTCCGCTCACCGCTCTACCTGAGCAGTCTTTTGACGACAGACCCATATCTGCTCTTAAACGGTTTCAACTCATTCAAGCGCTCTCTCAGCGCTTTTGGACTCTCTGGTCCAGATCCTACCTCCATACCCTGCAAACCCGCTCCAAATGGCTCTCCCCTTCTTCCCCTCCTCAAGTGGGTGAACTGGTCCTCATCAAAGAGGATGACCTGCCTCCGCTCCAATGGAAGTTGGGGAGAATTCTCCGCACGATACCTGGCAAGGATGGAGTGATCCGAGTTGTGGATCTGGACACAGCTCATGGAAATCTGCGACGACCTGTGTTCAAGATAGCCAGGCTGCCGTTGGATTCAGCTCAAGAGGAGCCGCAGCCCCGGCCCCCCCAGGATGTTCACGCTACCAGCGTGACGTTCGCGCATGTGCATGACTAATTTTCGCTGCGCAGCGCTGGCGCCACCTGGCGACACAATGGACTCGCGCGCTGGCGCCAACCCGCGGTTCACTCAGTCTGTTCCGGCGCAATCGTCTAGAGAACGACACGCGTGTACACATTCGCGCCGCCACAAACAATATCGCATACGTCCCAGTGTTGTGTTCACAGTTCATAACAGTGCTGTGTATTACTTCGCGTTACACCAAGACATTCTGCACATTCCTGACCAAGGCGCCGGCTCCATCAGCCCAACAAGAAGGCTCAGCCCGTCAGCGCATTAGTCTGCTCGCCCACAACAATCATCATCAAAGGTCAGTCAGTTTACCCACAATTCTCCAATCAATCCTCAGATCCCATCAGCTCTGCATTTCTGTAACCTCGCGGTTACAACTACTTATAGCCCTTTTTCATTCCTGTGATTATTCAATGAGCCGTTTTTCAGGCTAGCTTCCGAAAAAATATAATAGATGGCGTTGCCTGAGAACTTATAACAAATACTTTACAAGTACAGCTTTCTTTCCTATTTGCTTATCATTTCGCTTCTCTATGTTTTAAGTACTGCTAGGGACCAATAACCGTAGTCTTCGCTCATAATGATACTAGCTATAAGCAAATCAGTTCAACAAACCCGTTTCGTCAACAGTATCATTCATATAATGCAGTAGAAATCGGTGTCCAGAAATTCGGTGTCGGGTAGTATTAGTAAAAAAATTGGTATATCAAAACCACGGACCTTAAAGAAATATTATCTTTAATCGTGATTAAAAGACACCACTGACAGCCTGACATCAACCAAAGTTTACTTTAATTTGTTTTTAATCTTTTGGAAAGGCCCATGTATCCAAGAGATCATATATTTTTCAAGTCCTCAGACATCGCCATCTATGTCATTTTTATAAAAGCTTTTTTTCGAAAACGGCTCATTGAGGCATATAACACTTTATCAATAGAATTATGTCTTAACTATTCACAAACAACTTGCCAAGCCCAATACAATATCAGTAGGTAATGTTTATTCATAAAATCCGGCTAAGCAATTACGTGCGCGAGTGTACGTATGTGCAACTATCCCTCACTACTTTTGCTCGCAACTTTAAAACCGTGCCGATGCCTGTGTAAGGTTTTGGAAAGTGTAATATATATTTTGGAAAGAGTATGTACCTAAATACGAAAATGTCAAATGGCGTACTTTTTAACAGACGAAAACAAAAACATATATGTCTTACGCTCTCAATAGTGATGTACGGCATGGAGACGTTGAATCCCTCGTTGACGTCAGCGAACCAGACGACTCTCACGTTGGAGACAAGCATGGTTCCCAGGTTTCCCGTGTCGCTGGACAGGTTCCAGATGCTGTGCTCGTGCAGGCAGATCTGGGGTTTAGATGTTGCTAAGTTTCTTGTTCTTTTTCTTAGCAACACTAATCATACGATTATTTACTGGTAGTTGCGAAGTTAGGCGTGTTTTAATGTAAAGTATTAGTAATTAGATATATATTAATGCATGCATTATAGTAGTTTATGCTACAAGGGCGCAAAGGAATAAATTACGAGGACGATTTAAAACACGAGCGTAGCGAGTGTTTTAAACGTAACCGAGTAATTTATTGCATTTACGCCCGTGTATCATACTACATTTTTCAATGCATAGTGTGAGGAAATGAAAACAAATATAATCTTGTGAACTTTAAATTATAATTGGCTCAAAAGGACTGTATCCAGAGCCGTTAAACAGTGGAAAAAAAACAGGAAAGGCTGCAGGTTAGCCAACCATTGTAAACAAATTAAAAAAAATAATAATAATAATAATAATATAATAATAATAAGTAATTTATTCACAAAAACGGGACATGTTTACACAATTTATGCTTAGTTAGATTACAAACAAGTTTAGTATAGTGTAAGAGATTAGGAGCATCTGCTGCTAAGTAGGTTGTAAGCCTGAATTTCAGCATACAGCGCCTCCACCCTCGTATCAATATTTATTAGCTTCTAAAAACATATTAACAAACGCATGCCAAATATATATATATATATATTTATATTTCCTAAGTTTAAAGCCTTATCATCTACTTATATTAACATTAAAACAGTAATTCAAAAATCTTAGAGTGAAAAAATTGAAAAATGAGAAAAGAATAAGTTTGGTTTAGTCCTCCCTGTGTGTAAAGTGTGAATGTCTGTGGATAAGTGTGAGAGGGTGAGTGGTATGTGAAGTGAATAGTTGTAAAATAGTTACTTTCTATAAATATATATTTAAAAATAAATTATATATATTTAATGTTTCAGAAATAATATAGGTACTAAACTGATAAAATTTAATGTACTTTATTATGAATATATTTATGTTTATTTAAATTTAGACTTTTAAAATAAATTTTAGACGTTAAAAGTAGTATGGATAGTAATGCAATTTTATTCAATTACAGTCAGTAGTTCTTCGGTTTGTTCGTAGGATAATTTTTGAATCCAAGTTGATATAGTAATCTTAGATTCAAATTTGTTCATGGTATAGATTTTAAGTTGTTTGTTTAATTTGTTGTATACGAATGGGCCTAAAAAATATATAATAATAAATAATAATAAAGCCCTAGGGCAAAATAATCGACTTTTTGTTCGGTTTTGATCTCAGAACATTTAAATAGTTAGAAAGGCCTTGGAGCTGTATGCGTACCAGAACCTTTGTCGCCTCACACCCACAGGCACAAACCTTGTCGTAATTGAAATACTATCAAAACTTTAATCCAAGTGGTTGTTCTTTCTACGCACAACAAATGACTTATATCGAAAACTTATCAAATGAAAAAACTACCGTATCTCTGTGTAAAACGGTGTATTTTTCAAACAAACGATTTCATTTACGACGTTTTAGTTTTGATACCATGTGACCATTATAAACCTACCGGCTTTAGGTGGTTGATAACTTGACCGGAGCGGTATTGCGAACTTAATATTAAACACAGTCTAATTATATGACGTGATGATTTATTGCTAGGGATGGTAACAGATGTATTTTCTTAACGTAAAACTTCGACTAACTTTTTTTATAATCAATCGAAAAACCAATTTGCTCTGAGACAATTTCTGTGTTGTTTTTTTTTTCTATTTTTATTATCTTGTTTTACACATTTTAGAAAAATTGTTTTAGCGTGTATTAGGTGTATATAAGGTGATTTCATTGATATAGCCAAATTCATACTTAAAACTTTGTAAGTGATCAGTAATAATGATAATATATGGTCACGACATGAATCCCCGACGGGGTATCAGAGGTATTCCGAGTGTGAACTGTGAAATGCAAGTTACAGTCCACACTCGGTACAACCGCGTTTCACCGACGAATATATTAAGATTTAACGTATTTTAAATTATATTATGGTAGCATCAAAATAATTGGATTTTTCATAAACACTCTTATGGAAAATCCCATTTCAAAGGAGAATGGGCGTTTTGGTCCATACCACCAATACACTTGTGTTAGGTGACATAAATAGGTGTTATAATAACATTCGAGAAACCGTTAACAGTTACTCCAAAATCGATCGATTCGGGTAACTGAACAATCAAGGAGAAAAGTTTTCATATAAAATGTATGAGAAAATATTTAAAACCGTACAAGTGTGTGTTTATTTACTCTACGGTGTAATTCTTAGCTATGCATAAGTATAAATACTTATTTTTCAATATCTATCATATATTACAGTCGAGAACAAAAATTTTCGGGTGAAATGTATGAAAAAACATTTGAAAGTGTAAAAGTGTATTTTATTTACTCTACAACGTAATTCTAAGCTATGCATATGTATGTCTAAAAAGTGTATAAGTGTCTGTTTATTTACTCTATATGGTAATTCTAAGCTATGCATATGATTAAATACTTATTTATCAACATATAAGAGGCATCTGCACAGTCTTGACTGTCTTCCTTGGAAGTGTGGGTTTATTTACTCTTCAGTGTAATTCCAAGCTCTTTTTTTCTATATATTTTGTAAAACCTTTAGTATATTATACCAACTCTGATACTGTAACTACTGTAAATATATATTCAAGATATGCATGCATAGCTTAGATAATTAAACACACATTTATATACTTTTAAATATTTTAGCAAAATCTTTATTCCTCGACTATACAGATTCCCTATATCTTGATAAATAATCAATTGGACATGTGCATAGCTTAGAAGTACCCTATAGATTAAATAATCACACACTCATACATTTTTAAATATTTTATCCCAAAGCTTTTGACCTCGTTTGTACATTTTACCCTATATATTTTGATAAATGTTTTCAGACATACATATACGTAGCTTAGAATTACATTGTAGAGTAATTAAAACAGGCTTCAACACTTTTTTTTTTTTTTTCATACATTTCACACGAATACTTTTCTTCTCGACTGTACAAATATCTCATGTATTTTGAAAAATATGTATTTATGCATAGCCAAGAATTACACCGTAGAGGAAATAAACGCACACTTATTCACTTTTAAATATTTTCTCATGCATTATATAAAAAAAAATTCCTTGCTTGTACAGTTATCCGGTCGATTTTGGGGTAACTGACAACGGTTTCTCGAATGTTATAAAAGTTTTATCTTAAATCTTAATTTAAGAATATTGCTCAAGGAATAAAAAACGTCTATCGATTGTGTGACACCACGATACGGCACAACACTAGCGAGCAAGTTTGACAAGTAGGGAGAGCATACATTACTTGTTTACTACATCTTAGCCAAAATTGTGAGCGTACATTGCCGGTAATGTATATTTTTGTTGTCACCATGAGTAAATTAGTTATTTATCTAAAATTCTCATATTAAACAAAGTTTTTATAATTACAGGTGAAAGGAAATATCTAAATTTTTCCGGTTTGCTTTCTTATTCGTGATTCTGCAAGTAATTATTGCACAAGACGGCATTTCTCTTTAGATTAGGCAGAGCTGTTCACAGAGTCACGGTTCGCGTGCGACTATGGGCAGCGATCGCGGGTTTCGGTTTAAGTATTGATGTTCAACAGTAGTTGTGGCGCGCGTGACACGCCCACTTAGCCTTTCTATTTGATTTAAATGTTCTGTGGTTTTGATGCATAAAAAGTGGGCCTTTACGAGCACATGCATTGAAAAATAAATAAACCTTTCGTTACTATTGCTCAACCAATCTTTATTTATATTGCTATGCTAGCTAGCATGCATTTTCCTTTGATTTTGATTTCAACAGGCTATCACTTTCATTTTGTGCCTCAGTATTTCCTACGGCGTTAAATATGGCTCTATAAAATTACTTGAAGTAGACATTTTTGAATATAATCACAAAGTACAACTCTATATGGCACAACTACAACCCGACGTCGACTATCTTGCTTGCAGGGTTGCCAGATATCAGCTACCTCAATTCGCCTAATTTTGACTACCGAGTAGCCTAAATCGCCTAACTATTTATTTTTGACAAGTAGCCTAATTCGCCTAACATTTTGAGCTATGTAGCCTAAATTTAGCCCAAATAAAGAAGAAACGTACAGTGCAACTATAAAGTCATGAAATAAATAGGGGCGCCACTTTCTTAAAATGTGATTTAAAATGAGTTAGAAAGATTGTTTTCTTTATGATAAACGAGTTTGTCTATCTCACTCCTACAAATTTAGTGGATGCAATGGAACGCAAGCAGCGTGAAAGAACTGCGGACGTACTATATTACGTTTTGTTACAAGCATTTTATGGAATTATTCAATAAATTTGGAGTAATCCTGAAATAGCCTAAATCGCCTGTTCTTTTTTCCTAGGTAGCCTAAATGGTTACTGGTAGCCGATCTCATTTTTTGGTCGCCATTTGACCCCCTAAGGTAGCCTAAAAGGCGATAATTCGCCTAATCTGGCACCACTGCTTGCTTGTCGATGACAATGTATGGCATGGCGCGCCATACGTTGTTTAGTGCATAGATATATTTTAAATCTATGGTTTAATGTGAAAAATGGCGGGAAAATTTTTCTTTTCCGCGTGCCGCCTCCGTGCGTGTTGCCTGCCAGTGCTGTTGTGTAAAGAATGTAATTAACTGAATATATTTGATTAATAATTTTTTTCATAAATATGAATATTTCATTTATGAAATGAAACGTTAATTTACTATATTTAGTTAACACACTTTATTTATTCCAGGCATGTTTATTAAATATAAAAACTGTTTGCTGAGATAAAAAAAAGGAAAAGCATTTGTGCGGTAATGTAAAGTGAAAAGCACGCGTGTTGAATAAGCAGCATTATGGTTCTAAATCAGTGCAATAAGAGCGCCTTTACGAGCAAGTGTGTTTCAACACATTGTCAACATTTATTTACATTTTCAACATTTATTGCTTTACAAAGATTCGCTCTTTTTGAAATTGGAAATGCAGAGTTTTCGTAAGAAAGTAGCTGTAGCTGTACATACCTATTTAGTGCATAATTTGTGCAACTTTAGATTCACGAAATTGTCTTCAGCTATCGAGATTGAGCCCGAGCGTGACTTGACCACTTACAAAGGCAGTTGATAACCGAAGAAGCACCTATTTTTTTTTTAGTAACAAAAAGGCAAGAATTTGTTCTAAAAACAAATATCAGACGCAAGCGATGTTGCAAACCAATTTTTAACTTCGTTAAAAACATTATAAAAACACCATTGCAAAATAGTACTTATCAGAAGAATTTAAGATCCATTTTGAAAAATTTTCCTCCCTTCAAAATGAAGGGAGGAAATTTTAATGTTCAGTACAGTTCACTCATCGCTCTACCTCGGGGTGCCTCAGTGGCGAAAGCGATGAAAGTTTTTCGTTTAAGGCGATATTTAAAAAAAAAAAACGGGCGCTTCTTTTCTGTGTATTTCATGAAACACATGACATCGCTTTTTAGTGATGACCGCCAAATTGTACCCTACTTTTACTTTTTAAATTGTCTATTTACTTTGTATTGTATTGTATTGTAAACACAAGCAAAATTAAAAAAAAATCTGGTAAGTACGAGTACTTATATGCATTTTGAATATACAATTTATATATTTGAATAGGTTGATAATGATCCCTCTAGCTATATTCAAGAAACCTATTCTATGTTCGAATTAGAAAATACATGTTTTGTTACTTTTGTCTTGTTTCATACTAAAAACAAAAGATATCGACTGTCAAAGTTTTCCTACAAAAACCGAATAGCGTTGTCATATCACTGTCAAGCTAAACACGTGACGCGCGTCACCGCCTCGCCTCGCCACATGGCCGACCGGCCGGCTTCCAAACGTTGTCGGCAAATTACCCTTTGTCGCGAGCCGACAAGTAAGTATTCTTTATCCGAGCCACCAAAGGACACCGCTTTTGTTTTGCATGCCGCTCTGAAAGGAGAAATCAGCGATCATAAGTTGCAATTTTCCCTTCATACTTTTACGGGCTTAGGACCGTCAAAATACAGAAGTTGTTTAGATTGCGCTAAAGAATTACTCGTAAGAATGCTTTGAATAGGATTTATAATTTACAAACAGCAAGTAGGTAAGTAGCTAAGTTACGAAATCGTTAGGTACTTAGTCACTTCTGTATTCAGGCGTACTTAAAAAATTGAAATCAACTTATGTACAAGTAATTGAAATCAACGAAGTTGTATACCTAAACTAACATTAGCTGTACTTCAGCAATTGTTCGAAATGCAGTCCGTTTCTCTCTAAACAGAGTCTAGCACGTTTTACTGCATTCCTTCTCAGTTTTCTCAGCACTACAAAGTCACTTTTTACAGCGTTAAATGCACTGATAATACGGTCTTTCAGTTCTTCGCGGCTTTGAGACTCCTCCGAGTATACGCGGCGTTTGATTTCTCCCCACAAAAAAAAATCACAGGGCGTGAGGTCTGGTGACCTGGCAGGCCATGCCACAGGCCCGGCGCGACCTATCCATCGGTCTCCGTACTCTTCATTGAGGTACTCCCGTACCTGTTGGGCGTAATGAGGTGGTGCTCCGTCTTGCTGGAAATAAAAGTCATGCAAGTACGCGAGCGGCACATCCTCCAAATAGTCTGCAATCACACCTCTTAGCATGTCTAGGTATGTGCCTCCGGTTAAACGTTCTTCAATAAAATACGGCCCAAGCACTTTGTCACCAATAATACCGGCCCACACATTAACACTGAACCGCACTTGATGGTGATGTTCGCGAATCATGTGTGGGTTTCTGTACGACCACCAGTGTTCATTGTGGCAATTGTACAGACCCACACGTGTAAACATTGACTCGTCAGTCCATAAAATGTTTTTGTTTTGGTTCTGAAGGAACCACTCACAAAACGTGCGACGATTTTGCGCGTCAGCCTCATGCAGGTGCTGCACTGTCTGAAAATGATATGCATGAAGTCCAGCATAGTGCAACAATTTCCACACTGTTGGTTGGCTAATTTCAAACCGCTGAGCTGCGTCTCGCGTACTGGCTCGGGGGTGCCGCTCAAAGAAGTCGAACACAGCATCTTCTACCTCAATAGCCAGACGTGGCGCGCCAGCCCCTTGTGCATGGCTTGGCACGGTAAACTGACCATAATCCAGTAGCCGCTGGTTTACCGCTAAAATCGTTTGACGATGTGGAACCGTGGCGTTGACAAGTCCTTGAGCACGAAGCCGAGGAATGCTCTCCTCTTCGTACAATGTTCTCGCTCGGTAAAGATTTTCTCCACTGAGGATGTACACTCGCACCATTTCGTAATATTCGCGAGAAGAGTACATCGGCATCGTGACGACTCGAAAATAGTTGCGCGGCGGGAGAGAAAATTTGCACTTTTATTGTATTTGCGCATGCACTCGTGACGTCGGTGCGCCGGCGACTGGCGATCGCGGGCCGGGGCGAGGGTAGGTGGTACACAGGTGTACGGGAATGTTTTTCATTGATGGTTGGGGCCCGGCGGCTCGTCGCGTAGGCTAGCCATTTTATTCGCAATTTGGAAACTTTTCCCGATAAAAATATGGGGGAAAAAAAAACTTTTTTTTTTACGATTCTGTGTTCTATTAGTGATTTGGATTCATAGATTTCAATAAAGCTAGGGGTTTCATTATCAACCTGTATAATCTAGGGTTTTGTTTTTGAAAAACATGGCATGTACCCAGTCTCCCCTACCCATACAATTTGTCTGCGAAAAGCCGTTTCAGAAATCTTCGAAATATAAGATTTGTCATGCAGTTATAGTTTGGATTTGTTTACCTTTGTTAATTAGTTTAATTCTTATTGGAGTTTAAAACTTAGCACACAAAGGGTCCTCCATTGGGTCATTTACCCGATTTTAGCCCATTAAGTTAAAGTACTCTTTCTTAATAGTGTAGTTTATTCTAAAAACAACTATAAACGCTATCTTCAAGTTATCTCATTTAACTTTAAAGTTAATGTATTCTGAGACGGATAGTTTGTCAAAGCAAACGTGGCATAACTTACAAATGATAGGTTCAAGCTACGTTTCACTTCACATATGAGACTAGTTTGGTGGCTAGATTAGGAGTATAAAGTTATACGAAATATACGTACCTTTTCTAGAGGAAGCATTCTTAGTTGTTTGTTATGTATAATAGCGCTTCTTAATTTTAAGTCACGATACATTCTAGAGCCAGCATAAGCCCTGAAAACATAAAATAAATTCTAAAATCTCTAAAATTAAAGTTTCATAACACAACGCCTTAAATTTTGTTACCGCAAATTTTTTTTTACACAAGACTGCAGGTGGAAAATTTTTGCTCAAACATTTTTAACAGGCGCTCACCTATGCACTCCTACAACGGAAGTGTAATGTCTAACGCAATTAGGTGATAAATTTGTGAATACGAATTCATATCTGTTAGTCTTGAAGGCTGCCAGGATGTACAGGGCCTGGGTGGTGCCTCGGAGGCCGGAGTTGACGACTTTCGTGCTGGTTGATAGTATTGCGCTGAGACCTATTGCTGGAATACACAAGAATATTTATAGTTTAATAATATACAGATTCCGTCGATGTACAGACGCCTGCAGTTCAAGCTCTCTATTTGTAAACTGTTTTCACGGCTATGAAGTCGCAATAAGAACTGTCAATGATGGTCTACAACTCTTAATGCTCGACATTGATAAGATATGTTGACGTTTTGGCCTCAAAATCAGTGTTAAGAAGACTGAAGTAATAGTTCAAAACCCTCTCAGTTTGCCAGTCGATATAAAACTCGGTGAGGGAACGCTGAGGCAAGTAGAGAAATTCGAATATCTGGGGAGCACGATTAGATCCAAGTGCCATTGACGGCTAAGTCAACAGTAGAATAGGAGCAGCTACTGCAGTCTATGGCAAACTGCCTCCCAAGGTGCTCCGATCACATAACCTAAAGCTCCATAATAAAGGTGTACATGGCGGTAGTTTTGCCTAATCTCCTGCATGCCTCCGAATCATGGTGCCCATACCGCAAGCATATCCGCACATTGGATAGGTTCCACCTCAAATGCCTGCGTGACATCCAGAACATACACTGGTCGGACCGTGTGAGTAACACGGAAGTTCTGCGACGTGCTAATGTCGGGTTTGAGGCCTATCTAATGAGGCGTCAGCTGCGATTCCCAAATGTCTGACGACAGGGTAGCTAAGCGCACCTTCTACTCCAAACTGCAGGAAGGGAAACGGAAACAGGGCGGCCTGCTCCTGCGGTATAAAGATGTGCTTAATCGCCACATCAAGAGATGTGCAATAGATTCAGCCTAATGGGAAACACTGGCAGCAGACAAAACGCATTGGAGGGCAGACAGTCAACACCAAGGGTATGCTTTCGAATCAACTAGACGCGCTGAGCTCGACACAAAGCGAGACCAGCCCACCTACAATATATTTGGAGTGGTGCTGACGTGCAGCGAATGTGGTCGCACATTCACTGCAAAGCTTGGCTACGTCAGTCACGTGAGAGGTCACCAGCGACGCTCTCAGCAGCAACACTCGCTGTGACCGAAAACGGTCGAGAAGTTTTGATTGATTGATTGTCAATAGGTAGTTTGTCATGCTGGCATCTGTACCTTAGTGTGGGCCGTGTCTTTTAAAACACCGAATGTACAAAAATAGAGGTTTTTTTATACAACAGACTACATTAAAAAAAAAAACTGTTATGTAAACGTATTTAATATGAATCAGGTATCCTTAGCTTGATTGATGTACTATCATTATTATTTCTCTTTTGAGTCCTTGCATCAATAATACTACAATAAGACAGCTATGTAATAAGTAACCAACAGGTTCACGGTACAGTAAAACTTAATTTCACAAGTAAATGAACAAGTTAAACGTAACCCTAGAATCGCAGGTCGTTATTTAACTCGGGCAGTCTTGACTTAACTAACTTATTTGTCTACTTAATGTTTCTGGAAGTCAGAGGAACTCCTGATTGCTTCAGATTTGCTTCCCAGGTGAAATTTAATTGTTTTCTTGTTAAAGTCTTTAGAGAATAACATTTTGTTAGCAGTGTGGTACAAAGGAATTATTATGTATTTTGTGAAGATAGGGCCGATTCATAAAGGATCCGAAAACTTATCAGATTACACAACTTCTTATGAAACGTTATAAAATCAAAATGTCGTTTTTAGGGTCCCGTACCCAAAGGGTAACCAACGGGACCCTATTACTAAGACTCCGCTGTCCGTCTGTCCGTCTGTCACCAGGCTGTATCTCATGAACCGTGATAGTTAGACAGTTGAAATTTTCACAGATGATGTATTTATGTTGCCGCTATAACAGCAAATACTAAAAAACAGAATAAAATAAATAATTAAGGGGGCTCCCATACAACAGACATGTTTTTTTTTGCCATTTTTATAGATAATGGTACGGAACCCTTCGTGCGCGAGTCCGACTCGCACTTGGCCGGTTTTTTTAATTTACATAACATGAACTAAAATAGCTATCAAACAAAATGTCACACGATCAGAATTTAGACAGTTTAATAATAACAATTAATTTTTTTAAAGTAATTTATTTTAATGAATTGAACGACCAGGGGATCTAAAAAGGCCGACTTGGGTGAATCATAAAATGATTTGAAAATTGACAAAACGGCCTTTTTAGAGGACCAGGTCGTCTAAAAAGGCCGCTTTGTATGAATCATATTATGATTCCGTTCTAATGCCGTCTCTTTTGCATGCGTGAAAAAATTCTGACTCCATCCTACTTTCAAATAATTTTATAATTCACCGAAGTCGGCCTTTTTAGATCCCCTGGTCGCACGCAACATCATATTTTCTATGGCTACTGTTTTAATTTCATCGAAGATATGAATTAGCTACCAAACTTAATTCGAATCAAAGCATCCCTTTTGAATTTTTCAGAGAACTACTTTTCTTGTGACTGAAGCCCTCATTGACTGGACAAAAACCGAACGAAAACTCACAGAGATTAATTCTCGGTGAGCCCAGGGAGTGCCATATGATCCTCAAGTTGGTGACGACCATCCTGCCCTTGGTGCCACTGTTGCCCTTCGTGTCCTCGATGGGCTCAATCCTGTCGAATATCTTCTCGCCGGGTCGCAGCTTGAGGTAACTGCATAATAATGTACTCTGTGGTTAACTGGAAGTTAACTGACTGATCTGTCACGCTGACGAAAGACGAGTAAATTGACGTACATAGTGCTACAAGGTACTTATGGCGCGTGGATTGGTTATGTCCAAAATCGGAACTAACGCCGCTACCTTAATCCTTGTTACACAGCTGCGCCCCCCTGTCACTGTCATACACGCGCCAACTAATCCTTGTAGCATCTAATCTAATCTAATCTTTTCTATCTAATACGATCCTGACACACTCATTCGCCTCTTCCACATTCATCAAACGCAAGTTCTTCTACTCCAGTATGTCGCCAAATTGATCAGCGTGTCCTTCTATAGGGCGGCCTGGTCCTCTAAAAAGGCCGTTTGCATGAATCACATTATGATTCTGTTCTAATGCCGTCTCTTTTGCATGCGTGAAAAAACTCTGACTCTATCCTACTTTCAAATCATTTTATAATTCACCGAAGTCGGCCTTTTTAGATCCCCTGGTCCTCTAAAAAGACCGCTTTGGATGAATCATATTATGATTTCGTTCTAATGCCGTCTATTTTGCACGCGTGAAAAATCTCTGACTCCATCTAATTTTTAAATCTTTTTATAATTCACCCAAGTCGGCCTTTTTAGATCCCCTGCATAGCTAGCATGGATGAACATTTTAGAGAAGTTTTGTGTCTCGACGAAGCGTTTGACCAATGTAAACGCAGGAAAGCTACATCACTTGACCATCGCCTCGACAAACGCTTCGTCGAGAGATACAAATTACTCTATTGGTTTCATCTATGATAGCTATGCTGGTCGAGCTTTACCATCCGCTTCCTTACCTTCGAATTCTTTAGATAAGTATGCCCAAACCACCGAAGCATTCAAGTCAATTAAAGTGGCTCAATTTAAGTTGTTTTGGAAACGAAAACTAGTGATGTAGTTCTGTATCATAAGACACCTTTTACTAGGTATGCACATACAAGAGACACACCAAAAGGTTTCTTATTGTGCACGTTATTACAGAATAGCTGTTTTTAGGGTTCCGTACCTCAAAATGAAAAAACAGAACCATAGGTTCACTTTGTTGTCCGTCTGTCCGTCTGTCAAGACCGTTTTGCTCGGGCCCCGCGTGAGATATCAAGTTAAAACTGATAGTGCCCCATAGTGTTGTAAAAAAACCAGGTTTCTAACTCGACGCGAAAAAAGTTATTGTACTTTACATAATCAATTTCATACAAATTTTCTCACCATGGAAACCTATAGGGCACTTTCAGTTGACTAAGAAATTTGAAATTTGGTTTACAGTTAGGTCTTATAGCACACGTATAGGAAAAAAACTGAAAATTACCAATGTTTAATTTTTAACAAGACCAACTTAATTATACCCTTTAGATACATAGAGTTGAATAGATCGTATATGTCAAGTTAAGTTGGGCATAAATGCAAATGGAATTATTTACCACTAGCTTTTGCTTGCGGCTTCACCCACGCTGATTTCGTTTGCATTTTCCCGGGATTAAAAGTAGCCTATGTCACTCTGCGGCCCATAAACTATCTCTATGCAAAAAATCACGTCGATTCGTTGCTCCGTAAAAGAAGGACAAACCAACAACCAACAACTAACAAACCAACAAACACACTCGCATTTATAATAGGGGTACGGACGGATAATGTTTTTAGGGTTCCGTACCCGTATTGTGTGGTGGTACGTAGGGAACCATTTGTGTGCGAGTCCGACTCGATGGCCGGTTTTTTTTAAATTTATATCTCAAGTTTTTCTCCAAATAGAAAAACATAACCGATGTACGCTATGTAAGGTTATTTTCCCGATAGAGCTATCTTATATTGATCTTACTTTATATACTTGATTGGTTCGACTCCAGTGGCTTTTATGTAATCAAGACTTTAACTGATAGATTTTATGTAACCAAGACTTTAACTAATAGATTTTCATACAACTCTATTTTCCTATGAGAATTAAAGTGACTTCGGTGCTTTCTTGTAAATGCTATTTAGGTAACTAATTATGACATAAGTATGGTTGTTGAAAGAAATATAGGTAGACTACAGTTGGGAAATAGTCTGATAATTTTAACCATCGCATTATTTCTTCACTGGTAATTATATACTAAAGCCGATTCTGAAGGCTTTAATTTTAGTTTTAGTGCTGTTAAAACTAAATTTTTTAATTGCAAAATAGTCCTTAGTTATAAGGAACAGAAGTTAAATTACATTGGAAAATTTCATGTTTTGACAGCACTATATAACTAAAGTTTAGGCCTTCAGAATCAGCTTTATTGTACTTTTTTATCACATTGCAAGGATTTACTGGCAAAGAAATTGAACAAACTAACAATTTGAACAAAACTTACTTGAACGGTAGGTCAAAAAGTACTTCCCGATCTTCCCAAATAGCCCCCGATTTTGGCGCCATGTTTTTTTCTGTACCACTAAATAATCGTGTTGGATTTTTTTATTTACCTAAGTTTTAGAAAAAAAACTGAACTGAATTGGAGCTGACTTTGTTTTGTTTTGACTACCATCACCATGGCAACGACAAAACAAATATATCCAGCCAATAGCATAAGGAATTTCCTTATTACGAGTATAAGATATCTACTATGTACTTACGTCAATGTATCCAGCACCCGTGACAAGTCTGGAAAGTTAGTTTATTCAATATTTAGGAACTTTTGAATACCTTATAGCCTATATTTACATTGACTTATTAGTGGAAGTATGTGTGGATATTGTAATATAACTAAGTCATAGGTTTAGGCGATATTGGGGGCGGTCATGTAGTCCAACACGTCCACCACGCTCAGCTATCGTTGACAGGTCGGTTATGTAAACAAACCAAACAAATCGGATTGACATCGTGACCGACCACTGATGTGTCAAATTGCCAATTTTTCCATACTACTTCGATATTTTCATTCAATTTTCTTTTTTCACGCGCTTTTTGACAGATGGCGACATGGTCGTTTGTAGTGGCGTGAAGTTGGCTGCACAATCACGTGTGACAGCTATTTTTCCCAACGAGTTTTGACGTTGTTGGTGTACGTGACCTAATCGGGGGTGTTTTTGGTGGAAAATACTGGTTTTTAGTGATTATATTATAGTTGGCAATCGAAAATCTTTATGGATCTTTAATTGATTAAAGTATATCGCTTTTTCCAAAAATTTATAGCAAGTCTGTAAAAGATCAGTAAAAGCAAAACGGGAAATTATTAATCAGGCGACTAAAAATATTAATTAGCGACTTCAAGTGTCCGGAATAAATACCAAACCGTGCGACTAAAAATACTGAGCGGGCGAATTTAAAGTATGAAATCGAAAATATTTTACCAAAAGTCAAAAAATTGGTGCGACGACGAGCGAAGCGAAGAAGAGCGTGTTAGGTTTATATGTAAGATAAAATAAGGAGTGGAGTGGAGCGAGGCGGAGCTTTACTTAAAATTAAATTGTCACTAAAATGGAAAATTGTTCGCCTGAGAATTATTCAACTCAACTCAAATTTGTATTTTCAAGTCGCCGCTTTCAACATTTTTATTCGCCAACAGTATTTCGCCTACTTAGTATTTTACCCTATATTCAGTAGGTATTTGTGACGCTGCCATATAAATGCTTTTGACGTTTGTGATGTCCTGATGGCTTTGATCTCAATGAAACTTTACACACGTCTTTATATAATTTTCCATTCCCCCTACACTGCACTCCGACTCATCTCTCATCAAGAGGTGCAAGATGGCGAGATATTAAAAAAGCTGTTTACTTCACATTCAGTTTTTTACCTTTGGTATGAATCTTAAGAAAAATCCAGAGGTAAAGGGGCCTCTTGAGTATCGAAGTTGGATGAATAAAATACAAACTATTTTGGACAGCCGATAACACTTCTGCCTCGAGTAACAAAGTAGCGATAAAAAAGCGCTATAAAATACCATTTTCATTTATTTGTTGTATAAATGCTACGACTCCCTAAATTCGTGCATGTAGGCATGGTCAATTATTATTGCCTTATTTTTCACTGTCTCAAAACACACGAAATCTAAGTAAAAAATCCAGGCCAAACAACTAACGTCAAGAATCTCCGCCCTCCACTTTCCTGATAACCATCAGTCAATAACAAAAGGCGAAATTCCCAAATGCTCCGACTTAATTTCTTGAACGATGACAAATCTGATAATGCCTTGAGGGATGTTTTCGTCCCCCCCCCAGTTATGAACACTTAGGCTCTTTAACGACGGCCTCAAGTAATTATGTTATGAAAGCCTTGGGGTTCTGTTAAGGGTGGACAGTCTAAATAAAAATATTTTTATATTCGTTTTATTTTATGTTGATTTATTTATTCATTGTTTATATTTTATTTATTATGTAGGTATTTTCATAGTGCATGTTTCTAATTTAATATTTCTCATTTATATTCTTAAAACATTTAAAATTTTAATTAATGGAAACAAAATTAGTATATTACGATACGAGAGCGATGAAACGTTTTCTGACGAGTGTGAGTCTGACTGCAATCACACGAGTCGAGAAAAAGTTTCTCGCACGAGTTTCGTATAATTTTTTATAACACAAGTGCGGAAAATGCCGACTTTACGCACGCGCAGCGTTTTTTTACGCACAGTGTGCTATAAAATATTTTTTTTGTACAAATCTTAACACGAATTTCTCAATTTTTTTTTTCTAAGTTTTTCCGAGGAAATGAGCAAGCTTGCTTAGTGCTGGGACCATTCTAAAGTTGCCCGTAATTTCTTCTCTCAACAATGTACATATTCGACATGCATGTCAGTCATAATCTGTTTTCTTGTGTTATTGTCAACTCTGTTTTTTCTTTTTTTGTATTTTCTCGTTTTTTGTTATCTTTTGTGTATTATTGTTGTGTGAGTAAGTAAATAAAATTATCTAAAATTATCTTATAAATTATCGTTGCACTGGCTATGTTTTGTTGCTTTGTGAAAGTTGCTCAGTATGATCAGTAAACTTTGTAGTTCCATTTAAGGATAGATATATTAGGATAGATTAGGTGTAAATAGACTATGCACCTCGTATATTAAATTCGATTTCATTTTGCAAGTGAATATTTCTTTAGGCGCGTTGAACGATTTTTGGCAGGAGAAACTAGATTAGGATAGATTAGGTGTAAATAGACTTTACATCTCGTATATTGTTCACGCTACACTACGTTACCAGCATGACGTTAGAACATGACGTGTCATTCGCGTGCGCATGCGCGGATGACCACTCCCCCCCCCCCGCCGCGCGCGGATCGAGGCGCGCGCGGGCGCTGGACTCTCTCTGTTTCGTCCGAACTCTCTAGAGAGCGACACGTGTACACACATTCGCGACGCCACAAACAATATCGCATACGTCTCAGTGTTGTGTTCGCAGTGTTATATACCAGTGAAGTGTTCACGTTACTACACTGCCCTTTCTGCACATTCCTGACACAAACGCCGTCTGCATCATCCCAACAAGGAGGGACGCTGCACAGCGCATTTGCCGGCCCATCGAGAACAACATTCCAAAGCAAGGTCAGCGCACCCACATTGTTCCATTTACCCTTTATCATCAGCTCTGCATTTCCTGTAGCCAGCGGCTACATTTTTGGTCCTTCGAACCGGATGAGCTGATTTTTCATTTAATTTTTCAAATGCCACTAGGATAGCATCATAGTTGCTAAGTGCCGACTGAAAATTTTTTGTGTAGGTTGCCTCAGTTTCGTCGGACAAATCCTCATCGTCAAGGATCTCGTAATATACGTTCTCTAACTTAGTTTTAACGCTTTGTATGTTTGCGTAACGAGCGGTGAAATCCGCCACAGAATAAGTTTTTCTGTCGCCTGCCTCTACCGCCGCACCGATCTCCTTTAACAGAACTATCGCCTTTACGGCCTCACGAAACATCGCGGCTTGTGATTTCGAAGGCATCTTAATTTTGTTAAAGTAGGTGGTTGATTACTAAGACAAAATACGCAACGATTTTGAACTGAACTATAAGAGCGGACGTACAACCAAAATATATAATGAGACAGATGAACAGAGCTGAGACACTTGCGCGGATGAAGTAACAATGACTATGTTCAAACGGAATACGGAACTCTTAAATAAACACGAAAGAGAAGAAAAAATATTTTTTTTTTTAAAAAACAACCTGTATATGAGCTGATACACCAACGTGGAACACCCTATATGTGTACCATAAACAATAAGAGCAGAGATGAGATGAAAAAACAAATTTTTTTTTTTACTATATTTGTGCTATATATATATCCGGTTAAAAAGGCAGACAATAACACGAAAAAACTGTCGGCAATATATCACTGCGACACGAGATTACCGTAACATTAAATATCGAAAAGGGCTGATCAACTTGTTAGACAATAACACGAAAAAACTGACGGCAATATATCACTGCGGCACGAGATTACCGTAACATTAAATATCGAAAAGGGCTGATCAACTTGTTCACCAAAATATATATTAAATTTGATTTCATTTTTGCAGTGAAAACTTCTTTAGTAGAATAACCTTATGGGTTCACGTCACCGACATGCTATAACATGTTGCGCTTGGCCAGCAGTGAAAAGTTTTCACTTCTGTCGGCAGTCCCAATGACTACCTATGATTTTTAATTTTTTCCATTAAGCATTTATTTTATTTTATTTTTATTTTTTGTTTAATTAAAACATTGTATTAAAATTATTTTCGAAATATATTTCGGCCCACTTTGGGGCCGGCGTCAGTCGAATTAAAAACAGTAATCCATTAAACTTAAAATACCGATAGTTTTTTTTTTTCAAGTTTTTTTTCTTTACTTTTTCGTTGCATAACCTCGGATGTGTTCATAGCCTTATAAAGGGACAATGTATATACACAGTGTTTAAACTGAGTATGTTACTGTAAAAGATCAACTAATGGTAAATCCTAAGATTATCCGGATTTACCAAGTGATGATGGTAAAAATTTATTTTGGACTTTAACCAGCAGTCAGTCACCTTTCCAATCTTTAATTGGTTTTAAATTTCATGGTAAATGCTGAAAAAAGACACACGAGACACGATCGTATTTTTGGTTGTTTGTTCTCTCCGATTTGGTGTATTTGCTCTCTTGGAAGTGTTTATGAATCAGAATGGGTGTATTTTATGAAATAATGGACGAACTGGTTGAAAAAGAAAAGACAATAACTTTTATCTCGATAGGGACAAATACACAAAGTGTTTACAGGAAATAAAAGCCTACCTACCAGCAACATTTACAGGCGTGGTTTAAAAATAAATTTTCAAATTCGAATAGTTTACATACATACATACCCACGCCTGTCTCCTAGAGGGGTATGCAGACTAGAGATTACCATCTGCAACGACCCTGACACACCTCTTTCGCAATGGCGTATTTACCCTAGGGTCAAAAGGGTCATGGCCCGGAGCGGTAGGCTGCGGGCGGCCAAGCCACACCTCACGCTCAGCTTTGGACGCTTTTCATAATCAATCGTTGCCTATCTTTTAATTTATATTGCTTTTTGAATTTACACGTTTATTAAAAAAAACCAACACACTGCTGGGCTTAATTTAATTTAATTATTGAAATATTTTTGCTTTTTTCTCGTACATTTACGGGGCAGCAAACCTTACAGGTCTAACCGGTTGGCCATAGCTTCAGGCTTCTGGCGGCGCTTCTTGCTGCGCTTCCAGGCGGTTTTTGCGACGGGCTTTGCCCTGCCACGACACCCGTCGGCGCCTTCCACCGCATCGGATGTATAGCGCGCTCGCTCGCTCAAAGCGCTCGACACTAAGTTCGTTCCGTGCGCTCGATCACTGGCGCGGCTCCCCAAGTCACTCGAAGCCGGACAAGACGCGCGAGATGTCTACTTCATACATTTGTTCTCTCCGCCGGCGCCGTCGCAAGAAGAACCGCTTGGCGCGCCTCTCGAAGCCTGAAGCTATGGCCGAGGGGTAAGGCGCCAAATCTTAAAATACACCATTGCTCTTTTGCCTCTTCCACATCGAAATAGTAGTTTTACTAGGGCGAAAAGGAATAAATTACGAGGACGATTTACTCGCACCTGTGATTCAACTAGGTGACATCGCACACGATTAAACACTGTGCTATGAGGTCTGGACTACCATTTTGTTCAGGGCCAGATTTAGGGGAGGGCAACCGGGGCTACAGCCCCGGGGCCTCCACAAGAGAGGGGCCCCCACAATAATTATAGTGGCTCCGCCAATAAATTAAAAATATTGATTTTAGTGAACTGTATGCGAAGCGTCAAAATGGCGAACTATACTTGCGTGACAAGTATAAAAATTTGGAAAGCTTGTTATTCAAACAGTTTTATCACACAATTGCCAAAAAACACGAATTATAACAATAGTTATTGTGGGTATTCTTAGTTTTGTTTTTTGTTATTGTAATACATATGAGCACTTATGGAAACAGCGGATAAATTTGGAAAGCTTGTTATTCAACCAGTTTTATCACACAATAAACAATATCAGTAGGTTCGCAGAATCACTTGAAACTTCGTAAGAATGGCGCCTAAGTATTACGAAATACAACTGTTTTTGTTTCATTCAAAAATTCGAAATAGTTTCAAAGTTATAGACATTGGAAGTTGAACAAAAATTCAAATGTCCGTGAAAGCGCGCGCTTCGTGTGTGACGTAGTTGTACAGGTCCCGCCCACTTGCACCTCGCGGTGCCTCGCGCGCTCGCCCGTTCGCCACGAACACACGTACTGATACATTATGTAACCGCGTGTAACGAGTTCGTCTCCTGACCGATTATTATTCTTTAGTAGTTATTTAATTTTAAACATGGAAGAAGGATTTCAAAAAGGACCATCTAATAACTTGCCTAGAGTGGACGGTTTGATGGTGGCTCAATATTTTTCGAAAAATGCTGATTTCGTTGCCGCTGAAATGCGAGGAGTAAAAATAAAAAAGTAAGTAAGAGTCAAATTTTTATATCACATGATATTTATTTATTTTTTCCCATTTCACGCGTCACAATAATACTGTAAGAGCAAATAAGTACGTAAGTTTGTAGGTATGTTCGAAACATAGTTAAGCTCTGTACTATGGTACCTACCAAACTCTTTTCTCTAACAAAATATAACCTAGTAACGATATGTATTAACACAAGATTTGACACCTATATTTATGTTCTTGTAAATTTTATTTTGATCTTAGTATATAAAACAATTAGAACTTTGTTAGGGGTTCTAAACATTTCATAGAATAGTATAAAAATTTTAATCAAGTATTTACGAAAACTATTTATTTATTTTTATACCAGCGAGAGATAGTTATGGAGATGATGCAATCGGCTATGTACTTACAAGTAAAAAGACAAGGAGACATTTGCATCGTAAAGTGTAGAATCACACCGGAGCATCGAGTACGCACAAAACCTTACCACTGCTTTCTGGAGTGCAATGAAAAAGAGGACGAGGTTTTGTGCGTTACTTGTGATGATTGTGCCGCCAGTAAAGGTGGATGCAAACACACTATAGCTTTATTATTAATGTGGCTTCATCGTCGCACTGAGCAGCCGTCACCAACAGATGTCAAATGCTCTAAAAGAAATCGAAGCTTGCGAGTGTTGGTACTACGGAAAAATGTATAAAAGCCAAAGACTTTGGTTCACAGCTTCCAAATGTTGGAGACGACAGTAATGGGTTTTTTGAAAAACTAGTTCCAAAGCTTTTTGAACTAAATGTACAGTGCTCACTCGCTCAATATGTCACTGAAAAGCCGGAAGTACAAAAAATTTCTATGCATTACCTAATATTATCAAACTAAGTTCTGCTGATCGGGGCGTTGAAAATTTTATAAAATTTTGCCAAAATTAAATACTGATTCAAGATTTCTTCGTGTAAAAGATGCCACTAAGGCTCAAACTGAGTCTAATATGTGGTTCGAAATGCGTTACGGGCGCATTACGGCATCAAAGTAGAAACTGTATTTGGGGTCTTAAAATTTAAAGAAACTGCAGCTATCAAGCGAGGGAAAATACTAGAGAGTGATGTTAGTAAAGTAGTTATGTACTGAAATAAAAATAAAAAAAATTAACAGTCTGGTCTTTATTTGAATAAAGCCTGGCCAATGCTTGGTGCGTCACCCGACGGTCTTACAAATGACTGAGTTATTGAAATAAAGTGTCCTTACAAGGAGAACACAACGAGAACGTACTATGAGAACGGTCAACTAGGAAAAAAATATGCTCAACTACAAGCACAAATGCACATGTCAGCAAGACAAAAAAGTCTGTTTTGTGTTGCTCACGTAGACTTTGAGTCCTCAAAAAAAGTTGATATATGAAGTGCAGTACGATAAAGACTTCTGTAAAAATCTTTTTGAAAAATGCAATTTATTTTGGAAAAACAATGTTTATGATAAATTAGTACCTAGAATAATTTTTGTGAGTCATAAAATGCTACAAATGTGTGTTGTTTTATTAATCATTTATGGTATAAATAAAAATAAATGTTTTGGTACTGTTATAAGGTTTTAAGGCAACAGGGCAACAGCTGACTGAGCGAGTCGCGAGGCGATTCCTGTCTTGTGACGTCACACATGCGAGCGCGGTCGAGCGTTTCTAGCCTATTTTTAAAAAATTATATCTCGAAAACTACTTATCGTATCGAAGTAAATCTTTCGATGACTTTTATCTTATTTTATAGACTATATGATAAAATAAAAAATAAAACAAACCATTTTTCTTTATTGCCAAAAAACACGAATTATAACAATAGTTATTGTGGGTATTCTTAGTATTGTTTTCTGTTATAGTAATACATATGAGCACTTATGGAAACAGCGGATATATGATCGATCTCGAATCAAAGAAGGTGTCTCTACTTCGTTGTTGCCCAGGGGCCTCCACATCCTATAATACGGCTCTGATTTTGTTGCTCGACTAAAAAATGCTGCATGACTAAACCTCAAACTTTGTTGATGACAGCTGCAAAATATCCGCGTTCCATGTTTGAAACAACGAAAATTATTCGAAATTCAAAATTCAAGACTGACTGACTGATCCATCAACGTCCAGACCAAACGGCTGGACCAAGGGTATATGAAATTTGGGCTGTAGGTTCCTTGTATGACGTAGAGATGGGGGAAAATCGGGAGAAACGGGCTCCACTTGAGAAAAGCTCTGGCGTCCGATAGTAGGCACAAAAAATAACTTTTTACACGTCAGCTTTAATCTTTAAAAATATACAAGTGACTTTTTGATCATCGTCCAAATTCATACTGGAGGCTTGATAAGTGATCAGTATCTTGGATCAATAACAATTTTTGTGAAATTTGTAAAATGAAATTTCGGCTTCCCATAGAAATTCACTTCCAGTTCCGAGTGAATAACTATGGGGAGTCGAAATTTCAATTGATCCATGATACTGATCACTTACCAAGCCACCAGTATGAATTTGGACGATGATCAAAAAGTCACCTTGTATAATACGGAAAAAACAATAGGAAAATAATTTTCTAATTAATTAAATATATACAACTATAGAATTATTGATTTTTTTATTTAAGACCATTTATATATAATTTAATTATATTTTTATATTTATATTTATATATAATTTTTATATATATTTATATATAATCTTAAATAAAAAATTAAGATGTTTGCCCTTAACAGATTATTTAGCGAGCGAAGTTTGTCAGAAAATGGTCTATTATGGACAACGGGAGGCGATGAAAAGATGCCTTTGAAAGTTCAGACTGATGTCGTTTCGGCTGTTCTAATTAATTAGGGTTACGTCAAGAAATGAGAACCCTTACATTTTTATAACTTTGCTCCCTCAAGGCGTACGGACGCCAGCATGACAAGCTACATATAGGCAGTTCTTATTGCGGCGTCTAAGTAGCTAAAATCGTTTATAAATAAGGAGTTTAAAAGGCAACAGGGTTGCCAGATAGGAAAACAAAAATATCTGGGCAAAATTTCAAAAAGTCGGGATTTTGGGATTATTTGTCGGGACAAATCAAAACATTATTTTTTATTATTAATATAAAGTAATTACAACAAAATACTTTTTTGCCCGCCGATCGTTATTATTTGTTATTTGTTGGGACAATTTGTATTTTGTCGGGACTCTGGACATCATATGAAATGTCGGGACAATCCCGACGAATCCCGACCATCTGGCAACCCTAGAGCCAACTGAAAGTTATGTACAAATGTATGGGTTCCGTAAAAGAATATAAAGCAAATTGTTTTTAACTATGATAGAAATAAATTTCTATGTTTGAACACTTGCCAAGGAGATATAAATTAACATTATATCATTGCAGTATAGAAACGCAGAAACAAAAGTAAATCTGGATGTGAGGAGCTCTGAACTGGGAGAGGTCCCGGGTTCGAATTCTGGTTCAGAGCTCCTCACATCCAGATTTACTTTTCTTTCTGCGTTTCTATACTTCAATGTGTTTTTAGCCCAAAATTGATTTGAAAAGCATGAAATAAAACTATGTTTTATATCTGAAATGGGAATATAATTGACATAGATAATTGTCAAGAGTCGGTATAAACATACCAAAGAGAATATTTTACATTGAACTAAAAAGTATACAATACAGCGATAATCTTCTTACAAATTTGGACATTCCGCCCACCAAGGACAATAATGTCCTTTACCGCCCACCATGAACATAAATCACAAATTATCTTCTAATCCTTTATACCTATTCTCAAATTAAACCAAATAAAATAACCTTCAACATCACTAAGACTCTACAAAAAATAAGTAAATTAAGTGTTCTTTTTTAACATTAACAAACGAAAAACTTAATCTACAACAGGTAAAATACACAACTTAGAAGTTGGTCTTTTAATGACAGTGTCCTTACATTTAAGTGTTACTACTCTTGTAACTCCGTCCAAACCAGGATGTTTTTCTAAAATTTTGCCCAAAAGCCAACGAGAAGGAGGTAAATTATCCTCTTTTACTAAAACAACATTACCAATTTTTGGCTCGGTAACTTGTTTTGTCCATTTGTAACGTTGGAGAAGTGTACCTAAATATTCACTCGACCAACGACGCCAAAAATCTTGCATCATTCGTTGTACCAATTGCCATCTTTTTAAACAACTTACATTAGAATTTTTATAGTTACGATCCGGAGCAGATAACAAAGGCTCACCAACTAAAAAATGACTTGGTGTCAGTGCAATAGGATCATCTGGACTTTCTTGGGGTACCTGATATATTGGCCTTGAATTAAGACAGGCCTCAATTTGAGTCAAAACCGTGGACAACTCTTCAAACGTCAAAGTTGAGTTACCAACTACTCTTTTAAGATGAAATTTTGTAGATTTAATTCCAGCCTCCCACAAACCTCCAAAGTTTGGCGCGTGAGGCGGAATAAAATGCCAAGTAGTACGATTGTTGGCTAACCAATTTCGAATTTCTGAAGCAACTGATGATTTTTCTTCGTCAAATAATCTTTGTAACTCCTTTGCTGCCCCAACAAAATTTTTACCATTATCACTCCACATGTCAGAGCAATGACCTCGACGAGAAACAAATCTTTTAAAACCTGCAATGAAACCTTCTGAGCTAAGATCACTAATGACTTCGAGATGTACGGCCTTTGTGACCATACACACAAACAAACAGATATAACCTTTGTAAGTGCGATTACCTCTGCCCTTTGACATTCTCATATCAATAGGTCCGGCAAAATCGACACCACTGTGCAGAAATGGTCGTTTTATTGTTACTCTGGTTTCAGGTAACTGACCCATCAGTTAATTTTGCAAAACCACAGCTTGTTTTGCACATACTACACATTTTTTTACATACGCCTTAGTAAGCGTTTTCACTCTTATTATCCAATATTTAGAACGCAGATAGTTATTCATAAGAGTAGGACCACCATGAAGGGTTTTACTATGGGCATCTGCAATAATAAGTTGTGTAAAATGTCCTTCATGGGGTAAAATTATGGGATGTTTACTATCTTCGTCCAAATGTTGACAATTTTGCATCCGTCCACTCACTCTCAACAATCCTTGCTTATCAAGGACTGGACATAAAGACTTCAAATTACTCTTGTTCTTTACACACCTAGTTTTTTTTAAATTTTCAATGTCCTCCATAAAGACATCTTTTTGAAAATATTTGATACAAATTTCTAGCGCTTCCCGTAATTCTTCCGCTTCGAGATTTGTTGATGACTTTCTATCCTTTTTCTTCAAAAATCTTCTGCAATAAGCCACTACTCTAACTAATTTTTGAAGATTTGAATACTTGTTCCATAACAAATTATCAATCGTTTTTTCTTTCCCTTTTGAAGATTCTGTACTAGTATGTACCTTTATTGACCTTTGTTCCAAATTCGTGCTCACATCATTTAGTCTTGAATAGTTTATCGATTCGTTTTGGAGCCAAGAAGGACCACGTTTCCACAATGGATTTGTTGAAAGTTCAGAAGCCGATACTCCTCTTGAAGCCAAATCCGCAGGGTTTTGAGATGACTGAACATGTGACCATTGATTATTATCTAACACCATCAAAATTTCTGAAGTTCTATTTGCAATAAAAGTTTTCCACCGGCTAGGATGACTACTTAGCCAGGCTAACACAACTGTTGAGTCTGTCCAAGCATGAAGTTGTCGTTTCGGTATATTTAGTACTTCAGCTACTTCGTTAATTAATTTAGCTAGCAAAACAGCTCCACATAATTCTAACCGCGGAATCGAAACCTGTTTAACCGGAGCAACCCTTGTTTTTGCAGTGACTAAATTGACGATAATATTTCCTTGCGCGTCAACAACTCTCATGTAAATAGCTGCAGCATATGCAACGTTAGAAGCATCGCAAAAACCGTGCAACTCAACACTGATATCTGTCGATTTAGTCCCCACCCATCGAGGCAGACTAAATGTATCCAGTTTTAACAAATCTTGACGATACTTCTCCCATTCTTTTAACAACTCTGTTGAAAGAGGTTCATCCCATTCTAATCCCGAAAGCCAAAGTTTTTGGATGAATACCTTTGCAGTAACTATGCATGGAGCTACCCAGCCCAATGGATCAAAAAGTCGTGCAATATCGGAAATTGCTGTCCTCTTTGTTACTGGCAATTGCTGTGGTGGAAGTTTTACTGAATAGTTAAAGCTATCACAGTGCCGATTCCAAGTAAGTCCTAATACCTTCATTTCTGTGTCTAACTTCATATCTACCTTGCATTGACTTCCTTCTTTGATTTGATTAGCTAGCTCCTGACTATTAGTAGTCCATTTTTGTAAAACAAATCCTCCTTTTAATAACAACTCACTCATTTGCTTGTAAATAACGAATCCATCTTCTACAGTTTCAGAACCTGTCATCAAATCATCCATGTAAAAGTCACTTTTGACCCTTTCAGCAGCGATCGGAAATTCCTCAACATGATCTTGAGCAACCTGTTGAAGAGCCTTTACTGCCAGATATGGTGCTGATGCTGTTCCAAAAGTGACACGTAACATTCTGTAATCTTCTATTTCGTCTTCAGGATTTTCTCTCCATAAAAATCTTTGGAAATGTGTATCCTCATCTGCGACCTTCACTTGTCTATACATTTTTACAATATCATTAATGTATCATTCAGTGAGACATTCGTTCCTTTACAAGATGCATCAAATACAACTCTGACCTTCGTTGTAGATTTATCTTCACGCAAAACAGCGTGATGTGGCAAATACACTGCAACCGATCTTTGGGGATCCCCAAATTTGCAGATACGTTCAGCATGACCTAGTGTCTTGTATTCTTCAATGACCTCGCTGTATCTTTCTTTCATAATCGGATTTTTCTCCAGTCTTTTTTCAAGAGACTTTAACCGTTTTACAGCTGCCTCTCTAGAGTCACTATATTTACAAGCTGGGTCGTCATCTTTAAATGGAAGTTTAACTATGTAACGACCTGTATCATCTCTCTTGGTGGTTGCCTTGAATATTTCCTCACACTTCTGTTCTTCCAATGACAATACTTTCTTTGCACAACTGGAAGATTCTGATTCCAGTTCCCAAAATTTTTTCAGTAACTCATTGCTTACGATTTCTGTATGCATACTGATTACAGCTTTCTGACATGGAGTCTTCTCAGACTGAGAGATAACTTGTCCAGATAAAATCCAACCTAAAGCTGTGTTCTGAGCTGTAGGTGTACCTGGTGGACCTTTGACTAATCCTTCTTTAATTATCTGAGCATAAACTTCTGCGCCCAACAATAAATCGATCCTGTTTGGGGTGTGAAAATTAGGATCAGCCAAGTTTAGACTACTCAATTCCAGCCAGGTTGTATCTTTCACTTCTTCTGACGGAAGAAGTGTAGTGAGTGCACTTAGTACGTACGCATTTACTTGGGTAACAAAGCTTGGATCGTGCAGTGACTGAATGTCAACACTTATTACATACTTCGAACTCAAAGTATTTTGACTACCACCTAAACCTGAGATAGTACTGATTGTAGGTACCTTCCTAAGACCAAGTAACTGCACTGCTGACTCGGTAATAAACGAGGCCTGAGAACCTTGATCGAGCAAAGCTCTTAGCAGTTGAGTGGACCCGTTCTTACTTGTGGCCTTAATAACAGCGGTTGCTAATAAAACTTGTTTTCCTACACCCTTGGTAAAATATGTGCCGATTTCATTCTTTGAATCAACGGTTTTATTATCAACAGATTCATGGGCAGAATCTACATCCTCACCTTCAGCACTATTATTAACGTCAGCTACTTGAGAAGAGTTTTCAATAACAGCTGCGTTTGAACTCGGCAAGGCGTTTGGGTGCAACAATGAATGGTGTTTGCGATGGCAAATTCGACATGTCGTTTTATGACGACAAAACTTTATGGAATGGTTCGCGCCCAAGCAGTTGAAACAAAGTCTATTGGTTTGGACAAAGTTCTGGCGATTTTGTACATTTTCTTTTACAAACTGCTTACAATTAATAATCCTATGAGCTTCGTTACAAAATGGACAAATAATATCCTCACTCTTTGAAACAGCATTTGTCAGTGAAACCCTAGGTTTTGGTTTGTTCGCCGTCTCTAAACACTCTAGTGTCCTAAAACGGTTTTTTAAAAACTCTTTGAATTTTGTAAATGTTGGTAGATCATCAGGAAACTCAGACACCTTTGCTTCCCACTGTTCACGAGACCTTGTATCAAGTTTCTGACTTACTATATAGATTACGAGAATATCCCACGAACTCACATCAATTCCTAGATTTGTTAAGCCCTCTAAACAATCATCGGTTGTGTCTAATAAGCTCTTTACACCATTTGAAGACTCGACAACACTAGCTTGACTCAACAGACACTTCAAATAACCATTTGCCAAATATCTTTTATTGTCATACCTATCTTTTAACAGATTCCACGCTCTTTTATAATTAGCTGCCGTGATAGAAATTCGTCTTAGAAGCTGTGCTGCTTCTCCAGTTACATGCCCTTTTAAATAATGTAATTTCTGCACGGCATCTAATGATGTTTCGGAGTCTAAAGTCGCCGTCAATAGAAATTGTGGACTATGTAAACAAACCGTTTTCTCAATTTTTCTCAAGGTTCTGTCACGGAGTCTCATTGAACATTATTCCAAATCATGAAGCATCGAGTCTTACCAGTCATTCACTGTATTTCATCATGAAATATTCAATAATCACCAGTTAATTACGGAAAATCATAGAATCAATAGTCAATTCTGTACTGCGTCGAGATTGCTGTCATATTTTTTTCTCATCGAATCTGTATTGTCTTTGAAAATTGGTGATGTACGAATCTATTTGAATATAAACCTATATTATTCGTGATGTTATTTTATTCCGTCATTTTTTTTTAACAGCGTTACTTCATAATCTTTGACATAAACGTGTGTGTGATTCTATCGAGAGCTGTGTGATCTTCCAGCGATGCTCTAAAATGTGTACCTCATGTCCTAAAAGTAGAAGAAAAAATGAAAGAACTGGATGAGATAATAGATACGGCCAACAACGCTGTGACGGAACCATTTGTAATTAACGTGGGCGATTTGACTAGCGATTCATCAGAATATTTTAGCGATGAATCAAATAAAGAAAACTAATTAAGCACCTAACATATTTTAATCACATACTTACCCATCTCTAGATAGTTCACCTATTCATAGACAAAGACAACATGGCGCTTTGTTTACATAGTTCACAATTTCTATTGACGGCTACTGTATTAATGATGTGAATAAATCTCTAAACGATGTCCATTCAGAATAGTTTCCAGAAAACACAGGAATGGATATATCCGGAAGTTTTGCCTTTGCTTTTTTAGTATCAGCACTTTCAACATGACTGTCACAATTTTTCTCTTGAATCATAAACTGTTCCAAAGCCTCCCTTAACTCAGTTTCAAACTCTAAGTAAAACTCTTCAGTAGTATCACTTACTTCATCCGTAAAATAACTATTTTTTAACTCGACCGCTGTAGCCTTTTCTATAATCTCTCTATCATTTGATCGAAATGTTATCCACAATTCTTCAAGAAACTTTAATCGAGATTCGATGTAAGCTTGAGTTAAACGAGACTTAGGAGATTTTTTATAATTTTCTCTATGTTTACGAATTTTTACAACAAGTGCGTTTTGTAATTTTAGTTTGGGTTCCATCTTGAATAATAATTTTGAATCAAACAATTCAATATTCCAAATGATTTTAAACTAACATTTCACTGATAAATCGGGCATAGCATAGGTTTCCCGATGGTACAATAATATGAAAATGATTCTATGTAATTCAAACTATTTTGAGTTCTTGACAGTTAGCTTTACTCTATACTAAACATAAACAAAGTCTATTTATTATCTTCTTCTTCCGAATGTCACTTTCGTGTTTTATGTCACTGTCACATGTATGTAATCTGGAAAGTACTTACTGTTAATTCACTGGCACATCGATACCTTGGTTGATTCCACAAAACTCAGCCTTTCATTCTTGGGCTTGTACTTTTATCTAATATTTCCTCTCGTCCTTCGGGCTCCTCTCGGCAGCTTTACCTTGCTACCGTGGTACACTCGCTGTACTGCTCATCAGTAGTCCGAAGGAAACCGAAATGGCAAATTGGCAATGTGCCACTATTTCGGTGATAGATAACTTCCAAATTGAATTGTACAGTTTGTTTAAATTACACGGAAGTACAATCCGACTCGATTAGGACCATGTTTTTAGCCCAAAATTGATTTGAAAAGCATGAAATAAAACTATGTTTTATATCTGAAATGGGAATATAATTGACATAGATAATTGTCAAGAGTCGGTATAAACATACCAAAGAGAATATTTTACATTGAACTAAAAAGTATACAATACAGCGATAATCTTCTTACAAATTTGGACACAATGATATAATGTTAATTCAAATTGTTTTTCACAACATTACGTCATCAACAAGAAATTCATGGTTTTATTTATTTATTTAACAAATAACGGTACAGCACGGATAAAAATTAATGAAACCTCGGCCAATAGCGGTTCTACATTATACAACGTGTAACAGAAAGGTGTAACCATATTTGAAGAGCTTATTCGGTCAATGGTATAGAACAACTTTTACTATGGAGCCAACCCTGAAATCTCAAAAAAAAAAATCTGTCCTTCCATACATTTCGGCCGAGCGGCATTGCATTTTTCTATGAAATTGACGATTTTTTTTTCGAGATACAGTGTTTGTTCCATAGTAAAAGTTGTTCTATACCATTGACTGAATAAGCTCTTCAAATATGGTTACACCTTTCTGTTACAGGTTGTATAAGCTTTACTACTAAGACAAGATAAAATAAAACTAATTACAGTTTTGAAACTCTGTAATGAAAACTAATACAGAAAACCGTTGATTAAAACTAAATTAATAAGCCTTCAGTTCAATCACTGAATATAGTAATAATAGTAGTTTATGCTACAAGGGCGAAAAGGAATAAATCACGAGGACGATTTAAAACACGAGCGTAGCGAGTGTTTTAGACGTAACCGAGTAGTTTATTGCTTTTACGCCCGTGTATCATACTACGTTTTTCAATGCATAGTATGAGGAAATGAAAACAAATATAATCTTGTGAACTTTAAATTATGATTGGCTCAAAAGGATTGTATCCAGAGCCGTTAAACAGTGAAAAAAAAAGCATAACATCTATGGTACACAGGAAAGGCTGCAGGTTAGCCAACCTGTTCACGCTACAGCGTGACGGTATGCGCATTTCAGCGCATGCGCAGAAAGTAACTCGCGACAGAATCGAGTCGCGCGCTGCCCGCGGTTCACTCACTCTGTTCGGCTCGAGACGCCTCCCGAGGCGCACGTCTGCGCGGTCGCGCAGCCGGCTGTTTCGCCGCAACCGTCGACCGAATAATACGTGTGCACACATTCGCGACGCCACAACCAATCTCGCGTATCTACCGTGTCTTGTGATCTTATCAGTGCTGTGTATTACTCCAAGACATTCTGCATATCCCTGTCCAAGATCAGCCCTGTCATCATCAGCCCGACAAGGAGTACACCACGCGGCACATTGTCAGCGCATTCGTCGGCTCGCCTATAAACATTCCAACCAGGTCAGTGCACCCACATTGTTTTCCACAATTCTCCTGTGTCAAATCCCATCCGCCCTGCATTCCTGTAGCCAGCGGCTACATTTTGGACCTTCGAACCGGTAGTGACCATTTTGGTCACTTCGAGCCGGTAGTAAAACATTTTCAATCCAAGAAAAATTTTGGTCCGTCGAGCGGAAAATTTTTGGTTTATATCACCCCCCGCCTCCCCCCCGCCGGCCCGTAACTTTGTTTGAATCAGCCCCCGTCGATTTACTACAGTCCATTTTCACCCGGTTACATATTTTGCCCCCTTTCCCGGCAAAAAATATTTTGTGGTCTCGAATACCTATTGCGGGTAGGTAATTAGAACCGCCGCCGCCTAGAACATTCCATTTATCGGTATAGAACCGGCCCATCCATTCAGCCCAATTGTTTATTACAGTCCACTATATTTCTTTATTAAAACCCCTCGACCCGACCCGACCCAATTTACCTATTTCTACCCAATTTTTGCCCGCGGAGAGGTGTACATCTGCCCATTGTCAAAGATAGTTTTCGTAGGTATCTTGCGAGATATTTTTTGGTGCGAGTATAAATTTGCTTTATTTCGTGCACTTATATACGTCACATATATACGTAAGTTACGTGTGTTGAGTACATAAGTACACACGTTATTACGGTTACGTATTATTACGTTAATTAAAGCTTGATTAGCATCATTGGATTGTTCGCTCATTTAGATCCGATTTCGGCTAGGTAAATACATTCTTTGTTTGTTTACGCTCTCAAAGCAGTAGGTAGGTATTTTATTCTATAAATAGAATTTTTGACGACGAACCAACGCGTATTGTCGGCACATGATTTCAAGGCAAATAACATAAAAGTGAAAAGTGCATACATAGCTGTTTGTATTTTTACAAGTGTTGTTTAAATTAGTGAACAAGTTCAGCCCTTTCCGATATTTTATGTTACGGTAATCTTGTGTTACAGTAATATATTGCCGGACCGTTTATTTGTGTTATTGTCTGCTTTTTTTACCCGGGTATATATATATATATAGCACAAATATAGTAAACAATTTGTTTTTTCAACTCATCTCTGCTCTTGTTGTTTGTGGTACACATATAGGGTGTTCCAAGTTGGTGTATCAGCTCATATACAGGTTGTTTAAAAAAAAATTTTTTATTATTTTTTTCTCTGTCGTGTTTATTTTCCGTGTTCCGTTTGAACATAGCCTTTGTTATTTCGGCCCGCGCAAGTTACAAGCTATCCGCACGTTGGAGTTGGTAGCGCTCAAGTTTTAATAACTCATTTTCACATATAGTCACACTCATCACACATTCAATCAGCACATACACACTCAGCTCATTTTCACTCACACATTCAATCAGCACATACACACTCAGCTCATTTTCACTCACACATTCACTCATCACATACACATTCAGCTCATTTTCACTCAATGAAACCAGCACTCAGCGCACTCAGCACATTCATCACACACACACTCATCACATACACACTCAGTTCATTTTCACTCAATGACTTCAACTCCAACAGAGAATTCTTGTAACTCCGCACAACGTGTAGTGAACGTCACTAACACACCAATTTTGTTGCCAACCGTATCACTTGAAATAGCAGACGTACATTCACTCAATCACACTCAATTTCACTCAGCACGAGCCCTGTTAGGTTTTATCTCACGTCGCGGTACTCCAGTTCTCATTCGCTCAGACTGCGGCACAAACTATGATGCAATCACTCACAAGCTCGCGAATCAGCACATAACTTGGTTCGGCGCTCTGCACGAAATAATACTCAACTCAAGACCCCTCTGCCCGATTTCATCCGACCCTACGGACTTTGAACGTCTCACGGCCGGACATTTCATTATTGGTCGTCCGCTCACCGCTCTACCTGAGCAGTCTTTTGATGACAGACCCATATCTGCTCTTAAACGGTTTCAACTCATTCAAGCGCTCTCTCAGCGCTTTTGGACTCTCTGGTCCAGATCCTACCTCCATACCCTGCAAACCCGCTCCAAATGGCTCTCCCCTTCTTCCCCTCCTCAAGTGGGTGAACTGGTCCTCATCAAAGAGGATGACCTGCCTCCGCTCCAATGGAAGTTGGGGAGAATTCTCCGCACAATGCCTGGCAAGGATGGAGTGATCCGAGTTGTGGATCTGGACACAGCTCATGGAGGAGTCGCAGCCCCGGCCCCCCCAGGATGTTCACGCTACAGCGTGACGGTATGCGCATTTCAGCGCATGCGCAGAAAGTAACTCGCGACAGAATCGAGTCGCGTGCTGCCCGCGGTTCACTCACTCTGTTCGGCTCGAGACGCCTCCCGAGGCGCACGTCTGCGCGCTCGCGCAGCCGGCTGTTTCGCCGCAACCGTCGACCGAATAATACGTGTGCACACATTCGCGACGCCACAACCAATCTCGCGTATCTACCGTGTCTTGTGATCTTATCAGTGCTGTGTATTACTCCAAGACATTCTGCACATCCCTGTCCAAGATCAGCCCTGTCATCATCAGCCCGACAAGGAGTACACCACGCGGCACATTGTCAGCGCATTCGTCGGCTCGCCATAAACATTCCAACCAGGTCAGTGCACCCACATTGTTTTCCACAATTCTCCTGTGTCAAATCCCATCCGCCCTGCATTCCTGTAGCCAGCGGTTACACAACCATTGCAAATAAATAAAAAAAAATAATAATAATAAAGCCCTAGGGCAAAATGATCGACTTTCTGTTCGGTTTTGATGCATAAAAAGTGGGCCTTTACGAGCACTTGCATTGAAAAATTACTTAAGAGGATATACCGTGGCGAAATCAGTGTTTGATGGGCGTGGTTTCACGCTCGCCGCGAGCAGAGAATATAAAGTATTACAGCGAGTCAGCGCGACAAACCGCAGCTGCAGGAGTATTGCCGTTGCAATATTCCACAATTTCCACATAACATACTAAATAACTAATCAATTCAAAAATAAATATTATATTATTAAATACAAATAAATTTAATTATCATACAGATACAGTTATCGAGTTTTCACTGTATTTTGAAATTTTAGAACAGAAGCAGTGGAGTCGCTATTATGGTTTTATTTTCAAAAATATTGACCACAAAAAATAAGTTTTCGTAATGATAAGCTAATCGTTGGTATAGGAGCCCAGAGAATTTTTTACACGTCATTTTCAGGATAAATTGTAAAAAGAAAAGGACAATGGTTCTTTTAAAATATTTTAATCAGAAGAATTCAAAATCAACCACGTGGTTTACAATCTCCTCATTATTTTCTACTAATACGGCCTTTGGTCGCGAGTTTGTCTCTGGATAATTATTTTTTGGGGGGGCTTTCGGACACATGTTTTCTTTATCCTGTTCTTTCACATATTCTGGATCACGAATTTGTAAATTTAGTCTGTGTCTGGGATCAACCAGTTCTGGTAAAAGACAATCATTGAAAAACGAAAGTAAATGTGGCTCCATTCTTTCATGCCAAAATAATAATTGGTCATGCTTTAGTATAATTTCGGTTTTTATCTGATTATTTCCGTACCATACGGCCAATGCACATTTTCCTTTTTGACAAATATATAATTGGCCTTGAGCTTGAATAAACCAATCAGATTTTTGGTTTACTTCTATCTGTCCAGTTTTCTTATTTTTACGCCAAGAATGCATCTTTATGAATTCATTTGAATACATTCTGTAACAAAAGTGAATATTGTAAACAAAAAGCTAAAAATATATTTACTTTTAAATATTTTGTCTTTATTTATTCATAAACTCACGAAACTCACAATCTTCGATGCCTATTTCGTATGGATGTTCTTGTTCATCATCATGAGTATGATCTTCTTAATGTCTGCGCTTCTTAGTCACATCCTTAGGTCTAGAATAAAAAGACAATATTATACGAATGTGACAGTGGAATACACGTAAGCAGACACAACCGGTATTTGCCGTATGGGCAGAGTTTGCTGGGTAGCTGGGCTGCAGAGTTTATTCAAACAAAAGATTATCACATTTCACACAATTCACAGTTACATTTTCAACATTGTTGATAAAAGACTAAAAAATGACATAAACATATATATATATATATATATATATTATTTCATTACCCCAATTCCAAGGTTTAAAATTATATTGAAAAGAGGCAAATTTGGGATAGTACCCCCTTAATAGAAATATATTAGTACTTAGTATTAAAATTATTTATAAACAGAATATTTTACTTTTTTACTTTGATATTATATTACTTGGACATTTTGATACATGTGATGCTAGATTATTATTGTTTAGATAAAATTTTTTGACATCTGTATTGAATTTATTCACTTTTTAAATTATTTATCCTCTTTTACTTTTTATTGTTTTAGATTGCAATTGTTTGTGTTAACTACATTGAGAAGTATAACTGGCGGTTATAAATAAATATAGGCTCGTCTCTTACAAGAGTATACGAACAAAGGTACCTTGATTTTTTTTTCCAGAATAGCTCTTGTTATTGTTATTAATCTCACGAAATTTCAGTTACCGGAAATCGATAGTTTCCTCAAAAAAAATGTTCAAGTTTCGTAAAATAACCTCAAAAATTGTCTTAAGGTGCAATTTTAATTGATTTTATGACTTGATATTTTTTTTTTGGTTGTGTTCCGAAACTGCTGTGAGTTATGCATTAAAATTGACGTAATTTAATTTTTTTGTTGTTATAGTATAAAACCAATGCAGGCATTTTTTTTCTTTGTGATTTCATTCAAAGTTTATAAAGTTTATGCATGTCTTTTATTTAGCTTACCTAATAGGTTGCCTTTTTGTTGTATTTATGCTGATTAGTGATTTAATAGAAAAAATAGGTTGAATCTGTTGCAAAACCGAATCAGAGCACCTGACTCTATGCAAAAAATAGGTTGAATCTGTTCCAAAACAGTATCAGAGCACCCTGAATCTATACAGTCTTGTGGGTACTACCCCTAGAGTGTATATAAAAAGCCATAGGCGTGGAGGAAGGGCAGCCCTCGCCTGCCGTGACAAAGCATAGGCACCCGTGCGAGCCGCAGAGGCTGAGGCTGGTCGCCGAAGGCGACCAACAAACCGAAGCTCCGAAGGTGAGCATGGGTGACTGTGCTTTGTTACGCAAGGGCGAAGGGGCTGCACTTTCCGCAACGCCCAAGCAATTGCAAAAGTAATTTTGGGTCTTTAAAGTTAAAGAGACAAAAAAGTGAGGTTTTGTTTTGATTTATTTTTTTTAAACTATTTTCATTTCCCCCCCCCCCCCCTCCCACTAAACGTACACTTAATATTCGAGTTATTTTATTCTACCTAAAATAACATAGAAATTTTTAATTTTGAAAAAAAAATTAAAAAAAATCTATTGATTTCCGGTACCCCTCCTTCGGGGGAGGAATTCTACCCCCCCCTCCCCCTCTAAACATATACATAGATAAATATACTTATATAAGAGTCCTTCCTAAACATATCTTATGTCTCATGTCTTATACCATCACCGGGTCCCTGAAAAACATAACCCTCCCTCGGGCGGGCGGTCGGATAAATGACGAATTCAAGTAAACAAATAAACTTTTTGTTTGAAACAAATTTTTGGTTACAAAATGCTCACCTTTCTTGATTTTGCTCGAAGTCGGTAGATGCATAATATGCCAGACAAGCCATTTTTGTCTGGAGATAGTAGTAGTAACTCCTGTCCTATAATTTTACAAGAATAATCTGTCCCTGAGTCTGATATTAATACATCATCAACTGATAAAGATCGATTAGACCTATAAAAATATAAAGAAAATGTGACAATGATAATGGTGAAAAAATAGATTTGGTATAATGAAATATATATGATGCATCATTTAAAAAAATTTAAATATTGGACATATTTCAATTTTTTATACTAGGTACGTAATATATATTTGTAGCTATTTTATCCAAATTTGTTTTGAGAAGAAAGAAAAAATAACAAATTACTACACTTAAATATTTCTAACATCATATTTTACTTAAAATTATAATATTCATAACATTTTGAAACCCTTACCCTCTTTTTGGAATCGACTGGGTGTTTAAAATTCTCTGCTCGTTTAAATTAAATATCATCAATGACGACTCCATAACTTTGCTTTGTTCTGTTGCTCCCGAACCACTTGCACTGTCATTGAACGTCTGTGCTGATGGGTTTATATAATCTATCTTATTTTCATGGTTATGTAAACATCTTTTAGCCCTGAAAAATATCACATAATATATAAGTAAAGCGTTTTACAGATACTACACTAGATTCCAGAAAAGTCCGTCCTTGCAAGTTGACATGTAACAAATAAAAATCATATGTAGGTACTTACATGATTTTTGCGACCATGTCGTGACCTCTAGCTTGCATGTACTTCTTATATTTTTTTTACGTATGATTGTTCTGTTTTTATTTATTCCCCATTTTGGGGTATTGTTTTACGATTACGATTTATATCAGTAAACAACAATCAGTTTTAACCCTAAAACGAATCTTAACGAGATAAAAACTATAATGCAATAATGAATATTAACTTAGCAATAGATTATGATTGATAACAAACTTAAAATTTGTGGAAACGGGGAAAAACAAAGAGGATTAAACGCAGCACAGGTCCTTCTCACGGTAGAGCTCAGCGAGCACTGAAGAAAGTGAACGAGTGTGACAGCGCTATAGCCCGAACGTACAGAGCAGCAGTAGCACACGCGATAACAATAGTGCGCGCAAATCTCGACCTTACCGTCACTTGACGCGCAATTCATGTAAAAAATCGTAAAAAAATAACTAGAGTACCCAACTGAAAAATGATAACAGGTAATTTAAAATAAAACGTTTCACATTCAGAGAAAAATCGTGTTTAGGATACGTTGAACCATTGAGGAGTAAAATTAAAAAAAGGGAAATATAAGACGTTACTTTGGAATTATTTTCTATCGAGAAAATTTTATACAATTGCGTTTTCCATAACACATAATTTGAAGAATATGCCCAAGATTAATATAGTCTGAAACCAGATCTTTATATATTGTAGTTGTGTCATAAAATGAAATGAAAAACCCACTCCGATGTCGGTATATCCCCTTAAGAACCCGCTCCGTATTTTTCGTCTGTTTGATGCGAAGTATTTTTTGTAAATATTTTTCTTATCTTTACCGCGATATTTTTGTAAAAACCAGGGGCTTACACCAATTCACATTGGCCGTCTAAATGAGGTCCTAAAATGTATTTGATTGAATTGTTTCTCCTTTACGAATTATTTTGGTACTTAGACATTATGGAGAACTATTCTGGTAACGGGCTCGTAAGTACCAAAATAATTTGCAAAAGAGAAACAATTCAATCAAATTATTTTAGGCATTCATTTAAACGGCTAATATGAAGTGGTCTATGTCCTTGGTTTTTACAAAAATATCGCGATAAAGGCCAGAAAAATGTTTAACAAAATGCTTTGCATCAAAACTGTCGTTGTCGCGGACCGGGTTCTTAAGAGGCCCCTTTACGGCTGGATTTTTCTCAAGATTCTTACAAAATGTAAAAACTGAATGTGAAGTCAACAGCTTATTTTCTTCATTTTTTTTTTCATACGTATTATCTAGCGACATCTAAAAATTTGATGAAACACCATCATAATAGCTGTCAGGATATTGTGAATATTGCCTCGTTTTACGCAAAGTTTAGCAAGTTGTATAATCTTTATCTATACCGAAAATAAAAAAAAGAGAAATATAGGCGTCGTCGTTCTTGTAAAGAAGTCTAAGTTTGTATACTTTTCTATAAATAAACAGTTACCCTTTCATGGAAAACAGTTTTTACCTGAAACCGTTTCACAAATTCGGCGCTTTTTGAATATCTCGCCATCTTGCACATTTTGATGAGAGATGGGTCGGAGTGCGGTGTGGGGGCTCCCTTTATTATCCCTTTAGTAATCTTTATTATAATTATCTTTTCTTTCTACCCAAAGGTTGCCTGGGAGATATTGCTATAAGCAATAAGTGCCGCCTTTGTACACAATTTTTTTTCTCAATGTAAAAATGTTTTTTAAATATGTATGTAAATGTACAAAAGTGTAATAAATAAATAAATAAATAAAAACATATTTGGATGCAGTTTTTGTTGTTATAAAAAGGTTATTTTACCCATGGGAAGGTTTCAAAGTATGACAAAAAAAACCGGCCAAGTGCGAGTCAGATTCGCGTATCTAGGGTTCCGTATTGTGGATGATAAATTTAATGTTGCAATTTTTTTTCGTGAATTTCTCAACCGCTTTATTTTTCCTATAATCTTCACGTAAACACATATTACCTTGATTTTTTTCATATTTTTTTGTCCACCAGTTTTGGAGATAATAAACATGTACTTTGGGGACAATAATAATTGTACAAATAATTGGGGGGGGGGACATAATTTTTTCAAGGATTTCTCGAAATAGATGCAATTACATATAGTTAACTATTTATATTTAAAATTAACTTTTAATTTCTACAATTTGATGCCACATTGTATTAAAAAAAAAAAAGTAAAAAAAAATCATCTATTTTAATGCAAACATATACTTACTTTAAAAATATGTGTAATATGTGTTGTAACCGCGAGGTTACAGGAATGCAGAGCTGATGGGATTTGAGGATGTGTGCAGACAGATTGGAAAAGATTGTGAGTGAACTGACCTTTTTTCCTGATGATTGTGGATGAATGCGCCGCGTGGCGTCCCTCCTTGTTGGGCTGATGGAGCTGGCGCCTTGGGCAGGAATGAGCAGGGGTGTCTTGGTTCGTGGAGTAATGTGAACACAACACTGGTATATAATGTGAACACAACACTGGTAGGTACGCGATATTTGTTGTGTCGGCGGCGCGAGTGTGCACACGTGTGTTTCGGGAGACGTCCCGCGCGGAAGAGAACCAACGAGCCAGCGCCCAGCGCGCGAGTCGATTTGGCGCCAGCCGCTGCGTTGCGAAATTAGTCATCCGCATGCGCGTGCGGATCCGTCACGCTGTGGCGTGAACATGTGTATATAATATAATATATTTATGTAAAACAACCTAAGATGCCCAAATGCTCAGAAATAAAGGCTATTTTTTATTTTATTTTTTATTTATTGTATTTTTGTAAAATATTTTTTAATTTATTTTACTTCTTTTTTATATTTCTCATTTGCGGTCAACTTTTTTGAAATCGCTATAGTTTTCATGTGATTGGCTAGTTATGATCTATAACCGACATTTTTTTATATTTTTTGGGCTACCAGTTTCGGAGTACATACATACGAGTACATATTTTTGTGGTTTTTTAAAGATTTCTTGAAACCAGTGCCAGTAAATATATAAAAAGTATTCATTTTTACAATCAAATTTTAAAATCTACAATTTGATATCCATAGTGTATTTTTAGGATAATATTTTTTTTTAACCAGACGCTTCAAAAAACTCAGAACGCTCCTTAAACACTGGATAACCAGAGGCTAAAAAAACTCAAGACACTCCTTAAATACTGGATAACCAGACGCTTTAAAAAACTCTCCAGCCAGCCAAACTAGCCAGGTTTCCCCAGCTTAATTTTGATTATGTCAAACTTTCGTGTTTACAGTTACAGCCAAAACATAGTAATGTAAACTCGTTTTGACATTTTTGACATTAATGTAGACGGGGCGTCGCATTAGGAGTTAAGTAATGCCCTCTGAAGACCGGCGAAAATTTAATTTTATCTGTTGTGCCCTCGACGTAAAGTTTGTGAGTCTTTTGAGTTTTTCCTCCTGATTTTACTTTTTGATATGCTCTTTGGGGTCCGTAAAAAATATAAACCTTTTTTCTTATTTGTAAGTAAAATGGAAACTACTAGATGTTTTGAACTGGTTTTTATGATAATTATTAGGAGTTAAATATAAAAGTGTAAATAGTCAAGTATGTTTTAATCAGACAACTACGTTATACATCATACACTTAGGATGTATATCCTAAATCTATGGTTATACTGTTCATACTGGACAACATCCATAAAGAAAATCAAGAAAAGAAAAAATAATACAATTTTTCTCATACATTTTGAATACTTACCTACCTACTGTGGATTTTGTAAAAGGAAGTTTTTATTTTTTATTTGCGCGTATTTTTATTTGGTAAATTTTATAGTATGTTCAGTAAAACCGTATTTTATAACTTATAGCTTTTGCCTGTGGCTTCACCCGCATGGAAGTGTCTTAAAAACAAAAACCACAATGGACAGTTTTCGGCTTGGCTGTTACTTACATAATAGGCCCGCAGGTTCACTACAATGATTATAACGAAAACCCCATCAAAATCCGTTGAGTGGTTCTAGAGTTAAAACGGAACAGACAGATGGACAGACGGACGGTCGGACGGACTCTACCCTGGGCGGGTTGGTGATAGCAGTGATCACCAAAAGTATGCAGGGTACACCACGAGCAGTTAAGGTTGACTTTAAATTAAATTTAAAGTTGAAATTTGTTCAATAGACGAACAATCAGTTTTCGTCAGCAAAACTACTTAAATTTTATTTTGTATACTTGGTATAATGCATATCGATTGAATAATGAATTGACGGAACCCGTGTGTTGTCTACCACGAATACTTGATAGACATTTCATTCCTTTCTTTCAAGGAGTTGGTATATCAAGATTTACGGTGTATAGCTGAGATGGAAAATTGTCACCTGAGAAATCATGAATCAAGGAAGAAGAGGAAGTAACTTTCACTTTTGTTCTACTAATAGCTCTAAGATCTTGACGTCATATTTTTTTTCCATTTCCTGGATATCTGATTAATTATTAATAATTAAGGATGGTTGTGGTTGCCGGTGCTTGGTGCAACTTATCATACATAGTTATTTTAAAAATTTGCGTGCTATTGTTTCCTTTATGTTATAACTTTAATAATAAATATCAACCACAAACATTTAATATATATATATTTTCAATATTCAAGATTCAAAATATTTATTGCATGCTACAATGGAATACAGAAAAAATATGTACATTTGTGGAAAAAATACTTTATAGCTCCCAGCAAGGGAATAGCAATGTAGTACCAAAATTATATTTGTTAAATTCTGTTATTTTGTTAACATTTTCATAATTTATAGTAAACTTTGTGAATAACTTATTTATTTAATTATATTATAATTTTTATATAATTCAAAGTATAATTAGTTATATTTTTATTCTATTAGAAATTAAAAATTGTCTTAAGATAAATTAATTATAGCTTTGTAATTTACAAAATTATCTCTTAAAAATTATTACAGAATGTTAAATTAGTTTTATCATGATTTGAAGCAATTTCGGACTCTTAGCATTTGCATTTATAATGTTTGTATGATATTGTATTTTTCATTTATTTATCATCAAAACTCCTGCAGCGTGTTAAAGCTTTTCTCAGTCAGATGCTCTTTTACGTTTTTTTTATTCGTTTATATCACTCATGTCTTTCCTTTCTTTAGGGATCTTATTGTAGATTTTTGTGCACATAGAAAATGAACCGGAAGATACGATTTTCAATTTTGTTTTAAGCAGTCATCCATCTATCCATCCATCAGCCTACTTCGTCCACTGCTGGACATAAGTCTTTCCAGGACTTTGCCACTCCCAGGGGTCATCCTGAAAGAATTGCCCATACTCACACACGCTGGGCAGGCGGATTGGTGAGCGCGGTGCCGGAAACCTCACACCAGTGACGCCACTGCCCGTCACCAGTCTGTTCCATATAAAGCCCGGCTATTAGGGATTGATATACCGCCATCCATCGGTCCCAGGCATGGTGGGCCTCCTGGTTTTTGCCTGTGAGCTGTCCTCTTACTCTCCCCCGAATTACTTCGAGGGGGTCTCCAAGTAAGATGGTGGTACCTCCACAGTCGAGCCCGGCATCAGCTCTACCACCTGCTCTACTGCTGCTGTTATAAGCAGTGGTAACCTGCTTTGTGGTCTTAATTTTTTCAGTCGAGCTGGATATAAATCCATTTATAATTTTTAGAAATGGAACCTATTCCATATCTAAGCCTCCGCTGTCCATCCGCCTATCCGTCTGTCACAATTTTAAAATTTGGTTAGATAGTAGTTCATACTCTAAGTAAAACAGCATATAATAAAATTAATAGAAGTGTGAGTCGGACTCACGCACGAAGGGTTCCGTACCAGTACACAATTCGGGTATGGAACCCTAAAAACATGGTAACAACAATATAGATGTCTCATCAACATTAGGTCAACTCAAAAAATACAAGTTGTGTGTCGCATCTAACCAAGAATTAAAGGATTTGGCCCTTGACAGAGAAAGATGGAAGTAGCTACACTGAAAAGAGCTAGGCTCTTAAATAATTGATGATGATCGTTCAAAACCCAGCGAACGAAAAAAAAAAATTGAAGACTGATTAGAAAAAAAAATGCAGCGGGTTGATTGGAGATACAACCGTAAAATAATTTCAAGTAAAAACACCAACAACATCACACAACCACCTAACCACCATCATCGATCATCCAAGAAGAGCAGTGATTAAATAATATCAAAAATAACCAACATCATTTTTAGAGAAACCTACTTTATTATTTTTTAGAAAAAAGTTTAAAACTAAAATTGTTTACAAGTGTCACTTTTACTTTTTATTTTTTTATTATGATACCTAAATTATATGTCACAAATTTTTTTTAACATTCGACTGATGACGGCCCCACACAGAGGGCCGAAATATATCAAGTTATAATTTTTTTTTAATTGTTTTAATAATAGTAGTGATCAAAAGCTCGTAAAAGTTAAATATAATATATTTATAAACGTAAATTATTCAAGTGGATACTTCTTACGTCACCTCTTTTATTCAATCTTCATCAAGGCCATCGGATAAGGGTTTTCATTTCTCGACTGAACCCCAAAAGTTTCCTCATATGAATGTAATCCATAGCGCCACTCCACCTCGCTCGAGTTGAACTAAAACGTGCAATATCTCCGCAATTACCACCTTCACTTACTCGAGAGATGTGGCCAAGTGAAGGTACCATCATAGAAAATGTGAGGGTTCCTTCAATTTCATGTTTTTGAGTAAAATTGAAAGCAAGTTTTTAGTATTTTTATTTTCATTTTCATTGGTAGACACCGCCTCTGTCGAATATTAGTTTAGACTATTAAAAATAATATCGCGAAAGCTCTCTGTTACAAGATAATTATCGTTTAGCGATAACCCACAATAACCATTTTTTATCCTTTACTTTTTACGAAAAATAATGGATTATTTACGAAGCGATTTTAAGCAATACAGCATTAATCCTTATCCAATATATTAAGTATCAGCATTGCACCAGTGCGAAGCCGGGGCGGGTCGCTAGTTCATTATAATTAGTTTAAAAGGTATGTTTTCCTTGCATACATAATAAATATTTTTTTAATGCATGTGCTCGTAAAGGCCCACTTTATATGCATCAAAACCGAACAGAAAGTCGATTATTTTGCCCTCGGGCTTTATTATTATATATATTTTTTTATTTATTTACAATGGTAAATTTGCCTTTCCTGTGTACCATAAATGTCATACTTTTATTTCCACTGTTTAACGGCTCTGGATACAGTCCTTTTGAGCCAAATATAATTTAAAGTTCGCAAAATTATATTTGTTTTATTTCATCACACTATGCATTGAAAAACGTAGTATGATACACGGGGGCGTAAGAGCAATAAATTACTCGGTTACGTTTAAAACACTCGCTACGCTCGAGTTTTAAATCGTCCTCGTAATTTATTCCTTTGCGCCCTTGTAGCATAAACTACTAATAAAGTTAAAACCAATAGAAAATAAATGTAATTTAGTATATAATACGAGTACAATGTCCATTAAAAGTAGTGTCATGTAAGATTAATATCAGCATTAATTATAATCAAGTATTAAATAGGTAAGTCATTTAAGTATAATTGAATGCATCTTTATTTGATAAAAAGTCATCAACAATACAATAGTAAGCCTTTTGTAACAACACCGACTTGATCTGTCTTTTAATGTCTTTTCATTAAGACTTTCAGAGATCCAGGCACAAATATGGACCCACAATTTAACACAAGCCCGAACACAAATGTATCTACGCGATTTGAACCCGCGACCTCCGGATTAGTGGTCCAGACGTTCGCACCACTACACCATAGAGGCGGTCGATAGTGAAATTAGTTTAAGAAAAGCTGCCCAGGGTAAAGTTTTCACTGAGAAGCAAACCCTAAGCTTTCTAAGCATCTGCATTCGCAAGGAACCCACAAAAACGCGTAAAACTTTGTGCGGTGGCGGCGGCCATTTTTTTCACTTCCCCCTTTATTACAACAATAAATAACATTAGGTTTATGACGCGTATAAAAACATTCCCTCGACGCGGGTAGAAGGTAAATTTTTAATTTCCGCACCCTCAGAGCCAAAACAGATTGGGCAGCCGACGTGGATGTGGTGGTTGCTGGTTTTGTGATAATTGTCTTAGTTTTCAAATTCATTCAAATTCAAATTCATTTATTTATCGTAAGAGGGTACAAGATGAAGGATATGTACATGTTTATGCTTAGTCTATAACAATGTGGTACCATAACAAAGGTGTTATGGTAGGTTTTTAGGTCTGTAAGTAAGGAGTAACAGCGCCCTTCTCCTTGGGTTGGGAGCAGTTAGATTATAAAGTTGAAGTAACTTGAAAATTAAAATAAATAAAAGTAGTAAATAAAGTGGATACTTCTTTGTACTCATCTCGTATAGGGAGGGGCGCATATTCAGAACTTCTACGTCACTTCCGTAATGACTTTTTTTTACGAAATATTATTTGATTTATGGATATAGATTATTACGATTTTTAATCGTTCATTATTTGTTATTTATTAGTTATTATTTTTGATAATGATAATAAAATAAATTAATAAAAGAATAAATTACCTCGTAAGCGAATGTGCTGCCATTAATTATGATATCTATGGCCGCCATTGTTTCTTATATCTGTGATTGAGTAAAGAGGCGACGTAAGAATAATTTACGGTTGTATCTCTGACACAATGGACTTACGCTTGATGGAAGGCATCAATAAGACCGGATGAAGCGCGCTCGTCCAGAAAGCGAAAGAGTGAAAGCAGGTGAGGCGTTAATCAGCCAGTCCAGGGACGTCCGCAAAATTGTCAGAACGCATCCATAACTTAATACATATTGTATGAACGCAGCTCTTGTGGCACCTGTCTCGCCTACACATATACTCTGTCTCTTTTCTTCCGACCCCTTTACTCTGTGGTTTTGTGGCTATGAAAATAAAACAGTACTTATTAATATAATTACGGGTTTTAATTCAAAGATACTACAAATTGGCGCAGTCAAGAACCATTAGTGTTTGTTTAAATTGTGAAATACATCACGAATTTATAAGTAAAACTGTAGAAAAACCAAAATATTGCAAGTTAACAGTGTTTGGCGCGAAAGAATTTTACAACGGCATTAATTCGAGTCCGCCATTTTAAACGTACCTACGCTGTATTGTAGCTAATTTCACCATTGTTTACACCACTAAATGTCAGCGTCAAGTGGAAGTGTTGTTGGTGGTAAAACATCGATTTTTCAGCTCAGGTATACCTTACTATATACTAGTAATATGCTTTTGTAAGTTTATTCTTCCACTATGTATTTAACTTCACCATACTTTTATTTTATTCATCTTCATACGTATATTACATTTCCATCGATCGATATTTTATATTTATTATTATTATATTTCTCTCAAGAGGTAATAATTCGTCCCTTCCTTCTTCTTATTATACTTTTCTTTTAATATCACTTGACGCTGGTAAAATTGATCTTTTTTAAAAAGGAGCCCATATATGCCATAAAAAAAACGAAGCTGGATATACAAATTAAATAAAGAAAAACTACAAAGCGTACTGTCTAGTCTGGACAGTCTGGATTAAACTCGGTAGAACAATTAAGAAAGCAGGTTAGTACAGTTTTTAAAAGTAAACAGGATCAAGAGACCTAATAATAAATTAGTAATAAATAAATAAATAAATAAATAAATAATAAATAAATAAATAATTAATAAATTAATAAATCTAATAATAATAATAATAATCTAATCTAATCACAGATGCTACAGATCTATTCATAATGCAGAAAAAATGTATACGCATTTCGGTAGGTATTTACTGCCCGGACAGCTGCAAACCGCACTTCATTGAAAAGAAAATTATTACCCTACCCTCTATTTACATACTAGAAACTGCAAAATTTGTTCATAAAAACTTACACCTATTTACAAAAAATAAAGACGTACATAGTAAAAACACAAATTCAAATTCAAATTGTTTATTTGTTCAACACAGGTAAATAAGATGTTACAATACTTAAGTTCTAATCCATGATATCCATGTATGGCGTACAAATATTAAAATGTATGTTACATACGTAGAAATAATGAAAAAGCATGAAATAACAGTTGTAGCTAACCAAAAATATACCTACTGCCAAACATTACAGTTTATTTAATTCATCATTGATGGTCCAGTCAATAATCCGTTGCCCATTAGAAATAGAACAAATTAATTAATCATTCTGTCAAAAATTCCACGACTGTGTAGTATGCTTTATGAATAAGAAATTGTCTTAATTTGCTTTTAAATGTCTGTATGTTTTCTATTTCTCTGATTGTTCTTGGTAATTTATTGTAGATACGAGGAGCCATCCCTAGTATACTTTTGCTAAATAAAGCAAATAAATGAATGTAATTCCTGTACATAATCTTAACTTATAATTTAATTGTAATTTTGTACTTTTGTCTGGAAAATAAAGAATTTATTTTATTTATTTATTATTTAAAGCTGTGGTGGAACTAAACGCTGCAACTGAGTGTTCATATCGCTTACTTCGAAATGTTTTAAAAAGATGTTTGTTGCATTTCACGAAGCAAGAAACTTCGTATATATAAATCGCTGGAAGAGTTATGATCTGAAGTTGAATAAAATGTTGTTTACATGAATATTTGGTTTACGTATAGCTCTGATGGATTTCTTTTGTAGTATAAATATAGATTTAATACCAGCTGCGTTTCCCCAAAAAATGGCGCCATATCTCAATGTAGAAGCGACGTATCCATGGTATGCTGTAAGAGTTGGTCTCTCATTTGTAACTTTTGAAAGCATATAAAGTGCATACGAGTATTGATTTAGTTTTTTAGTGATCAAAAAATCAAAAAATAAACTAAAATTACCATTTTCAAGACTAAAGACATTTCAAAATAGCCCCTATGTCAATATGATAAAAGTATAAGGTCCCTGATGACATTAAAACTGAAATTAAAGACAATACATTTGCCAACCGACTACGAACATACCTAAAAAGTAAACGTTACTATACTAGGGGTGATCTAAAAGTAATGATAATCGACCATTTCCCGTTAACATAAACAACTAAAAAAAAAATTTGTAGCTTGCCACTGTACCCACTAAGTCAACCTAAAAAAATAATATAAATAGGCCTGGATTTCCGGGAGATGCATTCATTTGAGTACGAACCGCCGAAGAGATAACATCAAAATGGAGAAAAACGAAATTAGAGCTGTGATCAAGTACCTCTGTTTGAAAAAAATGTCTACCAAAGACATACACAATGACTTGGTAGAATCGTACGATTGAGGAATTTTTAAAGTTTTATCTATGTACACGTATGTATGTCTACTTTTATATAAATTATATTCTATTATTCCCAAAGGAAGACTGGAAGAAATCTCTTTATAGAGATAAGTTTGCCTTTGTACATGTCAAATTGTTTATAGTATGTTTGTAAATGTTTAATTTCTGTGTGTATAAAGAATAAGAATACGAAAAGTTATAATATTTCACCTACTCTTAGTAATTAAGTATTCAGTTGGCAACTAAAGATATATTATAATAATATATCTTTAGTTGCCAACTGAACTGGGTGCCTATCAACAAAAACATAGATATACTATCGAATTCCGATTATGTAACGATATGTTCGAACTTGAAGTGACGACACAGTTCGTAAATAGTTCAATACCCACTAAAGGCAATTTTGAAATTGAAGTTTTTGATGATAGACACCCAGTTCAGTTGGCAACCAAAGATACAGAATAGAGGGGCTAGTCTACTTACTTGGAGACCCCCTCGAAGTAATTCGGGGGAGAGTGAGAGGACAGCTCACAGGAAAAAAACCAGGAAGCCCACCATGCCTGGGACCGATGGATGGCGGTATATCCATCCCTAATAGCCGGGTCTTATATGGAACTGGACTGGACTGGTGACGGGCAGCGGCGTCACTGGTGCGAGGGTTCTGGCACCGCGCTCACCAACCCGCCTGCCCAGCGTGTGTGAGTATGGGAAATTCTTCCAGGATGACCGCCGGCAGTGGCAAAGTCCTGTAAAGGCTTATGTCCAGCAGTGGACGAACTAGGCTGATGGATGGATGAATAATTATAATATGTAAAACGTCATAATTCAAATGATTGAATTCATTGTTAATTAATTTATATCAAAAATCACGTAATTAATTTATGTAAATTGTATGTAATGTAAATTGTAATTTTTTTGTATCTTTATTTTTTAAGCATGCACTGCAACAATATTGCTATCCCCAACAAAGGGTATCATGTAATTGAACTTTATAACACATGTCATGTTATTATTAATAACGCTAACTTGTACTACATGAATGCAATAAATGAATTATGAGTTTCATGAAACAGATATATCGAATAATACAAACAGTACTACAATAATACAACCAAGTGAAGACTTCGAGTGTTTTGAAAAGCAACTATTATGCCTTATAATGTTGAACAACATAAAACCGGAAAAGAAAGTTGCATTACTTTTGATGAAGATAACCCCAAAAATGTTCAACATATTGAATTGTTTGTGCAAGCCAAAGAAACCAGCCGATTGCTGATTTGATGAACTTTGCTTGGCTTTTAAGAATAAATACATTAAAAAGCAATCCTTAGTGATTGAACCAGCAATCTTCTGGAGCATTGAAGACTGCATCTTAAAACTAAAAAAAATATTGAAGACTGCATCTTAAAACAAAAAAAACTAGCCAGTAAATGCAGTTTGAAAGACGATGAAGATCAAATCAAAGAAAAACTAGTTGATGGATTTCATACAAAATTAATCAAATTTGAATTGCTGAAAATTGACATGATAAACTTTTAACAAAAAAATAGCAACCGACTTCAATAGTAACAGCAGTCATTCACTAAAAAGTTAATAATAATTCTATAAAGACCGATGGTACCGAAGCAACACTTTTGCCGACTTCTTTCTTCCTGAAACGTTATGTTATCTAGAAGTCGGCGTTCTTATATTGGTTTCTATGTTGCTATATCGTAGGAAATACGCCGACTTCTAGATAACATAATGTTTCAGGAAGAAAGAAGTCGGCAAAAGTGTTGCTTCGGTACCATCGGTCTTTATAGAATTATTATTAACTTTTTAGTGAATGACTGCTGTTACTATTGAAGTCGGTTGCTATTTTTTTGTTAAAAGTTTATTTTATTTCACATTTTTTAGTGTTGCTGGGTTAAACTGTGAGGTATAGGTAGTTCTTTCAAACGTGGTGTTAATATGAAACGAAGTTCAAGTGAGTATAAGTAGCCATGTTTGAGTAGCTTCCTGCTATCAGCACCCTAACACAACATGATTACCGCAATCTCGAGTTATGTGCTGTCATCCGTTGAAGAGTTCTACGGTGATGAAGCCAAGATCGAAATTCAGGTGTGTACACTGGCAATTTTCAGCAATGCCCTGCAATGAGCACCCTAACACAAACTGGTTGCCGCAATCTAAAGTTATGTGCTGTCATCCGTTGAGGAGTTCTATGGTGATGAAGCCAGGATCGAAGGTCAGGTGGGTGTTCTGATAATCTCCAAGTAATACCCTTGAATCAGCACCCTAACGCAGTGATTGCCGCAATCTCGAGTTATGTGCTCTGATCCGTTGAAGAGTTCTATGGTGAATATGTTGATGAAGCCAGGATCGAAGGTCAGGTGGAAGAATGTCGATTTTCAAGTAATACCTTGTAATCAGCACCCAAGTACATAGCGATTGCCTCAATTTCGAGAGATATGCTGTCATTTTCTGAGGAGTTCCACTGCCTATCTCTGAAGACCTTCATCAGATCATGACCAAACCCAAAATGGGACCTACCTGGAAGTATACTCTTTCAAACAAAAAAAGAATTGTTCAAATCGGTTGGGAAATGACGGAGTTATGGAGTAACAACGCCAAAAAAAAAAAATAAAAAAAAAAAAAAAAAAAACATACATTCGAATTGAGAACCGCCTCCTTTTTGAAGTCGGTTAAAAATGAGTCGACGTGAGATGAAATGATCACATCGGCTAGGAATTTTGAGGCGGCTTGCTTTAATATAGTTACGGGCTTTAATTCAAAGATACTACACTACGTAAGTCAGTAACGGACAGTAACTGATACCACGTAACTGTCTCAACCCATCCCCGATAGGGCTTTTTATTACGTCATGCCGGAACAGGACGCGTGTTGCTTGGCAGCATGATTTGGTCATGAAGGTGGTGACGGCCGAAGCCATTTAAAAATAATGCTTTTTTCTCGAGTAAAAAGCACTTGTACAGTAGTTTCACTTTATTCATGTTTTCTCCCAACCGGTTTCGGATTTTACTCCATTTTCAAGGGAAGATGTTAATTAAAATACCTTTTATTGAATCCAGGCACTAGCTCTGAGCTAGTCAGCCAGCCAGTCTGAGCCAATGAAAGGTATTTTAATTAACATCTTCCCTTGAAAATGGAGTATAATCTGAAACCGGTTGGGAGAAAACATAAATAAAGTGAAACTACTGTACAAGTGCTTTTAACTCAAGATGAGTTTCAAGTTTCACCAAGTGCCGACCATCGCAAGTATAAATAATGCTTTTTTCATTTCAAAATTGGCTTTTTTGGCCTCTATCTATCTATTGGTTTTTACAGCACGTAGTTGCAGTAGTTCGGAGATAAATAAATAAAACCCTTGAAAATGAATTAATTATTCGAAACCGGTTGGGTGTATAATTATAAATTAAATGTGTGAAATAGTGTACAAGTGAGTTTTATTAAAGATATTAAAGACTCTATCTAAGCATTTAAAAAACCATTACGTCTGCCATATCCACAGTCATCAGCCGAGTTCACACATCCGGGACACAACCCTGTCTTATCCAGTTACGTCCCAAGATCTGAGTGAAAAGATCAAGCGTCGGATAATATTAAACAGATTTATGAGAAATGTCGCCGCTGTTTATTATAAACAGGCCTCCTTTACACGTTTTTAATTATTTTTTTCTTTATTTTATGAATCATTTATTTTATGAATTAATACAAAAAGTCCTACAAACCTACAAGCATCAATTCATATTAGCTAGGCGAGGAATTGGAATATTGGCATTTTTTGGTGTCGTTTTGACTACTTTCAATATGAAGCTACTAGTAAAACAGTTTTGGAATCTTTTTCTAGATTTCTGTAATGCAGAAACGCGAATAAAATCTCTCACAGTTTCTCAAAGTTTGACATAAGGGTAAGCGGGAAAAAAGATCATTGTCAGTTTTTTTCAAAAATTGAATTAATAGTGCCATCTTCTAAAATGTCTGGATAACAATGATTAAGCGAAAACAAAAACTTGAAAAAAAATAACACAGTCCGCAGAATATCGCTTTTAAAAATAAACCGGACTCAAGAAGCTTAAAAAACCTAACTTAAAAAAAGGTCATAACTAGTCCAAAAAGTAAAAAAAAATTGTCTATGAACTGTGAATATGGGCTGATAGTAAAGTTTGCTTTCGAGAAAAATAAAATTGTGATTACAATAATTCACTGTGATTATAATAAGCCCACTAAGCATAGTTCTTAAGTAATAACCTAAGCAAGTTTTTTCTACTTATTTCAAATTTACCTTCTGTTGACTATGATCCCTCTTCCCGCTTACCCTTCATAAGTGACATACATACCTCAATGATAGTTTTAAGCAATAACTTTAATCTCGTAATAATTGAAAATTTTGCTAACTATTTTAGTTTTTTTATTTAAATAAAAAATCCATTTTAATCTGTTTCGGCCTGAAACCGTCACTCTCTAACTGAGCGTTTTTTCGGTTGAGTCACAGTGACCGCTTAAAACCCAATTCCTCACATTAAGAAGAGACATCATGACGCAACCAACTTAAGGTGATATACCGTGCTAGCAAAGGTCCCCGTTACTCCAGGCAGAAAGACCCGCAGTGCGAAAGGGACGGAATCGGGGAAAATTGTCAAAAAGTCGGTTTTAAATTAATTCAAAATTAACTAAAATAGCTACAAAAATTTCCATAACCAGTAATTTAGGTGTAGCTAAAACCCATCTAAATAAATATTTTTCAAGTCTGTATGCTATCCTAATTTGTCAGAATATCAAAAAAAGTGTAAATTTAGACCTTTTTTCAATAATTATTTCTATCGAATGAAATTCCTCCTATCGCGTTTCTGATAGACCAAAATCTAGTAACAGGTCCCAAAATTGTTATACTAATTAATTTTACTTGGAACTTCATTAAAAGAGCAGATAAATAACTTAAAAAAGTGTAAATTTTCACGGTATAGCCCCTTAATTGTGGGCTTTGCCAAATGTCCTGCTGTTTCATTTCGCTATAAGGTGCACGCTCCATGAAACTTGCGAGGTCAATACAATCGTGCCGAATTCGTCGCGGGCGCTAAATTGAAAACTTGTTTCAGGAGAAACCAGATTTTGGCAAGACTTCAAACAATATTTTTGGTTATTATCATCGAATTAAAATTTTCGATGTTTGACTCGTATTAATTTTTTGATTTTATCTAAAACAATAAAAGGACATTTGTCTACACTGTTGGGAAAAAACCGTTAAATATACCTATTTGAGGGGTTTGTTGTTAAGATATTACTCAAATTTCATGGTTCGAATTAAACAGACATTTAGATAATATTAATAGACCCAGCCTTAAATATTATAATAACATTCCATAGACAACAGGTTAATTCTTTACGATTTGGGTAAGGAATCTGAAAAATTACAGAAAAATATTTGATAAGTGTAGACCATCAGCATAATAAGTCGCTGATTTTTTTTCTTGGAATACCTAATCATCTGATAAATTGATAATGTACTGAATTTTATGCAGGTACCAAAGGATAAATATTTTAGTCAGCGAGGCAGATCAAAATAATAATCATTTAATTAAGAGCGACTTTGGTGTTTCTGATGTCATGCTTATTTTTAACGTATTTGGCTGTAAACATGATTAAATTTTTTTAAAAAGGTCCATCAAACTTAAATATAAAAGAAAACATTTCATTTAAGATGGGAAACAACAAGAGTTAATGTTTAATGTCTTGTATTATTGTAAAACTTGGGTTCATCTATCATATCTATAAGATTTGTGCAAATTTTGGTTCAGATCGAACCTATCAAGACGTCAAAAACCTAAAACTTCTTTTCTGGCTTCTGACCCACCTCAAGTAACAGACTTAATAAAACTTTTACGACACTTAGATATAATTCGGCAATATTATCTCATGGAGGAGTCTTGAAGACGTCTAAGTTTATTCAAGTATGTCTAACCCGTTACCCTGGTGCTTTGATAGGACCCTTAACCCTTTCAAGTGTTTCCAAGCTTACAAGTCTGGATGATCGAATATTTCAGGTTTAATGTTAGGCTTTGAATATAATTTGTTACTCACTTACTTCTTCTATCTATACTTTTAATGAATTAGTAAATAGTTCAATCAGAAATAAACCCAAAGACAAGAATTTGAAAACATTCCCCGGGCCAGGATTCGAACCTGCGGCCTCTTGTTATCAAGACAAGCGCGCTACCAATTGCGCCACCGAGGTTCTTACCCAGACCGGTGAATTTTTCCATCATACTTGTCCACTGTTATTTTTGCATCTGCCTGATATACTAGCTTGTACTGCACATATAGAACGCTCACGAGGGCGTTATGTGATGTGTTATGTGATTGATCTTTTCTAGTTTGTAATGCAGTCTAATAATATTTAGAGTATTCATAGCGATGGATAATAATCTAAAAAATAAACATAACCTTAGTAAATAATTGTCTGTACATTAGTTATTTTTGCGATTATGTCATGAAATAAGTTATTTGTATTGTATTGTACTGAGGACAAAAAGTTCCATTTTAACTCGAAAACCACTCAACGGATTTGTATGCGGTTTTTTTGCATTATCATCGTAATGATCCATGTCAATATATAGACTATAATGGGTGTTGATAAAATAACCATCAAGCTGAAAACTGTCGATATTAGTTTTTATCTTATGCGCAAATAAAAGATAAATGTGTGGCGCCCCACTATTTCGTTATCGGACGACTATACGACCTTTGCTCTCAACTATTTAGATTTGTGTAATCTATGGATTATTTTATTGGTTTTCCAAAAAGGACTTGGACAGCTGTCTTTAGTTTAGTAAACATGAGACGGAGTTGTGAAAACTAAGAATATCTTGTATATAGTAATGACCTGTTATTTCGTCTTTTATTTATTATAAATACTAAAGTAAAGTGAGTGGAGTTTGTTATTTGTGTGGAGACGTCATTAACCGTCCTGCAAATGAATTGAAAGAACTTCAAGAAAAGTACACTGTTAAACAGTACAAGTCTTCTTGTACAAGTTACACTATATTTTAGTAAACTCATTGCGAAAAAATTCGTTTATGTCTTTTATTTTATTAATTTTAAGGAAACACACAGTACGAAATACATAATGGGAATTTAAATACAGAAACGTAGAGACCAGTAAATTTGGTCAAAAATCTTGACCATATTAAAGACAAAAATATTGTCACGACATATTCCTACCCCCGAGGGGGTGTCAGAGATGTGCGAAGTTTTCCGAGTACTTGAATAGGCCAGCGTTTGTATGTATGTATGTAAGAATGTTAACTCGAGTATCGAACATCGGAATTTCATGAAATTTGGTAGGCGAGTAAACGAGACTAAAATAACTTTTAAATTCGAACATGACCCAAATTTATCAAGGGGTTGCTGAGATATGGAGTTGTAAAACTGCAAAGTTAAGTTGGTCGAGTATTTGAGTACGTAACCCTAAAACTAGATAATAAACTGCAATTTCAGTATGTGCTGTTTAAATGCAGCATATGACACATATTATACAGAAATTACAAAATCCCAACTACTTTTTTTAAATCGCTCAAGATACTGACTTTTCCGTCTTTATACATTTATGAGATGGCAGTTTTTGTGAAGTCAAACCCTAACTTATTTACTAAGGTCTCCGAGTCGCACCATGCTAGTACTGTAAGATCACAATTTAGACATACATTATCTCTTCGATCAGCAAAAACTGCCTTAATGCACAAAAGTGCCTTCTGTATGGGACCTAAAATTTACAACGCAATTCCAAATGACATAAAAGATTTAGATATAATTTTATTTAAGAAGAAATTATTTAATTTGCTTATTGATAAGTGTTATTATACAATTAATGATTATTTAAATGCAAATTCTTCCTTTTGACATGTGTAATATAATAACTTATAATTGCTTATTGATAAGTGACATTGTACAATTAATGATTATTTAAATGCTAATTATTTCTTTTGACATGTGTAATATAATCATCTATTGTAAATAATATTCATAACGTTTCATTAATGTCTATTTTTTGTTTAATGAGCATGTTTAAAGTTGCATGTGTTTAATATTTGTATGCTATACTTTAAGGCAGAACATAGCGGTCAAACGCGAAACAACCACCATCTTGTAAAAAATATAATGATACACCTATGTTTCACAAATAAACGATTGATTCTGATTCTGATTCTTTACCCGTAACAAAAATAGTCGAAAAATGACAGTTTTGATGGCCCCATATTTCTCCGTTTTTTAAGATTAATATATATACAATATAAGTATATATAGTTATTAAGTATACTTAATGAGTATACTAAATAATATCTACTGAATGAGTTCTAAACAAGGACATCTCACATTTTTCGTTTCCATTTTCTGGTCTGAGGCTCCGCCAGAAAAAAAAAATATTACTTTTTAAATTCAATATTAATTTAACATATCAAAATTTTAGGTCTCCATCTCATTCCGTCTAAGAGCCTGTGCATACGGACGGACAGACAGACAGACAGTGGAGTGACTAATATCTCCGTAATGGGCTTCGTTTTGCCCTTAGAGTACGGAACCCTAAAAACTGGCAGGATTCGAAACCGGGTCTCAAATTTCAGAGTCCTACCAACGCGAATACAGGATCGTAGCAAATGGTGTATTCCTACCTTACCTCTCTGGGAAAGAGGCGTAATGTTTATTTATTTACGAGCAAGCATGTCAGTAACCGATTATAAAGCGTATACCTTAACAACATGTCCTAAATACCCCAATTTCTTAAGGCTCTAAAGAATTCCTAAAAAAACCTTCGGTCAAATTCCGGTCGCATATTTACCATACAAAAAACAAACTGGGAAATAATAAGGCAGTTTAGTCGAGTTTTTCTTTGAAGCCTAAACGTTTGAGCCTACTTATATGAGGGTCCTTCCTAAATGGGACTTTGGGAAGAGGCCTATTAAAAATAAAGAACGCCGCTCACTGCGTGGTGGGGGACAATTGGCATAGATTAAATTATGTGAAGGTGTGTTAATTCGAAAACCATTTCGAGATTTAGGTTTAATAAGCCGTATTTTCGAAGTTTGGTCTAAAAAACATCATGATGATGATATTTTTACGAAAAGGCTGCAACTTCCATTTGCCCTCGTGTGACGTCACTTGAGTAATGGCTGTTTAGAAACGTGATCAAGATAAATTTGTAATAATTTGCTTCAGACTAATTTGACAGCTAGATGACAGATGAGTAGACAGACAGAGACAGACCACTTTTTTATAATCAATCAGTATAATGTCTAAAATTCTCAAGTGACAAGGTCTTCGGACAATTCTTTCAAAAATCATAAAAAAATAATGGTTAATTTATATACCAAAATAATGAAAACTATGTCCTAAAATGGCGTATATTCTCTGAAATAAAATCAAAAATCAAATAAAATCAAATTTTTGATATGAAATATAACGGTTTAAAGTAGTTAATAAAGTGTGAAATAGTGTACAAGCTAACAGCAACATTAATATAAAGAAATATAAAGGTGAAATATACAGGTATCTTTGAATGAAACCATAATATTGGATGCAAACCTATGAATTTTCCGAAATTCTCTTACAGATTTATAACTTCATAATTCCTGTAATTCGATAGCTATTTTAATGATTTATTTTTTGTTTGAAAGGTAATTTCAAGGTTTTATATCTACATATATGATTTGTTTGTATTGTCAGTTTTATAACTAAAATTAAATCTTCAAAAACAGTTCATCCTAAATGCCATCCATTTCTATGATAAGAATTGTACTATTTTTTACAGCTTAATGTTGCTGTTAGCTTAATGTTATCTCATTCATACACAAAAAAGAAAATATAATATGTGTATTTGTAAATATGCAAAACATTTAAAAAAAAAAAACAGTTTTTTCAAATTCTCTATACAAAACGGAAATTTCGTAGGTTTGCCACGAATATTAATCTACTGATCATACTGTACCTTCTAAAAGAAACATAACTGCGGAAATGAAAAAGAAATATTTTGAAATCCTACTGTGATTTCTGTATGGGAAGGTCTATTTTTATTACCACGTTATGTCGTATACACTATACACATACAATACGGTATATAGTAAATGGTAGCGCCTGACATTCTCTGAGTACGAAACGAAACCCTCATTTTTATTATTTTACTTTTTAGTATGTACAATAATCTGACCATGTTTGAACCTTGTAAAGTAGTCGAAAAATTCGCAAGAAACTCAAGAAGATTATGTTTTATAACACACTTATTCTGTTTCTTGTAGTAAACGATTAAAACTTTAATATTTTGTTTATTTAATCTACAATTCATATAATCTTCCCCCCCCTGGCCCATTAGCTGGCGACGACAACCTTGAACAAGAAACGTTGAAAAAAATGCTACTATTTCAAAGCTCTTTGTATTTTAGCAATTTTATTTCTATTTTTATTATTTGCCGTAATAGGGACCATAGTTGTTACTAGTATTATTTAAAAGTTTCAATTGCCTGCCTAAAATGAGCTGAGCTGTAACAATTATAAAAAAAACCACACAAATAAAACGAAAACCGCAGAGATTCTACACGAAGCCACGAGCAAAAGGTTAGTTGTAAAAAAATAACTTTTTTTTTTCTTTTTCGTAATCTGCAATCAGTCCTTTAGGCTATTATCAGATGGGGTCTGCGATTTTCTTTTTTAAGCATGCTGATTCACAAATCGGGCATCCCTTCTTCAATTACTGATGATGTGCCCTTTTCAGCCGTCTGATATCATCTGATGTCTCCACCAGCGGGTTAGAATGCCACAACAGTCTCTTTCTATAGTGTATCCCACGAATCTCTAGTTCTTCGACTACTGTGGTAGCTTTTAAGTATTCGTGAATCTCACTGTTTCGAGAGTACCATGGTGCTTTTGATATAATTTGTAGAATTTTATTTTGCGCTCTTTGGATGACTTGGAGATTTGACTTGCTTGTAGAGCTACCCCAGATTTGATAACCATATGTCCAAACTGGTTTGATGATAGAGTTGTAGACTAACAGTTTGTTGTTGACTGTCAAGGGCGAGCTACGGCCTAGGAGCCAGACAAAAATAACATCACGGTGTACCTTCAGGGGCTGAACAAAACTAATTTTCTTGCGTGAAGAACAAGGTGAGTGTGCGTCGGTCTCAAACGGTCCTTACGTCCTGAAGTAGTGCCGGAGAACGGGCGCTTACGAGACGCGAGCGCCATTTACAGAACGGAATATTGTGTCCTCCGCACAGGGGAAACCATAGAGCAGAGCAACTTCATTTTATAAAAAACTAGAGGACACCCACGACTTGGACCGCGTGGATAGCCCGTTGTATCTGTTGGGAACGCATTTTCTATACAAAAATGTATACCCGTTTCACCCCCTTATTTTGCAAAATTATTTCTTAAGGCGATATGCGAAAAATATACGTGTGTTTCTTTTCTGTGTATTTCATGAAATACACGGAAAATTATAATCAGTTTCTAGTACAGTGGAGACCGCATCAAGTAAGACACATTGGACTTTGTACCTATCTTATATTCATCACTGTAGGGGCTAATGTCGTACTGCAAGTAATGGTCTCCATTGTACATGCATTGTGACTATACCTATATAACCTAGGGTTTTGAAATTGGAAAACATGTTTGGATAAATTTTCCTTGATAGAAATAATAGTTGAAATGATGTTGATGTCCTCTTACTCTCCCCCGAATTACTTCGAGGGGTCTCCAAGTAAGATGTTTTATTATGGTTGTGAAATATGTTTGGCATTATTATGTCTCTAACGGCCAGTCGCAGAAAGGGTTTTTAAGTTTAATGGAAACTTTAAAATAAATGATGCTGTCAATTTCTTTGTCAAGAATAATGTAAGGGATGGCATTAAATTTAAAGGTTCATTAAACTTAAAAGACGCTCGCATGATTTCAGAAAGAAATTGGGTACGGGAAGCATGCTGATTGAAAAACCGATTGAAATAAACTTTTTGGCCATATTTCAACGTTTCTGCAGGAAACTGACTTAAGATTATAGATATTTTTAGAATTTGCTGAACAAAGGAATTTCTCACTGTCTCTTCCTTCTCTTGAAACATCACATTACCTATATGCTTTGACATGGACATAAACAACGTCGGGTATCACAGGTTTTTTTTAATTTTCACTTTTTTCATTGAAACCCACAAGTCTGTATCTTGTAATATTCTCTAGTTGCAACTTATTATATACCGATGTTTGGCTTAGACTAAAAATCGGCTGGTATTAATCTGCAGAGTCTTTGACCATTTTGTTTTCGCCTAAATATTTCAAAATGTAACAGATTTATATTAATTTATTTTCCAATGCAAGTGCTCGTACAGGCCCAGTTTTTATGCATCAAAACCGAACGGAAAGTCAATTATTTTGCCCTAGGGCTATATTATTATTATTTATTTTATTTATTTACGAGAAGTTGGCTAACCTGCAACCTTTTCTGTGTACCATTAATGTTATACTTTTTTTTCCACTGTTTAACGGCTCTGGATACAGTCCTTTTGAACCAATCATGATTTAAAGTTCACAAGATTATATTTGTTTTATTTCCTCACACTATGCATTGAAAAATGTAGTACGATACACGGGCGTAAGAGCAATAAATTATTCGGTTACGTTTAAACACTCACTACGCTCGTGTTTTAAATCGTCCTCGTAATTTATTCCTTTTCGCCCTTATAGCATAAACTACTATTAAAATGTTTGTATTATTTTGGAAAACAAATAAAAGTCTATTCTTTTCTATTCTAGGAAGTGCTACAATTACGGCGTTATTGCTTGTGTCCTCACTGTAAATACGTCGTCTTGATTAAATCATATAGCTCCAAGCACGTTAATTCACATTGTCCTCTCTAATCAGATTCCGAACCCGATATTAACATACTAATAAGATCACGCGTTACATTGTACATACGACCAATTGTACTTTAGTAGCTTTTGTCTAGGCTTTGTCTGTGGATATACAGGGGGTTTAAAATTGCATTAGAGTCAAAGTTGAGGAGGAAGCAGTTGCAGTATCAATTCGGGTAAGCTGTTCTTCATTTTTGTACGGATTTTAGGTATTTTTTTTTGTTTGCGTATATCTGCCCGTAATTTATGCTACAAGGGCGAAAAGGAATAAATTACGAGGACGATTTAAAACGCTCGCTACGTAACCGAGTAATTTATTGTATCATACTACGTTTTTCAATGCATAGTGTGAGGAAATAAAACAAATATAATCAAAGAAAATAATTTAATTATTAAAGTTCAAAGTTACATTGTTACAACTTTGCAAGTTAATGATTGACTCAAAAGGACTGTATTCAGAGCCGTTAAACAGTGGAAAAAAAGTATAAAATTTATGGTACACAGGAAAGTTTGCAGGTTAGCCAACTTCTAGTAAATAAATAAAAAAAAAAAAAATAAAGCCCTAGGGCAAAATAATCGACTTTCTGTTCGGTTTTAATGCATAAAAAGTGAGCCTTTACGAGCACTTGCATTGAAAAAGCATGTATGATCAATATGATTATATCAATACTATCATTAGTGATGGTCTTCATATCGACACGGCTGGGGCGACTGGTCCTGGTATGATGGACTTCGTTAGTCGTTCGATAGACAAAAAGATTCAAGGAATTTTTCATGTAAATAACACCAGTAATTCGGCATTTTTCACAATCTTGATAAATATTTTATGGTAAAAGCACACGCAATAATGCGAAGTATCGATTAATTAAATCTGCCATCAATAGACTTATATTTTTGTTTATTTATTCATGTAACTCATGGTTTCTATTAAAATGCAAGTTTAATTTGGTATAATATACAAGTTTTAGATTTAGGTATATTTACATTATATTGATTTTCACTTAATTTACTGAATTTTCTGGTGTTAATAATTTCTTTTGGCTGGAAGAAGTCGCTTCTAGTCCACCTTTGTACAAAATTATGTTGTCAAAACTCTGCTTTCTTTTTATACGTCTTTTGTGTCAACTGTACAAGTGTCAATTAATTCCGTCATCGTTTACTAAAGTTATATTATTATATAAGTTATTGCTGTTATTCGACAGTACTTACAATCAACATTGTAACGGGTGACGGGTAAGCAAAGTCTACCCACTGAGTTTTGAATGCGATCTTTGATTGGCTGAAACTACGGGAAACTACTACTTTCATAATAATTATGTTCGTTTCATTCATCATGTTGAATTGTTGGTGCAGTGGTTTCACTTACACTGCAAACTGCAAGTACAACATAAGTCGCTTTATGTTGTTTTTATACAATTCTTATGATTTTATTTCAAATTTGATATATACTTTTGATATTTCTTTTATTTGGTTCAGTAACTCTTATAATTATAATTTAAATAACATTTTCTACGGTCATGTTGAAAATGTTATTTTATTTTTTATTTTATATTGTATTGTGATTTTATTGTATTATGCCCCCGTAACTTGTAAATTTGTTTTAGTGCATGAAAAAGGGACAGACTGAAAATCAGCGTTGTGCTGCTGTTCTACAACACACAACAGATGCTGAGTCTGCCCTTTTTTATCACATTTTAACTTATTTAATTTGCATTCATCTTTTTATTCACAGATATTTTCATTTTCTCTAATTTTAAATGTATTGTTTTTTTTATATTTGTTGAATAATTTGATATTTATATTGTGTGTGTATTTATTATCATGATAAATTATTTCAATTTATGATATTTTTTCAATTTCAATTTCACTAGCTTTTGATGACTTGGCTTTGGGGTTCGAATCCACGTCAGAAGTTTTTCTGTTTTTGTTTTTAATTTTTTGAAGTGAAAACTTCTTAAGACGCGTTGAGGGCTTTTTTAAAGCCTTTTACATCCGGTATATTAGTCGACGACCAATCTAAATATAATTACCAGAAGAATATATTGCCAAACACAATTAAAATAAACATCTTAACTAAGCAATGAGTATGCAAGGCGTGTGTTGCAGCTAGCTTCAGGGTTCGGCCTATTAGCGCTTTGCCCATTATCCGGAATAGGTTCCAGACAATGTGGGAATAGCCGATTAGAGCTGCCTACTGCTGCCCATATGGGAACAGGAGAAGATGTGGAGTCGACTTGTGTTTTGACATGTTTTATATTATTATCTTACATACAGATAATTTAGAATTTTCGACGTGTTTATGGATTAAAACAAATATCCTGAAATCGTACACAATACAAGATATTAATAAAATAGATCTGGGGCTCTACCGCGTAATTCTCATTTGTATCAACTTCAAGCAAATGCATGCGAAATTCAACGCGTGCAAAAGAGATGGCATGTTAGGCGGGCGTCGTCGCACGCACGTCAAATTTCAATCTCAAGTTGATGTTGATGAAAATGAGAATTACGCGGTAGACCCCCGGCTCGAAAAGATAATTTATTAAATTTTTACAAAACTTTTTCTTTTAACACCCACAGAAGACAGAGAAAGAGAGAGAGAGTAGATGAAATTGCTAAAAGGAAATGTAAAAATGGGCAATAAACTGAAGAAAAAACATCCGAAACAGAAGAGCTTGTATGAGTATAACTCGTTTCATGGACGTGGAAAAGCAAAAGGGGTGCGTTAGGATCGTTGCAGTTGGAGATAATAATATGTATCTGCCTACCACTCTAGGAGACTGCAGTGAGTATGTGAGTCTGTACTTGCCTGTGTCCAGGTTTATTTCGTAACTAATAATTCGACCAGATATACCGTTGCGGCCATTTTGTTTTGGCCTGGGAAATTTTAACACGTAAGAAAATGATTGATTGTCTCTTAAGCTCTGAAATGTTTAATTTTATTATTATTTTATTTTGGAATTACATTTAACCAAGTTTTTATACTCAGAGCCTCGGAGCAATATCTTAAATATCCTAACAACGATGTTGGGAGTGGTTATGAGATTACAATAAATCACAACTTTCCACCAAAAGCACCCATGATTCGGTCACGACCCTCCACAAACGTCAACAATCTTTAGGAAGAATTGGCTGTCAAACGTGATTGTGCAGCTAACTTCAGGCCACTACGAATCACCATGGTATGTAATATGGTGGTTGGTATGACACTTCAATGTCCGATTACGAAGTCCGTATGGATTTATTCGGTTTGTTTACATAGCCGATTTGACAACTATAGCTGAGCGTGGTGAATCTGTTTATTTGGATAACAACACTATTTCTCAAAAAGAAATTGAGCGTTTTAATTTGGTTGGATTGTATGCCAGAAAACTTATGTCAGCTAACTTCACTTAGGTAGCTAACTATAATAAATTATGCTCATTTTAATTTGGTTGGATTGTATGTCAGAAAACTTATGTCAGCTAACTTCACTCAGGTAGCTAACTATTTATCAATTATGCACATTTTAATTTGGTTGGATTGTATGTCAGAAAACTCATGCTAGCTAAGGTCGCTCAGGTGGCTAATTATTAATTATTATCAATTATGCATATTTCAATTTGGTTTGATTGTATGTCAGAAAATGTATGTCAGCTAACTTCACTCAGATGGCTAATTATAAATCAATTATGCACATTTTATTTTGGTTGGATTTTATGTCAGAAAATGTATTTAAGCTAACTTCACTCAGGTAGCTAAGTATAATCAATTATGGACATTTTAATTTGGTTGGATTGTATGTCAGAAAATGTATGTCAGCTAACTTCACTCAGGTAGCTAACTAAAATCAATTATGCACATTTTAATTTGGTTGGATTGTATGTCAGAAAACTCATGTTAGCTAACTTCACTCAGGTGGCTAATTATAATCAATTATGCATATTTCAGTTTGGTTTGATTGTATGTAAGAAAATTTATGTCAGCTAACTTCACTCAGGTAACTAATTATAATCAATTATGCATATTTCAGTTTGGTTTGATTGTATGTAAGAAAATTTATGTGAGCTAACTTCACTTAGGTAGCTAACTATAATAAATTATGGACATTTTAATTTAGTTGGATTGTATGTCAGAAAACTTATGTCAGCTAACTTCGCCCAGATGGCTAATTATAAATCAATTATTTACATTTTAATTTGGTTGGATTGTATGCCAGAAAAAGTATTTAAGCTAACTTCACTCAGGTGGCTAAGTATAATAAATTATGCACATTTTAATTTGGTTGGGTTGTATGTCCGAAAACTTATGTCAGCTAACTTCATTCAGGTGGCTAATCATAAATCAATTATGCACATTTTAAAACTAAACGAATTAACTATAGACTGTTTATTCTTCGACCCAAATATTTAATTTAAATTCTTTATTTCCAAAGTAGCATTTAATAATTCGAAACAAAGTTTTAAAAATTAAGACAAGGTGTAGCTCCGCCCGTAATTTCGAGAAAAAATCCGGGCAAACCAAGAGTTTTGTAACTTTCGTACGCCAGATGGCAAACGATTTCAAATTTCCTTTTTTTTGCTTTATTAAACAGTCTCGACTTTAGACCTGAGTTTTCTTTGTTGCTGAGATTTTTCACAGATTGAGTAAGAAATTTGTGGATGTTTTATAACGGCAAAGCAATTATTACTTGGGGAGTTTAGGGTAAATTCTTCTCTTCGTAGCTCCGCAAACTATATTTTATTATCAACGTGCATCATCCTCAACAAAGAAATTAAAGTCGCAACAAAGAAAGCAATCTCTGATCTACAAAAAAACATGCAAAAATGGGTAATTGTCATCACATCAAACGATACAAAGTGTAACAGAAAGGTGTAACCATATTTGAAGAGCTGTAACAGAAAGGTGTAACCATATTTGAAGAGCTTATTCAGCCAATGGTATAGAACAACTTTTACTATGGACCCAACCCTGAAATCTCAAAAAAAAATCTGCCCTTCCATACATTTCAGCCTAGTGGCATTACATTTTTCAATGAAACTGTTAATTTTTTTTTTGAGATACAGGTTTTGTCCCATAGTTTATATACCATCGACTAAATAAGCTCTTCAAATATAGTTACACCTTTCTGTTACACGTTGTATAGGTATATGTATATAATATAAATGAATGTCCCGGCTGACTGACTGATCTATTCGGCACTTGGTGAAACTTGGATAACAACATGATGAATAAATACACTTGCACTCGTTTCACAGTTTATAAGCTAACTTAACCCGACCGGTTTCGGTTTCACACCATCATCAAGGGTTTAGTTAGACTACTTGGATGTTATTCCGTCCAATACATGATATAGTAAACAGTTAAGTCCTATTGACTTCATTTATTTATTTATGCGTGACTTCACTGTTTAATATATAATTTATTGCACGAAATAATATAAAAGTAGTATAACTAAACCCTTGATGATGGTTTAAAATCGAAACCGGTCGGGTTAAATAAGATTATAAACAGTGAAATGAGTGCAAGTGTTTATTCATCATGTTGTGTTGACTGATCTATATCAAACGGTTGGACCAAGAAACATGAAATTTGGACCTATGTTCCTTGTGTGACGTAAACATCTGCTAAGAAAGAAGTTAAGGCGATATGCGAAAAAAATACGGGTGTTTCTTTTTAATTATAATCAGTTTCTGGTATATGCATTTTGACTATATAATTTCCTTCTACAGTGTAAATATTACATTCCCTGAACTACGGAGATCAATTAGCAAAAAATGCCATGCAAGCGCTATTTTGTTCACTTTGGCAGTCATCAGTCAACACTACACACAAAAATAAATGTTCAGAAAGTTTAATTTATATTAAACAATGACTAAGTCAAATAAAAAACCATTTTAAGACTATTTAGATATTTGAATTTTTTCTCTCAATGTAGGTTTTTCAAATACAAAAAGCCTCCTGAAAATATCCTTGTATATTAATTTTGGTCATTTAAAACAAAAAACGAAGTAAATTATCATTAGGGGAGTCTATTAGGTGGAGTGATTCACGGGCGACAATTTCGGTGGTTCTTAATACATTAAATTATAAAGTTGTACATTTAACAGCCGTAAGTAAGCACACATAAAATACAATTTCATATGTTTGTACTGACAAATTTAATACCTATTAGTTAACAAACAACTTAATTGACACGTATAATATGTTAAAAACAATCAGCCTTGCTGGTTGTAAGCATCCGATGCCTCTGACGCATTTTGCGTTCAGTGTAGCTAGCTCACATGAGAGATACAGCTTCTATCTATCCTACTTGCGCTCTTACGCATACCACGCTCTCTTACGATGGAAAGACACTGTATCTCTAGCGCTTGCTAGACGTAGCAGGTCTACAAAGCGGGAAACTAAGAGATCGTAGCACTTGCTACGCCGTAGCGAAATGTAGACGTGAGTGACGTATGATATAATAGCCACATGCTACAGTGAGCAAGTAAAATAAAAACAGGTCATGCGCAAGTCAAACTTACGTGCCGAAAGTTTTGTACTTTACCCTATAGAATTATAATGATGTTTGTAAAATATTTTTCAATGCATGTGCTCGTAAAGGCCCACTTTTTATGCATCAAAACCGAACAAAAAGTCGATTATTTTGCCCTAGGGCTTTATTATTATTATTTTTTTTTTTTACAATGGTTGGCTAACCTGCAGCCTTTCCTGTGCACCATAGATGTTATACTTTTTTTTTTCCACTGTTTAACGGCTCTGGATACAATCCTTTTGAGCCAATCATAATTTAAAGTTCACAAGATTATATTTGTTTTCATTTCCTCACACTATGCATTGAAAAACGTAGTATGATACATGGGCGTAAAAGCAATAAATTACTCGGTTACGTTTAGAACACTCGCTACGCTCGTGTTTTAAATCGTCCTCGTAATTTATTCCTTTGCGCCCTTGTAGCATAAACTACTATTATAGCTAGCGCCATTTATATTGAAGTTCAGAAGAACATAAGTTTTTTTTATAGTTTACTTGTTAACTGTACACAAATTTTCATGTTATTTTTCAACAGATGAATTCTTCTGTCTTCTTAAAAAAATATCTGGGAGCGAATTGCATAACATTATATTCTGCTAAACGTAGTTCTGTAAAGTATACTTTTTTTCAAACTGACAACTACTAAGAAAAGTAAGATACTTTTGCAAATCTATTTTTCAGGGCGTTGACACTTTCTCAAAATTGAAATCAACTGTAGAAAGTTGGAATAAGGAATTACATTGGTCATGTCTAAGGCGTGTCCTGTTCAATTATGCCTTAACCACGGATTCATACAAACGGATCGCTTGACGTCGTCAACGAGATATATTTATTATGCTTACTTATCTCATGTCCATTTTGATTTTTTTACTTTACCAAAACAGCCAAAACATCAACCTGCGAGTATACCTTTTGAGTAAATTGTTTGTGAAATAAATGAGCGAGTTCCATTGTCTGCTACAAAAGGTTAAGAATCCTGAAAAATCCTGAAAAATCGCAAAGAACAGCCGCTGATCTCCGTATTTATTACTGTGCATTATGTGGAGGCTATTGTGGAGGCAAATGTCTTAAAACCGTTCTTGGGATCAATTAATATTTTTTGACGTTTTTGGCATTAAGGCGAATACTGTGATAGCAAAAGGAAGTTCAATTTAAGGCGCTCTTATCCCAAAATCAGTAATTTAAAAGTCAAATAGAACTTTCAAATATCGTCTAAAACTTCCAACAAAAAATACGCAATATAGTTCAAACCTTTATCTAGGTCTTTCACGCATATGTTACACGATCAGATAAACTTTGCTCGATAGAAATAATTCACGAACACAGCATGTAATAAGACCTTTCAAATCATGCCATTTCCATAATTCCACTCTTTTATTAACGAAACATATCTGGTAATATTGTTCTTTAAATTTTCTAGGTCGACCACGTAAGTGGGTTTTAATAAACATATCCCTTATTTTTAAACAATTTAAAAACCGTTAAAAACAACGAAAAAGTACAAAAGCGTGGTTATTTTCTTTACTCCTTACACGTAAAGAAAAAGACAGAGAGTCACTCTTCTGGGATAAGAGAGCCTTAAGCCAAAGAATGAGATTTGTAATATAGAGAGTCAAAAGACTGCTGATTTTGACAGAAAAATCATATTTGACTGATTAGTTCTAACAACTTTCAATGCAATTGATTCATGCAATTTACTGCCAATCTTTCTGTTATTCTTTCAGGCGGGAACTACAGACTTTGGATGGGACTCCGCTGTAAAACGCGGTCTTATTTCCGTGCGCGGCGTAAGATATTTGAAAACTTAAATAATTTTGAACAGGAAATTACTTGTACTATCCCACAAATTTAAACAGAACTTACTGACCGGTTTCGCCTGTATGGCATTATCAAAGGAATTATTACAAGATCTTAATTACCATCAGTCAGTGCGATAAATGACACTTTGATAATGCTTTAAAGGTGAAACCGGTCAAGGAGTTCTAAATAAATTTCGAATGGCCCGAAATTTATCTCACAAAAAATTTTATTTAACTGTTTTTGATGTAATTATAATCATTTAAAAGACAAAAAGTCAATAATCAATATTTATTTATATAAATTTGTGGGATAGTGCAAGTGATTGCACTATAGAAAACGGAAATTTCATGTGTGAAGACATAAAATATACATATTTATAGACATATACACTGGCCTGCAGAACTAAGTACTACACTTTTTAAATTTGATATTTTTCTAAACTATAGAAGTTAGAGATTTAAAATAATCACATAGTGAAGTTGTCCTTATAGTTCCCTATAGTTTTAAAGAAAGCTGATAAAATTTGCTATAAAACGTTTTTTATTTTAAATCTCTAACTTCTATAGTTTAGAAAAAAATCAAATTTAAAAAGTGTAGTACTTAGTTTTGCAGGCCAGTGTATTTATATATACTTACTAGTATATTATGAAATAAAATACACAAAAATGATAACAAATTCAAGATAAAGTTCAGGTCCGATTTGGAAAAATCAGAATTTTTCAGTACCACACTCATAACGCAAACAACCTTGAACCCTCCAAAGATTATAAAACGGACCCCAAACCGGAACAAGAACAGCCAAGTGAGTATAAGTAAGTAATTTGAAGAATAAACTCGGATAAAGTATTATAATTAAGTTTGCTTTCATCAATCACCCAACGCCATCTGTCGAGAGTCGAGATTTGGCACTATTCATAGTAGGATATTGTCGTTCGTGAAGTGATCGGATTGCATCGAACAACTAGTCACGAGAAGGAATTCTGATAACTAATCAGTGTTCTTGCATAGACTTCACTATATGCATCTCACACCCACTTAGAGATTCTCTATTTCTGTTTTAGCCAATCATAGCGCGTGAAAGCACATCGAAAGTTGGAGGAATTCATTTTGAACAAACCACGTGTCATTGCATATCTTTAGGGGTAGTTTCTCTTAGACTTCCTCCATCCAAAGGTTGTCCGGAACAGCTCGCTTTTTATTAATAAGACCGCCAATGGTACCCTACTTTTACTTTTTGAAATTTTCTATTTACTTTATTTTTGGTGTGCAATAAAGAATATTGTATTGTATTGTTTACGTTACTGAGAGCTAGTGCCTGGAGTCAATGAAATGTATTTTAATATTTTGTATTTTAATCTTCCCTTGAAAATGAAGTAAAATCCGAAACCGGTTTGGAGAAAACGTAAATAAAGTGAAAGTATAACGTACAAATTGTGTTGTATTCTCTACGTCGTCGTATTTATCTCTACTTATTACTGTACTGGTACTTATATATATATATATATTTCTATCTATCTTTATACACAAGTATATATTTTGTATTTAATTGAATGTAATATTTATTTATTTTGTGTCTAGTTTACGCATTGAGTTAATATATACATAAATATGTTCAGATCATTATTTAAGTATTGTTGATTATAATAGGTACACCGCCTACGCCTTCACGTACATCCAAAATATTTTCCACCCAAAGGTTGTCTGGAAGAAATCGCTCTAAGCGATAAGACCGCCCATTGTTGCCTATATTTTTGTTTTTTTCCAACTTTGTATTGTCTTTTTTGTTGTTTTTCTTTTGGTGCACAATAAAGCGTATTTATGTTATGTTATGTTATGTCGTCGGATTATCACCTCCTCGTGGATGTGCCATACTTCACGTCATAGATTATTCCGGACGCCAGCATGATACCGGGTCTATAGATGCGGCTCATATCCGAAGTAAACGTATTCGGGCAACTTTTGTTGGCAGATGTATTCATCTAATTGATTACCTAATTACCTATTCTCCCACATAAATCAGGTGTTACCTTCTTTGTTTACAACTAGGGTACGCCCCGCGGCGTTGCTCGCGTTGATCCCGATCCCGTGGAAGTATCCTAAAATCTCTTCTTAGTGGATGTCTACGTTATACAGGGAAACTACAGTCCAAATTGCATGTACCTAGATCAATTCAAATCTATAGGGAATCCTGCTAGGTGGAGACCATGGGTGTAGCCAGGTTTTAGTTTCGGGGGAGGGGGGGGGGGGGGTTCAACAAAATAAAACTACAAAAAGTGCATGAAAGCAGAAGTGGCAGTTGATCGTCAAAAGCAGGGGTATAGTTGTAATATATTAAACGTTTCGGGGAGGTTGGACTCCCAAACCCCCCCCTCTGGCTAGGCTTATGGTGGAGACACACACACAGGACCATTTAGGTCTGGACATTGATAGATCAGTCAGTCAGTCAGTCAGAGTATTCTTTTACATATATAGCTGGAAGAAATTTCTTCTTAGAGATAAGCACGCCAATGTGCATATTGTTTGAAATGAAATATAATTTGTATCCATGTTTCTCTGTGTGTGTAAGAATAAGTAATGAATGATATTTGGAATGAATAATTTATGTATGCCATATAGATATGGCGGCACGTCTACACGTTTGCCAAATTCCTTTTAGATATCAATAATCACATATAAATAAGGATTCATCTTTCGTCAAATATATTACATACTAAACCATCATATAGGCAGTAACTAATTATTTTATGTCGCCCCCAAAATAGGTACAGTGGAGACCGCATGAAGTAAGACACATTGGACTTTGTACCTATCTTATATTCTTCTCTATAGGGGCTAATGTCGTACTTTAAGTGTATAGCTTGATGTGGTCTCCACTGTACATTATAGTATAGTGTATATATACAATTATAACGCAACAATTTTAATGTAACAATTATACAAAAAAATCTGGGTAATACATAAAAAAATAAAATTAAGTAAAATTTAAGCCTCAGCCGCTTCGGCTCGCACGGTTGCCTATGCTTTATTACTGCGGGCGGGGGCTGCCCTCCCTCCGCGCCTTCGGCTTTCCATATACACTCTAGGAGTAGTAGCCACAAGACTGTATAGAGTCAGGGTGCACTAAGTCGGTTTTTGAACAGTTTAACCTACCAGTACAGAAGTCGATTTTTAACCATGGTAGTCACACGTGTTAGTTAGACAGGAGTACGTAAAACGATATCGACCGCAAAAGCAACAAACGACAACCTGTGTTCCGTGACGACAACTAATCAACGCGAAACGTCACTAAAACAAAATGGCGTCGTTTTGCGTTTCATTTTAGCACAGCAGAAACACGATTTTTCTTTTTAAATGTCGTTAAATTAATAATATTTATAATGATTTTCACGTTAATATACAAAATTTTAAGTTTTATTATATATATTATATCCCATCAAAAACATAAAATGTACAAAAATGGCAAGTCTCGCAACGCAATCCTTCCACCGTAAAAAGTTGTGAGATCTTATGTAAAGCCAAGTCTGCTATTTTAGTTTTTATGGAAGCACCTTTTCATTTAAGTTAGTATGGGAGCACCTATTTAACAAATTTATCATTCATTGTTTTCTATTTAGTTACCTACCAACATTAAGTGATTGTATTAATATTAGTCATCTTTATTTCTCTAATAAAATGTAGTGACTTCGCAATCGCACAGCAACATATACAACATATCAGCTACCTAATACCAATTTATTAACGATTTGAGAAGATATTTCTACGCATCAGTGCTTTATTTGTGCTCTGCGATTGCAAAGTCACCATATTTTATTAGGAAATAAAGATGAGTAATATTAATACAATCACTTAATGTTGGTAGGTAACTAAATAGGAAACAATTAATGATAAATTTGTTAAATAGGTGCTCCCATACTAACTTAAATGAAAAGGTGCTTCCATAAAAACTAAAATAGCAGACTTGGCTTTACATAAGATCTCACAACTTTTTACGGTGGAAGGATTGCGTTGCGAGACTTGCCATTTTTGTACATTTTATGTTTTTGATGGGATCTCATTTCTTTTTGTAGGTAGTCGTCCTTTTTTTCTTCTCGGGTAATATTTCTTGCACGTCAGCTGCGGATTTTCTTAAAACCCACTCCCTTTAACTGATCATTAGGACATACTCCTGAGAAACTAGTATCGGGAAGGAGCATTTCATAATGACCACCTAAGAAACTACCAGAGAATCGTAAACGTTTCACTCGCATCCCAGGATCGCCACCGAATGATCCTCTCAAACAGCCATTTTCGTAAACCTCGAACATAAATGGATACAAAGCGGTGGCTGCCATAAGTTCGGATACGGAACCGTAGGTGGTAGTTTTCATCATTGCTGTCGAGTACATGTGTCTCCACGCTCGTCACACGTATAAAGTTGCATTTCATCCCAATGCGCTACCACATACTCGACTACCGCACACCTAATGTCATATGACGACTTAATGTTCCCATACATAGAGAATGACAAAGAATGGAACAAACATGAACCATCTCCAGGTATAGGGACAACTAGGTGTGGACAAGGATTTTCATTTATATACAATATTTCAGGTTCCATTGCAATATTAATTTTTACGGTAAGTTATTATTACTATTATCCACAATTAGATGCAACAGGCAGGTTAAAATTTCTTTTGACCATAAAGTGAAAGGCAGCCTTGTCAGTCTAAGCCACAGAGTACATTATTATGTCTAAACCTCTCAGAATAATGAGCTAAACCTGGTCTTTTTTGAATGACACACGAGTACATAGACATTTCAATATACCTACATCATAGAGGATGCATATACAAATAAAACAACATTAGCCGCTTTATTTTTCCTTTAATATATTTAAAGCTTTACTTGATAAATAACCTTTTACCTTGATTTTTAGGGTTCCGTATCATTAGGTTCCGTGACCCTATTACTAATTCTCCGCTGTCTATCCATCTATCACATGGGTCTACAGCTTCAGCCGTTATAGGTAGCGCGTAAATATTTTCACATAATATATGCTACATTGTCCTCTATCACGGCAAATAATAATATGGCCCCTATCACAGCATAAAAAGTTCAATAAATGGAAATCCAAGGGGGGTCCAATTATTCGATGTTATTTGTTTCAGCTCTATCTTTATAAAACAACAATTTTGGGCATATAAATATTAGAGTTCCGTATTCAAAAGGTGCTGATTTGTTTGTCAGGCGCTACCATTTTAGCGCCTTGTTTTTTGTCGCCTTGATGTTGCTATGTCATCTTTATTGTTGGTATTTACCATAATGATTTGGGGTTTCGTACCCATATTGTGTGATGGTAGTACGGAACCCTTCGTGAGCGAGTCTGACTTGCACTTAGCCGGTTTAATAGCGACTTAATTACGAAATGTTGATATTTATCTTCTTAAATAGACTAAATGTGTTTTAGGGTTCCTTACCCAAAGCACAAATTATTATAACAAAGGCTCTATCGTTAGAACGGTTATACATACAAGTTGAAAATTTAGGCAGACTACTTTAAAGTAAAATAAGAAATAATAAAAATTAGGGTTCCTTTCTAAAAAGGTACCGAATTGTTTGTCAGGCGCTACCGTTTTATCGCTTTGTTTTTTGTCGCCTTGATGGTGCTATGGCATCTATGTTGTTGCAATTTACTTTTAGGGTTCCATACCCGTATTGTGTAGGGGTACGGAACTCTTTATGCGCGAGTCGGATTCGCACACTACCGTTTTTTTAGTGACTTAATTACGAAATGTTGATATTTTCTTCTTAAATAGACTAATATTGTGAATATGTGGAACATTATAAGCCACCCTTTTTAGGGTGCCTTACCCAAGGAACAGATTATTATTACAAAGGCTCTATCTTTAGAACGGTAATACAACATACAAGTAAAAGTTTAAACTTTGGGCAGTCTGTAGTAAATACTTTAAAGTAAAATAATGAAAATTTGGGTCCCGTACTAAAAAGGTACCGAATTGTTTGTCAGGCGTTACCGTTTTATCGCTTTGTTTTTTGTCGCCTTAATGTTGCTATGGCATCTATATTGTTGTTATTTACTTTTAGGGTTCCATACCCGTATTTTGTAGGGGTACGGAACTCTTTATGGATGAGTCAGATTCGCACTTTACCGGTTTTATTTTTTAGTTTTCGCACTTTAACTTTAACGTAGAATTTTTCATTTTAGGCGTCTTTAATGCAAAGCAGCATACCAGCAACGTCATCTAGTGTCATACAAATTTATAGATGCAGCTGGAAACATACATTTTGTATAGACTTTGTATGGAAATATTAAATTACCAACCGCAAATAACATTTTTATATTTTTTTGTTGCAATGTAAACTTAACGCTTACCGCATACAAAATTTCAAGTTTGTAGGCCTGCTAGAACACCTTTAGACTTTTGATGATGTGTCAGTCAGTCAGTGACAAAATAAGGGAACTTTGACTTGAGATATTTCGTAATCAAATATAGGTACAAAGTTGTAATTTGGGGTCAGAAGTAGGATCAGTAAGTACTCTTGGTTCCTGAAATTTCAGAAATTTCACCCACAACGAAGATACAGGGGGGTTGAAAGTGCCGTGAGTTGCTTCGAGAAAAGGATGGTACGGCCGTTCCGCGTTTTTTCTGCGAGACTTTGCGGGGTCACTGCCGTGCCCCCAGAAAAAGGATGCTACGGCCGTTCCGCGTTTTTTCTGCGAGACTTTGCGGGGGCACTGCCGTGCCCCCAGATAAATTTTATTGTCAACTTTTAATAATTTATTTCTCGAAAACTACGCATTTGCTACAAAAAAGAATTCGGTGAAAGACTTCTTATATCATCTACTTTCTGTAAAAAAATTACGAAAGCCCAGACTAGCGTCCCGTAATGTACAGTTTATCCGAGAGGAAGAATGAAAGTAGATTGACAAAAGAAATTAATGATGCGCAAGTGGAAGGAACAGCTCGACCAGGCCGCCCTAGAAGGACGTATGCAAACCAAATTGGCGACATACTGAAGAAGCGCAATGTCAAAAGTACCCGGAATAGAAGAGCTTGTATGATTATATTGATGGACTTGGAAGAGGTGAAAGAGGTATGTCTGGATCGTAGCAGATGGAAATCTGTTGTCTCTGCCTACCCCTCTGGGACACAGGCGTGAGTATATGTTATATGTATCAAATTTTGTTTTTAAGAGGCTATGCGAATTTTATTTTTGTTACTGTCACTCCAAGCGGAAAATCGCGCAATGCGAGAGGGTCGGATTCAGGGCAAAAAGGAAAAATGTTGGTTTTATATTTTTATTAAAAAAACTAAAATAGGTAGCAAAATTTCAAAATTTATATCTCTAGATATTGTTGAAACACACCTAATAAAATATGTTTGAGTTCTGTATATTATGGTTCCTATTCGTCAAACGAGGAGAAAAAGTGTGTTTGAAGACCTCATTTCAACAATTATTTCTATCGAGGAAAATTTATCCAAACATGTTTTCCAATTTCAAAACCCTAGATTATATAATCAAATTGCATATACCAGAAATTTATTAAAATTTTCATGAAATACACAGAAAAGAAACACCAGTATTTTTTTTCGCAAATCGCCTTAATGTCAGTTTGATAACTAAAAAAATCTCCAAAAACAGTTCTTCCGAAATGCCATCTCATTCCACGATGAGATTCGTGGAATTAGATGATAATCATTATAATCAAACTGAAAATAAAAACAAAATTTAATACGTAGATGTAAAACCTTGAAATAAACTTTCATTTTTTTTTTTTTTTTATGCGTTTATTGAGTAAAGAAAAGAAAAATATACAATATTATAAAACTTATACAGCTAACGGAAACCATAAAGAGGTTTATGTGTCGCTGCAAGCGCTCACAACTAAAATTTTACTTATTTAATTTTATAATTTTTTTTTATCGAGATAGTGACACTTTAAAATAGTTTTTATTTTGTGAGGATTACGATTCAGTTGACTTATAATTTCACTTGGTAGTTCGTTTAATATCTTTGGTAGCATGTACTCCCAAGTGCGAGTCCCATAGCTATTGTTGTATGAGGGTAGTTTGTATGTCGGTAAGTATGTCAGTTTACGAAGTTGATTTGGTCTTGTTTTTTTTTGTATTTGGTCAACTTTGTCGTACTCCTCACAAATAGTGTCCATTTTTACTTTGTTGAAAACATTTATGACTTTGCAGTATTTAAATAATTCGTCTTCTTTGTATTTATGTCTAATAGACAAAGGCACAATTGTTTTAAGTAAACGAAGTTGCATTGTATAGATGTTTTCAACATATGTTTTGTATGTTCTACCGTAACTACTAAGGCCATAACTAATTACAGAGTCAGCCAGTGACATGTATAACATTCGGAGTGTATTGTACGGTAATTTATACTTAAGAATTGACAACTTACACAAAATAGACCTAAGTTTATTGCATATATGCTCAATGTGCGATCCCCAGTTAAATTTATAATCAATAGTCAGTCCCAGGTAGGTATGTTTTGTTACTAATTCTAAGGGTTCACAGTTACACACTTTGTATTTGGTTTGATGCATACAAGAGTGATTATGCGCGATGATAGACGGGCTGGCCTTTGCTTTTATGTATGGGGAATGTATATGCATAACTTTTGTTTTGTTGTAGTTAATGACCAGTCCAACATCATGCGACCACTTGCAAATTAAATCAAAGTTCTTTTGCATTGTGTTTTGAGCATCATAGAAATGGATTTGTGAAACGAACTGTTTTTGAAGATTAAATTTTAATAATTAAACCGAAAATAAAAACAAAATTTAATACGTAGATGTAAAACCTTGAAATCAACTTTCAAACAAAAAGCAAATCATTGAAATAGCTATTGAATTACCGGAATTATGAACTAATAATCTGTAAGAAAATTTCAGCAATTTCATAGGTAAAGACCTATTAGATTCACCATGTCCGTTACTCTGTCTGTCTGTGGCTTAGCTGAGGCTCTTAGTACTAGAATTTAGTATATTAGCATGGGTATAATACATATTAATTAGGTCAAAAAAAAAAACACGAATAATTTTTTTTTTCCTTTTCTACACGTAAAGTGTAGATGAAAATTTTTTTTCTTGTCTATCCCATAGTAAGGGGTGTCGTTTGATAGGTCTTAGATAAATATTTTATATAAAGTCATTTTTAGGGTTCCGTCCCCAAAGGGTAACCAACGGGATCCTATTACTAAGACTCCGCTGTCACCAGGCTGTATCTCATGAACCGTGATAGTTAGACAGTTGAAATTTTCACAGATGATGTATTTCTGTTGCTGCTATAACAACAAATACTAAAAAATAGAATAAAGTAAATAATTAAGGGGGCTCCCATACAACAGACATGTCTTTTTTGCCGTTTTTATAGATAACGGTACGAAACCCTTGTGTGTGACTCGCACTTGGGCGGTTTTTTTTCTATTCAGGGATCTGTTTGCAAAATTTTTTGTTAGAGTCATGTCCCCCCTGCTAGCTAAATGATTGTATATGGATATATGAAAAAAATCACGGCAGTTAAAAGGAAAACTATCACAGCTAAGTAGGCTTTACAAGTTAACGAGTAATAGTCTACCAACTTAAAATGAAAATTTCATGCAAATTCTGTTGAAAATTACTTAGATGAAGTTGTTAGTTGTTTAAAACAGGTAGTAAATATAAGTTTATGAACCTCTTAAATCCGCATATTGTGATGAGCAACTATGAAATCTTACATAGCACGTGGCTCGACACGCACTTGGACGTTTTTTTTTTAAATTGCATGTTTACTGTATTCCCCAATCTATACCCTGCCTAATTTGTGAAAATAAATGATCACGACCATTCTTTAAGGAACTGAGTAGATCACAGAAGGGCGAACAGTCGGGCCGGTGTCTAGTTAAATATTGATCAGCCAATCAAAGGCACGACCCTTGATTTAAAATTGACAAGGCAGAAATAAACAATGAACGAATTCTCCGGAAGACTGATTAAGAAGTCCCTGAGTTGTTTGTTCACTTTGTTCGAGTGGACAGAGTGAGGGAAATGGGATATAACTGATTTATACTTCAAAAACCGGCCAAGTACGAGTCGGACTCGCGCACGAAGGGTACCGTACCATTATCTATAATAATACAGATCGCGCCAAACTTCTAGTCATTTTGTTCCTGCTGATGCGAATCGCCCCGTGTTTAGAGGGGACTAAAAATTTGGCGCGATCTGTACTCGTTAACTTGTAAAGCCTACTTAGCTGTGACAGTTTTCTTTTTAATTTCGTTATGTATACTACTGCCATGATTTTTTTCACGTCTCCAAATACAACCGTTTCGCCGGCAGGGGAGGGGGGGACACTTGACTCTAACAAAAATTAACACTTTTAAGTTTAATATTTCGCAAATGGAACCCTGGATCGAAAAATGGTCTTCTCATACCCCCAATATTTTTAAATTACCTATCCAACGACACTCCACACTAGGGGATAGACGAGAAAAAAAAATCATCCCCACTTTACGTGTACCCTAAAAAAATTATTTTTCATAATTTTACTGTACCACTTAATCGGCGTAATAAATATGTATACCCATGCCAAATTACAGCTTTCTAGTACTAATAGTCTCTAATCTAAGCCGCGGACAAACAGACAGACAGACAGACAGACGGACATGGCGAAACTATAAGGGTTCCTTGTTGTTGACTACGGAACCCTACAAACCGGCCAAGTGCAAGTCAGGCCTCGCTCTTTTAGGGTTCATACATATTCTGTCAGAGATAAAGTATTTGGGGACGTAACCCTAAAACTACATTATAAATCGGCGTTTTTAGTATTTGTTGTTTAAATACAGCATGTGGTACATAATATACAGAAATTTTCAATTTCTAACTGCTTTGGCTTTTGAGATAGACACCGTAACAAAAATGGCAACCTTGATAGCCCCCATTTCTTTATTTTTTAAGATAAAAATATATATACAGTGTGTCCCTTATACAAGTGCACATCCGAAAAGGGGTGAAACTAGACCTTATTTTATAGACAAAAAAAAGGATTTTTTTTTGAAAATCTTTATTTTATAAATTTACGTTTTAAAAAAATTTTTGGCTACCATGGAGACTATGTATAAAATATATCATAACTTTTGATCTATCACGGATAATGCAATGAAATAAAACTTTTATAATCCTTAAGAATAGACGTTGCATACCCAATTAAAAACAAAACATAATCAACTACCATTACCATAAAAATAATATCCTAAAAGATTATTTCTTTAATTTTTCCGGCTTTTTTTTCAGTAATAGTAAATATTTTCAAAATTATGTCCCCGTTTCACTATACTTTTATTCCTATTTATCATTGCCTATTTCCTTATCTTTCTAACAAAAAAAAAAATACAACGTTCCATCATAAATACAATATTTTCTACGAGCGGTTAACCAAAGGCACTTCGCTCGCGTCCCATACAAAGATACCCGGTGGAGTATTTTTTCAAGATAAAAAAAAAAATCAAAAAAATTTTTTTTCTTTGTTTTTGTCGATATATTTAGATCTAGTTTCACCCACTTTCGGATGTGCACTTGTACGAGGGACACACTGTATATGTAAATGAAAATAGTAACACTTCATTTAATTTGAACGCGCTTTCACGCGTTAATCTATGGAACTGGAAGGATGACAGGCATGTTTGAAAGTTATGTAATCTGTGAGCTGTTTTCAGACAAGTGTGTAACAAGAAAACATCAAAATGAATTTGTGAAATAATAGCTTTAAATATTGTTTCTCTTCTCAGGTAAGATTTGTAATTACTTACATTTAGGGCCTGTTTCACCACTTCCAGATAAGTGCCTGATAGTTATATGTGACATATAACGCATACAAAATGTGTTCCATTTTTAAACTTATCTTCTGGATATCACTTATCTGGAAGTGGTGAAACAGGCCCTTAATGTAATAGCCTAAAAGGTAAATATGTAAACTATTGTTTAATAAAATATTCTCTTTTCAGAGCAACCCAATTTGGTTTTTGTTTCAAGGTTCTAAGAAAACGGAGCCTGTGTATAAAGCTATATTATATATATACAACGTGTTACAGAAAGGTGTAACCATATTTGAAGAGCTTATTCAGTAAATGGTATAGAACAACTTTTACTATGGAACAAATACTGTATCACGAAAAAAAAAACTGTTTCATAGAAAAATGCAATGCCGCTCGGCCGAAATGTATAGAAGGGCAGATTTTTTTCTGAGATTTCGGGTTTGGTTTCATAGTAAAAGTTATTCTATACCATTGGTTGAATAAGCCCTTCAACTATGGTTACACCTATTTCATACACATTGTATTTATACTCTACTTATTGAGTTCTAGACAATGACACCCCACATGCTAGGGCAAGATTTTTTTTTTCTGCTCCATTTTCATGGATGAGACCATGAGACCCCCCCCCTGAAAAATTATTTAATTACATTTTAAATTTAAATAAATATTAAATATTGACTTTTGTCTTTTAAATTATTATAATTACATAGAAAAAACAGTAATTTTTTTTTTGTGAGATAAATTTCGGGCCATTCGGGCCCGGTATCAGTCACAATGAACAATGAAGTAAGGAAAATATAACAGGTAAAAAAAAAAGAATAATTTATTATTATTTTATATATATTGATTGATTAAATATATTAATCTTTTTTATTTCATAGAAGCTTATAAATAGCGGTGCGGTTTTTTGCAAAGACGTTCTTACGAATTGTAATTGCGCGGTTTTATGTGGCTTCTCTAGGCGGTTCATTTTTAAGCGGTTTATGCGGGTTTTTTAAGCGGTTTATTCCATTATTATTTTTTTTTATCCGGTTATAAGGACCAATTATTTATTATTATTTATTAATTTATTATTATTTTATTATTAATTTTTTACCTATCTGACAGATAGTATCTGTTATATTTTCCTTACATACTGATGGTCGTGGATAAAGTATTGTGTGCAACTGAACATAATTAGACATGGGACACTCGTGCTAAATTATTACGAAACGAAAAAACAATGTCTTAAATTAATTTACAGTTGCGCAAAATACTTAATGTATCCTAAAACTTTAAATTAATTGATTCCAATTGTTTAAATAAAGTCGACTTGCAATAAGTGTTTATAATATTCATACATACATTGTCACGACATGAATACCCGAGGGGGTGTCAGAGGTGTTCCGAGTGTGAACTCTGAACTGCAAGTCACAGTCCATACTCGATACACCCGCGCTTCATCGACGATCATTACGTCCCAACATGATGGGTGGTGAGCTCTATCGCCGTACTTCGGGCACAAATACACGCACTTTAGGGCATGTTTCCTTACGATGTTTTCCTTCACCGTTCAGCAAGACTTTGAAGTCGTTGGTGGTGTGTACGTACTGCAATTATTAATTCTCTAATTCTCGTGTACAGTCAGCCTGATGCTCGTATCAGAAGCTAATTAAATATTTCCACTTGTATTGAAGGGGGGGATTGGTTTTTATGTCTGTCTGTTATCGGCATAGAATGTTCGATGGTTTTTGAAAACAAAATAAACGTTAATCCGTCTATTTTTACAAGTCGCGATTGCCTCCGTATCGCATCTATAAAATAGATAACTGGCCCGGTTAAAATTAGTCAGAAAAGGTTATGGAAAAATATTTTTTTGTAACAAACGTTCCGTCATTGCGGCTTTTTCCGGAATACTCATCTAATTTTTTTTGAAAGAAAGAAAGAAAATCAATTTATTGGTGCGTTTACAAAAAATAAACTTATAGCTAACACAGTAGAAAAAGGTTTACTTAAGTAGGGAGTAATCTATAGATATAGATAATAGTAGTTTATGCTACAAGGGCGCAAAGGAATAAATTACGAGGACGATAAACGTAACCGAGTAATTTATTGCTCTTACGCCCGTGTATCATACTACGTTTTTCAATGCATAGTGTGAGGAAATAAAACAAATATAATTTTGTGAACTTTAAATTGTAATTGGCTCAAAAGGACTGTATCCAGAGCCGTTAAACAGTGGGAAAAAAGTATGACATTTATGGTACACAGGAAAGGCTGCAGGTTAGCCAACCATTGTAAATAAATTAAAAAAAATAATAATAATAAAGCCCTAGGGCAGAATAATCGACTTTCTGTTCGGTTTTGATGCATAAAAAGTGGGCCTTTACGAGCACATGCATTGAAAAAATAATTCTACATATCTATGTTTTAAATATCTTATTCGACAGTAGTTTTCAAGTTACACTACAAATGGATGCATCTGAGTCTTCGATTTTTAGTAGGAACCCCAAATATTCACACGATGTTTAATTTCCATTCACGAAAACATTCTGAGTTGTTACAGAAAATTTCCCCAATAAATTAAGAGTAGTAATTTTTTGATAAAATTAGATATTTGAAGACGCGTCTTGAAGAGAACAAAATATATCTCTGAAGATTGGTGTTCAAGTAAATCTGAGGACAATCATCCATCAGAAGGGCACCCAAACATTCAATTAAATAAAATGCGGGTCGTTCAAAAAAGAAAATCTTATTACGTTTGAAGACATCTGTCGCAGAGTTGAGAACCAAATAGTCCCTCAAGGCCTTGGTCCGATTCACACCCGTCACTGAATTGAAACGGAACAAAATAAAAAAAAAAATTTTGTTCAACATTAAAAAAAGTCTTTTTTGTCTGGCTTTGCTTTGCGTTGGTACATGCTCTAAGGCTTTGCGTAATTATAAATTATGTCCTGAAACCTTAAAGCGTCAGTCTGCCTGCGGTATAGCAAAAAACCGGCCAAGTGTGAGTCGGACTCGCGCACGAAGGGTTCCGTATTTTCTATAAAAACGGCAAAAAAATCACGTTTGTTGTATGGGAGCCCCCTTAAATATTTATTTTATTCTATTTTTTAGTATTTGTTGTTATAGCGGCAACAGAAATACATCATTTGTAAAAATTTCAACTGTCTAACTATCCATGATGATGTATTTTCACGAAAAAGCTGCAACTTCCATTCGCTTTCGTGTGACGTCACTTCAGAAATGGCTGCTTAGAAATGTGTCCTTTGCTATCAAGATAAATTTTTAAAAATTTGCTTCCGGCTGATTTGACATATGGATGACAGATGAGTAGACTGACAGAGACAGACCGCTTTTTTTATAAGAAATCATACATCGCAATCGGTATAATGTCTAAAATTCTTTAAAAATTATAAAAATGTAATGGTTAATCCATATACCAAAACAATGAAAACTATTTCCTGAAATGGCGTATATTCTCTGGAAAAAAATTAAAAAAAATATATATATATATTTTATAAATAAATATATATATCTTTTAATTAAGCTATGCGAATTGAAATTGTACCGGTATAAAGAAGGAGATCCCGTTAACAATAAGTCCACTGAAGACACTCGCTTAAAAAAATATATTTATTCAGTAAAACTAAATCTTCGGTAAATTGAATATAGTGTACAAAATAAAAATATCATACAAATAAAAAATTCAAAATATCACCATAAATTAGACATATTATAAGACAACGTAAATAATATTATTGAAATATAATATTAAAATTATTACATGTCAATATAGTCATTCATTTATTATAAGTACTTAAGACCGGGAGAAAATGATTTTAACATTAAGTCCACCTGTTGTACATTTTTTACATTTTGTGCATTAAATAATTAAGAAAGAAAATAAGTATAAATCAATCAATACAAAGATAAATAAAATTGTACAAAAGTCACAAATTAACTGAATGGTAAAGGAAAACATCGCAAGGAAACCTGCATGCCCTAAAAAGCGTGTATTTGTGCCTGAAGAACGACGATAGGGCTCACCACCCATCACGTTAGAACATAATAATCGTCGGTGAAACGCGGGTGAAACGAGTAAGAAGTGTGACTTGTATTTCACAATTCACACTTGGAACACTTCGGGGATTCAATTTTTTCAAGCAGATTAAAACTTAATCAATTGTCATCTTTTTGTTAGTAATTTTTCAATGGTTTGTTGCATAGGATAAGTAATTTCTACAAATATTATTTACAAAACTGTATTTGTAATAATGCTCTACATTACAAGTCTATGTTCTATGTTCCATTAAAGTCGGGCATGTTTATAAAACTGTAAGCAAGTCCTCTTCTAGCATGACAAATCGGAACTCGGCCAGCAACCGATGGGATATGGCGATAAGAGCGGATATTTGTGGGCAGCACAGAGTCAGCAATCCCTCAGGACAACCGTTTCATGTGGCCCTTACTTTTTATGTTGACCTTGTACTCGTAATATTCGACTAACTTTGGACAGATTTTTTCTTGGACCTATTTTGAAGTTAATCGAGTTTGGGCTCAAATAATGAAGAGTTTTTCAGTTTGTTTGTACTGGCTAATAGAATTTTGGAACAATATGTGCCCAGATTGAAGGACTCCAGGCTCTCAATCTTAAGAATCTTTGAATCCTGTTGGTCGATCATTATAAGGATCCTGTTACAGAGACAGTTCGTGATAGAGGTGTTCTTATCACCTCCTGCTATCTGACCGTCTGTCCGTCTGTCTGTCACTGGGGTCTACAGCTTTAGACGTTACAGTGAAATTTTTACACATGTAGTTAAAATTATTTAATACTGATATGGATGACATTGTATCTGAAATAAAGAGTTTATTGTGATTGTATTATTGTCATTATTTGTCGTGACAAAAACCATAGTAACAAGTGTTAATTAGCAATAATAAACTCTTCATTTCAGATACAATGTCATCCATATCAATATTAAATAATTTTAATTACAACTAATACTTATAAGTAAAGAAAGAAAAATCACAATTTTTATGCTGCAACTGCGAGCAAAAACTTATAAAAAGCTGTGCACGGCAGCCTATGGTAAACAAAATAATAATAAAAAAAAAAAAAATATATATATATATATATTTATTTGTTTTCAAGTTATGAAATGTTTACAGGTGGTTGGAGTATCCTTTTAAGCAAAATAATTACAGGTGATCGCTCAGACTCCGCTCGTCCATGATGGACAATAATTATTTTTATTACGATAAGCTTTAGAAAAGATCAGTTATTGACTTAAAAAACAAACAATATAATACTACGTAATAAAAGAGTTTCCACACGTAGAGACCCTGTCCATAAACGATGCAATGCGATTTCTCACGGGGGCAGAATTGAAACCCAAAAAACCTAGAAAATGTAGCATTTTTTAAACGTTAACTTGTCCCCCCTTATCTCCGAAATAAGAAGACCGAAAAATATGAAAAGAATCACGGTAATAGGTGATTGCGTAAAGATTACAGGAAAAATATAGCGGTTAAGATATTAGGGTTCCGTACTCAGTGGGAGCCGCGAATTGTTTGTCAGGCGCTACCATTTTAGTGTCTTGATTGCGCCAAATTAAGTGGCAAATTTAAGTAGGTTAGGTTTTCTGAATTTGTCAGGATAACACAGAGACTATCCTTTGTCCTTTGCACACTAGTGCGTTCCACATATCCTCATCCCTTTCCCCTCAACCTTTAGACTCGTGAATCGCGCGTTGCTGACCAATAGCAGCGCGAGTTTCAGTTGAAAATTGAAGAAAAATGGACATTACTTCCGATGTGTCCTGCGTGAGAGCATCATTTATATATGTGAAGAAAAATAAACTAATTGACTTGAAAGTTTCTAAAAGCTGTGCTTAAAGCTTTGTATTACATCAAGAAAGGTGCAACTGTGTTTCATAGTTAAGGGTGGCCACCCTCGCCTTGGATTTGGCGATATTTTGCGATATTTGGCGATATTTTGCCAAAAAACGGATCACCGGTGAGTCTCCTTTTCAATTGTAAATCCTTACTCTGTTTCTGTGTTATTTTGGGGTATTATCAATAAAATCAATTATTATACTTGTCTCAAATAGTTTTTAAAACCCAGCGCCCAATCACCCTAATGTTGCTATGACATCTATATTGTTGTAATTTACCATGTTTCAGGGTTCCGTATCCACATTGTGTAGCGGGGCCAAATTATAGCCAAATTATTCTAGTTTTCGGCTTACCGGCGCCAAAAATCCAGCCTATATGTCGGGACAGTATGTAGTATTCGGTTGTCCCAGAATTTCTTCAACAAAAACGACAAAATGAGTCGCGTCCGTAATGCCAGTGCTATTTATTATGTAGAAAGTTATTTGACTTCACGAGTTGTCCGCTAAAACGGTGCTCATTATTCACGGCTGAACGAAATGTGCCGCCCTGGGCTCTTGGGTTCCGTACATAGGAAGCTGTTTATATTTTGACAACATGACTTACCCTGATTTCACATTTATTAAGAAGTTCATAGCTACGTAGTGCTTAACTATGAAATGCAGCGCTGCGATTGTCTGATTCGTCGCTTAGTGCGATTTTTTCAAGTCTGATGTTGAGCTCTTCATTTGATCAAGTAGAACTGAACTCTATGGCATTTTATTATGATATAAAATAGTGTGCTCTAAGCCGTGGCATCTATGACAACCGAAGCATCTCGAGATCTCAAAAAGCGCAAATTTCACAAAAAAAAAACATTTCATAAAAGTTATTTTTTAAATTCTAGATGTGATGAAATAGATTTATAGCTAAAATTAATTTTGATTTTTGCGAGAAAATCACAAAAGTTGACCGTAATATCGAGTTTTTCTCTTAAAAATCAAAGCGAGTTTTAGCTTTAAATGTATTTCGTTATGATGGACACTCACCTTAATCTTAGTGACATAATTCTAGACGTGCTTTATATTAAGATCTATTATTATTATTATGCGAAGTTTCATGATCTAATTTTAAGTTTCCATTGGTTACTGTGAATTAGAATTAAAAAAATATATATTTAAAAAATTTAGAAATTTTGCGATGGTAACATACACAATACATAGCACGTAGGCAATAAGGTTTTGTTTAATAACTATTGAATGAATTTTTAATATAAGTGTTCTGTTTTCATTAATTAGCTAAAAAGGCGGGTTTTTCACAATCCGGCTGCTAAACCGCTCTTAATGAAAACAAGTTTTTGTCACATTTTGGTCGTAGCATTAGTCCTGTCAACTTTACTATATACAGTACTCTCTCGCTAGTCCGCCGCTTGATAATCCGACAACTACTATAATCCGCCCATTTTTTGCAAGTCGATGTCTCTCTGTAAATATGGAAATCTTAAAGAAAGTGGATAGTGGTGTGACTTTTACAGACATAGCAAATCAGTTTCATGTTGGGCGGTCAACAGTTAACAGTCACTAAAGTACTAATATAATCATAAGTACTAATACTAAATTACTATGTTTTTTTGTTGTTTTCCTCAATTTGATGTTCCTGTACATTATAATCCGCCGGTAGTCCGGATTTTTTGGTGGCGGATTAGCGAGAGGGTACTGTATTTATTTATTTCAGAGTTATTAATGTAGTATTGTGGATCTAACAATAGATCATGCGAAGCAATGTACAGAAAGTATTAACTACATAGTTCTCGGTTTTTAAATTTGTCCGAAAATATTTTTTTGCGTTAACTTTACTAAAACCGTAAGAATGATATCAAAATCAAAAAAATAGATCCATCACGAAGATGATAAGTTTGCCAAGTTTTGACACTTAATTGATAGAGTAGGGATAAGTTAGGCTTAGCTAGAGAAAATTAGAAAAATAACCTTTCAAAAAGTAAATGATATGAAGCCAGTGAAGTGGACATCATCGTACACAGCATATTGGTTCCGTCATGTTTTTTTAACGAGTTTACCCTTGCCTATGAGAGATGTCGATAAGACTCAAGATGGAGCGCGCTCAGCCAGAAAGCAGGAGAGTCAAAGCAGGTAAAGGTATGGAAGTCCGTAACGGACAGATAACTGATACTACACAACTGCCTGCAACCACTCTCTGAGTACACCTTTTTATGCGTCAGACCTTTTCGCTGCTTCAATAAACGAAACTGTATTGCAAATGTCTTACATTTATAGGACATTTGTATTTCTAATAATGATTAGTATTCTAAATATTATTAGAGTGCATTACAAACTAGAAAATATCAATCAGAAACAAATCCAAAGTCAAGAATTTTGAAAAAATTCCCCGGGCCAGGATTTGAACCTGCGACCTCTTGTTATCAAGACAAGCGCGCTACCAATTGCGCCACCAAGGTTCCTACCTAGACCGGCGAATTCTTCCATCATACATGCCCACTGTTATTTTTGCATCTGCTTGATATACTAGCTTGTACTGCACAAACAGAACGCTCACGAGGGCGTTATGTGATTTCACGTCTTGTTTGTAATGCACTCTAATAATATGTAGAGGATTCATAGCGATGGATTTCGCAAAATAAAACATTATGATTATTATTATTAATTTTTCTTTTAAATTTTTTTTTTCATGTTGTATGTGTTAGCTTATTTTTTTATTTGTTTGCAGCGAATAAATAGCATCCTATTCTTAAAGTAGCGGTAGCTCAGGGGTAGAACGCTGGCCTCTCAGTCTTGAAATCCAGGTTCGATCCCCGGTCAAATGAGCTTTTCGGTATTTATGTGCATAGTATTGTTCTTACTTACCACTTGCTGAACGGTGAAAGAAAACATCGTGAGGAAACCTGCATGCCTTAAAAAGCGTGTGTCTGTGCCCGAAGTACAGCGATAGGGCGCGGACGTAAAGTTCGGACGTAATAATCGTCGGTGAAACGCGGGCGTGCTGAGTGTAGACTGTGACTTGCATTTCACAGTTTCCACTCGGAACGCCTCTGACATTCCCTCGGGGATCCATGCCGTGGCGATATATATATTATATATATACCTATATATCTTTACCGCTGGATGAAATCATACATTGAAAATCGAAGTCAGGCTGTGTCTCTTAAAGGCTACGTATCACGGTTTCGATCTATCAGCTCAGGAGTCCCGCAGGGATCTCACTTGGGTCCGTTCCTTTTCACTCTGTATATAAATGACTTAGATGCTTTTGTGAACCCGTCTTGTTTTCTCCTATATGCAGATGATACTAAAATTTATAGCGTTATAAAATCACCTCTTGACTGTCACGTACTCCAGCAAGAATTAAATTATCTTAATCACTTTTGTCGTCTTAATCATTTATTTCTAAATATTATCTATCTATCTATATCGTCACTATCTATCTCACTGTAGCCTATATCAATTATGCCTCTCTCATTCAACCACGTTTAACTGCGTTACTATCTCATTCCAACTCATTTTAAATAGCGTCACTATTTATCTCACTCTAACGCGTGTTAAATGGCATTTCTAATGAACGTCAAAAATTTTTACTGCCCACCACTCTTTCATTCTAAATTCTAATTGTTTAAAAAAATACGCAGCTCCTTTGGTAGTAAAATAGCAATAACTTTTTTTTCAAAAGTAATACACAGAAATTGCCAGATCATTTGAAAAACAATATTTGATGAGCCGTTATTTAAGACAATTTGCAAAACTAACATAGAACATTTTTTTTCAGGGTGTGGTGTCGAACTAACCTAATTATAAAAAATTGCTCATAAATTGGGTTTTTATTTTTTCTTCCTGATGTTACAGCATTTCAAGGTTTATTTTTGACTTTATCAATAGCAGGACTATTCAGAGTTGCGCAACAAAAATTTTATTCTTAGAATTTAGAACTGGTTAGCTTTGACTCTCAAAAATCTATTCGAATTTATAAAAGTACCATCAACTCGAAGACTATCTACTTTTTGCTGAGGTCATAATTTGATATTCTGGTCAGTCATGAACTGGCCTACCAGCCTTCCAAGGGAAAGCGTTGACTTTTGGGACACCTGTTTACCCTTGGGATAAATCGCCAAGTGTTTAAAATATAGAAATTTATTTGTATCATAGTTTGAAATGTTCAGGTCCCTTTACGCAAAATGAAAAAACAAAACTCTTTTAGGATTAATTTGTTGTCCCTATGTTTGTCTGTTTGTCCGTTTGTCTAGGCAATTTTTCTGAGTAAAATCAATAAATGCTTATATTTACAGCCCTGTAAAACATACATATTATAACGTTTTTATGGCCTTTTGTTTAACTTTTTCATACAAATTTTCTCCTTATGAAAATATAGAGATCAACACTTGACATAATATTTTGCATTTGAAAGAAAGCACAGAAAGGAACTGTAGAACAAATAATGTAAAAAATATAAAAACCATATCGTTATATTCTAAAGGGATTAATAATTTACTGCTTGTTCAATGTGGCGATAGCTTTGTTTATTATTATTTTTTTCTTTGTTACAAAGATAACAAATATTTTCATACAAGGTTTTCCTTCAGGGCTATTTCTCCGAATTTGTAACAAAATATTAAGAAATAATTATAACGGTAAAGTACAACTTTTAGCTAAGACAATTTATTGTTAAAAGTTTGCTATATGAATAAACATATTTTAATGATATTATGGTATCTTCAAAATAATTGGGTTTTCCATAAGCGTGATATCAGATTATTTAAGAAATTTACGGCTGGTATCACGACGACGGATAAGCCAATTATTTTATTACTATTGTAATATAATTAAAAATATGTTTATGCATACAGCAGACTTTTAACTATAAGTTTTCTTAACTAAAAGTTGTATTTTTACATATTGAAATTGTATTTCTCATCAAGAAGTGCAAGATGACAAGATATTCAAAATAAGTTAATTGAATTTGTGAAATGGTTTCAGGTAAAAACAGTTTTCCATGAAACGGTAACTGTTTATACTTAGCGAAGTGTGTAAACTTAGTCATCTTAACATGAACGACGCCTGTATTTCTCTCTTTTTTATTTCCAGTATAGATAAAAATATACAAACTTGTTAAACTTTGCGTAAAAACGAGGCAATATTGACGATATCCTGACAGCTATTATGATGGTGTTTTATCAAATTTTGCTTTTTGGGCTGTATAGAGACGTAGTTAGATGTCACTAGAATATACTCATGAAAAAAGATATGAAGAAAATAAGCTGTAGACTTCACATTCGGTTTATACCTATTGTATGAATTTTAAGAAAAATACAGGGGTAAAGGGACCTCTTAAGGAAAACCTTGTATTAAACTATTTGTTATCTTAGTAAAAATTAATTCAAGGAAAAAAATAAACAAAGCTATCGCCACATTGAACAGTAGATAATTAATCCCTTTAGAATAGAACAACATGGTTTTTATATTTTTACATTATTTGTTCAACAATTCCCTTCTGTGTTGACTTTTAAATGCAAAATATTATCTCAAGTGTTCATCCCTACATTTTCATAGTGAGAAAATTTGTATGAAAAACGTAAAAAAAAGACGTAAAAACCTAAAACGTAATATAAATAAAAACGTCAAAAGTATGTTTTTACAGCTCTATAGAGGGCCGTTAATATTGGTATTTATTAATTTTACCCAGAAAAAATTGTCTAGACAAACGGACAGACAGACAAACATAGGGATAACAAATTAATCCTAAAAGAGTTTCATTATTTTCATTTTGCGTAACAGAACTTGAACATGTACCGACAGAATTATCTACGATCTAATAATTTTTCCATGCACTGTAAATATTTCAAAATAAATTTCTATATTTTAAATACTTGGCGATTTATCCCAAGTAAGTGTACCTATATAATTTGCAAAAAAACTTCACTTATTGGAATGAAATGGTGAGCCAATACTAGAGGGTAATTTTCAGATCTCAGTAAGTATAAGTAAATTAATTTGGGTTTCAATAACGATCACAAAATTATTCTTTTAGAGTAACATATATTATTTTCCCGCATAAAAGTATGAATTCATTCCAAATGTATTCAGTTTTGTTGTTATGACCTTGGCACGATGTAGCTAAATCACTCATACGCATATTTTGTTGAGTTTTTAACGGCAGAAATATGATGCTCCTCGAAATATTACTTTATAAAATTAATTTGAATGTGTTTTGAAGTAGTTTTAGGAGATATTTATAGCTTGCAAAAAAGGGCACAGGTTCCACGTCTTACGGGCGCTAACGCTAGGCGTAGACTGACAATATCTTGCTGCCGCTGACTGCATCAGTGGATTTACGTATTTTTGGAAAAAGAGGGTGCTTTTTTTGACCCGAATAACGTGGTATTTGGAAAATGAATAGATATCATTCACACTAATTTTATTAAAAAAAAAACAACAAAATCGCGAAAGCGATACCTGAAACAAAATCGAAAAGAAGTGTGCAATAGAGGGTTACAAAAAAAATCGTTGACAGTACAAAATATGAATCGATTAACGTGGTTTGTGGAAAATGAATACCTTAAAGTTCAACCAAAAACATGTATTTTTTTTATGGCTATACGTAACCTAATTATTGCAACAAAATCATCCGAAAGCTGACATTTTATTTCTGTTTGTATTTTCGTTCCCTTAATAATCAAATGTTTTTAGTGATTGTAGACGCTTATACAAAATGGGTAGAGTGCTATAATATGAAAAATAACATTTCATCTACAGCTCTAATTAAAAAATTATGTGAATTTATGTCACGTTTTGGAATTCCACTTTCCTTAGTAAGCGATAACGGGACATCCATGACATCAGAAAAATTCTCGATTTTTTGTAAATTAAATGGAATCAATCATTTGACCTCGCCAGTTTATCATCCTGCAAGTAACGGACAGGCAGAAAGTTTTGTTAAAATAGTGAAGAAGGGAATTAAATGCGCTTTATTACAGAGCAATAATGCTGAAGGTATTAATAATAAGTTGCTAAAATATTTGTTCGATTATCGAAATTCAGTCCATACAACTACCGGTCAATCTCCAGCTAGTTTAGTTTACAATAGACAGCTCAGATCGAGATTAGATCTGATAAGACCTCAGTCATCGCCCGCGTCCACCGACCTCTCTAATGCGGTACACGACAAACAGTGTTTACAGAATAAGTATAAAGGAAGGGTAATGCGAAAAGACTTTGTTCCGGGAGATAAAATAATGTACAAGAAATTTATCAATAAAAACAAATTTATTTGGAAAAATGGATCTATTGTGAAGCAGTTAGGACGAATAGTATATTTGATCAAAGACTTTACCGATAACAGTGAATGCAAAAGACATAAAAATCAAATTTTTAAATGTGATCAAGGTTCGGAGAGTAAGTTGTGGTTAGATGGTTCTCTCTACGAGCCAACCAGTCGTACTTCTCATGGGGGAAGAGATGAAAGAGAAGAGAACGAGAGCGAGCAGTCGGCGTTTGCGCAAACAACCGCTTCGGTGGATAGCTCGGCGCAGCCGCTACCGCCACCGCCGTCGACAATGCCTACACTTCCGGCCGATGCTGATATCACTGACGGGAACATTCCGCGAGATGTTACCAACTTACGCGGGTCCGGCACCGCTATGACACTACGGAATTTGCCTAGAGTTGATTATAAGAAGTTTTTATAAATATTGTTATGTTAGCTTAAGATTTTGGTGGAGGGAAATGGTAGGTATACCAGTGTGCGTGATGCTACACGCTACGAAATAAATGATCAGTGCGTATTGAGCAGTCGTGCCTTTCACTTCACCTCTCATACTTACCAATATACAATAAAAAACTTAAAGACGTGGATTGTTTTGCAACCCCTTTAAATTCTTATAAAAGTGAAACAAGCTCAATATTACTAGAGTATTACAGCACAAATTAAATAGTAGTTTATGCTACAAGGGCGCAAAGGAATAAATTACGAGGACGATTTAAAATACGAGCGTAGCGAGTGTTTTAAACGTAACCGAGTAATTTATTGCTCTTACGCCCGTGTATCATACTACGTTTTTCAATGCATAGTGTGAGGAAATGAACACAAATATAATCTTGTGAACTTTAATTTATGATTGGCTCAAAAGGATTGTATCCAGAGCCGTTAAACAGTGGAAAAAAAAGTATTACATCTATGGTACACAGGAAAGGCTGCAGGTTAGCCAACCATTGCAAATAAATAAAAAAAAAATAATAATAAAGCCCTAGGGCAAAATAATCGACTTTCTGTTCGGTTTTGATGCATAAAAAGTGGGCCTTTATGAGCACATGCATTGAAAATAATGTTTTGATATAGTTCTTACTTAGATTTACTGCACATTACATACCTAAACATAATTAATGTCGAAAAACTATGTAAATTAACTTATATATAGTTCTTAATATTTTTTAGGGACCTCCTTGTCTGTATTAAATTTAAAATAATTTTAAGTAAAATGTTTAAGTGACTGTCTGTGTCCTAAATAAATCTAAATAAAATAAAAAAATATATATATACGGACATTTTACTAAACTCTTCTGAATTTTGTAACTATATGTGATATACAAGCTAGTAATGCACATACGAATACTAACGAGGGCGTCGTGTGTATGTCATGCCTTGTTCTACGGAACAGAGGCACTGCCGTCATTAAAAAACGTATAACAAATACAGATTCAACGAATTTTTCAAATTTTCTCAGAATCCCAGCGTAATTTTCTGACAACATTTCAGTTTAATCGGCTTAGGCGTTATCAAATAACGGATAATATTATTCATAATATCATTATCCATTATTACGGACAGACGAAATGAGCAGAAGGACAGGTAGGCGTTGTTATTATGATTTCGTTTTTGACTTAATCCTAAAAATTTAATTACCCGTCCCACGTTTTGTAAACAAGTAAAGATCTCGTAAGCTACTATTTAAAAAAGATCATAAAAAATATAAGATAAATCTCGTAGCTGACGGTGATGAAGCGTGAATTTGTGTATTTTACCAGTTTAAAAACAAAATTAGGTCTGAAAACTCCAATAGAATAACATGAAAATTGCGCATTAATTAATGGTACGCGTTCAGACTACGGCGTAGAGGGCCTACGAAGTGGGAAATGGGTTCGTAGCACTACGCGGTAGCAAAATGAAGACGCAAATGTGTTAAGGTTTCGCCCAACGCCGACGACCTTGAACTGAGTAACTTTGTAACCATTTTATACGGTAACTAAAGCATTTTTTAAAAGAAAAAAAATACATAGTAATCTGCATGATACAAATAGTGATGTAGTTTTTCCTGAATTTTATTCTAATATACAGAAGTGAAGCAAGAAAATTCCAAGTTTACCCTTATTTCTCGATTTTTTGTCCACTTGTAACAATATAACTGCTACAGTTTTTATCGAAACAGTATAAAAATTTATAAACTTCTAGACAAAATAATATTAAATGATATATGGTTTTCTCAGTTCTTGGAAATTCATTTTATTTTAGCTGAAATAAATGAAAACACAGTATTTTCGCACTTATCAGCCGCAGCGACTGACGTAACCGCCATGTTGTAGTGCGAGCTGATAAAAACTTTATTTTAATATGGTTTTGTTCGAAATTTCAACCACCACAAATCGAGTTGCTAATTTTACGACGGAGCCACCTTAAGTATTAAGTATCATAAAAGTTATGTTATTCCCGGTGCTTCTAAATTAATTGTAGTTTATGCTGCAAGGGCGAAAAGGAATAAATTACGAGGACGATTTAAAACACGAGCGTAGCGAGTGTTTTAAACGTAACCGAGTAATTTATTGTTCCTACGCCCGTGTATCATACTACGTTTTTCAATGCATAGTGTGAGGAAATAAAACAAATATAATCTTGTGAACTTTAAGTTATAATTGGCTCAAAAGGACCGTATCCAGAGCCGTTAAACAGTGGAAAAAAAGTATAACATTTATGGTACACAGGAAAGGCTTCAAGTTAGCCAACCATTGTAAATAAATAAAAAAAAATTATAATAATAAAGCCCCAGGGCAAAATAATCGACTTTCTGTTCGGTTTTGATGCATAAAAAGTGGGCCTTTACGAGCACTTGCATTGAAAAATAACATAATGGGGGCGGTAGCACAGGGATAAAACGCTGGCCTCTCAATCTTGAAATCCAGGTTCGTACCCCGGTCGGGCATGCACCAATGAGTTTTTCGGAACTTATGTGCATAGTATTGGTTCTTACATACCACTTGCATAACGGTGAAGAAAACATCGTAAGGAAACCTGCATGCCCAAAAAGCGTGTATTTGTGCCCGAAGTACGGCGATAGGGTTCACCATCCATCACGTTGGGACGTAATAATCGTCGGTGAAACGCGGGTGTATTGAGTATGGACTATGACTTGCATTTCACAGTTTACACTTGGAACACCTCTGACACCCCTTCGGGGATTCATGTCGTGACGGTATATTTATTTATTTATTTTAAATAACATTAAAAAACATAGTCACAATCCCCGAGGGGGTAATTGAGGTGTACCCAAGTGTGAACTGTGAAAGGAAAATCACAGTCCACACATCTAATACCCGCTTTTCACCGACGATTATGACGTCCCAAATGTGATATGTGGTGTTTCCTGTTGCTGTACTTCAGACAAAAATACACAATGCATGCAGGTTTTCCCCACAGTGTTTTCCTTCATTGTTCATCAAGTGTATACAAATACATACGCACATAAATGCCGAAAAACTCATCAGTGCATGATCAACCAGCACGATTAGAACCCGGGTCCTACTGACTGAGCTACCGCAACCTGTTTTATTAAACATAAATTAACAAGTATTAGGTATATAACATATCTTTACATCTGAAATTGCCGTTTTCTATAGAGAATTTGAAGGAAACTCAATTTTCAGTACTAACATTTTTGCATTTTTTTAAGGAATGAATAATCCAAATTATTTAATTTCTTATGTGTATGAATGAGAGAATATTAAGCTAACAGCAACATAAATTTAATTTTTGAGAAGTGTCAGCTACAAAAAATTATTAAATATCTTATCATGGAAATGGATGGCATTCAGGATGAACTGTTTTTGAAAATTTAATTTTGGTTTGATAACCAACAAAATTTACTGACAACTGACAATAAAAACAAAATGTAATACGTAGATGTAGAACCTTGAAATCAACTCAAACAAAAAATAAATAATGATAATAGCTATTCAATTACAGGAATTATGAACACATGAATCTGTAAGAAAATTTCGGCAATTTCATATATAAAGGCCTATTATATATAATCGAGTCTACCGCGCTCAAAATATTTTACCTTTTTTAAAAAAGGACACCGGACGTTTCGAGGCAGTTGCATGTCTCGTGGTCTACGGGAAACTGGCAAGTATGGCGAGGCGCAGTGATGAGATGCAGGTGACGACACAAGTATTTTCCTTCTACCCGCAAAAACATTTTAGTCTTTAAAATTCATTGTTATCTTTTCCACGCACGGCACACAAAAGATAAAGCATTTGATCACGGTAGATATAAATTTATTTAAATATATAAATTAATTTATATATAATAAAGTATTAGATAATAAATCCATATATCGATGTAGGTGGAAGAGGCGAAAGAGGTTTGTCAGGATCGTAGCAGACGGAAATCTGTAGTCTGCCTACAACTCTGTGAGACAGACGTGAGTATATATATTATATAAGTATATTATACAAATACTATGCACATAAATTCCAAAAACTAATTGGTGCATGCCCGACCGGAGATCGAACCTGGGTCTCAAAATTGAGAGTCCAGCGTTCTACCCCCTGAGCTAACGCTGTTAAGGAGATATGTAAAAGTTTTTGCGTCCCTGTTACTCCATATGCGAAAAAACCCTCAGTGCGGGAGGGACGGATTCGTGGAAAAGTAGCAAAAAGTCGTTTTTTTATTGATTTAAATGTTCTAAAGTTGCTATCAAAATTTCGTTTAAATAGGTCCAAGATACTGTTAAAACCCATCTTATAAAATATAATCGCAATCCATACGTCATTCCAAATTGTTAAACCAGAAGACATGGCATGGAAAAAGATTAATAAATATTTTTATCGAACCGAATTTCTCCAATCACGTTTCTGTTAAACAAATCCCTAGAAAAAGAATTCAAAAATAATATACATTTTTATCAACTTAATACATTATTTACTGAAGCAAATGCAATGCAAGTTCTAAAAGTGTCGATTTTTTTTCCGTAGTGCCTTAATATGAAGTAAAAATAAAATCCCTCAGGACCACGCATGCTTATCGCTGCTTTATTACCACCGAAATTTAAATAAAAAGGTAACTCAGACACAATAAATCTCCACTTTTACTCCTGCATATTTCGATTAGACCTCCCACTCAAAGCTGATTTCCTCCACGTAATTTACTTGGGTTGTCGGTTACGACTGCGGAACCTTAAAAAAGTTGTTTATTCATTGTAATCCAGCATCGGGGTTCCTCGGAGAGTGGACCGTATTAGTGTTATAGGCCCTACGGGACATGGTTACGTGTTTACTGTTAATTGGCAACAGTACATAGCGTACTGAGGGGCACGGGGTACACTCCGCTGCAAGTGCAAGTGGATCTAGCTTTCAATTGACAATCTGGCTTTCTCTCCTCATATATCCGCACTCACTAGCCGTGTACGTAAAACAGCCTATATTATGAAACTTTTAAGAAATTCAGTTTCCAAACCACTCCTAATTAATGTTTACCGGGCTCTTAGTCAATCTTTACTTAACTATTGCATCGCAGTCTGGGGCAGCGCTGCCAAAACTTACCTAATTGAGGTCGAAAGGGCACAGCGATCGGTCCTTAAGGTAATGTTTAAAAAACCTTTCCAATATTCTACCAACAAGCTATATGAAGAAAGTGACGTCCTTCGCGTAAGGCAACTCTTTATACTTAAAGCTGTTCTTACAGCGCATAAAACACTGTCCCTTTACCAGAATTTGGCACCTTCGAGACGTGAGCCAAGAATCCCGACACGGACATGTAAAACCAAATTTGCACAACGTTTCCCCCATTTCATCTTTCCTTATTTGTACAATCAAATTAATACTCTTTTTAAATTTTCTGGGTTGACTCGCTTTCATGTTAAAAAAATTGTAACAAAGTATCTTCTTTCGTTAAATTATGATAATACTGAAAATTTACTCCATATACCAACGTAGTATGTAACTTTATCGAATTATGTATATTGTCACTATTTTACGTTATGTATTTTTTTTTACCTAATATATATTTTTATATTATATATTTTATTTTCTTTTAAAGTTTGTAGTTTAGCATGCAATAAGCAATCTTAGATTTATAATTTGCACACTTTTTTTTTTTTTATATGATATCTCAGTGTGTGCACATATTTTCATAAATATAACTTCTTATTTGTTAATAAAAACACATCCCAAAAGTGCACTAAACAACTTACGTTTGTTAGTGTGCACACATGTTAATTTGTAAAACGTACAAATTAACATGTGTGCACACTAACACTAACGAGACAAGCTCGACTTAGTTGTGAGTACCGCCAGTCACGCGTAATTTAGATAAGACAAGCACTGTATTTAGCAATAAGCAACATTTTATATATATTTTTTGTATTTTCTTGTGTGTCATTGTTTTATCTCTGTGTGTAATTATCAATAAAGATTATAGATTATTAGATTATCTTCAGATTTGTGGTGAAATCATAGGAATACTCTATATTTATGATGTCCTCCTCGAAGTATCCGTGGACGGCCCTTATTGTTTCCTGGCATGAGCTCGGATGTGGCTGGAAAATCCGAGTTTCGTCAAAAATATCCTGTCACATGAAATACAGTGCAGTTGTCCATATGAGTTGTATGTATAGCAATGGCGTGCACAGAACTTTTTGCTGGAAAAGCAAGCAATTGGTCAAGAATAACAATAAAAAAAATATGAAAAAATTTAAATATCACTTTTGAAAAAAAAAAGTTTGTATTGGAAATTTTCACTCTAGACATTGTCTACCCTGGCATCATACAATTTTTTTTTCAAAGTGATATTGAAATTTTTTTTTTTTTTTTTTGTTATTCTTGACCAATTGCTTGCTTTTCCAGCAAAAAGTTCTGTGCACGCCATTGATGTATACTGATGATATGTGGGCTCTATATTATTATACTTACGTCATTATATATTCGATGTCAGAGGTCTTCCGAGTGTAAACTGTGAAATGCAAATCATAGTCTACACTCGGTACACCAGCGTTTCACCGATGATTATTACGTCCCAAAGGGGATGGGTGGTATGTATGTATGTAAATTCTTTATTGCACAAAATAAGTTTACAATGCACAAACGTGAACTTAATGCTAATTAGCATTCTCTACCAGTTAACCTTTGGTGATGTGGAGATTACAAGGGTAGTGCCAAATAAGTTAATTAATTAATAAATATTAACTTCTAATAATATCTGCATAATAATATTACAACAAATAATATCTACATAAACATATATAAATACAAAAATATACATACAAATAATATACATATTAGTGGTGAGCCCTATCGTCGTACTTCTGGTACAAATACACGCTTTTCAGGGCATGCAGGTTTCCTTACGATGTTTTTCTTAATTGCTAAACAACATTGAAGTTATTAAAAAAAAACAACGATTTATTTCTGAATAAGAAAAAATGTAATTTAAGCTTATGTTCCGAATATCCTTTGTCAGCAAGTGGTAAAACAAGCTATAAGTGTCATAAATGTAGTTACAAAAACACCTAAAATAAAAGAACCAAAATTAAATTGTACCACTCACTTTAACCGGTGGTTGTCTGTACCGATGTACAGAGCGGTCACTGTAATTGGGGCAGAAATAAAGGCAGAGATAAATAATGTAACGGACTTTCGTAGCTCACGGACTGAGAACTGAGGCCTGCCTACGTCATTCCACTGAGCTGTGAATCTTTGTAACAACAAGAACGAGTACTGTGGGATCATTTTGACTGCTTTGCTTAAGGCGCTCTTATCCCAGAACAGTGACTCTCTGTCTTTTTCTTTACGTGTAAGGAGTAAAGAAAATAACCACACTTTTGTTCTTTTACGTTGTTTTTATCGGTTTTTAAATTGTTTAAAAATAAGGGATATGTTTATTAATACCCACTTACGTGGTCGACCTAGAAAATTTAAAGACCAATATTACCAAATATGTTTCGTTAATAAAAGAGTGGAATTATGGAAATGGCATGATTTGAAAGGTCTTATTACATGCTGTGTTCGTGAATTATTTCTATCGAGCAAAGTTTATCTGATCGTGTAACACATGCGTGGAAGACCTAGATAAAGGTTCTGCGTATTTTTTTTTGGAAGTTTTAGTTGATATTTGAAAGTTCTATTTGACTTTGAAATTACTGATATTGGGATAAGAGCGCCTTAAACCACGATACCAAAAATATTTTAGAAAATTCCTGAGAAATGGTACAAGTTTTGGTGATATCAGGAGGGACATTCTTTTGAAGTAGATTCCTTGTTCGCATCTCGTATAGGGGGGCATGTTCAGAACTTGTTACTTCACGATTTAGAATCTGAAACAAATGAAGCTTTTAATTCCCTCCACGATTTGTACGATTTCATTCAGGACCCGCATATAAACGGTTTGAAAGTTATCTACAAAACAGGCAACTGCACGGAAATTAATATAAATCATCATTATCGTCGTCGTATGGCCTTTGTGTCCTGCATTGTTTTTTTTCTTCAAAGTTATGTTTTCGCGTCAGTTTTTTCGTTTGCTGTTACTGTTAAGGAGAAATGGTGTCGAAAACGATCTCGTTTCAAAACACATTTTTATCGACCCGAATTTCTCCAATCGCATTTCTGTTTAACAGATCCCTAGAAAAAGATTTCAAAAACAATATACTATTTTTATCAAAATAATATATTCTTTACTGAAGTAGGTATGCAAGTTCTAATAGTGTCGATTTTTTTCCGAAGCGCCTTAAGCCACGCCCCCTTTATCCTGATTGGCCTTCAAGCCGCATTACCGAAACGACACACCCGAGGTTCACGAACGAGTGTCTTCTTCTCATTTTTCGTGAAATTGTTGGTTGAAAATATTATACAGACGATATTTTTGAACAACTGAACATAATTAGACATTGGAACACTCTTGCAAAATTATTACGAAATTCACTTCGTTCGTTTCGTAATCAAGCACTAGTGTGCCAATGTCTCAAATTATGTTACAGTTGCACAAAATACTATTTTGAAACCTGCAGGAGTCTGCACCTGCTCCTGCATGTGACCTGGTACACATCGTAGCTTTTCTGTTCAATTACCTCACATACCGATAAAAATAGAGTCTTATGGTAAATCGATATCGAAACATTTTATCAAATGGCTGTTTGTTGTTGTGAGGACTGCGAAGTGGACAAGCCGGGTTCGGTTATCACCACTCAAGGACTCAATAATATATTATATATTATTATTATTTATTTATTTAAAAAGTATAACATAAAAGTTTAAAAACTGATGCGTTATACAATATACATTATTAAAATAAATAAATCTACTAACAATACTAGACAGCTACAGAGAACACGATAATTAATTAATTAATTTATTTATTTATGTATTTACAATAAATTATGTAATTTTACTGATCATAAAAAAGTGTTTTCTAATTGTAATAATTATGTATGTCTGTGTATTTTAAATTTTCTATAATTTTATGTTTAAACATTTTATTTATGTTTTTTTACAAATCAAGTCTTGCATGCTGTGCGTGCGCGCCTTTGGATGGCAATCTAGCTCGAAACTCTTATTATTATTTAGACTTAAGAAATTTCTTTGATTTTTATCTGTTGTGCATGCCTAATAAATAAAATAAAATAAAAAATTACAAAACAAATTACAAAACAAAAAATTAAAACATCAAAACAATGTAAATTTTATTGAACAAATTAGCAAATCCTTTCAGTCATCACGTTTGCAAAACGCCAAACATTCATCAATCACAGTCATCAATCTGTCAGCAAATAAGCCACGCCAACAGTGCATTGAGTGATGCACTGAATGAGATATATATGTATATATGTAGGAGGAGACTCAGGCATATCAAAAGACAGCAAGTAACGTTGAAACTGTTTATTCTTCAGTCACAGTAACGACAGTATCTCAGGAACTATACCGCATGCGCAGTGGTTCGCGGTCAGACTTAGAATGACCCATTCGAACCGGTGCGCCGCCTTTTTATAGGACGGCCTGTCGAGTTTCTAGTCGACAGGTGGGGGGGTGGCGGGATGCGCTCGAACCGTTGCACGTGCGGTTTATGACAGGACGATGATGCCACCCGTCATATACAAGACTGATATAACAGTAATGTCCTGGAGGCGAACTCCGAAAACGATCACGATATTTCGATATACGACCGACATCCGACCGAATCTATTTTGCTTTGGTTACCACGAAGCTATATCGTTTTCGACTTTCAAATGTCGTATCGTCCAATGTTCGATCGTGACCGAATGATTGAACGAAATCGTGATTAGCAAACTGTCTATGGTTTTAGGTTTGTTCCGTACTCTGAAAAAAAAACCGGTATTTTGTTAAAATATCATGCTGTCTTTTTCACACTGCGTACACGACAGTAAGCTATCTCCGCTCTCATAATATTTTTTGAATAGGTATTTTACGTTTAATTTGGGAACGTAGCCAACTTTCAAGCAAAACAAATGTGTGTTCATCGACCATCTTTTTTTATTTATTGTTTACTTACAGTTTAGTTTAGCAGTTTTGAGAGATTTATTAGATGCGAGCGGTGATTATTACAATAATAGGTCGGAGTGTCGATAAGGGGGCGCGATACTGCGACAATACATAGAAAATTGTAACATGTAAGTACGTTTAAATTCATCTTTACTGTTGAAATTACTTGAAGTTCCTTTGATGGGTCCCTGGATAAACAAACCGTCCACACTGCATCCTCTTACGATCAACTGAATTTTATATGCGAGGGACATGGACCCATTGCTGAACAGGAACATAAGAATGTGTAACTTCTCTCTCCACTTTCAATCATATTAGATCTACCTAACCAATCTATTTTGTTGCAGAATGACTGCTGAACAAATCGAAATACTTTTCACATTTCTGGAACAAAGAAATAACAGACAGTTAAAAGCCATGGCAGTTCACAACAACAATGGCAGCAACGATGGTAATACAGTTTTCTATCAATGTTCTTATTAAAATAATAACAACAGGGAAGACTGTTCTGTGTGCTTTCTAAAACATTAACAATATAACATTAATCGCTTATGCTAGGTTTGGAAGCATAGAAAGAACACTATAAAAAAATATATTCAAGTGTGACTCTACCCGTCCCAGTAGAAGGCAGCCGACATGCTACTGGGACAGGCGGAGGGTCACCTTCAACTAAAGACATACCGCCATCTATAATTTATCTATGCCACCACGGAGAGATTAGAAGTAATGCGACAGGCCCTTGTATTCTTGACATTAACTTGTAATCTAGAATAGTTAAAAGTAATATAATAAATCTATCATCGCGACATGTCTCCCTGAGGGGGTGTCAGAGGTGAACTGTGTGTCAAGTCAAGATATTCAAACGCACCACTTTTCATCAACAATTATTCCCATTCCAACTAATATAGTATTGCTTATTTTCTTTATGTTCATCTGATAAAGACAAGGATTAGCAGGAGTAATCTGCACATGAAAAGAGCCTCAACATCACTGGAGACTGCGGCTGTACACCTAGGTCACACAAAGTCACTGCTCGCTAGCTCTCATAGCCTACGCCTGCACTCCGTCAAGGAGAGATGAAGCGGTTAACCAGGCCATAATAGTACTTATTATTTTTAAGAATATTTATTTTAAAATAATTTATACATCCATTTAAAACAGGCCCTATCCGTCTGTCTTTTCATCAATATTTCACAGGTATCTAGCTCATAGACAGAATGAGTTACAGACCTGAGATTTTAATATTTGATGTAGAATGTTGACCTAAAACTTAATACCTATTTAGTTAAAACTCCATTTAAATTATTTTTCATATTATAGGGATATTTTTCATATACATGAAGGAGCTGAAACAATATTTTTTTTTTACCCTGTCATGTAAAGTGTCATTGTTTAGAGCTCAATGAGTAGTGTGTATAAATATATTAATATTTTTTATCTTTAAAAATAAAGAAATGGGGGGCTATCAGTTGTCACTTTTATTACTGGTTTATCTCAAAGCATTTAGGAATTTGGAATTTCTGTATAATATGTACCATATGCTGAATTAAACAACAAATACCGAAAACACCGATTTATAATGTAGTTTTAGGGTTACTGATTCATTTTAAATTGGTTGTCACTCTTATTACCTAACAGGTTTCTTAGAGCAGTGATCAGTGTAACCAAACAAGTCGGAAAATATAGGTCCAAGGTGTGTCGGGGGAAGTAATATTGCTGTTTTATGTTCAACAGATAGACGGGGCAGGGGCAGAGGCAGACGGTGGCGTCCGCACTCTCCTTGCTCGCACGTCAGTGCATGCAACCGCCTCCTTGAGCTGTATCAGCAGTCAGCTGTTCAAACGGAAAGAAAAGTGTCTCCGAGCTGAGCTGCGAGAGATTCACAAGGCAGTAGTCGCCCTGAAAGATGTTATGGAGGGACTATTTTTGAGTCAGGCCATCAGGGCAAATCCGGAAAGTCCCTCATATTGTATACTTTTTTTAGATTATATTTAATAAATACAGTTTTACGCATCTATTGACTTTTATTTAAGGAAATAATTGACACAAGTAATTCCAATGTTTTATTTAATAATTTGCTGTATACTCATACAAAATATAAAGATTTGAATATTTGTTGACCGCCTCTGTGGCCGAGTGGTAGAGTGATCGCCTGCTTAACCTGAGGTCATGGGTTTAATCCCCGTGGTGCACATTAACTTGTCTTCGGTATGCGTGTTTACGAAGGCACGTTAAGCTTTAGATCTATTTAATTTTGTGTCCATATTACGGCGATAGGGCACACCATCTATCACGTTTGGGACGTACCTATATAATAATCGGTAGTGAAAAGCGGGTGTACCAAGTCTGGACTGTAACAAATGTTTAAACTTTGAAACACCTCTGACACCCCCACGGGGATTCGTGTCGTGATAATTTATATAAATTATCTCAGACAAAAATGATATACAAAAACTAAAGTTTAATTTTGCAATTTCAGCTTTAAACACAAGTAAATATAGTATAATATATGTTGCCATCAATTACTATATTTAAAACAGTCACAAACCTAATAATATTAAGTAAATTTTAAACTTTCGATATTAAAACGACACCTCTTGAGCTGACGTAAAAATCACGATCAAACTTCTGTCAAAATAGAATTATCGGTCGATGTTCGGAAACTTCGGAGTAAGCGTTTCGATCAAACTCCTGTCAAATACGTTTGTCGTTCGAAAATTGATTATCAGAGTACCACTCGCGTTGATATTACGATACTCGACCGAATATTGTACGATCGAACACGATCAGAGTAGACCCCCTGCGTACGCAAGTAACAGCTGGCTCCTCTTTACTAAAGCCTGCAACACGCAATAGCGAGCACCAAAATAAATCACCAATATCAAACACATATTGCGCAGAGTGTAAAGGCACTGGTAACCAAATAAATGAAAGTTTATGCCCTCCGTATAAAGGCATAATAAGTATCCTATTAAAGTTCACAAGAGCAAGGGCCGCGTGTGTCCCAGTTTTCTCGATCTCAGCCACAAAAAAACTAAATCGTGTGCGGCTGATGTGTCCTCGGGAAAAATATTCTCAATCTGTGTTTTAATTCTTGACGCCTTTTATATGAATTTTCGTCGATCATGACAACACACATAGGAACCTTCGTGAACCACGGCAAAATATACTACGTGTAACAGAAAGGTGTAACCATATTTGAAGAGCTTATTGTCAATGGTATAGAACAACTTTTACTATGGAACAAAACCTGTATCTCAAAAAAAAAATTTTTACTGTTTCATAGAAAAATGCAACGCCGCTCGGCCGAAATGTATGGAAGGGCAGATTTTTTTTTTGAGATTTTGTCCTATACAATTGACTGGATAGGCTCTTCAAATTATGGTTACACCTTTCTGTTACACGTTGCATAATATGAACATTCGTGGACCATAAAAACAGGGACAAATACATTCGTCAGCCATGAAAACAGGTATATAACTATAACAATATGTATTTTGTGGGCAAATCGTAAAAATGAAATCAAAAATCTTTCACCAAAAGCACAGTATAGATAAGTAACAGTATTACATCTGGGGCAGTGTCCTTGAAACAACGCTCGGTAGACGCACGCATTAGGGCTGCCCACATAAACAACGCTCGGTAGACGCACGCATTAGGGCTGCCCACATAAATGCGCGGGAATCGGGTGGCGTCTTACACTCTCCGCGTCCGTACTTAAGGGGAAACGATTCGTATCCTCTACGAAAAGCACAACTTAAGATGGTTCTTCTTCAAAAATAAGAAGAACCATCTTAAGTTGTGCGTTTCGTAGAGGATACGAATCGTTCCCCCTTAACTGCGGCGCACCCCTACTACAGTGCGCGCCAATCTTTTAGTTGCCTCTGAAAATAGCCGCAAGAGGCGACGCAATAGCCGTTTTACGGTGTCAGGGGGACGTTACAGGAGCGAGAGCGCGGAGCACACCCACCTGCGTGCCGCACCACACCCCCCGCTCGCCATGTAGCAGGTGTCAACACTATGCGTTAGTGTTAGTGCTACGTCCGTACACTACGCACGCGCGCGTTGCATGAAAAGTATCTTCGAGGAAAAAATTCAATGATTCGTTAAGTTTATCGTTGAATCTGTTTGTTATTGTTTTTGTTGACTTTATTTGTTGTTTAGTTTATTAAAGTTTATTGTCGTTGTTATGCCTCGCGGACGTTATAGCGTTTTAAGGCGACAATGTAGGAAAATTGTGTTTATATTAATGCGTTTTATTTATATAGTTAAGGTTGCACTAAAATAATAAATAAATAATTAAATAGGTAGGTACAGCAAGTACACCTTCCCACTTATAGTAAATATTTAATAATCAACCGTTGATATTATTGTTTCCTTGGTTGTACCTGCGCAAGCTTGCACTCGTAACTCATTCAGAGGCGACTAAAAGATTGGCGCGCACTGTATGAGGTGTGAACCGAGATTTGGAAGCGCGCGTTTCGGCCGTTTTATATGAAGATATAATACTGTTTTACTTATCTATACTGTGCCAAAGGTCAAAAATAGTTGCGACGACGAGCGGAACATGTTAGGCTTACATATAAATAAATTTGTGGAGCTGAGCGAAGAGGAACGGAGCGAGGTGACCCCCCCTAATTTAACAGAGATATGATATGCCTAGGTGCTGACGACACTTATATGAATGTTCGTTGAATTTGACAACACGAATTATCGGAATAATAAATCATACACATGATACATATGTTATTATATAAACTTGTACATAAAATCGGTACATATACACCTGTTATAAGGATAATTTTATTAAAGTATAGGCTTACTTTTTACATTTAGTTGTCACTAATATTATGAAAAAAAAAAAGACATGCTCTTGCTAAGTTTCTTGCCCTTCTTCTTAGCAAGACAAATCGAATGGGCGTAGTTAGGCATATATTTATTACATGTATTGCATATATGTATAATATTATTTCTTCCTTATTCATTTGTTTTTATTTTATTCAAGTGTATTTTAAACCCAACCTTTATTATTTCCCTGCATATTTCCCCATATTGTTATTTATGACATAAAACTATTACCTATACACATATATACAACACTTATAGACTTCATGTCTCATTATAACTTTTCACAATTCAACCATATAAAAAATAAAAATTCTAGAATTTTGGATCTTGTTCTCTGTAACTTTTATGGCGTAAAAATCAGCAATGTGAGTAGCGACCCCATAAGCAAAATTGATGCCCATCATCCCCCAATAGAAATAGAATTTGAGTTTTTTAGCCCTCCTGTATTACTAAGCAAACCATTTGCGACTCATAATTTTAGAAAGGCCAATTACGCCTTAGTCAATGAAAAGCTCAGTATAGTTGATTGGACTGGCTTGCTTCTATCATCTAATGTAAATGTAAATGTCGATATGATGGTGGCGTCGTTCTACAAAGTACTCCACTCTATAATCGAGGAATCTGTTCCCAAAACAAAATCTAGGAATATTAAATACCCAGTATGGTTCACAAAATCTCTGATAAAGCCCATAGCTGAGAAAGAAAAAATAAGACGTAAATTTAAACTTTACAACAACCCACGTGATAGAATTGAATTGAAAGTTTTGAATAAACGCATTAAGGTAATTATGTCAGAATGCTATAAGCTATATGTTAAAGATATTCAGGACTCCATTCTATCTAACCCTAAAAGCTTCTGGACATACATTAAAAATCAGAGGAAAGATTCTTACAGTATACCAGCTACAATGCACCTACATGATACTACATGTAATCTATTCGCAACTCAATTTTCTTCTACTTATTCCCCTGTAAATAATAATACTCCAGATCGAGACTTCAATGTTCCTACTTTGTTTCCACCTCGTGACTGCTTTAGCAATCTTAGGGTTGATGAACGTACTATACTCAAACTTCTTAGAAACATTGACGCTAGTAAAGGGGCAGGGCCGGATAGTATCCCTCCTATTTTTGTTAAAAAGTGTGCTAAAATGTTAACATTGCCGCTTCTTATTATCTTTAATAAGTCTTTCTCATCGGGAATTTTTCCTACCACTTGGTAAGAGGCCAATGTATTCCCAGTTTTTAAGAAGGGTGATAAAGATTCAGTCATCAACTATAGACCTATTTCTTTAATATGCACTTTTGCAAACATTTTGGAATTGGTGGTTATGCCCGCTTTGGTTAGCTTTCTTAAACCTGTTGTTACCAAGTACCAGCATGGATTTATAAAGAATAGGTCAACTGTCACCAACTTTTATCATTTACATCTGACATTTCTAAAGCGGTTGACTCTCGCAAACAAGTAGATGCAATATATACTGACTTCAGTAGCGCTTTCGATAAAGTTGACCACAAGCTGTTATTGAAAAAGTTGGCTGACTATGGTTTGCATGGCAACTTCCTGACTTGGCTGTCGTCGTACCTTGAAAACCGGATCCAGAGAGTTACAGTCTGTGGTTATAAATCCATCGCTTACACTGCCTTATCAGGTGTTCCTCAAGGCTCACACATCGGTCCTGTCCTGTTCGTTTTCTTTATAAACGACATTGGTGACTGTATCAGGAATTGCAAATTCTCTCTTTTCGCTGATGACCTCAGTCATTTATACAGTTGTCAATTCAGAAGACGACATATTGCTTTTACAACAGGACATAGATGCTGTTCATTGCTGGTGTCATCGCAACAAGATGATCTTGAACGTGAATAAATGCCTCCACATTAAATTCACTAAAAAAAAAGAATTTCTTACCTTCAAGGTATTCTATTGACGGCTCTTTCTTACAGGAGGTCAGTGTTGTGCGTGACCTAGGTAGCCTTTTAGACAGCAAACTATCATTTAGAGACCATATAGATTTTGTAGTTAAGAAAGCACTTAGGCTACTTGGTTTCATTAAAAGAACATGTAAAAATTTTACCCGTTCTGACACTATGGTTTGTCTCTTTAACGCACTTGTCCGAAGCCATCTAGAATACGCTTCGTCCGTCTGGAGTCCTTCTTATAGAGTCCACATTGATAGAATTGAAGGGGTGCAACGAAAATTTACCAAGTTCCTTGCATATAAGGATCATCTCTGCCCTTATCGATGCAGTTATATTGATCGGCTAAGCCATTTTAAATTGTCCTCTCTTGAGGATCGTAGAACATTAATAGATATGACGGTACTATACAAACTATTAAACAATATAATGGACTCACCCGATCCACTAAGTCAGATTAATTTTTCTGTCCCTCGCTCTTCCATCAGACGATCAAATCGTAAACCCTTTATAACACCTCGATCCTACAGTAATCTAGGCGAATTCATGCCATTATCGCGTATGATGACGACGTACGGTTGTTTAACATTGATGCTGATTTAGATATATTTTTGTTTATTCTCCCTAGTTTTAAATCTAAGATTCTTAATTGTTTAAAGTCATAATTTAATATTCTGTTAGCGTTAGTTTTAGTTTTACTCTATAAATACTTTTATAAATATATATATATATTTATACATAGTAGCTTTAGATTATTCATCTGCACTGTTCAAAGTATTATCATGTATATTGTAATTGTTACATTTAACTTTTGATAAAGCTCTCTGTTATTCGTAAAACGTGTGCACCTGTAACGTTACAACACACGGATGCTAACACTACATATTTAATAGTATTATACTTTTTTGTGTATGTAACATTGTTGGTGCTCCTAATAAATAAATAAATAAATAGATTATTTAATTACTTATATAACATAAAAACGGACCTGTAATAACTGTATCTGTTATACCTACATTACATTAAAAAATATATTTTATTTCATTTCATTTCACAAAACAATAAACAAGCTTTGAGCAAAGGTACAAATAATATACATGTTTCAAAGTTAATGTATGTTTTATTCAGTTTAAAAGAGATTGACATTCAAAACATTCTAAACTTGGTACTAATTTGACATGTGTAGGTGAATCATTCAATTTATTTAAATAGTAAAAATATTCTAAGCTATAAAATAATGCATTTAGATACCTTTGGTTGTCTTTTGCCTTCTCAATTTTCCTTTTGTTTACTATTTGCTTGGAATACATTTTTCCAAGCAAACCTTCCAAGGGGTGTCATGGTAACCTTTTGAAAACCTCCTCCATTTGAAAACCACTCATCTAAAATATATCGAGGTGAATAATTTGAGGGAGGGGGGAGGATGAGGGAGCTGATGATGCTCTCGATTAGCATAAATGAAGGTGGAGGTATATCAAGTTCGTGGTTTTGTTGAAACTCGAGAAGCTTTTTATTTAGGGCTCGGCTGGCATTGACGAATTGGTTTTAATCTTGTTTATCACTCAAAAGCTTTTGTTTTTTGAATTTTCGTTTTTCATTGATTATGGTCGTGCGTGACATACAATTTTATCATTTTATTAATAAGATTTTGTTTGGTTATTATAACTATATAATGGCTACTCATTATATGTTAGAAACGTCTAACTATAGTGTTAACATTTAACTACCTATCACCGGTCTCAGAGACCGCAACGGGTTTTGTTTTTCAATTTATTCGGCCAACGTAAGCCGTAGATATCTGTGCGTCTATGTACCTTTTCGTTGATCCCTTGCAATAATTTGCAAGCACTCGTCAAGTGTATGCGTGCACGAATCCTCTGCAGGTGATCAAAAAAAGGACGCAAGTCGTAATTTTCTCTATGTAAATCTCATGGGATTTTATCTCACATTGAACTTACAATTTAGGGCAGTGATCTAGAGGCAATTTTCTTTTTATAATTATTTCTTTAGGATTATTTTTGTATTAATTATTATCTTTCATTAAGGAATATTTATGTACCAGTTAATGAAATAAATTTAGAAGTGATTTTTGTTTTGTGTTTATTGTAACTCAATTAACATTAACAACAACAAGTAACATTAACATCAAGAATCAACATTAACATCAAGTAACATTGTTTTTAATTAAACGACATGGATCTTGAAATACGTTCATGTATAAAAATTATATATTTTTTTTTACTAGTTACTAAGGTTTTTGACATTTGATAAGCGGTCTCTATGACCACAGACAGGTAGGTGGTTATGTGACAAAAATAGGGCGTAAGTAGTTAAGGGTTAAATTGTTGATATACACATACACACATATTGATACATATGAACGTATGCAACCGTTATTGCAACCTTAGTTTAGTTTAGTTCTATCGTTGATTAATACATTCAATGTAAATGTAGAAAAGTGTAATAAAAAAAACAAATAATAATTATTTTGAATGCAATAATATTTTTTTTGCCAAGATGAAGAGAAAAACAAAATGTAAAAAAGCATAAGAAAATTGTCTGTAATATTGACAAATCATTATTTATTTTCGATCAAACACTCGTTATTTCAGATTTTTTAAGGCCGTTCTTTAACATAAAAAGAAGAAACTCTTAAAGTACCCGTCAGGTACAATAATCGGGTTCCGTCAATAAGCATGTAATCGGAATAAAGGCGATATGTAAAGGCCGTTTGTCTGGAAGTTATAAGATTAGTCAGTCAGTGAAGGATTTTTATATTATACATAATATATATTTTCCAATATAGTTGAATTTTCCTTCTACATGTCCATAGTAAGCTAACAATCAGAGGCCCCAGGATAAAAAAAAATAGTTTAATTTATTTGAACAAACTACAATATACGTATATAATGTTTATATTTATTTTAATAAATATATAGTCTGCCTTAATTAGCTTTTTATTTATAATTACACAATATAACTTTAAATATATACAATAAATAAAGAAACTTATAACTTGAAATATATTTCGGCCCTTAGTGGGCCGTCATCAGTCAAGTATTTATTATATTTATTCATATATAGCTGGCAAAAGTAGTAAATTTAGATTAACCTACTTACAAATAATATTTTCTCACAAATAGCACACAGCCTGTATTATGTTAAAATCATCAATGTGTGACGCACACACGGACAAATCTTTAACCAGTTCTCATGATGAATGTTATTTTTTTTATCTTTCCCTATTCTTACAATAAAACACCGTGTATGTGTGCGTTTAACCCGCCCGCTTTATTGTAAGTAGGTTTATATACCTAACTAGGTTTAAGTTAATATATTTGTTTAAAATGTTAACCTACGGATCACCCGATATCTAGACAAACCTTGCAAGGTTCATTGATATTGTAGAATCATGTAATTGTGTTTTCTTTGTTCAGTTTACATTATATATTTATATAAAAACACTTATTAAAATAATTATTTCCAGATATATTTCGACATTTATAGTCGGCGTCAGTGGAATTAGATATAATTAATATACTATGTTAAAATGTCATAAAAAGAAGTGGTTGATTGACAGACAAATGATAGACAAAAGAAAAAACAAAAAAAAAATATAAATAATTATAATAATAAAAAATAAAAAAGTATATATATATATATATATAAATAAATAAATATAAAAATAAATAATCAATCAATTATAAATACGTTTTAAATTAAATGAAAAATTTGATTTAGATCGTTGCCGCTGGGGAGAGTACCCAAGAGACTGGCAGCGTTACCTCGTTGAATCGATAGACTAATCCTCTGGCCGAGGTAAGCTCCAGCTCTTGGATCACCAGAGGCGTCGACCAGACGCGACGACAGTTCTTGAAACAGTCGTCGCGCACTTGGGCCCCATGGTCCCAGAGTTTCAACTCCGAACGGCGCAAATATGTAGCCCTCGCCAAGAGCGACATACCCGCGCCGCTTTCGGGACTCCGCTGCCTCTGCAGCCGCGCCAGCACCGACCGAGGTAGCCTGTAGGTAGGACGGGGCAAGTGTGTCTGCACATGTGGCGTCCCACACAAGCGGCTTGCCATGCTTCCATGCAAGGAGCGTCATTCCATCGGGCCGCTTACCATCGTCCCGGGTTAACCCTGGTGGTTCGAGAATGCTCGGTACATTGGCACTGACAAGGGCCCGACGGATGACGTCATTGAGGTTAGCGTGGCGGGCTGAACGTCCGGCGCTTAGCTGGCATGATAGACCATGGTGCCCGAACTGGCCGACGCGTACTCCACAACGGCAACGGTGTGGTTCATTGATCTTCGTGCCTAAGCGAAGACCGCAAGCCAAACTCAAAGTGTTACGGTCTAATAAGGTGCCGATATTACTAGATGGGATGGCGTTCAACCAATAACCCGACTCGCGTTCATTGGAGGCTAGGAGACGGGCCCGGTCTGCTGGGTCGGTTGCTCCTTCGAGCAGTTTCGTTTGCTCCAACTTGCAGAGGGGCTCGTCCCATAACCTCTGCGATGACGGTGTAATTGGAGGGTCCTGATTAGGACATGCTACTGCCCAGGCGCTCTTAGCCTCGTCCAAGCCCGAGACCTCAACGTCAGCAATTGACGGGAAAATTATCTTACCAAAGAGGTCTCGTGTGCTGTAGGCTGAGGACAAAAACGCTGGGAGTGCTATACTCGAAATTTTGCGTATTCCCAGGCCACCAAAACGTACTGGTAACGATGCCTGGGTCCAACTCTCAATCAATAACAAAGATAAATAATCATCCACCCATCTCCAATTCAAAAACCTACCCACTCAACACATCATATACATTATATATATAATTATATATATATATATATATGTATTTACATTATAATGTGTTCAGTAGGCAGGTCTCTAAATTGAAGTGTGGAGATGGGTAGATGATCACTTATCTTTGTCTGTTAAGACCCGGACCGTAATGGGCACCAAGCGACCAAATATAGGACTCTTTGTTTTCTTTGATGATTATAAATAAATAAACAAACTACAATAAGAATTATAAACTACACATAATAAAATTATGGAGGCAGTTACACCAATTTTAAGTTAAAGTTAGTAATAGGAAACTGCTATTAGTCATGTGCCTCGGTTTACTCATTTGTAAAAACTGTACAGAGTCCACTAGTCTATAGGGTTACAGATAAGGGATCACAGAACCCTAAAAACGAGTCACATTTTTAATTTCCATTCACATCCCCACACCACATGCGTCCAACATTAATCTTACACCTTTCTAAACATGTCGCGGTTAGATATTGCATTTTCACGAGAAATAATTCAGCGATTCCCGACATTGCCCAGAAATGCCGTGCTGGTACATTACGCTGAGGTATTAGGAGTTAGGCGCACCTGCGGCCGGGCTGAAAGGCCCTTGCTGGCTTGCTATTTTTTTATTATTTATTTGTGACAGCCCTTGTGATTGGAAAATTCGAATGTGTTATGTGGTTTTGGGGCGAGTCATTTTGTAAGAGAAGGTGGAAAGGAAAAATTGGAACCTGAAATTTTGATTGCTTTTGGAATTAAACTAGGAAGAAAGAAAATAAAGTCAAGCAACATAAAACATAAATATATCTTCAACACATGTACCTGAGGTTCTGAACTTGGTACATCCGTTATTCACTGACAATTATTTCGTCTCAAACGTGAAATGTGGTAAATCCTATCGCCGTACTTTGAGCACAAATATAGCTAAAGCTCCCTTCTAAAGCACGCAAACTGAACACAAATTTGCCCTTACAAGATTTGAACCCCTGAACTTAGGATTAGTGCTTAGAATATTGGTTTCTGTGGATTAGTGGTAGAGGCTTTTCGGGAAGTAATTTATGAAAGGCATAAATAGCATTCGTGTGATGTAAGATTTAGCATTGACTAATTGCGTGGGAACATATTCGCGAGTGCTAATTTTAGACATAGGCCAATTACTGAAATTGAATCTTAAGGTGACATTTGTCGTGAAAATTTTAAATTATTTAACATGCGAGTACATACTTCGTACATTTTAGTATCCCTTAATTGCTTGTTGACTATTTGACTATATACTGCTTGTTAAGAATAAAATGTATATTTTTAGAACGCATCAGTCGAGTGTTCGGTCAACGATGTTGTTTTTTGTGTGTGGTAACACTTCTCCCTCTTGGAGCTGTCAAAAACCTGATAGGACGTGATTTGGGAAAAGATCGAGGTCGATTTTAATATTAATGGTTTAATACAAGGGAAATCGATGTGGACATCGTAAAAAACATTATTGGGTCAGGGTCTGACAATATTTTGGCGTGAAGGCCACTTTTATTCTATTTCCTGTGTGTGTGTGACATAACCTGAACACGCGGTGTGCAACAAGTGGACTTGTCAATTACCATTTCTTCTGGGTTTGGATGCATCCAGGGTTAGGTGGGTCGTGTTTAGATTCTTCGTGGAAGGTGAACCACGTGCCACAACACCGGCACACTTTGGACTCCGCAGCGGAAGGATTCCGTGCGAAGACTAGCTGATGAGGTCATCATACACTTGTCTGGTAGGACATTTTGTATTATATTTTGTAGAATATAAGATATTTGTAGATTATAGATCTGGGACAGCTTATGGGCCCCTGTTCCAGCTGCTAATATCGCCCTTTAACATAAAATTAGTGGTGTCTGAGCGTGGTTATGGAACCCTCGCACCAGTGACGCCGATGCCCGTCACTAGTCAGAAACATTACCACTCTTTTATCAAACAATCTCTGGTAGCATGATCGTGGTTAATCCCACTTTTGGATTATATACATTTAAACAGCGTAACTGGGCGGCCCCAGTGTCATTGAACTTTAACATAGCTAGGCATTTACATGGTTGTAATGTACATGTTATTGATGTAGCAATTACAAATTGGATTTGTTTAGTGCTTTGAGTAGATAATTGATTACTGGAGGGTACCACATTGATGTGGTTCAGTAATATCAGTATAAATTGTTAATTTAGTACATATCAAGTGTTCTTGTATTACAATAACATAATCATATAACGGTTTATATTATAGATTTGGAAATCAACTTGTTAGCTAATATACTGTTATCTTGGCTTGAATGTATGTACTTACAAGGATGTATACAAGTGCATAGTGGAATGTGCATTCGGGTTTGTGTGTATTGTATACACCAAATATAATTTAAATTTGGTAATGTTGTAATAGGTAGGGACCTATTTGTTTGTTTTGTATTGCTGGTACAATATATATTGTAATGGGGAATTACATTTGATAATTAAATTCTAGAATTAGGTAGGAACCTATTTGTTTGTTTGTATTACCGGGACAGTACATACATTTGTGATTGGGAATTAAATTTGCTAATTAAATTCTATTTATAGGTAGGGTATCTATTGAGCAGTGCTTCTGTATTTGTGCCTTGTCAGGGTGTTTGCTAAATAGTTTTATTTATAAATTTCCCGGTTCATTGCGGCGAGATGTCCAAGTCTCACAAGGCTGCGTTTGCGAAGGAGCTCCGCTGGTTTACAACCGTCCAAGGATTGCTATCTCGATCGGATCGTGACACTGCAATCCTAGAGAGAGCCGAGCGGATGAGTCAGCGGCTGGCTGACGCAGAGGCGGCTGTGGCAGCACTAGAGGAAATGGATGAACCTATGGATAGGTATGTTACGGATTTGGCTAAGATAATGGAAATTTATGATGATGTAACTGAGGCGGCCTCCATGATCAGAAAGCGACAATCGGGCAGCCCGGTTGTTAGCACACCTAGACCAATAGATGGCGCCACTGGTAAGGCGCTGGTTATAAAGTCAAATAATATTGCTGATTTAAAGAGGCAAAATTCAGGAGGTCCTGTAGTTGTCACGCCTCAACCGGTAGATGGCTTGTCTGGTAGTTTGACTAGTTTAGAACTAAATAAATTTAATGGGAAAATTCAAGAATGGGTTTCTTTTAAAAATATGTTTAATTCATTAGTAAATTCTAGGGTAGATTTATCAAAGGGGCAAAAGATGGCATATTTGGTGTCAACATTGGAGGGCGAGGCCAGGTCGCTCATCCAGCACCTCAGGGTGGAGGATGATCATTATGATACAGCGTGGGGCTTATTAAATGATAGGTATCAGAACATGCGCTTACTGGCGGATGCGCATGCGTCTCAATTGTTGACGTTACCTAGGGTAACTGACCGGGCTCAACTAAGGTTACAGTTGCTGACTCCGGTCACTGTGGCGTGTAATGCACTTAGAACATTAGGTTTACCAGTGGACGAGTGGTCGTTTTTACTCGTTCACATTATTCTAGGTAGGTTGCCTAATGATGTGAGGTCGCGTTTTGAACGGGTGTCCGCAGGAAAAGATGGCAGCACTGTGCCTAAATTTACGGACTTAATGAAGTTTCTTGAATATGAAGCTAGGGTAGCAGAAACATCACAGCCGGACTTGGCGCCATCTGGGGTGCAATCATTTTCGTCTGCTGGCTCATCGGAATGTAGGGAGCCCAGACAACCGCAGCAGTCGCGGGGACGCGATATGACGCGTTTAGCGGCGGTCGCCGTGGTCGAGAGGTCATCGACCTGTTTACAGTGTGGCCATACGGGGCATGACCTGCTGAGATGTCAGCAGTGGCGAAACCTGCACGTCACCGAGCGGCGACACATAGTGAAGCGTAAGGGCCTGTGTTTCGGTTGCTTGGGCAATCATTTTGAACGTAATTGTCCCGAGCCACGACGTTGCAGTGTTTGTGAGGGGCCTCACCATTTATTGTTGTGTGCCAACAGATCTGAAGCGGCTTCATCGGTCCCGCAGCGACGGAGCCCTACGGGCGGGGGTGCTTCAGGGAGAACTCCCCCCCCCCCCCTTGGACAACGGGGGTGCGTCAGGGAGAACTTCCCCCCCCTCGGTCCAGGGAAGGCATGCTGTCGGGAAAAACTCCCCTCCGTCGGAACGGAGGACTGCGGCGCGAGGCGCGCCCCCTCACCGGGAGGTGAGTTATGTATTTGCGCGTGGATCCGTAGGGGGCTTGCCTACGGGCTATCACACATATGGCCATGTTGTGAATTGGGCCCCTACGGGCGGGGGCCAATTGGAGTTGGCAAGGGCTAGGCCCCCCCTCCCCGCGCCGATTTTGGTGCCAGCTGGCATGGAGCACCGTGCTCAGACGGAGTCACGGGGTTACTCACCGCCGTACCGCGAGTACCCGCGGTTAGAGTACCACCCGCCGTACTCAGGGAGAGTTGGAGGCTACGCTCCCCCCAGGGTGGGGATGTGCACGCGCCAGCCGTATTATTACCAGTGGACTGGTCCTGCGCTCCTCAGGTGGGGTAGCCTGTAACTAGCTTGTTCAAGCCATGAGTACGGAACCGCTGACGGTTCTGTTGCCTACCGCGATGGCTCGCGTCTAGGGCCCCAGGGGGGATTGAGTTAGGGTAAGGGCCCTCCTCGACTTGGAAAGTCAAGTGGCGCACCGATTAGTTTTGAACCTGGAGGTTTCGTCGGTGCCGCTCCTAGGTATTGGTGGACTGGAGTTGAATCAGCAGCTGCAGCCATGGTTATAGACAATATTGTCGGCTGGCAGCCTTCTTTGGACCTTCCTCCGTCCATAATCTCATGCACGTCAGGTCTGCATCTGGCAGACCCACGTTTTGTCATCCGGCCCCAGTCGATGTTTTCCTGGGCGCGGATTTGTTAGGATGGATCCTATTTGGTTTTTAAAAGACTCTGGGTTCTTCTTCATTGGTGGAGGTATCCACAATTTTGGATATTCGATATTTGATTCGATACTTGGATTATTATGTTCGAACTTAGGAAATGGCTTTCAAATGAACATATACTGTTTGCAGATTTGGAGGATCCCAATATGATGGTGGTATTATGTTGAAATACCAACCAGTCAATGATATTCATATATTTTGTCCCCAGCCGTGAGTGCAGAGTAGCGTTGGAGCGCATTGGTACACGGTACGTGTACTTCAGGCGGACCTCATCAAGTTTAGACTTCGAGTTCTGCGCGAGGATCACGCCAGGCTGAAGTGAGCGGTTGCTCGTTTGAATCCTTTCACGGATTATGAAGGACTTCTGCGTTTTGGAGGCTGATTTTGGAGAGCTGACCTGCCATACGGAAGTCTTCATCCTTTGCTTCTACCCAAGACGGACCTTTGGTAAATTTGTTGGTGTCGGATTGACACATACGTAACGCGCACGGGGGTTTTTAGCAATCGCAACGCTCGGATTGTGAAAGCATACCTTGTGTATTTGTGTGCTTGGCCACCAAGGCCGTTCACTTGGCAGTGGTATCAGCTTTGACTACGGAGGCCTTCGTCGCCGCGTTGGATCGTTTCGTGTCGCGTAAGGGTTTACCTTCACTTATTCGCTCCGACAATGGCACAAACTACAAAGGTACTGCTAACTATCTAAAAGATATTGATAATTTTTTGTTTTGTAAATAACTATGCTAGTTTAAGTTAAATCTTCGCCCGGAAAGGGGTAACTTGGCGGTACAGTCCCCCAAATTGCCCTCACTGGGGAGGGAATTTTTTGAAGCTGCCGTCAAGTCGGCGAAGACCCACCTCCGCTGCGTTATTGGGGAAACTGTCCTAATTTTTGAGGAGCTTGCCACTGTATATTGTAAAGTGGAAGCGGTCCTCAACTCTCGTCCTCTCTGTGGTCAGACAGGACTGAGCATCCTAGGGAAGGAAATTTAATTCTTTTGAAGGATGTGAACTTGCTATCCTTGTTTTGGCGCCGGGGCCGTATATTAAAGTTGTTTTGGCGGAGACGGAACTCCACGCGTCGCAGAGGTGTTGGTCGAAGGTTCGATTTTGTGACGAGCCATGACAACTTTCTCCCGTCTCCCGGTTGTATGAGCTAGTGGTCTGATTACTCAGCCCAGAGCGGGGGACTGTTAAGAATAAAATGTATATTTTTAGAACGCATCAGTCGAGTGTTCGGTCAACGATGTTGTTTTTTGTGTGTGGTAACACTTCTCCCTCTTGGAGCTGTCAAAAACCTGATAGGACGTGATTTGGGAAAAGATCGAGGTCGATTTTAATATTAATGGTTTAATACAAGGGAAATCGATGTGGACATCGTAAAAAACATTATTGGGTCAGGGTCTGACAATATTTTGGCGTGAAGGCCACTTTTATTCTATTTCCTGTGTGTGTGTGACATAACCTGAACACGCGGTGTGCAACAAGTGGACTTGTCAATTACCATTTCTTCTGGGTTTGGATGCATCCAGGGTTAGGTGGGTCGTGTTTAGATTCTTCGTGGAAGGTGAACCACGTGCCACAACACCGGCACACTTTGGACTCCGCAGCGGAAGGATTCCGTGCGAAGACTAGCTGATGAGGTCATCATACACTTGTCTGGTAGGACATTTTGTATTATATTTTGTAGAATATAAGATATTTGTAGATTATAGATCTGGGACAGCTTATGGGCCCCTGTTCCAGCTGCTAATATCGCCCTTTAACATAAAATTAGTGGTGTCTGAGCGTGGTTATGGAACCCTCGCACCAGTGACGCCGATGCCCGTCACTAGTCAGAAACATTACCACTCTTTTATCAAACACTGCTTTTTCTTATGTATTTATTATATCTATGTGTGGAAATTTTGCTGGTTTATGTTGTTTTATGTGTGCTTTTAATAATATATTTTGTTTTTTTACAAATGTAAATATACTATATGTGACTGTTTGTTTCCCAAATAAAACTATAACAAATAATAAATAAATTATTTAAGATAGTAAGACATATTAGTAAAAAAAATCAGGAAACACGTTGCTAATGAAGGAAATTTAGAGATTTTAAATAATTTTCCTCGCAAAAATTATCTTTTGCAGTCGCATACTTTACAATTGAATTGTCGGTTATGACGTCACTTGAGAATTTCAGACACATATTGATTGTAGTGTCTAGTGTAGTGTATACTGTCTACTCATCTGTCATCCATCTGTCAAATCAGTCGGTAGCAAATTTTTGTAAATTTATCTTGATAGCAAAGGACACATTTCTAAACATCCATTTCTCAAGTGACGTCACGCGAAAGCAAATGGAAGTTGCAGCTTTTTTGTATTAATATTCATCATCGTGAGGTTTTTTAGACCACAAGTTCAAAGATACGGCTTGTTAAACCCAAATCTCGAGATGGTTTTCGAATTAACACACCTAAATATAATTTAATGCTGAGACGTGGACGTGGTCTCTTACCAACAGTGCTGTGTCTCTTACCAAAGGCTTGATCCGCCGATTTAAGGTCGCTCAACAATTATTTGATGGATAAAATCCGAAACGAAGATATCCGTCAGAGATCGAAGGTGACCGACATAGCCTGCCGAATCAGTAAGTTGAAGTAGCAGTGGACTGGCCATATTTATCGCTGACGTGATGATCGTTGGGGCCGTAAGGCATTGGAATGGAGACCACGTACAGCAAAGCGTAGCGTAGGCCGCCCTCGTGCCCGCTGGATCTGAAGGACGTTGCGGGTGGCGGCTGGATGAGGATGACTGAGGACCGCCAAGAGTGGCGTAATATGGGGTTGGCCTATGTCCAGCAGTAGACGAACACGGGCTGATGGATGGATGGATGGAACATAATTTAATCTAAGCGAATTGGAACTGAATCGAGAAAGAGATTTCTGTCTCAGATCAATGCCAGCCACACGCCTGTCTTAGCCTAAAATTGCCTGTTATATGGTTATCCTAATTAATGGTAACTTGTTGTGAATACTGCAAGTTACCGTTTTTCTTAATGAGGTTTTTCCAACAAGGGCTAACACTTACCCTGAAATCCTTTTCAATGTTCACGCGTCTCAATCTGTTTCGGAATTCGACCGCAGTCAGTTAAATAGTCCCTGAGAATGCGTGTTTTCAGCCCGTCAACTGTAAACAAATCAATAAAATACCTAATGCCCCAGTAAATTAACATACAGTCCAATTTAAATGTAATTCGATGTGTGTACAATTATACACACGATTGGTGCCCCGATGGGAACGAGTCCCGGACATAATTGTTTTACAATTTCATTCTGTTTGGGAATTGAATTGATTTGCGATGTATATGTAATGAGGTATGGACGTGGCTGTTTTATGGATCAAGTTTTCGGACAGTAAATTATGCCCGGGTCCTTTATTTGCTGATACGTAATATATCATGTTGGCAAAAATCCCCAAGGATCCTATAAATATTGTAGATGCAGAATTAGATGGGATTCTCGATTTAAATTGGTTTTCCGATGACGCCGCAATTTTCAAGTAGATAGCGGTTTGTATTTATATTTTTGGCTGAATTTGTAATGTTTCACAAAATTTGTAATGTTTCACAAAATTTTATATCACACAAACAGTGTTTATGAAAGCAAGGAATAAATTACGTTTTTATTTATAGTAAACAAGAAACTTTGCTAAAAACTTAAATAAAAAATGTACTAAAGATGACCTAAACTAAAAAATCTGACAAAGTAAACCTAAAATATTTATAATTAATAGAAAATGCTGGCCAGATCGCTGCCGTCGTTAGGAAAGGTGCCCAAAAGGCTAGCGGCGTTGCCACGTTGAACGGCCAAACTTATATTTTGGCCAAAGTAGCTTCCAGCCCTTCGGTCACCTGAAGCGTCAATCAAGCGCGACGAAATGTCTTTCAAATCAAATCAGCGTTTATTTGTTAAATTTTTGGTAAATTCATTGGGTATTACATTGGGGTTGATCATAAGTCCTCAAAAATCTGCCAATGAAAGCGTACAAATATTTAGTATAGAATGCATCGAATGAATGAATGAATGAATGAATGAATGAATGAATGAATGAATAAACACTTTATTGCACACAAATAAGAAGACAAGATACACACAAAGAACAGATAGAAGGCAAGGGCGGACTTATTCCTAAAATAAATTTCTTCCAGTCAACCTTGGGAAAACATAAACACATTTTTATCTTGAAAATTTAACTTAATCAGTGCATAACAATATGTAAAAGTTATTTTAAACCTATAACATAAACATAAAAATATACTACATACAAATACATACATAAATACACAGGTACATATATACAGACAAACAGTAGCTTAGTCAGTAAGTCATTCAGAGAGATGAGAGGTAAAATTTTTTCAAGTTGTATCTAAAAGAGGACACAGAAGGAAGATCTTTGAGGTTTTGCGGAAGTTCATTCCAGAGTCGAACAGCATTGACCGTGAAGGATTTGGTGAAACGATCAGTGGTGTGGGCAGGCATTGTTATCATATTAAACATTTCAATTGTATAATTCCATAATATTTACAATGTCCAAAATAATAAAATCTTTATAAAGTCGCCACGCTTCCGAACCCCACGGCCTTGTTACAAATATGAAGCTCTCCTATACATGCCCCTCTATGCGTGGCGTATGACCACGCTAAATAAGCAACTCGATGTGTGTCGGTACAAATATCATCGGAAACGACATTGAAATAATGTTCATTTCAGCGTGCCTTGAAAAGTGGCTGAATAGAAAGCGCAAAATAGGAGAAAATAATACTTTTCACATGGACGCCATGAACGGAAAAAAAATTTTGAAGTTAAATTTTTTAGATCTAAAAATTTCCTATAATTTGGTGAAATAATAATTAAAATCGCTTTAGGCGTTTGGAAGGAGTAAGAGAATTCTTTTTTGTTAATCATGTGAAACTTTCGATGACTTTCCATTCTTTTTGTCAAAACTTACAATAGAAAAATAGTTTATGAAACTTAAAAAATATTTTTGACTCTATAATGCCTATCATATATTTCTATGAAAGTTTTTGGACCACCATTGTGGTAGGAGTAGGCCTTCAAAGACAGGTCCAAATTGCAGTTGGCGTATCCATTCGCCTTAATACTTCAGCTTTTGTGGCTGCCGCGTCCGGCCTTACTACATTCACTTGGACATGGGACTGTGCCATGTGTCAACGCACGTTGCGTCCCATATCAGTGACCGCCCGTTTTTCCAAGGAATGAGCGTCATTCCGTCGGCCCGCCTGCCGTCATCGCGCGCTATACTCTTTGGCTCTAATATAGCTGGCACACTGGCACTGGCAAGGCCAGCACAATGGCACAATGTATCGAAACAGAAAGAAAAGTAAATCTAAATGTGAGGAGCTCAGGATTTGAACCCGGGGCCTCTCGCTCGCTGAATAAATGACAACCATCCTTGCATGCATAAACAGCGGTTTTGTGATAATAACAACGAGTAAGTCCCTTTCAATATAATCCAGCAATAACTAATGTAAACAAATAATGTTTTATGAAAAATAACAGAAAATGCAATTTGTTATAATAATAATGATTATTATTAGATATTATTACAGGCTGTAATAATAACTGATTATTATAAAACATTTCATTATCTGTTATTTTTTATAAAACATTATTTGTTTACATTAAAATAATAATAATAAAATTGTTTATTTACAAAAGGAAAAACTCATAGCTATACATAAATAAGTACACATTTTTATTTTCAAAGAAAAACTATACAAAACTAATACCTTGGCACCTGAACTAAACCGAAAGATCTGTATTCCAGGTGCCAGTCTCTAATCAAATCGGTAAAAAAAAAAAAAAAAAAAAAAGTAAATATAAACCGCAATATACAAAATTATGCACTTGAAAATAAATGTGAATGTGAGAGGGTGTGTGAGAGTGTGTATGTGTAGAGAGATGTGTAAGTGGATGTGTGAGTTTGCGGATTATTGCCGGATTCTATTGAAAGGGAGTTGTGCATTTCCATTTACTAAACTCTGACTATGCTGAGAAGGTGAAACTTTCAAATTCTTGTCTTTGGGTTTGTTTCTGATTGATCTTTTCTAGCCGTGAAATCACATAACGCCCTCGTGAGCGTTCTGTATGTGCAGTACAAGCTAATATATCAAGCAGATGCAAAAATAACAGTGGATAAGTATGTTGGAAGAATTCACCGGTCTGGGTAGGAACCTCGGTGGCGCAATTGGTAGGGCGCTTGTCTTGATAACAAGAGGTCGCAGGTTCGAATCCTGGCCCGGGGAATTTTTTCAAATTCTTGTCTTTGGGTTTGTTTCTGATTGACCTTTTCTAGTTTGTAATGCACTCTAATAATATTTAAGGTGAAACTAGTCGGTATATTATAAAGTTTTGTAAAACACTACAAGCTACAAGTCTGGTTCATTATTCAGCCATGGTTAAATAGTTTTAGTTTCATTTTTGTTGAGAATTATTTTTTGTTTACTTTAAAGTTTCACCTGCCTGCAGTTAATTGTAAAACCATTAAGCCGTACACTACACCCACGGGTCAGATTATACCTATATTGGAGCTACAAAATTATTTATTGTATTAGCAATAAATCTTTTTTGATTTTTGATCTTGATTTTTAGGGTTCCGCAGTACCTAAAAGGTACAAAAGGAACCTTATGGTGAGACTCCGTTGTCCATCCATCCGTATGTCACATAACTTTAGCACCGTTAAAGATAAATACATGAAATTTGGCACAAAAATAGCATTAATTTGCCCACAATTAAGTGTAAAAAAAAAATATGAAAAATTTGAAATTGTTCAAAATATTTCCAAAACAAAAGTGAGAAAAATAAAAAATATTAGCCTAAAAATACAATATGGGTATCAAATTGTAGACATTAAAAAGTTAATTCTAAAAATATATACTTTTAATATATTTACTGACACTGGTTTCAAGAAATCATTAAAAAATCCCAAAAATATGTATGTCTCCCCCTTTATCTCCGAAACTGGTAGACCGAAAAATAAAAAAAAAATTTCTATTATAGATCATAACTGGCCAATTACAGGAAAACTATAGCGATTAAAAAAAACAGCACTAATGAGAAATATTAAAAAAGAAGTAAAATAAATAAAAAATATATTTTATAAAAATACAATATAGGTTTCAAATTGTAGATTTTAAAAAGTGGATTGTAAAAATATATACTTTTAGTATACTTACTGGCATAAGTTTCGAGAAATCTTTAAAAAACCACTAAAATATGTATGTCACCCCCCCTTATCTCCAAAACTGGTGGACCAAAAAATATGGAAAAAATCATGATAATATGTGTTTCTGTAAAGATTACAGGAAAAATAAATCGGTCGAGAATATCACGAAAAAAAAATGACAAAATTAAATTTATCATCCACAATACGGAACCCTAGGTACGCGAGTCTGACTCGCACTTGGCCGGTTTTTTGATAATGGTGAACCAAGCGCCGACAATCGCAAGTATTAACATTATTCATATTTTAGGTTTCAGTTTGTTATTTTATTCTAGGAAACCAAATTTTGCGGGTTAAAGAGTCACATTTTTTAGGGTTTCGTACCTAAAAATTAAAAACGGAACCTTTATAGGTTCACTTTATTGTCCGTCTGTTCGTCTGTTAAGACCCTTTTGCTCGTCCCTCCCCCCTGTGAGATACCTCCTGCAGAAGTTTATGGCTTCATGGTGCTGTAAAAAAGTGATTACACTTTACATAATCAATTTCATACAAATTTGCTCACCATGAAAACCTAAAAAACTTGAAATTTCGTTCAAAGGTTGGTCTTATAGCACAAGTATAGGGAAAATATGACAACTACCTACATATATATAATGTATGATGAGATGAGATGAGAGCAAAAAGGTAGGTAAACTAAATAGGTTAAGAAAATAGGTTAAGTTTGTCAATTTATTGTTAACTCTATTTTATTTATGATATTATTCTATATTCGACTGACGACGATCCCAAGTGGGTCGAAATATATATCGAAAATTTTCTTTTTTATTCAATTTCTACTTTAATATTCGTAAGAATCTGTATATATATAATAAAACGGTTAAAAAAGCTTTTAAAGCAAAAGTATTTATTCTCATACATATATATAATATACATATAATAAAAGTGTAGAACCCGGTGTGTCTGTACATTAAAGAAAAGTAATAAAAATAGAAAACGGGTGACTAAAAAGAGATAGAACATAAATCAGAGATTTTTAGAATTCTATTCTGCCTGTCTGTCTGTTTGAACGCGCACATCTCCGAAACCACTGAAAGGATTTTCATGTACTTTTCACAGGTGGTCAGAGCTTAATTGTAATAGAATATAAGCTTTGTTTCATTAAAATCGGATGTCGGAAAAAAGTTGTCGTCATTTAAACATTTTCGGAATTTACTTTTCTACTGTTAGAAGTTAGAAGTTACATAGCAAATAATAATTCCTGGCAATGAAGGCCTAATAGACGACACAAACGAAGGTATAAAAAAAGAACTTTGGTTAGAATAATGTAGCGTACGCAATTTAACAACATAAAAATTTCAACAGGTGGCGCTGTTCATTATTAGAACGCGGATCTGGGGGCACGGCAGTGCCCCCGCCGAGTCTCGCGGAACGGCCGTACCATCCTTTTCTCGAAGCAACTCACGGCACTTTCAACCCCCCTGTATCTTCGTTGTGGGTAAAGCTAGAAGTCTGAAATTTCAGGAACCAAGAGTACTTACTGATACTACTTCTGACCCCAAATTACAACTTTGTATCTATATTTGATTACGAAATATCTCAAGTCAAAGTTCCCTTATTTTGTCACTGACTGACTGACACATCATCAAAAGTCTAAAGGTGTTCTAGCAGGCCTACCAACTTGAAATTTTGCATGCGGTTAGTGTTAAGTGTACATTGCAACAAAAAAATATAAAAATGTTATTTGCGGTTGGTAATTTAATATTTCCATACAAAGTCTATACAAAATGTATGTTTCCAGCTGCATCTATAAATTTGTATGACACTAGATGACGTTGGTGGTATGCTGCTTTGCATTAAAGACATCTACCACGAAAAATTCTACCTCGTGACGCTAGATGGTAAAAAGTGTAAAAAAATGTATACCTTTATTTCCGAAAATAGAGCAAGTAGTAAAAATAAAAAGTAAAACCGTTTAAGTGCGAAAAAAAAGCGGTAAAGTGCGAATCGAACTCGCGCATAAAGGGTTCCGTACCCCTACAAAATACGGGTACGGAACCCTAAAAGTAAATAACAACAATATAGATGCCATAGCAACATTAAGGCGACAAAAAACAAAGCGATAAAACGGTAGCGCCTGACAAACAATTCGGTACCTTTTTAGTACGGAACCCTAATTTTCATTATTTTACTTTAAAGTATTTACTACAGACTGCCCAAAGTCAAAACTTGTACTTGTATGTATTACCGTTCTAAAGATAGAGCCTTTGTTATAATAATCTGTTCCTTGGGTAAGGAACCCTAAAAAGGGTGGTTTATAATGTTCGGTACATTCACAATTAGTCAATTTAAGAAGAGAATTGTATCGATTCGGCTAACTTATTTGACAGAACTAAATTTAATTTGAGCCTTCTGTCTTGTTCTTTCCGTATCGAAAAGACAGAACGCTTAAAATAAGGTTAGTCCTGTCAAATTAGTTAAATTGTGTTTAGCCGAATCGACACCAATATCAACATTTCGTAATTAAGTCACTAAAAAAACGGTAAAGTGCGAATCTGACTCGCACATAAAGGGTTCCGTACCCCCACACAATACGGGTATGGAACCCTAAAAGTAAATTGCAACAGCATAGATCTATGCCATAGCACCATCAAGGCGACAAAAAACAAAGCGATAAAACGGGATAAAACGGTAGCGCCTGACAGAAAATTCGGTACCTTTTTAGGAAGGAACCCTCATTTTTTATTATTTGTTATTTTACTTTAAAGTAGTCTGCCTAAGTTTTCAACTTGTAGGTACTTGTATGTATAACCGTTCTAACGATAGAGGCTCTGTTGTAATAATCTGTACTTTGAGTAAGGAACCCTAAAACACATTTAGTCTATTTAAGAAGAGAAATATCAACATTCGGTAAATAAGTCGCTATTAAACCGGATAAGTGCAAGTCGGACTCGCTCACGAAGGGTTCCGGACTACCATCACACAATATGGGTACGAAACCCCAAACCATTATGGTAAATACCAACAATAAAGATGACATAGCAACATAAAGGTGACAAAAAACAAGGCGCTAAAATGGTAGCGCCTGACAAACAAATCAGCACCTTTTGAATAAGGAACTCTAACATTTTTCTGCCCAAAATTGTTGTATTATAAAGATAGAGCTGAAACAAATAACGTCGAATAATTGGACCCCCCTTGGATTTCCATTTCATATTATTATTTGCCGTGATAGAGGACAAAGTAACATATATTATGTGAAAATATTTACGCGCTATATTCACCTATAACGGCTGAAGCTGTAGACCCCTGTGATAGATGGATAGACAGCGGAGGCTTAGTAATAGGGTCACGGAATCTTAGGATACGGAACCCTAAAAATCAAGGTAAAAGGTTATTTATCCAGTAAAGCTTACAGGAAAAATAAAGCTGCTAATGTTGTATTATTTGTATATGCATCCTCTATGATGTAGGTATAATGAAATGTCTTTGTACTCGTTAGTCATTGAATAAAGACCAGGTTTAGACATAATAATGTACTCTGTGGTTTAGACTGACAAACCTGCCTTTCACTTCATGGTCAAAAGAAATATTAACCTGCCTGTTGCATCTAATTGTGGATAATAATAATAATAACTTACCGTAAAAATGAATATTGCAATGTAGCCTGAAATATTGTCCACACCTAGTTGTCCCTATACCTGGAGATGGTTTATGTTGGTTCCATTCTTTGTCATTCTCTATGTATGAGAACATTGAGTCGTCGTATGACATTACGTTTGCGGTAGTCGAGTATGTGGAAGCGCATTGGGATGAAATGCAACTTTATACGTGTGACGAGCGTGGAGACACATTAACGCTGACCTGTACTCGACAGCAATGATGAAAACTACCACCTACGGTTCCGTATCCGAACTTATGAGAGCCACTTCTTTGTATCCATTTACTTTCGAGGTTTACAAAATTACCGTTTGAGAGGATCATTTAGTGGCGATCCTGGGACGCCAGTGAAACGTTTACAATTCTCTGGTAGCTTCTTAGGTGGTCATTATGAAGTGCTCCTTCCCGATACTAGTTTCTCTGGAGTATGTCCAAATGATCAGTAAAAGGGAGTGGGCTTTAAGAAAATCCGTAGCTGACGTGCAAGAAATATTACCCGAGAAGAAAAAAAGGAGGACTACCTACAAAAAGAAATGAGATCCCATCAAAAACATAAAATGTACAAAAATGTCGAGTCTCGCAATGCAATCTTTCCACCGTAAAAAGTTGTGAGATCTTATGTAAAGCCAAGTCTGTTATTTTAGTTTGTATGGAAGCACCTTTTCATTTTAGTTAGTATGGGAGCACCTATTGAACAAATGTATCATTAATTGTTTCCTAATTAGTTACCTACCAACATTAAGTGACTGTATTAATATTAGTCATCTTTATTTCTCTAATAAAATATAGTGACTTGGCAATCGCAGAGCACAAATAAAGCGCTGATGCGTAGAAATATCTTCTCAAATCGCTAACAAATTGGTATTAGGTAGATATGTTGTATATGTTGCTGTGCGATTGCGAAGTCACTATATTTTATTATAGAAATAAAGATGACTAATATTAATACAGTCACTTAATGTTGGTAGGTAACTAATTAGGAAACAATTAATGATACATTTGTTCAATAGGTGCTCCCATACTAACTAAAATGAAAAGGTGCTTCCATACAAACTAAAATAACAGACTTGGCTTTACATAAGATCTCACAAATTTTTACGGTGGAAAGATTGCATTGCGAGACTCGACATTTTTGTACATTTTATGTTTTTGATGGGATAACTTTTACACGTGCAGCTTGTGGGTTAGCCATACAAAGAAATGCTTCAATGCTCTGCGTGTTCAGTATAATAATGCATTCAGGATACTGATGGGGCTGCCGCATTACTGTAGTGCATAGGGTTGCTAACTTTTTTCAAGAATAAATAAAGTGTATCCGAGTTCAGGGAAGGTAAATGCAAAGTACGGTCCTTTAGAAAAAAGTATCCTTTATTCAAAGGAGTTGAAATTTTTTTTTTTAATTTTGCGGTGGCTGTGGATGGTAGGAACTGGGAAGGCCAGACTCCATACTAACATCTTCGAATCCTTTTGTGAAACTGTCTTTTTTGCGCTCTTTACATAAACACATACGTACAACGCGTACAAGTCACATTTTCCCTTGGACTTCTTTACGGCTGTTTTTGTTTTTTCGTCTAATTTTACGTAAAGATTGAAATAAAGTATTTTCACGTACTTTATTCGACTGATGACGGCCCCATACCGAGGGCCGAAATATATCGAGTTATATTTTTTTAAATTGTTTTAATAATAGTACTAATCAAAAGTTCGTAAAGGTTAAACATAATATATTTATAAACATTATTGGTATTCAGAAGTATAAAGTACAGGAACCCAAAATAAAGTAAGATACTTTAGTTTAAAGTACGGTTGGCAACCCTAGTAGTGCATCAGGTATGTTTGCTGAGGCTCGAACCCAGGATTTCTATGCCATAGTACGCAACAGAACTGCCTCACTGATGCACAGGACGCGCGGCAGCGTCAATGGTCTCCTGAACAATATTGCCAACAGGACTGATAGTTCAATCCTGAGACACTGGGTCTCAGTACATATGGACAGAGTCCCAAGCTAGTTTACAATAATATAGGTTATTAATACGGACATAGTTATAGTTAATAAGTTGTTTGTAGTACTAACACCTATGGCCTAGTCAGAAATAAACATATTTAATTTGATTTGATAAATAAATCAATTATTTATTATTTCGTTTCAATAGCGTTATTTATTTTGGTAAGTTAAAAGTTTTAATGCGAATTTAGTTGCATAACAGATGGTGATACCTTCTTTGATGAAACGGGCTAGGTACTATAATAAGAACAACTGAAAATGTTGTAAAGCTTAATATATTTTATTTATTAAGTAACATAATAGTTGGGGTTAATTGTGCTATAAATTAAATTGTGAAACAGTACAAGTGTTTGTTTTCATCCATGATGATGTTTCACCAAGAGCCGACAATCGCAAGTATTAACTTTATCAACTTGGTCATTATAAACATTATTAGGAGTACGGGATTCACCGTGTTTGGTTTTTATATTTTCCAGAATTTTTGGCAGAGTTACATCTGCCATGGTCGCGGGGTGACTGGTTGGTGCAGCGATGACGACAGGCAAGGAAGCGTAGCGATCTACCCTCCGTCTCTGTCGTTTATTATTATTACTTGCGGCGACAACTGGATTTTCATCTACCGGCCTACACATTACACTGACGGTGTCCGTTCGGAAATCACACGATGTTTTACGAGCCTTGCTCTTGCACAAATCAATCACTGGATTCCAAGTACCCGACAGTTTGAAGCCATCTTCTCGGTTGAAAGTTTCATGTTTCTTAATTTCAACTGCTTCCCTCACTAATCTTGGAATATAATGACGTTCTGTTGACAGAATACTCAATCCAGTTGAGTCCCGTACTCCTAATAGTGCATTAACAATTCTTTAGAAGTAAGTTTATCCAACTCGTAAGTAATCAACAAAATAATAATGGCCATTGTAGCTTCGCCCTCGATGCCGTACAATAAAGAATATTTATGAGGGCGAAGGTGCTCCGATGCCGTAATTACGAGGGTAGTCAAACAATTTGTATGCAAAACTTGCCACCTTCAGTACACTTAAATTATGTGTTTTCCCGCCCTGCTGTTGTGCTGAACTTCTGGCCCACCCTATACAAGTTTAGATTTGTTGCCTGTTTTTGTAACGAAGTTCCTTATCGTACGTTACACTCTAGGCACTTGGCGAATGAGAGCGAGGCCGAAAAAAGTGTAAGACTTCGACCGTCACAACACTTTTGCCACAAAATAGATACTAATAGAAGGCCGCTACGACGGAGCGAAAACAGACGCACACATGCATAGACGCGTGCATATATCTCCGAGATCGTCGTACGTACGCGTCTAAGTGTGCGTGCGCCTGTTTTAGCTAGTTATGCGGAGTAAACCTTCTGTAAGTGGTTATTTTGTGCTTTTGCTTTAGTTTAAAATAATAATAAAAATAAAAATATGTTTATTTGCAACCAAAAAGAAATACAACAATATTTTATGCACTATTACAATTCGCTGTTCGACAAATGTGTCTTTTGTAAAACTCTGATACCCACATTAGGATACCTTGGGTTTTTACAGGTGGTAGAGCTGATGCTGGGCTCGACTGTGGAGGTACCACCTGTACGGTTTCTTAACCGCATATTGTTTTGCTTGCGTTGCAGCCTACTTTATTTACTTAGCCACAATAATTAATTTTATATTTTACCGTTTTTAAAGTAGTACGAAACTAACTGTCGACACCGACACACATAGAGAAAGAGACGCCAAACTGAACTCTGTTTACTTTGATATCAATATAATACCTTAACTGAGGTTTCTTAGTTCTTTTTCTCTTTGTGTCGGTGTCGACAGTTAGTCGACAGTTAGTAAACAATGTGCGGTTATGAAACCGTACCACCATCTTACTTGGGAACCCCCTCGAAGTAATTCGGGGGAGAGTAAGAGGACAGCTTACAGGCACAAAACCAGGACGCCCACCATGCCTGGGACCGATGGATGGCGGTATATCCATCCCTAATAGCCGGGCTTTATATGAAACAGACTGGTGACGGGCAGCGGCGTCAGGGTTCTGGCACCGCGCTCACCAACCCGCCTGCCCAGCGTGTGTGAGAATGGGCAATTCTTACAGGATGACCGCCGGGAGTGGCAAACTCCTGGAAAGGCTTATGTCCAGCAGTGGACGAACTAGCTGATGGATGGATGATGGGTTTTGAGAAATTAGACTTTTCCTGGTGAGTCTGATGATAGCAAATTTATAAAAGATTAAAAATTAACATAAGAAACAAAATAAAGTATGTGTTTACAAGCGTATGTTACTGCAGAATAGACGTGCGTGTGTGTCGGTAGCGAAAAGAACTTCATTCTAACCGAGTGTCCAACGACACCTCTCATGCTTTTATTGCTTAAATTTGATGTTTTTGCTTGTTCAGAAATTAAATTTAGGGTGGACTATCAGATAGTCAGATTGTCATTTTTCAATTCTTGATACTTATGATCTTATTTTTATTTTAACAGGACTGGAAAAAGAATTGCAAGACCTAAGAAGATGGGACATATGTCACCATCCGTCCCGTAAGGATTAACAGAAATAATTTTAATTATTCGGTGTCGAGAAAGAAATACTTCAATATTGTAACATAAGAAGAAGATTTCCGAAATTTGGAAACAAGAATTATTTTCCCTGCATCTTTATGTTATTAATGCTATTATGCGCATAAACATCAATTATCGGTACAAAAATGGACAAGGTTTCCGTTTTAGCGGAATCCTAAAAATAAACAGTAAAATGGCTATCAATACATGTTCCCGGGCACATTAGCGACGACCGATGTTGGACTACCGCCATAAATACTAGATTAGGTAAAGCACACCTGGCATACCGCGCTGTGGCGGTAGGCCGGCCGCACACTCGCGACTTGATACCAATATCATACAATATTCTCTATTGCACACCCAAAAACCTAATAAAGTAACCATTTCAATTGTTATAGCAGGGTTCAACTGGCGTCTCTTTAAAATAACCTTCGGAAGGAAGGATTCTCGAAAAAATATAAATTACCCTTACTTTGCTTCTTGTATTTGACGTATTGAAAAGCTATTAAGCTTTCAGTTTGATTCACGTTCTCAGTCACTCATATTATCACCATCTCTTCACTAATCCACAGCTCGACAAGGTTTTGACAAGGAAAACCCACCACTTTTTAGTTTTCCATCCACACTACGCCTCGTTTTGTCCGTGATCTCCACTCAAAAGATTATCTACCCAAAGGGTTGTCAGTTCTCTGCTAGACATGACCAGCCCATTACTATGTACTCACTTACCAAAAGATTATCGGAGCACTCTTTCATTATATAACTTTAAACTCTCGCGTTTTGTACACATTATAATATATATAATCGGGTCTACCGCGATCAATTTTTACCTTTTTACGAAAAGGGGACGCCCGACGTTTCGAGACAGTTGCATGTCTCGTGGTCTACGGGAAACTGGCAAGTATGGCGAGGCGCAGTGATGAGATGCAGGTGACGACCGAAGTATTTTCCTTGTACCCGCAAAAACACTTTAGTCTTTAAAATTAATTGTTATCTTATTCACGCACGGCACACAACACTCACAGTATCCGGAGATGCACTAAGAGAAGAAACCCGCGATTTAAATTTCCCGATGACTGGACTCCATGTGGGAGACAATTTGAAACCATCTTCCCTATTGAAATTATTTGGATGTTTCTTGATTTCAATCGCTTCACGCACAATTCTAGGGTAGTAATGGCGATCGGTGGAGAGAATTTTCGGGTTATGCAGTTCTATCCAGTGGTTGGTCCCGGATTCTAAAAGATGTTCTGCTATCGCTGATTTGTACATCTGCCGGTTTTTCACAGCTGCTATGTGTTCCTTGACCCTTTCCTGTACGCTACGTTTTGTTTGGCCAATGTAGGAACTTCCACAGCTGCATTTTATCTTATAGACACCTGGATTTTGAAAAGGAATCACATCCTTTGGTGTGCGTAAATGGCTTGCCACTTTGGATAACGGAGTATATACAGTCTTAATGGAGTATTTATTTAATGCTGTTCCAATCTTATCCGTAATACCTTTGATATAGGGCATAAACGCTGGTTTTCTGTTAACCTCAGGACACTTTTCCTTTTTTGGTCTTGGATGTCGCCTCTTCATCTGATATCCGTTTTGTCTGAGTACCTCCTGAACATGTGACAGCTCATCCTTAAGATGGTCAGGGTCACAGAGATCATGTGCTCTGTTTGTTAGTGATGTCATGACGGATTGGATGTGACGAGGATGGTGGTGTGAAGAGGCGTGCAGGTATCTATCTGTGTGTGTTGGTTTTCGATATACAGTGTGGGCCAGAGAACCATCAGATCTCACCATTAATTTGACATCAAGAAATGCCAAAGTTCTGTCACATTCCATCTCATACGTAAAGTTTATTTTTGGATGGATGGAGTTAAGATGATCTGCATACTGTTTTGCTTCCTCGTTACCCCCCTTGAGAATGCTAAATACGTCATCAACATATCTCTTCCAGAGTCTGATTGTTGAGGGACCGGTACGTAAAGCCTCCTCCTCAAAATGTTCCATCCAGATATTGGCGAGCACCGGAGCCACAGGACTTCCCATCGCCACACCATCTATCTGGAGAAAATATTGACCCTGGTAAAGGAAGTAGTTGCCATCCAAGCAACGCTGTAGCAAAACAATGTATTCTTCTGACAGATTGTTCATCCTCAATTTTTGTCTGATAACATCAAGACACTCTTTGATTGGAACGTTAGTGAAAATACTCTTTCATTTACTCATTTATGATTATTTGTGAGCAAATGTATCGCAATCAATAAAGATGACATGAAAAACCTACCCGTATTATAGTTAAAAAAGCTGTTACAAAAACATATGGCAAAAAATCTAGACGACACGAACCCAATTATTTATGGAAATGTTAACAAAGAAAGAAAGTCGCTCTAAAGGTATCAAAATCTTTTGCGATGTCAACATAAATTTTAAAAGTTAAACTTTTTTATGGTAGTGAATCTTATATCCAGCCTTAGCAAGTTAATATTTCTGAGACATTTCAGGTTTCAGCGTTGTTCTGCAAACAAAATTGCCGAGGTAAAGAATGACTCTTGAATTCACAATTTGGACTGCAATGCTTGAAAAGATTTTAAAACGATTGTACATACCTTTCAGCGGTTTATTTATTTGAAAATAGAAATGGAACAACTTTATGTTTTGACCGTTTGGCGAGTGACAGCTTGACGAAAGCTCCGATCGATTAAATCAATCGCTGGTGTAACACTACCCTTAGGGCAGACTGCACACAATAGCGTAATCGCGTGAGTAGGTAAATCCGCTTTCGAATACGCTCAGTGTGTAACTGGAGTAATTCCTGCAATCCCTGCATAATAGGTACCTATTGGGTCATAAAACTATGTGAGCTTTGAGGCTTTGATGCTCTATGTTCATGAAATTACATAGGACCCTAGTATGATAATATGGTACGGACGCCAGCATGACAGGCTACCTATTGGCAGTCCTTATTACGTCATCGCATCGTAGTGGTTAAAGTAGTTTCATATAAGGAGCTTGAACCGCACACGGACACGTACAGATAGTCGTTCATAAACTCACACCAAGTTGGGTTTCCTACCCGGGTCGCAACACTAACCCGTTCAAAAATGAACTCGCGTCTCAACACCGACCGTTCAAAAATGACAGTGTCGCTACACTGGTGTCGAATTTTTCAACATCAACTCTGAGCAGGGTTCGCAAGGTTCGTATAGACTCCAAACGTCACCTGACATTCACGTAAATTTTCGTAAAAGAAATGACGTTAATTTTTGTACCGAGGGGGTCTTCTCAACGTTATTATACTAAATATAATGCAAAAATGACAACTGACGTTTGGAGTGTCGCTACACGACGAAACCCGTTCAAAAACTCAGCGTTACAACCCCAGTGTTCCTACCCAGCCCAGGGTTATTTAATGAACGCACTTCAGATGGGTTATTCGCAGGCCTTAAACAATTTATTTGCACCGCCAATAAAACGTCAATTTAATTTTTATTAAAATTACAATTCAATTCTCGCCACCTTCAAAAGATTAATTGTACATATACAAGGTGTGACAGAAAGGTGTAACCATATTTGAAGAGCTTGTTCAGTCAATGGTATAGAACAACTTTTTACTATGGAACAAACCCTGTAGCTCGAAAAAAAAAATACTTTTTCATAGAAAAACGCACTGCGTCTCCGGCTAGCGCAAAATAGGAGAAAATAATACTTTTCACATGGAAGCCATGAACGAAAAAAAAAATTTGAACTTATTTTTTAGATCTAAAAATTTCCTATAATTTGGTGAAATAATAATTAAAATCGCTTCAGGCGTTTGGAAGGAGTAAGAGAATTCTTGTATTAATCATGTGAAACTTTCGATGACTTTCGATTTTTTTTTGTCAAAACTGACAATAGAAAAACAGTTTATGAAACTTAAAATTTATTTTTGACTCTATAATGCCTATCATATATTTTTATAAAAGTTTTTGGACCACCCGTGTGGGAGGAGTAGGCCTTCAAAGACAGGTCCAAATTGCAGTTGGCGTATCCATTCGCCTTAAGTAATGCTTTCCCGTGGCTTAAGACCAGACTCCCTAACTTTATTTATTTATTTATTATTTTTATTTATTGTTCCTTAAATTATTACAAATCTTATCCTTAAATAAGTATCTAGACAATACAGAAATATTTCGTAAGAATCCCGTAAGGCTCCCTAAATTGCAGAGTTTTTGCATAAATATGCTCAATCAATGTAAAATTTAAATATACTGGGTGATTAGATGAAGTTGCGGAAGCCAAAAATTGGTGATAGTACTCGCCCATACGATCATCTTTTACTATGGAACCAACCTTCAAATCTCGAAAAAAATATCAGCTGTTCCATAGAAAAGTTACATAGCTAACTGTTTTTTTTCTCGATTTCTCAACTTTTTTCACGAAAAGTAGTTCGAATGGACGAATACTATCGCCAGTTTCCAGCTTTCGCAACTTTTCTTAACACCCTGTAAAAATTGTTAGACCTTTATAATAGTTTTTAAGCACAAGTTTTCAAGAATATTTTGTATCGATTTCATTACCCCTTATACATATTTCCCCGCGATCCTCACATCTGATACAGTTACTCTACATTTAAATCGGACCAGTAGTTTTCAAGCATATTTTGTGGCGATTTTATTACCTCTTATACACATTTCCCCGCGCTCCTCACCTCTCACTCTACATCTAAATCGGACCAGTATTTTTCAAGCATATGTCTCTGTTGGTCTGCCTGCTCTCGGCATACACAGATCAAAACCGGCTGGGCCTATTCAGCATGAAATCTAAAAGTATGTGAAATTTTTATTTACATATCAAAATTTAATTAAGGCGCTTAATATCGCCAAATGGGTACTTTCTAAAGCCTACTCCTCTTTTATGGCTAAACCAAAAATTTTGAATAATGTTTTATGTATTATCAACTCTAGGACAACAAATGCAACATTTTTCTATTTCGTACCACCAAAACATCTACACGAAAAATTGTTTTAACTGAATGGTGTTTTTTGGCTTGAATTCCCTACTGTCCCTAAGCGGCTTTTTTGGTTTAATTCATTTAAGCTTTGATAAATAGATAAACTTGATAGCTTTAAACATAACATAGGATTATTCAATCGAACAATCACGTCCATGTGAAAAGTATTATTTTCTCCTATTTCGCCGTATCAAGGACGCAGCGAGCGTCGTAACAGCCACCACGCATTGTGCGCTGACATGAACGTTATTTTGATGTCATTTCCGTCGATATTCGTACAGACAAACATCAAGCTGCTAATTTGGCGACGGTAAGTGCCTTAAGTAATAGTAGTTTGTTCATGTCGAGCGGAAAAGCATTTTTAATGAGAATGAATACTTTATTTTGCAGTGTTTTAACTTAACAATTAAACAAGTGAAATTTAAAATGGGAAAATACAAATTGTTAGATAAAGTTTTGGGTTTGATTACAATACAATACAAATACAAAAGCCTTCATTGTACAAAAAAAAATTACACATAATAATGTTGACTCTGGACCCCATACTAACACAATTGTCTTTTGTAGAACAGTATTTCCGTTTCGTAGGTACTAAACAATTTTACATGAAATAGGTACACACACACACTAAGTTAATTTAATTACAAACAATCATGGCTCAATATTTAAACAAATAGATAATAAATGAAAAAAATATATAATCAAACTAGAGAGAGACCCTCGGGCCGTGGGGTCCTGATGCTAAGCTCCTTTTTAAAGAGTCATTTGCACGGCTGACCGACGCTTGTGGGGACCCGAAGGCTGGCGCGCATCTTGGCCAGAGAATCAGTCTGGCCATTCAAAGAGGAAACGCTGCCAGCCTTCTAGGTACCCTTCTACATGACGGTGGCGGTCTACATAGGATTTTATATTTAGTTTAGTTTATTTTCATTATGTATAGATTTTATAAGGGTTTTGGGTTATTATTTTGTTTTAGGCAAGTTTTATTTTGTTGATAGGTTTTTAATGTTATTTAAGTATTATTTTGTTTCATTTAAAATCTATTAAACTACTTACAAATATTATATAAGATTTAGATAAATGCGATAATACATGAATAATTCTTTGAAGATATCTGTTATATAGGGTAAAAAAAAGGATTTACTTAAATGTTTTTTGTTTTTAGGTTTGCAAATAATTAATAATAATGATTATTCGTATATACTAATAAGATAATCCACGTACAATGGAGATCACTTCAAGCTATACACATTGGACTTTGTACCTATCTTATATCCTTCACTATAGTCCCTATAGTAGTATAGGGACTAATATAGTACTGCAATAGCTTGACGTGGTCTTAACTGTAAAATGAGGTAAATTTTATCTTACATAAAATACATATATAATGCATATACATATATAATTATGCTTAACTCCGCCCATTCGATTAGTCTTGCTAAGAAGAAGGGTAAGAATCTTAGCAAGGTCATCTTTTTTTCGTCCATTAATTCTTAAGGGCCTTACTATTGCCAAATGGGTACTTTCTAAAGCCTACTCCTCGTTTATGGCCAAACCAAAAATAATGAAAAAATGTATTATGAAGAATCAACTCTTAGACAACATATGCAACATTTTTCGTTTTCATACCACCAAAACTTCTACATGATTTTTTTAATTTACTGAATGGTGTTTTTTGACCTCAAATTCCCTACTGCTCCTGAGTGGCTTGGCCGATTGAATTAATCTATGCTTTGATAAATAGATAAACTTGATAGCTATAAACATAACATAAGATTATTCAATCGAGTAATCACGTCCAAGTGAAAAGTATAATTTTCTCCTATTTCGCCCTATCAAGGACGCTGCGAGCGTCGTAACAGCCACTTTGCATTGCGCGCTGATATGAACATTATTTCAATGTCGTTTCCGTTGATATTCGTAGTGACAAATATCGAGCTGCAAATTTGGCGAAGGTAATCGCCTTAATTGTTTTTATTTGTTTTGTTTTTAATTTTTATTTCCAAGAGGGTGAATAGGTTTGCACTCGGGCTTTTAAAACGGGAGGGAATTGACAATCACGTCACGGGAAATTAATAAAATAAAATATTCTACCAACTACACTAGCAATGCATAAAGTAATATTTTTTTTTGCATATTTTGTTCTGATTAATGAGTACGTGTCACTGGCTGACTCTGTAGTTAGTTATAGCCTTAGTAGTTACGGTAGAACATACAAAACATATGTTGAAAACATTTATACAATGCAACTTCGTTTACTTAAAACTATTGTGCCTTTGTCTATTAGACATAAATACAAAGAAGACGAATTATTTAAATACTGCAAAGTCATAAATGTTTTTAACAAAGTAAAAATGGACACTATTTGTGAGGAGTACGACAAAGTTGACCAAATAAAAAAAAAACAAGACCAAATCAACTTCGTAAACTGACATACTTACCGACATACAAACTACTCTCATACAACAACAACTATGGTACTCACACTTGGGAGTACATGCTCCCAAAGATATTAAACGAACTACCAAGTGAAATTATAAGTCAACTGAATCGTAATCCTCACAAAATAAAAACTATTTTAAAGTGTCAATAAAGCCGATTCTGAAGGTTTTAGTGCTGTCAAAATTTAAAATTTTTCAAAGTCATTTAACTTCTAACCCTAACAGTTAAAGACTATTTTGCAATGAAGAAAATTTAGTTTTGACAGCACTAAAACTAAAATTAAAGCCTTCAGAATCGGCTATACTATCTCGATAAAAAAATTGATAAAATTAAATAAGTAAAATTTTAGTTGTGAGCGCTTGCAGCGACACATAAACCTCTTTATGGTTTCCGTTAGCTGTATAAGTTTTATAATATTGTACATTTTGGGTTGGTATTTATATCGTGCGTCCTTTATTTAATTGTAATGAGGTGTGCAATCAATAGCTGGCTATCACTTTTCATAACAAAGTGCTTTTCTTTTTCTGCGGAAATTCGTAGTTTTTATGAAAATCAATAATCAAAATTGGAAAATATTTGTGTACGAAACGTAGTTTAAGACTAAAAATTAAAGTGAATTGGCGTAACGAAACGTCAAATAATCCGTACACACGCAATTTTACCAGATATTGTCAATATTATTGACATTATGGTTCGTTTTCGGGCGAAATATAAGTATTTTATATCCTTTCTGTACCAATAGGTTCAAACTGTTCAAAAACCGACTCAGCGCACCCCGACTCCTGTATTTGTAGGTTAAAACTGTTAAAAATTGACTCAGCGCCCCCTGATTCCTATACTGGTAGGTTCAAACTGTTCAAAAACTGACTTAGTGCACTTCGACTCTTCAAAGTCTTGTGGCTACTACCCCTAGAGTGTATATAAAAAGCCGGAGGCACGCAGGGAGGGTAACCCTCGCCCGCCGTAACAAAGTGCCAAGGCGACCACCCTCAGCCGCTCCGGTTCGCAGGGTTGCCTGCACTTTGTTACGCAAGGGCGAAGGGGTTGCACTTCCCGCAGTGCCGGAGCAGATGCAGAAGTGAATTTTTGTCAAAAAATTTGTTACTGTACTGATAGGTTGAATTGGTCCTAAAATCGGCTTCTGCACTGGTAGGTTCAGATGGGGAATGGGTCCTCCTCCCCCCCTCCAACCACCCCCGACCAGTTTAATTTTACAAAATAATGTAAATATAACCTCAAAATTTTATAAAATAAATAATTAATTTCTCAAAAATTATAAATTTCCGCACAAAATAAAATATACTAGGGGAATAGGGGAGCCCCCCCTACCCCCCCCCCCGCACCCCCACCCCCCAATTAAGAACGCTCGATTCAAAAATTTTACCTAAATGTGTTTATGAAGCCTTTCTTTTGCAACTCTTTGGTTACGGTTTAAAATTTCAAGTAAATCGAAGCGTAAGTAATTGATTTCATACAACTTTATTTCCCGAGGGAAATCATTGGCTTTTAAGTTTGTTTCATTTTGAAACTTGTTTGAAACTTCAGTTTTCGGTTTCAATTCACCGTTATATTAATTCCGGTATCCGGTTAAAACAACGCCCGCATATTTCCGGAACTATTCTCTACCTAGCGTATTATCCGGCCAAATTAACGTAACCACTAGCTAACCGCTAGTCAAAGTTAAACCATAGTTAAAGACTTATAGTTTAGTATTCAAGCAAACTGTTACACCAGTGCCGTAACTAGTATTGTGTCAACTGGTACAGAGCGCCCCGGGCAGATGTTTATATTGAATATCGAATGTATTCAAGCAAACTGTTACACCAGTGCCGTAACTAGTATTGTGTCAACTGGTACAGAGCGCCCCGGGCAGATGTTTATATTGAATATTGAATGTATTCAAGCAAACTGTTACACCAGTGCCGTAACTAGTATTGTGTCAACTGGTACAGAGCGCCCCGTACAGATATTTATAATGAATATCGAATCGAATGAGGACAAAACAAGATTATTGCAAACCGGGTCACTTCAATAAGTATTTTTGATCGGGATAGACGACCAGTTTCAGCAGATTCTGAAGACTGCCTTCTTCTGGGCGAGTGAAGACGCCTCCGTGACAACGTTGCGTCTCGCACTGCGGGCTAGCGCTCGCGCTGTGCGGGACGTCATCGGTGCAGTTGGCGTGGGTGGTCGGACAGGTTGGGCGTCCTTCCGTCACTCGCCCAGAAGAAGACAGTCTGAATCTGTTGAAACTGGTCGGCTATCCCGATCAAAAATACTTATTGAGGTGAGCCGTTTTGCAATAATTATTTATAATGATATGAAGAAACACCGGTATAACGTGTCGACGTGTAACGAGATACAGGGTTTGCTCCATAGTAAAAGTTGTTCGATACCATTGACTGAATAAGCTCTTCAAATATGGTAATAACTTTCTGTTACACGTTGTATATATTTTATTTTTATATTTAGGGAAACTTTATTTTTGTGCACGTATAAGATTACTCTCATAGATAAGCTAAACCATAATATACATACCTCTTACTATAAATGTTTATGTTCGTGTTTCTGTGTACAATAATTAATAAATAATTATTACGTTTTTAACCGTTCACTATTTGCTATTCCATCCATCCATCCATCAACCTAGTTCGTCCACTGCTGGACATAAGCCTTTCCAGAATTTGCTATCAGTTAATGTTTGTGCATGTTGGACTGTCACAGAGTTTTTTTTTTGAAATTATGTTGTTGTTCAAACGGCCAGTTCTAAAAAAACTCGGTGTCAACGTACACTACGACCAAAACGGTATACTAAGACCAACATATTTGGTTTCAACTGTCACCGCGTCAAACTCTTTTTCGCCAAGTTGTACCTAGGTTTATAGGGCAGAGTAACAACCACAGGAAATAACAGTGGTTGAAACTTTCATATTAGATGCAATTTGACCTGGGTCAGTTCTGGCGAGCCTCCATTATAGAAGTCTATATATTGTTTTCTAGGTATTGTACGGAGTTCCATTAGTTAAAAGAAACCCTATTAGTTTATTTTTTAATAGACTGTCAAAGATAAAAATAATTGTAACAGTCAAATACTCTCAGTTATTGATTGTCGATAATGCATTGATTTACAATTGGCATAGATTACATGATGTTAAGGTGTGTTAATTCGAAAACCATTTCGAGATTTAGGTTTAATTAGCCGTATTATTGTCGTAAGTTTTGGTCAAAGAAACCTCATGATGATGAATATTTTTACGAAAAGGCTGCAACTTCCATTTGCCCTCGTGTGACGTCACTTGAGTAATGGCTGCTTAGAAATGGGTCCTTTGCTATCAAGATAAATTTATAATAATTTGCTTCAGACTAATTTGACAGCTAGTTAATAGATGAGTAGACAGACAGAGACAGACCACTTTTTTATAAGCAATCACACATCACAATCAGTATAATGTCTACAATGCTCAAGTGACAAGGTCATCGGACAAATCTTTAAAAAATCATAAAAAAATAATGGTTAATTTATATACCAAAATAATGAAAACGATGACCTAAAATGGCGTCTCTGAAAAAATTAATAAAAAAAGAATGTTTTAAAAATTAAGCTATGGGAATTGACTCTCGGCACGATCATCACGCCATTTTTCTGGTTTTATGTAAGGGATTCTAATACTATTTTGTTTGTACAGGTTGTGTCATGTCAAATACCAATATACAAAGCCGCGAGCGAAAGGCTAGTTCAAAAATCAAACAACAGGCCTAGTACTTTCGTGCGCGAGTGTACCCATGCACAAACCTATCGCTTCCAGCGCTCTTTTAACAGAACACGGCCTGTACCTATTTTGTGCAAGTATTTTGATTCAGTTAAATTTTCAGCTTGATTTTTATATGAATACTAGTGGATGCCCGCGGCGTTGCTCGCGTGGATGGATCCCGTTTCTTCAAGGAAATTTCAAAATATCCAGCCTTATTCCTTGTCTACATTTAGGGGGTGATACATTTTTTCGAGAGGCGAAACTCCCAGCATTTTTTTAATAATAAACCCTCCGAAAACAAATTAAATCCCAGCGAATTGCTGCACACTGTCGGAGCAGCAGCAAAATTAGTTATCGAAAAATATACTAATTTAACTGTGTAACATCTACCGACATAGCAAACTAAAATTTCTTACGACCAACTGGTTTAAATAATTAACCTCCGAATAAATTACTGAACTTCCGAAAGAACTTTTGAACCAAAAGTCAAAAATAGGTGCGACGACGAGCAAACCAAGGAGGAGTAGGTTTACATGTAAGATAAATTGAGGAGCCGAGCGAAGCGGAGCGGAGTGAGGCGAGGTCTTTAGTTTTAACAGAATTCATGACATACAAAAAATATATTTTTATTCGAAGGTCTACGATAAAAATAGCTGACAGTAGTTTTCGGAATGTTCAGTATTTCATTCGGTAGTTTTCGTATATTTATTAGCACAGAAGTTTTCGGTAGATTAGTATTTAAATCAGTATCATTCATAAATTGAACATCCTCATTTTTAATTTAGTTTTCGGAGCTTTTATTACGACCCTTTTTTCATTGCCTACCAAGAAACTGCCGCTCGTGTTCAAAAGACTGTTCATATGTATAAATGAGGCCCAATGAGTTCAAGAAGGACCTTTAGGTCCTTACTTTTAGGTACTTTTAGGTACTTACCTTTAGGTCAATGATGAGGCCATATAAAGAGAATCTCTGTGCAAAAGTTCAGCTTTCTAGGTCCAAGTCCAAGGGTTTGCGCTGGGCGTTGATGAGTGAGTCAGTAAATGAGTGAGTCAGGACTTCTCTAAATCGCGGGCAAATAGTAAAATTCGACAGTTTACAAACGGCATCGTCAGTAAATGTCGTTTTCGTCATAATGTAGAATTCGGCATTTTATAATTTGTCCCCGCATATCGTAATTCTGTTGGAACTATTGAGGGTCGCCTCGCTCCGCTCGGCTTCGCTCGACTCCCTACATGTAAACCTAACACGTTTCGTGATTATATTTATAAATTATATTCATAGTTTGGCAAAACGCCGCAGATTATTTCAGGAGCCACTATTCATAGGTTCCATTACAGAATTATGCACGCACATAAATCATATTATCTAGAATAGGCTGTAATGCATTGGCATTAGGGTTCTAAATCGCTTGTCTGACGGCTATGGCATATTAGACCCGTATTAGATTCCCCTAATAAATCGAAACGGAATACGGTAGTTCACTGTTCGATTTTCACATAGAGTAGAGAAAATGCAGAAGTGTCTGAATGACTGGAGATGGTATCGATTTTATTAAATAAGCGTCATTTGAAAATGCACATACTTACTGTTGCGGATAAAATGTGTATTTTAGAACGCATCCGTCAAATGGTCTGTCGACGGTTTGTTTTTTTGTGTGTGGTAACAATGTGAGACTGGCTGTCATCCTTTGAAAGATCGAGGTTGATTTTGTGGATTTTGGAATATAATTTGTTAAAACCGGGATAAAACGGACGTGTAAGCGTTTGTGGGTCAAGTTCGGACGATATTATTGCCGGGGAGGCACTTTTGGATACTGTTTATTTTGGGTGAAATAACCTGCAAGCACGCGGTTTTGCACAAGTGTAAATAAATTGGCCGGCTACAATATCTTCTTGGGTTTGGACGCATCCAGGGGATAGGTGGGTTACGTTTAGGGTTCGCCGTGGAGGTGAGGGACGTGGCACAACGCCGGCACGCACTTTGGCTGCCGTTTCAACCGCGTGTTCAAAAAGGACTCGACTGCGGTCAGCTATCACTGGACTGTCTGGTAGGACAATACTGTACCTACTTTAGTATATAAGTAAATTATCGCTGATAGGTTTGTTTACGTGGACGTAAATTAGGGACAGCTGATGGGCCCCTGTTCCAAATTACCTAACAGCAGTTTATAAGAAACACTTACTTTCCGTTCCACATAAGAATAGCACAGTGTAAAAATTATCTTTATACTGTGAGTACAGGATTGCGCTTGCAGCCAACTTCACTTTGCTACATCTCTTTCTCTCGCTCTGTCTAGCGATGGCGTGAAAGAGAGCTACAGCAAAATGGCGTCCTGACAGTCTCATACAGTGCTACAAGAATCTGATGGCATGTGGATTGGTTGTGTCCAAAATCGGAACTAACGCCGCTTCCAAATTCAAATTCAAATTCAAATTCAAATAGTTTATTTTGCAAAGCAGGTATAGATATATACACTTTTTACACGTCAAATTTAATCTAATAAAGAAAATATATGTAATAAAATAATAAATGTACATGAACTAAATTAAAGGTTTATTTAATTTATGTAGCAATATATTTACGATTAAAATGATAGGTAAAATATATATTACACAAGGTAAAATCCAATCAGCCGCCCGAACCCATACCGGAGACCCGGCCAGGGACCAGGAACAAGGTTCAATGATCACCAACCGAGCCCCCAGCACGAATCCAGGCGGCCGACCAAACCCCATCCTATATACTACATACTAATAGGTTACATATATAAATACATGCCTACCTCCGCCCATTCGATTAGTCTTGCTAAGAAGAAGGGCAAGAAACTTAGCAAGATCATGTCTTTTTATAGTCTTTTTATATATATCTTTGTATAGTCATGTCTCCATACTCCTTGTTTCACAGCTGCATGTTTCCTTCACAGTATTTTCCTTCTGTTCAGCAAGCGGTAAGTATACAACTGATGCACATAATTAACAAAATACCTATTGGTGCATGCCTGGCCAGGCAAGATCCGTCCCAGGGTTTCAAGATTGCGAGTACCGACAGAACTACTTCCGATACACTAGATTGCCAACGAGTTTATAATTATTCGCAAAATAATATTTTCTTTGATTCGTCCCCGGCAGCCCACTGTTACCGCAGCTACTCTGTGCGGGCGGTTCGATTTAGCAGCGGTTGTTCAACATTCGTATAAATAACACATGAAGCGCTGCACACCTGCTGTAGTACAGCGTACACCTGGTGGCACGCCTGCCTGTACCTACTGAGCACGGAACTAGGATCGAGAACAATGGACAGTAAGCTTTCTAGTTAATCTGTAATAAGGATCCAAACCACGATCTGGAATGCGATCTAAGGTTTTAATATTATTTTAGTATTAACTAGAATACTGAAGGTTAATACTTATGTACATCAGATTATTATACATGCGTTGCCAGCGCCATCTAGGCCGTCATAGCGGCGGCGCAGTCAAACATAAGAGTTGCTTCTTCCGTCGCGAGACGGAAGCGGCCCTAGCCACCTATCATTGAATCACAGTAAATAGTTGAATACTGATCGATCACACAATTCCAAAGAAACATGTGCAAATGAAAAAAAAAACATTGGACCTGCCTCACCCATACAAAATTCACAGTAGGTTTACAAAATGAATAAGCAATCGTTTTTTTTTTGTTTCCGCAGGTTCGTTTCTTTGGGAAAGATTTTCAAAATATGATGAGTAAGTAGATTACGTGGTTTTACTTAAATTTATGCACGGTTAAATAAACCAAAATTTAATGGGTTGTTTCACCCTCCTCTTTTTTTTGCAAAATGACACTGAAATTTGCTTATTTGTATTTACAAGACTTCAATGAGAGCGGAAAATTGAACGGAAAAATTGTAAACGTCTAGGCGTCTAACATAAAATCATAAGGCAACGACGTTTTACTGTCAGTCAAACTATCAGAATCACCAGCAGTGCGACCGTCTGTACTCCATCGATCGACTCATTGTCGACGCATCCTGTAATCACAATATGTTCGGTTGAATGCTTTGTATTATACCTCCCTGTACCCGATGGGTATTACCCGTGTAATAATGGCTTATACAATAAATGAGTTTAATCGATTAATGCGATCAGCAAAAAAACTGTTCTTATTTCTCTCAATCGAAGAATTTGTGCTCAAACTGTTCATCAATATCTGCTTAAACAAAATTACAGTTAAACTGAAGAGTTTCTTAAAATACATACCTAGAGTTATGCTTAACGTCACCTAGCTTTATTTATGTCAAACAAGGACAAACACACACTCACCAATAAACATCGTACATCACCATCACACCTTCCACAAAAATACTAATTATAACACACACATAATTTTCCGTTAATTCTAATATTTTTTTTTTTTTTATATAAATCCTAATTTTAATGTTTTATTAGTTTTTTATTCTTATTAATGCTTTAATTTTAACTTTTATTAAAATTTAATTATAAAATAGTCTGTTACTGTAGAATGGGCCTGTGACCCTACGATACACGAATACGTAGGTGTTCAGAATAAAATGTATATTTCGGAACGCATCCATCAATGGTCTATATATTTTGTCTATGGACTTGGAGCTGTCAAAAACGAGGGACGTGGAATTTTCTTGGTATAGATCGCGGACGATTTTAATATGTGTTATTAAGGGCTTAATTGTAGGGAAATCGGTGCGGACATCGTAAGAAACAGTATTCGATCAAGGGCTGAAGATATTTTGGCGTGAAGGCCACTTTTGAGTGTATTTCCTGTGTGTGTGAAATAACCTATATCCACGCGGTGTGCGACAAGTGGACTTGTTAATTACTATTTCTGGGTTCGGATGCATCCCGGGGTAGGAGGGTTGTGTTTAGATTCATCGTGGAAGGTGATCTACGTGTCACGGCACCGACACGCCTTGGTCTCCGCAGCGAAGGGTCTTCGTGCGAGGACTACTTGATGAGGTCATCATACAACTGTCTGGTAGGACATTTTATATTAAATATTAGATCATAAGATACTTGTATACTATAAATCTGGGACAGCTATGGGCCCCTGCTCCAGCTGCAAGTATCGCCCTTTAGCATACAATTAGTGGTGTCTGAGCGTGGTTATGGAATCCTCGCACCAGTGACGTCGATGCCCGTCACTAGTCAGTATTACTACTTTTTATATGCTACAATTTCTGGTAGCAACGAGCGTTTATATCAAACAAGCTTTGGTAGCAGAGCGTGGTTAATCCCAACTTTGGTTTATATACATATAAACAGCGGAACTGGGCGGCCCCAGTGTCATTGAACTGTTAACATAGCTAGGCTATTTACATGTACATGTAGCAATTACAAATTGGATTTGTTTAGTGCTTTGAGTAGATAATTGATTACCGGAGGGTACCACACTGATGTGGTTCAGTAATATCAGTATAAATTGTTAATTTAGTACATATCAAGTGTTCTTGTATTGCAATAACATTATATCATATAACGGTTTATATTATAGATTGGAAATCAACTTGTTAGCTAATATACGGTTATCTTGGCTTGAATTTATGTACTTACAAGCATGTATACAGTTGCATAGTGGAATGTGCATTCGGGTTTGTGTGTATTGTATACACCAAATATAATTTAAATTTGGTAATATAGAATTAGGTAGGAACCTATTTGTTTGTTTAGTATTGACGGACAGTACATACATTGGTAATTGGGAATTAATTTTGCTAATTAAATTCTATTTATAGGTAGGGTACCTATTGAGCAGTGCTTCTGTATTTTGTGCCGTGTCAGGGTGTTTGCTAAATAGTTTTTATTTATACATTTCCCGGTTCATTGCGGCATGATGTCCAAGTCTCACAAGGCTGCGTTGGCGAAAGAGCTCCGCTGGTTTACAACCGTCCAGGGATTGCTTTCTCGTTCGGATCGCGACAATGCAATCCTGGAGAGAGCCGAGCGGATGCATCAGCGGCTGGCTGATGCAGAGGCGGCTGTGGCAGCACTGCAGGAAAGTGACGGGCCTATGGATAGGTATGTTACTGATTTAGCCCAGATAAAAGGGATTTATGATGATATAACAGAGGCGGCCTCCATGATCAAAAAGCGACAATCGGGCAGCCCGGTTGTTAGCACACCTAGACCAATTGATGGCGCCACTGGTAAGAAGCTGGTTATAAAGTCAAATAATATTGCTGATTTAAAGAGGCAAAATTCAGGAGGTCCTGTAGTTGTCACGCCTCAACCGGTAGATGGCGTGTCTGGTAGTTTGATTAGTTTAGAACTAAATAAATTTAATGGGAAAATTCAAGAATGGGTTTCTTTTAAAAATATGTTTACGTCATTAATAAATTCTAGGGTAGATTTATCAAAGGGGCAAAAGATGGCATATTTGATGTCAACATTGGAGGGCGAAGCAAGGTCGGTCATCCAGCACCTCAGGGTAGAGGATGATCATTATGATACAGCGTGGGGCTTATTAAATGATAGGTATCAGAACATGCGCTTATTGGCGGATGCGCATGCGTCTCAATTGTTGACGTTACCTAGGGTAACCGACTGGGCACAGCTGAGGCAGCAATTACTAACTCCGGTCACTGTGGCGTGTAATGCCCTTAGAACATTAGGTTTACCGGTGGACGAGTGGTCGTTTTTACTCGTTCACATTATTTTAGGTAGGTTGCCTAATGATGTGAGGTCACGTTTTGAGCGGGTGTCCGCAGGAAAAGATGGCAGCACTGTGCCTAAATTTACGGACTTAATGAAGTTTCTTGAATATGAAGCTAGGGTAGCAGAAACATCACAAGCGGACTTGGCGCCATCTGGGGCGCAATCATTTTCGTCTGCTGGCTCATCGGAATGTGGGGAGCCCAGACAACCGCAGCAGTCGCGGGGACGCGATATGACGCGTTTAGCGGCGGTCGCCGTGATCGAGAGGTCATCGACCTGTTTACAGTGTGGCCATACGGGGCATGACCTGCTGAGATGTCAGCAGTGGCGAAACCTGCACGTCACCGAGCGGCGACGCATAGTGAAGCGTAAGAGCCTATGTTTCGGTTGCTTGGGCAATCACTTCGAACGTGATTGTCCCGTGCCACGACGTTGCAGTGAGTGTGAGGGGCCTCACCATTTATTGTTGTGTGCCAACAGATCTGAAGCGGCTTCACCGGTCCCGCAGCGACGGAGCCCTACGGGTGGGGGTGCTTCAGGGAGAACTCCCCCCCCCTTGGACAACGGGGGTGCGTCAGGGAGAACTTCCCCCCCCTCGGTCCAGGGAAGGCTTGCTGTCGGGCAGAGCTCCCCTCCGTCGGAACGGAGGACTGCGGCGCGAGGCGCGCCCCCTCACCGGGAGGTGAGTTATGTATTTGCGCGTGGACCCGTAGGGGGCTTGCCTACGGGCTATCACACATATGGCCATGTAGTGAATTGGGCCCCTACGGGCGGGGGCCAATTGGAGTTGGCAAGGGCTAGGCCCCCCCTCCCCGCGCCGATTTTGGTGCCAGCTGGCAGGGAGCACCGTGTTAAGACGGAGTCACGGGGTTACTCACCGCCGTACCGGGAATACCCGCGGTTAGAGTACCACCCGCCGTACTCAGGGAGAGTTGGAGGCTACGCTCCCCCCAGGGTGGGGATGTGCACACACCAGCCGTATTATTGCCAGTGGACTGGTCCTGCACTCCACAGGTGGGGTAGCCTGTAACTAGCTTGTTCAAGCCATGAGTACGGAACCGCGGACGGTTCTGTTGCCTACCGCGATGGCTCGCGTCTAGGGCCCCAGGGGGGATTGAGTTAGGGTACGGGCCCTCCTCGACTCGGAAAGTCAAGTGGCGCACCGATTGGTTTCGAACTTGGAGGTTTCGTCGGTGCCGCTCCTAGGTATTAGTGGACTGGAGTTGAATCAGCGGCTGCAGCCATGGTTATAGACAATATTGTCGGCTGGCAGCCTTCTTTGGACCTTCCTCCGTCCATAATCTCATGCACGTCAGGTCTGCATCTGGCAGACCCACGTTTTTGTCATCCGGCCCCAGTCGATGTTTTCCTGGGCGCGGATTTGTTAGGATGGATCCTATTTGGGTTTTAAAAGACTCTGGGTTCTTCTTCATTGGTGGAGGTATCCACAATTTTGGATATTCGATATTTGATTCGATACTTGGATTATTATGTTCGAACTTAAGAAATGGCTTTCAAATAAACATAGACTGTTTGCAGATTTGGAGGATCCCAATATGATGGTGGTATTATGTTGAAATACCAACCAGTCAATGATATTCATATATTTTGTCCCCAGCCGTGAGTGCAGAGTAGCGTTGGAGCGCATTGGTACACGGTACGTGTACTTCAGGCGGACCTCATCAAGTTTAGACTTCGAGTTCTGTGCGAGGATCACGCCAGGCTGAAGTGAGCGGTTGCTCGTTTGAATCCTTTCACGGATTATGAAGGACTTCTGCGTTTCGGAGGCTGATTTCGGAGAGCTGACCTGCCATACGGAAGTCTTCATCCTTTGCTTCTACCCAAGACGGACCTTTGGTAAATTTGTTGGTGTCGGATTGACACATACGTAACGCGCACGGGGGTTTTCAGCAATCGCAACGCTCGGGTTGTAAAAGCATACCTTGTGTATTTGTGTGCTTGGCCACCAAGGCCGTTCACTTGGCAGTGGTATCAGCTTTGACTACGGAGGCCTTCGTCGCCGCGTTGGATCGTTTCGTGTCGCGTAAGGGTTTACCTTCACTTATTCGCTCCGACAATGGCACAAACTACAAAGGTACTGCTAACTATCTAAAAGATATTGATAATTTTTTGTTTTGTAAATAACTATGCTAGTTTAAGTTAAATCTTCGCCCGGAAAGGGGTAACTTGGCGGTACAGTCCCCCAAATTGCCCTCACTGGGGAGGGAATTTTTTTGAAGCTGCCGTCAAGTCGGCGAAGACCCACCTCCGCTGCGTTATTGGGGAAACTGTCCTAATTTTTGAGGAGCTTGCCACTGTATATTGTTAAGTGGAAGCGGTCCTCAACTCTCGTCCTCTCTGTGGTCAGACAGGACTGAGCATCCTAGGGAAGGAAATTTAATTCTTTGGAAGGATATGAACTTGCTATCCTTGTTTGGCGCCGGGGTCGTATATTAAAGTTGTTTTGGCGGAGACGGAACTCCACGCGTCGCAGAGGTGTTGGTCGAAGGTTCGATTTTGTGACGAGCCATGACAACTCTCTCCCGTCTCCCGGTTGTATGAGCTAGTGGACTGATTGCTCAGCCCAGAGCGGGGGACTGTTCAGAATAAAATGTATATTTCGGAACGCATCCATCAATGGTCTATATATTTTGTCTATGGACTTGGAGCTGTCAAAAACGAGGGACGTGGAATTTTCTTGGTATAGATCGCGGACGATTTTAATATGTGTTATTAAGGGCTTAATTGTAGGGAAATCGGTGCGGACATCGTAAGAAACAGTATTCGATCAAGGGCTGAAGATATTTTGGCGTGAAGGCCACTTTTGAGTGTATTTCCTGTGTGTGTGAAATAACCTATATCCACGCGGTGTGCGACAAGTGGACTTGTTAATTACTATTTCTGGGTTCGGATGCATCCCGGGGTAGGAGGGTTGTGTTTAGATTCATCGTGGAAGGTGATCTACGTGTCACGGCACCGACACGCCTTGGTCTCCGCAGCGAAGGGTCTTCGTGCGAGGACTACTTGATGAGGTCATCATACAACTGTCTGGTAGGACATTTTATATTAAATATTAGATCATAAGATACTTGTATACTATAAATCTGGGACAGCTATGGGCCCCTGCTCCAGCTGCAAGTATCGCCCTTTAGCATACAATTAGTGGTGTCTGAGCGTGGTTATGGAATCCTCGCACCAGTGACGTCGATGCCCGTCACTAGTCAGTATTACTACTTTTTATATGCTACAATTTCTGGTAGCAACGAGCGTTTATATCAAACATAGGTTTAGGGGGCTGGAAACTTATTTTAAGTACCTCTTATTTTTATTAAGAAACAAATAAAGTTATTATTATTATTAATGATTACAAGAGTAAAATTTAAACTCGACGATTGTTACATCGGATAACATTAAATAAACCACAACCCTGAGCAACGTTACCGAAAAAATTAATCATTGCCAATCAAAATAATTTGGGCAAAAGCTAATCAAACTCGCGCACATAAGGTTAAGTACCACCACACAATGCCACTATAGCGTGCCCTTGGAGAGGCCTATGTCCAGCAGTGGACTGATATTGGCTGATAGATTGGATTGGATTGGACACAATGCCACACACAAAACATTATGACAAATAACAACAATATAGATGCCCTAATTATTATTAGACTGCATTACAAACTAGAAATCAATCAGAAATACATTTTTCATATTTTTCGGCCAACAGTTTTGGAGTTTAGGGGGGGACATACATTTTTGTGGTTATTCAAAGATTTCTCGAAATCAGTGCCAGTAATTAAATTAAGGTATATATTTTTAAAATCAGCTCTTTAATATCTACAATTTGATATTCATATTTTTTGGGACAAATTTTTTCTCTCATTTAAATTGGAAATATTGTAAACAGTTTCAAATGAAAACAATTTTTTTTACCCTTTTTTATGTGGGCAAATTAATGCTATTTTTGTGCTAAATTTCAAGTCTTTATCTTTAACGACGCTAAACTTATGAGGCTGTGACAGCGGAGTCTCACCATAAAAGTTCCTTTTGTACCTTTTGGTTACTACGGAACCCTAAAACAAATTATAAATCTCACCATTTACAGTATTAAATCGAATGTGTAACAGAAAGGTGAAGTCATATTTTACTAAGGAGACAACAAAAAACCGCGAAAAATAATTTGCTACATTCTACAAATATTTCATAAAAAAGTGAAAACTACACGGCCGATAGGAAAGGAATAGATTGTCAAGTTGCTCAGTTACTGGGTGGATATAAGCACCAAATTTGGTATAAAAGTACTTTAGGGTGTAATGATAAATGTTAGCCTAGGAGACATATAGAAAAAAAATTGTATTTCTTTTTTTCTTTCTTATTTTTCCCAAAGATGTTTGTAATGTTTTTTTCAATTACAGCTTATGGCAACTAGGAATGAAAAATAAAGCAAAAGAGATTTTTTAATTTTCTTTTTATTCCCGATATTTTCTAGGTTAAAATTCACGGGTATCAGTAGTCAAGTCAGTACATCCTAAGAAATTTAGTGCTGCTATCCACCTGGCAACGGTAACGCACCTGACTAAGGCGGGCTGATTCATTTTGCGATTTCAGTGTTGGCTCCATAGTTGTTTATGGGTAGAATAACTTCTACCCTTCTATAGTTTAGGAAATATAATTTGAGCCAATTCGGATTAATTTTGGATAACAATTGAACAAGAGAGGCACGTAAGGGTAGAGTTGCCGTCTCTAAAAATCAAAAAGCCGGACTTACCCGTCAAAAAAGCCGGACTTTTGGGTTCCAAGGCCAGACGCAAAGACAAAAAGGATTTTTGACAAAAATATCGAATGAAACACATATTTAAAAGCTGGACTTTTGAGTCCCAAGGCTGGACGCTAAAAAAAAGGGATTGCCAGATTAATCGCATAGTAACGAAAGTTAAAAGGTAAAAATTGCAGTCACCGCTTACAAAATATTACGCGTAGGGTGCGGGGGTGGCTAGTAACACAGAATATGTAGGTAGTATGTGAACCTGCATGTCTTGGCAAGTCAGTGAGTCTCGTCTCGCTCGCTCATTCCTGACTGAAGTGACTGTACGATAGATACAAAAAGCCTAACAAAAGCCGGACGGGCCGGACGCAACCAAATTTGGCTGGACAAGAGGTCAAAAAGCCTAACACTGTCCGGCTTTATTCGGACGGATGGCAACACTACACCGGTAAGTCACGAGTCGCACTCTCGGCTGTCTATAACCTGTAAACAACAAATATTGAAATAAGAGAATTGTAACAAAAAGGCCGCCATTTTTATTTACAACTACAAGGTTATGTAGGAGATAGGAAAAGAATATTAAATTTTGAAAACATTCACTAATGTGTTCAGCACTCGTAGCACAGTGCTTAATCGCGCGCGACGCTACTTAGTTGAATCACAAATGCGAGGAGAGTGACACGATGTTTTTTGCGATGGAATAAACAGTATGTCACGCTCCTCGCACCTGTGATTCAACTAAGTGGCATCGCACGCGATTAAACACTGTGCTACGAGGCCAGGTGTAATGAACACCAGTATCCATTAAAATGTATCAAAACCTTTTACTCTATTTACATTTTTTGTGTAAACAGGTGTTCTGTTATACCACAATATTTAAGCCGTTTCATTAATCAGCTCAAATTATATTTCCTGAACTATACCCTGATATATAATTATAATTTGTTCACTTTTACCCTATACCTATATTACTTGCAATGTAAGAAGGGCACTAAAAATGGTGGTGTGCACTCCGGAAGGCGAGACCTGAGAAATGCGTTTGTGTGAGTGATACCAAAATGTACAGTCAGACAAAAAGATTACATATAGAGTTTTATTTACTTATAATGTTGTAATATTTATTCTACACCTCACACTGCATCTTCATCAACTTGAAATTCACTCACGTCCCATGTTGAGAATGTATAAAATGGAACGCTCTCGCGTTCTCAAAAATAAATAAAATGTTGGTGTCTCTGGACGATACAATGGCGAATTGACATGTTGTTTTATTTTGTGTTTCCTATTAAAAATTATTACGAACTAGCAAAACCAAATAGCGAAAACGCTAAACCCCATGTATCTCCTACGTTTATGATGACTCCCTTTTTTCGGGCATCAATAGCGGCGTCTCGCCTCTTAAATTTAATCTTTAAAATAGTTTATCAAGTTTAACACAACTTTTTTCGATTGACTGCTCAATGGTTTTTGTTTACTCAATGTAGGGGGGGCTATTTTACTAATTTGTATTGACAAAAAACAACAACTAAACGCGCCTCAATCAGCTATCGGTACCGAAGATGAAATGCGGGAAGTGTACGGCAGTCAAGCCGACTGCAAAAACCGGTCTAGTAGATGTTCCGCGTTTCAAGCCGATTTGCTCTCTATACTGTAGGTTTGCACGCACACAAACGCAATTCTCAGGTTTCGCCTTCTGCAGTTTATTCAACTATTCAGACGAAGTCCATGTCTCGATGAGAGTTAATGGTTTGGAAAATAATTATATTTTCGCTCGGTATCTCACCCTTCTCTATCGTATCTAAAGAAAAATTCCATCGCTTCCGAAGAATTACCCACAATTGAATTGTAGCTCCCGCGTTGCAAATAGCATTAAGTCCAGACGTCAAAAGAAGAGTTTATTTCTCCTGCGGAACTAAATGTAAATAAGTCCTCGTGTGGCCAGAGAATTGGAGAGAACGGCCGTTCCAGAAGTGCGTTCATTACAGAACACTAAGCAGGGTAGGAAGAGGCCGCGTACCGTTTTGAGTGTCAAAAATCAGTTTATTGACGCGATTTGATCATTCCGTTTTGTTAAAGTGCTTCGACGCGTTTCATTTAAAAAACAAATGGGAAAAATGTTGACGCGAAATTCGGTTATAATTGTAATTTGGAATTACCTCTTCTACGTAGTTTTTTGAATACAGTATAACATAACTTTGGCAACCACGGCCTGTAAAGCTGGCTCCATTTTCACACCTGAATTGTTCTCACTTCGATTAAAACTTCTAAAATCTTCCGAAAAATGTTAACATGAATAACAGCTGTTAAATAGACATTGCATCAGTCGCTTCAGCCCATGGGCAGAAGTGGTTCGTGCAGTTTGATGCGGTGTTTGCATTTGTTATATTGGTAATAAATAAATCGCATTGCTGCAGTTGATGAGTGAATTGGAACAATTTCGAATTTTTACCTTAAATTTATTATAAATCTAACGTAACATGTCAAATGACGTTTGGGGCATTTGCGAACCCTGCTCAGAGTTGATGTTGAAAAAGTCGACACTAGTGTAGGGACACTGCTATTTATGAACGGTCAGTGTTGCGACGCGAATTGATTTTTGAACGGGTTAGTGTTCCAACCCGGGTAGGAAACTCAACTCAATGTGAGTTTATGAACGGCTCTCCAGCGGCGATACAAATCGTTTTGTATTCAGGTGATAAATGGGTTATGTCTAGTTCAGGAAGCGCTTTTGGAAACTTCTAATGCCGCAGCAGGCTTCAGAAACTGGTATGTTCTTTTGAGAAATGGTTATATCACTAAATTGCCATGACGTAACATCAAAGAAATTGCCGCAGACCCAATTTTTGATCTTATCTTCATTACAATATGGGTGAAATGTGGGTCTGAGGATTTTTCCTCGGTAGTACATCATCAACACAGATGAATAATTACATTAGTTTATAAATGTATCTGAATAATTAAGTAAAACTTGTTTTAACCTAAAGGGTTAACATTTTTATTGATAAAATATAGAGTTTTTTAACAAATGTTTCCGCCCACTGTCCGAATGAAATATCGGGCCGAGAATATGTTGAAAATTAATACTTTAGGTTTTATTAATATAATTATTTATATATATTAGTATACCAGGGTGGAGTGATAAGTCTGGTAAAATTCTACTTTGGTGTAAGGTTATCGCAAAAAGGTTATAATATTTTTCAATATGCATCCTTTTTAAAGCAGAATGCAAATTTTCAGGAATTTGTACTGGCCAGTTAAGTTTTCCTAGCCATTTAGAAAAAATATTTCCATTTTTCAACCATGGAGAAAACTGAATTTCGTGTATTGATAAAACATTATTTTTCGCATAAAAAACCATTACGAAATAAAAAAAGAAGCTTGATAAGTATTATGGGGACTATGCTCCGTCGATTAAAATGATTCACAAATGGTTAACCAATTTTTGCTGTGGTCGTACAAGTACAAATGATGCCGAAGGTTCAGGACGCCTAATTGAGGTCACCATGCCAGAGATGATAGCCAACATTTAGGATATCGTTTTAAACAACCGAAGAATTAAAATCCAGGAGATAGAAGCGATGGTAGTCATTTCAGATGAATGCGTTTGCATTATCCTACATCAACATTTAGAGATGAAACAGCTATCCGCGTGATGGGAAGCCGTAGATCAAAAACGCATACGTGCTACTTCAGAGGCTAGTTTAGCGCTGTTAAAACGGGACAAAAAGGAATTTTTGCGATGTTTCATAACGGTGGACAAAACATGGATTCACCACTATACACCAGAGATCAAAAAACAGTCGAAACAGTGAATTGCTTCTGGTTAACCTGTGCCAAAGAAGGTAAAGGCAATTTTATCGGCTAACTAAGTCATGGCTACAGTTTTCTACGATTCTCAAGGCATAATCCATATCGATTATCTTCAAAAGGAAAAAACGATTAACGCTGACATTTATTGGACAAGTTTCACAAAGTTTTATTAGAAAAAAGGCCACATTTGGCAAAGAAGAAAATTCTCTTCCACAAAGACAATGCACGGGTGCACACACATGTGCAGTTGCCATGGCCAAATTCCATGAGTTACGCAATGAATTAATGGTTTGGTGGAAAGAGATTCAGCTCCAATATCAACAAAACAAACGCATACGAAACAAACGCATATTTTGAAGGGTTACCGAAATCATATTATTTGGAAGGTATCGATTAGTTGGAAAAACGTTGGACTAAATGCATTAAGCTAGGAGGAGATTATGTTGAAAAATAAATAGCATTTACGTCGAAAAACCGATGCTTTGTTTAACTTTAATCAGACTTATCACTCCGCCTCGTCAGAGACGTATTTCAGTTTTCTACGCCCCGGGCGAATACGATTGGGCCGCCCCTCATAACCAACTGCCGAGGGAAAAATATAAAAATATTTTGCATTTTTTTAAATTAAAAATGTACACAGGTTGTCGATGCGTCATTTGATTGGCAAAGTTATCAATGACGTCTTCATAGTTAAGTGACTTCTTTATGTCGGCTTCTGTATTGAGAATTGCTCAACAATTCAGACGTTCTTTACTTGTGCGAGAAGGCATATCATTTTTTATCCTCTTTAGCACGGAGAATGAACGCTCTGCATTGCAGTTTGTCACTGCAGTGCAAAAAAACAAGCGCAATGTAATATCCGTATATCCGGAAATACGTCTTTAAGATTTTTATCATTCATTAATGTGAATAATTGTTTCATGGTCTTTGGTTTTAACACATTTGTTATATAATTTCTTAAGAGAATACATTTGTCTTAAAGTCCATCTGCAAGATCTTTTGGTATGTGGACTGAAGCTCTTTGGCACTGGTTCTTATTTCCTCTTCTATCATCTGGTCCATTTTCAGAATAAATGCAAACTTGCCATTTACTTCATCATACGCTACTATTTTTGTAAAGGGTCATCTTTAATTTTTTTGAGTGCTGCAATAATTTGATCCCAGTCTTTATTCAAGCTGGTGCAGGTATCGTCTCTAGCGGACCATCGAGTATCAGATAGATTTTTTATGGATATATTATGTCAAGATCCTTGCAATAGTTTTGATCGTTGAGTTGAAGCTGTAAAAAAAACCTACAAGTTTTGCAAGAAACCGAAGAACCACGTCGCTTGTTCACAGCACTCGGCGGCTGAAGATCCAATCAAATTTAAAGAATATGCTGAGCAAAGGATATACAGTGCATAAGGACATTTTTCTTTAATTTTCATTTAAAGGCCATTGTGACGTCCGGACATGTTGCTGGCATTATCGTATGTTTGACCTCGGCAGTTGTTGATGTCAATATTATCGATTTCAAAAGTATCAAGGACAGCTTTGCACATCTCTTCTGCTCTATGACCAGTGTTGGAAAGGAAACATAAGAATCTCTCAACTGGTTGACCATCTTTTTCTACATATCGAATTATTACTGAAAGTTGGTCAACGTGAGTAATATCCGGCGTGGAATCAACACTGAATGAAAAATATTTCGCATTCTGGATGCCATAATTTTGATAAGATTTTCATAGGAGAGGCACGGTAAGGTCATTGAAATTGATACTGTACTGACATCGTACCGCCGCGCCTGTTTGATTCGACTCCCACGCTAGTGCGTACCGGGTGAGCCGCCAAACACGTATGTTTTTAATGTGAGATTTTTAAAATTGCTAAAGATTCTAAATTACGAAACTGAAGGGCCGTCCCTTGGGACAGGGCCGCCCCGGGTGATCGCCCGAACCTATCGAGAATACGTCACTGCGCCTCGTATTATTCTAGTTTATAAACATTTATAAGCGGCGGCAGCTTGGTCGGTAGGATTGACTCTCAAAATCCAAATTCAAATAGTTAATTTTGTAAAATAGCTACACAAAGTACACGTTTAACAAGTCATATATAATCTTTTAAAACAATAAAAGACGTTAAAAATTATTATAATACGGGGAAATACATTAAAAAACTATAAAAATTTGCCTTATATAAATTTAATAAAATGATACACTTGCATGAGTAAGACATAGGTATAGGAATAAATAATATTATATATACCTATAGACTTATTGCAAAAAATACAACAAAGTTGATAGTTAATATTATACATACATATTGCAATAAATAAAACAAAGTTGATAGATAAATATGCTATAAATAAATATATGCCTGACTCTGCCCATTCGATTGGTCTTGCAAAGAAGAGGGGCAAGAAACTTAATAAAATCATATCCTTCTACCAATTTTAATTTTTTTATCATTTATGTTACAAAGGCTTACTTCCTACTATCTTACTTATATCTACTTTAGTTAAGGGATAAAAATACAAGAAAGCATAAATTTACGTCATAATAAAAATATTTGTTAGTCAACCCGTCTCTTTTAGTTTATCTTCTTTGACAGTCTGTTTACCTATCTATTAATTAATTAATGTTAAGTCCTTAGAAGAATCATCAGTTAGGAAATTATACTAAATTAATTATATGACAAATATCACTATCGCTATAATACCATGCTTCATTATCGTCTAAATATTCGTTTATTTTTTAATATACCTTCTTCAATAAGCCCTGCTTGATAACAGTTTAAACTTATTCTCTGACAAAGTAAGGACCTTCTTTGGTAGTTTATTGTAAAATCTTATTCAATGACCTACGAAAGGATTACCTACTCAAATACTCAACCTTTGGGTCCCGGTTTGAATCTTATCTGTAGAGCAAGCATCGGGCCGTTTAGTACACATGTACTTGAGGTCTCAGCAATTATTTGGGCGCGCAGATCTTGAAAAAAAAAATCCTTAATGGGGGGCGGGATTATGAACCCCTTAACTTTTTATTGTTTTTTTTTTCTTAAACCTGTCGTGTGGGATATCAAATAAAAGGGCTTCATAAGCTGATTTAAAAAATATACAACATCGTTATATTTCATCCAAACTAAGTTGGGCTCCTCCTGGTAGGAAACGGCTGAATTTTTTCAAGTAAATTTTTCATATTATACCTATAGTCAAGGTCAATTAAAAAATAATTTAAAACATTAATATTCAAAATTTCAAATGGCGCATGGCGTTTTATATACAGAATCCAGCACAGTTCCTCGAATAAGACCTTGAAATGAATTTTGAAAATTTCAACATTTACTATTATATATATATATATTTGCTTTAATTGCGTTAGATATGAGGATATTAAGAGTAATTTGACGTTTTGCAAAAATTCCTTCAGCCGTTTCTTACCTGAAGGAGCCCAAGCTAGGTGTGTTTTGAAAATGCTTGTTTGTTCTTTAAAAAACAAATGGCTGAAATGTAATGATGTAGAACATTTTCACAATTAGCTCAGGAAGCTTTTTCATAGGATTGTTTTTCACACACACGATAGGTTTCAGAAAAAGAAATCACAAGATTCTATATAAAAGGTTAAGGTGGGTCATAATCCCCCCTAAGGGATTTTATTCAAGAAGTGCGGGCTAAGATGGTAGTTTGGGCCTTAAGTGCAGGCTAAAATGATAGTTATATAGGGGCCTTAAGTAAGTATGTACTAAAAGGCTTCCTTGTTTACCAATTTGCGTTTTTTTTTCAAATATACCTTCGTACTCCATCCACTATATATGGAATCCGTGCTGTGCTACAATGTACTATTGTAGAACTAGTTCAGTCAATATAGTAGATATTTAAAATGAGTGAATAAACCAATTTTTTAATATAATTTTAAATTTTGAAAAAGGCATGATTTTCTGTATTATAGGTGTTTTGTTGTTACATACATTTTTTCGTAAAAAGGACATTCAGGAACCCAGAAAGAGGTAAGATTTTTAACGAAAAATATACATACATACATACTTACTTACTCGATATATATATGATAGTCTATGAATACTAAAATGATTGATACATGCTCGTACCCAAAACATCAATTTTTTTTTTTTAAATAAATATACTGATAGATAGGATAATACAAATATAAATTCTGCAAAGTAATTTCAAGATATATTAGTTAAATACCTTTATTAAAAAAAACCTTAAAAGCTTTTATTTTAATTTTAAAACAAAAATCTTAATTATGATGAAAAATGTATAAAAAAAAAAATCCCGTTTAAACTAAACAAAAAAAAACAGACTGCTGTTTTGACAGTGTGCTGAGTCTATTTTGCCAAAGGCATTTAAATCCGTAAAAGGTACAAATAAAAATCGCTTTTATCGAATTTCGGTACCCCACCTCAAAATTAAAACCCGATTCGTATTCAGCCCCCTGTACAACTTTTACGCCGGTACCCTAAATCAATCTATGGAAGTGATCAGTCATAAAACCTCGGTGTTTCCTCTGTTTTTCTGGTTGATTTTCGAGGGTTCTGACAAAAGAAAATTTGTTATATCCAGTGTAAACTGGTATCTTTAGGGTAACTAGCACTTTGAAATTGGCGGGAAAATCGTAAAATGCACAAAATCACTAAAATTTGTAAATATTTTGTTTCTACTACTTTTCGTGACCGTGATTCGTTACACTAAAAGCTCTTTAGTAGTGCCAATATTACAATTATTTGAAGATTAATTGGTAATTATAAATTAATTATAATATTAAAATTTTAATTGTAATTTTGAAGTATTTAAAAATATAAATAAGTAAAAAAATAATATTATGAATTTAAATAAATAAATAAAAATAATAAATTAAGGAAAAAACATTCAGATGGCATTCTTCATTTTATAAACCCACCTGCTTATGTGATATGTTCTGCATTTTATCCTTTATTTGTCTAAGATTTTATCCCGTAATTGAAGAGGAACGGGTGAAAAAATATTGTTTGTGGCTATAAAATGATAAATATGTAAAAACGCTGGAACTGGTATCTTTGTGTATGCAGGGTTTCAATTTCCCAAATCAATAGGATGCGACGTATTCGACATTCAAAAATGTCAAATTTCACATTTTCACAAAAATCTTTCCCATTACACAGAAGCATATCCATCCATCCATCAGCCTAGTTCGTCCACTGCTGGACATAAGCCTTTCCAGGACTTTGCCGCTCCCGGGGCGGGTCATCTTGGAAGAATTGCCCATACTCACACACGCTGGGCAGGCGGGTTGAGCGCGGTGCCGGAACCCTCGCACCAGTGACGCCGCTGCCCGTCACCAGTCTGTTCCATATAAGGCCTGGCTATTAGGGATGGATATACCACCATCCATCGGTCCCAGGCATGGTGGGCCTCCTGGTTTTTTGCCTGTGAGCTGTCCTCTTACTCTCCCCCGAATTACTTCGAGGCGGTCTCCAGGATGACCGCCGGGAGTGGCAAAGTCCTGGAAAGGCTTATGTCTAGCAGTGGACGAACTAGGCTGATGGATGGATGGATGGATGGATGCACGACGGCATTGCTCGCGTGGATCCCGTTTCTCCTGATACCAGGGGAATTTTCTAAAATACTTTCTTATCGGATGTGTACGTCATACAAGGCACCTACAGTTCAAGTTTCATGTTCCTAGGTCGAGCCATAGACTATGGTCGAGCCGTTTGGTCTGGGCGTTGATAGATGAGTTAGGGTTTTTGTTTATATTAGGTCTTTGCATATGAAATTGCCGCGTTCTATAGAGATTTTGAATGAAACTCAAAAACTACAATTTTTGCATTTTTTTTAGAAGTGTGTAATTTCTTATGTGTATGAATGAGACAACATTAAGCTAACAGCAACATCAATTTAATTATTGATAAGCGTCAAATGTAAAAAAATATTACGGATCTTATCATGAAAATGGATGGCATTTGAGACAGACTGTTTTCGAAGATTTAATTTTTACAATCTAACTGAAAATAACAACAAAATTTAATACGTAGATGTAAAATCTTGAAATAAATTTTCAAACAAAAAACAAATAATTCAAATAGATATTGAATTACAGGAATTATGAATTCATGAATCTGTAAGCAAATTTCGGCAATTTCATAGGTAAGACTTATTATTTTTAGACATATACCCGGTATTTGTCTGGACAAATTATCGGGCTGTATTGTATGAAGCGTAAATAACTTCCAATTTTTCACGCATATACAAAGGAATCAATTTTGTAACTAAAGTCTAAAAAAATATTTTTACTTAGTTGAACTTTTACAGCTTTTGTTGAAGGTTTTTGTTATGTGTCGTCGATTGTTGTATAGTATGAGGAGAGTGACGTGTCAAAGCGACCAGTTTTTAGGGTTCCGTAGCCAATCCGTAGCTAATGTTAAAAACGTATATGTACGAGTAGCTCAGGGGTAGAACGCTGAGATTCAATCTTGAGATTCAGGTTCGATCCCCGGTCGCGCATGCACCAATGAGTTTTTCGGAATTTATGTGCATAGTATTTGTTCTTACTTAAGGTTTCTACCAACGCCAACGACCTTGAACTAAGTAACTTTGTAACCATTCTATACGGTAACTATAGCATTTCTCAACAGAAGAAAAATACATAGTAAACTGCAAGATACAAATAGTGATGTGGTTTTTCCTGAATTTCATTATAACATACAGAAGTGAAGCAATAAAATTCTAAGTTTACCCTTATTTCTCGGTTTTTTGTTCACTTGTAACAACATAACTGCTGCAGTTTTTATCGAAACAGTATGAAAATTTATAAACTTCTAGACAAAATAATATAAAATGTTTGGGTTTTCTCAGTTCTTGGAAATTGTTTTTATTTTAAATAAAATAAATTAAAAACAAACAATTTTCGCACATGTCAGACGCAGCGACTGACGTAACAGCCATGTTGCAGTGCGAGCTGATAAGGACTTTATTTTAATATGATTTTGTTCGAAATTTCAACCAACACGAATCGAGTTGCTAATTATTCCGACGGAGCCACCTTAAGGCGATGAAACACCTTTGTATGTATGTAAATACTAAATAATTAACAATGCACAAAGGCGAACTTAATGCTAATTAGCATTCTCTGCCAGTTAACCTTTGGTGATGTGAAAAGTTTTTATGGGTAGTGCCAGATAAGTTGATTACAATAATCAATTCACCAAGAAATCATATTGTCACAGATACTATATATATTAAATATAATTAGAGCTAAGTAATTATTGTATAAACATATGTAATCTACCCACAAATACAATAATATACATAAAAAGGTATCTACATATTTTACATAACAATACATAGGTAATAACGAGGAGGACAATGACTCAAGGGGATATGTGAAAATTACAAGTTTTATGACTGATTCTGAAGCTGTAGATAGTGTTGATAGACTCTGGTTTTGAAGGTAGAGATAGAGGGAGACTGACAGAAAGGAAGGAAGACTATTCCACGGGCGGATTGCTGACACTGTAAAAGAATTGTATTAGTTAGACCATAGATAAAGTCAACAAGAGAGATTTGGCTTAGTACTCTAATTGTTCATATCCAGATGTCTCTGCGGTCCTCCCACTTATCTCACTAACGCAAACACGAAAACTATGAGTACAGCACACGTACTCATATTTCTCACTATACACACGCAAAAAAGGGCAATGAATCAATCAGTAGCCAAGGATTTTGAATAAACATACAAATACTATATACAACGTGTAACGGAAAGGTTTAACCATATTGTTGTTGATGTTGTTGATGATGTTGATTGTTGGCACTTGGTGGAATTTACTACACATTTTGTTTAAAAAACACTCGTTTATTTATACACTACTTTATTATGCCTGCCGGACCGGTTTCACTGTTTAGCATTTTCAAGGGCTTCTAATTATAATTATAACAATTAAAGCTTTCTCTATGTTAAATTTAGTGGAATAGAGGAAAATAACAAACGAAAAATTTGACATGGAGAAAGCTAATTATATTTAGAAGCCCTAGAAAATGATGTACAGTAAAACCGGTCAGGCGTAATAAAATTGTACAATATATGTGGATAAGTACAAGTGTTTTTAAACATAATCATAATAATTAGGACGTTATTTGTAAATAAATAATATCATTTTCGTATTATAAATGCCACGGAACCCTATTATGCAAGTCAGATACGCTCTTGGCCGATTATAAAAGGTTCTATTGTGGGAATTCTGAAAACAATAGCTCTAGTTTACAGTGTTTCATCGAAAAATAAAATCTAAAGTAAAAAATTTCATAGAAAATCCAATAAGACATTACAATAGAATGTCAAAGCTAGCAAATATTTCACGATTTTCCACAAGTCCAACAGATTTATAAAGGTGGAGAAAGGCAAACTTGAAGACAGGCAAAGTTGGCAACTCCCATTTGTTACTATTAGGCAATTTTACACATGATATACTTTCTATTATTTCCCAAAGAAACCAATTCAATATCTTGGGCGCAGAAGGGGATTCGAACACTGTGCGTCGGGTAGTGGGACGCTGCAACCGGCGAATTTAATATGGGGCTTAGTAGCGTTATCCTTCCTTCGTAAGCTTTAAATAAATATTGTCCTAAAAAGGTTTAGTGTTCTGGAATATTTTCAACTAACACTTACCCTTAGATTCGAACGAAACTTGGTAACCATAAATCTTATATTTACCAAGAAATAATAAAAAACATTGAATTTTTTTTCATGTAACCTTATTTTTTTTTTGTTTATTTGTAATTAACTAAGGGATATAATGAAAAAAAAAACACACTTTTATGAAGCATTTGTAGAGTAGACAGTCTGAGAGTTTATCTGATAGTTGATTAAGGCAACCATATTTTTTACCGGGTGTACCTATATATGGATGGAGTGCAAATACAAAATTTATTTATTTATACAAGGTGTAACAGAAAGGTGTAACCATATTTAAAGAGCTTATTCAGTCAATGGTGTAGAAAAACTTTTACTATGGAGCCAACAACGAAATCTCGAAAAAAAAATCTGCCCTTCCATACATTTCAGCCGAGCGGCATTGCATTTTTCTATGAAAGAGTTAATTTTTTTTTCGTGATACAGATTTTGTTCCATAGTAAAAGTTGTTCTATACCATTGACCGAATAAGCTCTTCAAATATGGTTACACCTTTCTGTTACACGTTGTATAGACTACTAATTTTATGTACTTTGGACCCTACTTTTAAGCTAATAAAACCTATATTAGGAGGGACCGCTCTTCCCTTATTCTTACATGGTTCTTGTGCTGTTAGTAGGTAGTTTAGTAAAAATTTTAACAATAAAAAACCCTTTCTTTTTTTAAGGAGAAAGGGTGTTAGGGTGTATGTATGGGTGAGGATGTCTGCACATAAATTTACGTTAGTTGAATATTTTGTGGTATACTATATTATATATGTGTATGTACGAATATATTTCTTTTTTAAATATCTTATAAATCTTATGTAGGTTATTCTTGAGCATACATTATAGAGGTACTTACATATTTTAATTTACAAATAATTGATAATTTAGATTTATTATCAGACTTCACACAACATAGGGTAGGTAGAAAAGATAATGAGCCAGTTTTTTATAAGTATCGTCATTTAAAATTTAATGTTGACTCTTATTAGTAACAACATAAAGTTCAAGTTTAGTAGGGTTAGGAAACCTTCAATGCCTATTTAACGTTAGTACAAAGAGAAGAACTTCACTCAATGCACTGTTGGCGTCAGTACCGGAATGTGACTTATTTGCTGACAGATTGATGACTGTGATTGATGAATGTTTGGCGTTTTGCGAGCGTGATGACTGAAAGGGTTTGTCAATTTGTTCAATAAAATTTATATTATTTTGTTGTTTTCATTTATTTTGTAATTTGTTTTGTAATTATCGTGTTCTCTGTAGCTGTCTAGTATTGTTAGTAGATTTACTTATTTTAATAATATTATATTGTATAACGCAATAGTTTTTAAACAGTCATGTTATACTTTTTAAATAAATAAATAATAATAATAATATAGTACATTACGATACGAGAGCGATGAAACGTTTTCTGACGAGTGTGAGTTTGCGGCACGAGCCGAAGGCGAGTCATTTTACGCACAGTGTGCTATAAAGATATTTGTTTATTATGTTTCTTTACGTAAGTATGTGGTTTCGTTAAAAGATACCAGTACACATACACTCGATATTTTACAAAATCTTGCGAAGGTTACACACACCGGCCGCAGTGTACCACAACTGTAGAACATTTATTTGTATGAGTATATAAAGGAAATGAAAAGGGAAACGCGTCGGCTTGCGGCAAGCCGGATGAGGATTGCTTTACTTGTGGCGCCGATGTGCGTTTGTATGGAATAGAGGGATGGAAAAGATTCATTCAAAAATCTTTATTTTGGTTCTCGAACTATTTCTGAACCTGTCGTATCTCAGCTTAAGTAACTTAGTAGTTAGTAAGGAAGTTCAAACCACTAAACTAAAAAGACAGTCATAAGTAAAGTAACTATGATTAATTGCAAAAATAATTTTAAGTCTTTACATAATATGAAATTGACGTTTTCTATAGAGAATTTAAAGGAAACTCAATTTTCAGTACTAACACTTTTGTATTTTTTTTAGGAATGACCAATCCAAATTATGTTATTTCTTTTGTGTATGAATGCGACAACATTAAGCTAACAGCAACATTAATTTACTTTTTGAAAAGTGTCAGCTGTAAAAAGCTATTACGAAAATTATCATGGAAATGGATTTGTGAAACGAACTGTTTTTGAAGATTAAATTTTAATAATTAAACCGAAAATAAAAACAAATTTAATACGTGGATATAAAACCTTGAAATCAACTTTCAAACAAAAAACAAATCATTGAAATAGCTATTGAATTACAGGAATTATAAACTCATGAATCTGTAAGAAAATTTCAGCAGTTTCATATGTAAAGACTTATTATTAATCTTTCACCACTTTCAAAAGCCAATAAATAATAAGAAACAGTACTAGAAAATAGTTGGTTCACTTGCAACTCGGTAGCCTCCCGGGAAATTCACGTAGAATATTGTAAAGAAAGTGCTACCTCTATTCCTTTTTAACCCCATTGGATTTTGCTCGTCATTTCTATCAAGTGAAAAAACATGTTGCTTGACTCATTTTGTAAGGCTCTGTATTTCTATTAGCCGCTTTTTTGGGACGTTGGGATGTACACAGAATGTATCACATCTTCAGCTTTCAATTGGGGAAGCCAATAATATTGAGTGGTTTTATCGTGATGTGTATTATCGGGGAAGGCTTTTCTTAACCATTGTTCGCTTCTACTGTAAACGCAATGAAAGCAAAAAGTGGTTCAGTGAAGCTTTCCCCGACTGAACATGCTAAAAGAAGTCTTATTAGTGATAGCTCTTCAAAGATTGGTAATATCTTGAATTTGTACCTATTTAATATTTCTTGTGTAGGAAAACATTCTTTGATGTTAGGTATATGAAAAGAGGCGACCTCTTTTGAATATATAAATTTAAATAAATATATCTGTCAAATAACTTATTAATAATAGCCGGGCATCTTCTAATACAAGTTTTTCAACTTTTTCGATTATTTCTGGCGTGGTAGCCTCAATCGGCCGTCCAGGTCGGGTGTCGTCTTCAATAGATCATGGTTTTCCCAGGAACGGAGTCCCCATAAACAGCTAGTACATCTCTTGAAAAATGGTTTGAGGTGTCTTCCCTTGTTTGATGAGAAACTTAATGACGGCGCGATATTAAATTTTGTCCATAGTGGCCAGTTTCTTCCCGATTGACTAGTTTACTCGTTGATAACTCAAAAGTTAATGACCCGATTAGGCTGAAAGTTGGTATATATACTAACAATGAGTCACTCAATTAGCGTCTACCTCGATGAGTAAACTCACCCTCGCCAACCCCGCTATTCCGCAAAATTATTGACCTCGTATAGTCCAGTAGATTTAAATTTATATATCGTTATTTTATTTGTATGTTAATATTTATTTATTTATTTTATTTATTTATTTACTTTAATTAAAACGGACAATCCAATTACAATAATTAAAGATAGTAACACAAACACAAAACGGTACAATCAACTAAAATAAATAAGAATAACACATAAAGTCAGAAACAGTCCCTCTCACAAAAACACAAACATTCTGACAATATTTTCTGCCATCCATCAGCAAACAGATCATAGTCCTGATTGGCGTTTAATTTATTTGTAATACACGTATGTATGATTACTTATTTTCATTATTATAGTGTTCTCTCCCACTATGGTTTGCTGGAAGAAATCTCTTCAGAGATAAGCTCGCCTCTGTACATATATTTAATTGTTAATAATTCTATGTAATGTGTCTGTGTACAATAAAGAAAAAAGAATAAAAAATATGTTAACTATGTCACAATAAAAAAAATACGATTGAAGAACAATGCAAGTATCTCCCAATTGGGGCTGTTTGTAGTCTAAGAATTAAATAAAACGCATAACATAATAAGAACGGAATTCAAGGCTGAACCCTTATAGTTTCCGATGCAAAAATAAAAGAACGGAACCCTCTTTGTGCACTGTTGAACGTGGAAGGTTAATATTAGTTCCTATGCCGAGCTGAATGAGTTTAATTAAAGGCTTAATAAAAAGACTGATGACACGTGGGAAAAAGAGATAAATTACTGGAAACTACCCGCGGACGTATTCTTAGAAATTGTATTTTAAATATGTGAAAATTTATTGATAAATAAATACATACTCCACCTATCTTACACAGGGGTAGGGGTTTAGACTAGAGTAGGGCCACTGAGTGATGGCACTTATGACGGCTGCATTTAGTGATGGGGTACATTTCAAATTTCGGTTAAAAATAAAAATCAAGTGTGAGTTTACTCGACATTAGACACGTCATTCAACATTTAACATAATGATACAAAAGGAAAATGTGCCAAAACCAGTGGCGTAGCTATCGGAGGGCTATGCGGTGTAGTGCTCCGGGGCCCCCAAGAGATGTTTAAATATCTAAATCGAAAAAAGTATTTTACTATCATTTATTTTCGTTTAGTTTAACTTCGTCATTGTTTTGTTTTTAATTAAATATTATTGCGTAACTTGGCGACCTCAAATACGACCTATAAAAAATGAGAAACTTTTTTTAAAAAAATTCTTTGTTTCTATACGAATTCTATTGCACAATAAAGCAACATTCAAATCGAAAAATAATAACCGAAACAAGTAGTACATCACTATCAACAATGAAGTATTACATTTTTTAATTCACAGTTGCTTATAAATAATTATGATACTTTGTAGGCATTTAAACGTCATAGGCGCCATCACTCAGTGGCTCTACTGTATAATATATTTTCGATGGTGAGAAAGAGATGAGGATATGTACTTACGCTCACTGTCAAGAGAGAATCCAGATAATTTTTGAGGTCTGTACATAAATATGAATATTGACTGTACAATGCATAGGTAGTTTGAAGAGCTTTTATGTGATTAAATATGTTCATGTTTTGTCATATTATTTTTGGCATTGTATAGAGCGGAATTTTTGATATCAGGCCCTTTGGAGCAGCACCAATCTGTAAACATCTTCCTAAAAATATCAAGTGTTGATAGTACTGATATAATTTTATCAACGGTGTCTTTGATTTTGTTTATAACCTCTTTCATAACGTTGTAGGTCAGTTTTTATCTAGGTTGTGTTTTCCTTTGCTTCTTTTATTTGAATCTTGAAATTGAACTTGAAACCAGGAGTCGTTTAATCTTCTTTAAAGTGGAAGGACTGGACTAAGCTCAATGATTGATGAACGGTGTAAATGGTACAAAAGCGACGATCTTGTGTCTTGTAATTTTCGGGGTTACCGCTATAACATTTTGTTGCCATTTGTGAAATGGTGCAAAAGCGACGATCTTGTGTCTTATAATTTTCGAGGCTACCGACATAACATCTTGTTGCCACTTGTGAAATGTTGCAAAAGCGACGATCTTGTGTCTTATAACTTTCAGCGGTTACCACTATAACATTTTGTTGCCATTTGTGAAATGGTGCAAAAGCGACGATCTTGTGTTTTATAATTTTCGGGGTTACCGGTATAACATCTTGTTGCCATTTGTGAAATGGTGCAAAAGCAACGATCTTGTGTCTTATAACTTTCAGCGGTTACCGCTATTACATTTTGTTGCCACTTGTAAAATGGTGCAAAAGCGACGATCTTGTGTCTTATAACTTTCAGCGGTTACTGCTATAACATTTTGTTGCCATTTGTGAAATGGTGCAAAAGCGACGATCTTGTGTTTTATAATTTTCGGGGATACCGGTATAACATCTTGTTGCCATTTGTGAAATGGTGCAAAAGCAACGATCTTGTGTCTTATAACTTTCAGCGGTTACCGCTATAACATTTTGTTGCCACTTGTGAAATGGTGCAAAAGCTAAGATCTTGTGTCTTATAACTTTCAGGGCTTACCGCTATAACATCTTGTTGCCATTTGTGAAATGGTGCAAAAGCGACGATCTTGTGTCTTATAATTTTCGGGGTTACCACTATAACATCTTGTTGCCATTTGTGAAATGGTGCAAAAGCAACGATCTTGTGTCTTATAATTTTCGGGGTTACCACTATAACATCTTGTTGCCATTTGTGAAATGGTGCAAAAGCGACGATCTTGTGTCTTATAATTTTCGGGGTTACCACTATAACATCTTGTTGCCATTTGTGAAATGGTGCAAAAGCGACGATCTTGTGTCTTATAATTTTCGGGGTTACCGCTATAACATCTTGTTGCCATTTGTGAAATGGTGCAAAAGCAACGATCTTGTGTCTTATGATTTTCGGGGTTACACATCTTGTTGCCATTTGTGAAATGGTGCAAAAGCGATAATCTTGTGTCTTATAATTTTCGGGGTTACCGCTATAACATCTTGTTGCCATTTGTGAAATGGTGCAAAAGCAACGATCTTGTGTCTTATAATTTTCGGGGTTACCGCTATAACATCTTGTTGCCATTTGTGAAATGGTGCAAAAGCAACGATCTTGTGTCTTATAATTTTCGGGGTTACACATCTTGTTGCCATTTGTGAAATGGTGCAAAAGCGATAATCTTGTGTCTTATAATTTTCGGGGTTACCGCTATAACATCTTGTTGCCATTTGTGAAATGGTGCAAAAGCGATAATCTTGTGTCTTATAATTTTCGGGGTTACCGCTATAACATAAAGAAAACCGTCGGATCGCGAAAAAAAAAATCAGATGTTCCATAAAAAATTACATAGCTACCCGACCAAAATGTATGAAACAATAGATTTTTTTCTCGATTTCTCGATTTTTTTTCACGGAAAGTTTTTCGTGTGATCGTGTACTATCGCCAGTTTTCGGTTTCCGCAACTTCAACTTAACAACCTGTATGTATGTGTCACTAGCACTAATAGACATTTTCTCAGAAAACATACTCATACTTTTACACTTTTTAGCCACTAGCTAAAAAATTACCTTGTAATTTCCAACCACACACATGCCACGGCTATTTTCCATGCAGGTAACATAAAAGATAAACATCAACTTGCCTTTTTTGCGTTCAGAAACGAGCATCCCTACTTTGCTCTTCCAGTTTTACCAACTTTAGTTATGAAAATTTAAACGGACACCTTTGTTGGAATCAGGACATTGCAGGAAATAAAAAAGCTTGGAACGTGTAATACATAATTACCGGAGAAGTTACAAAGTACTCCCAATTCTGGAAGTGAAACCTTGTTAAATAAAAACTGAGGGGCAAGCTACGTTTTTAGGGTTCCGTAGTCAACAAAAAGGAACCCTTATAGTTTCGCCATGTCCGTTTGTCAGTCTGTCTGTTTGTCCGCGGCTTAGCTTAGTACTAGAAAACTGTAATTTGGCATGGGTATACATATTTATCACGCCGATAAAGTAGTAAAGTAAAATTTTGAAAAAGATTTTTTTTATTGTACCTCCCCTACACGTAAAGTGGGGGTGATTTTTTTTCTCATCTATCCCCTAGTTTAGGATGACGTTGGATAGGTAATTTAAAAATATTGCGGGTCTAAGCAGACGATTTTTCGATCCAGGGTTCCGTTTGCGAAATATTAAGCTTAAAAATGTTAATTTTTGTAAGAGTCAAGTGTCCCCCCCCCCTGCCAGTGAAACGGTTGTATTTGGAGACGTGAAAAAAATCTCGGCAGTAGTATACATAACGAAATTAAAATAAAAACTATCACAGCTAAGTAGGCTTTACAAGCTAACGAGTACAGATCGCGCCAAACTGTTAGTCCCCTCTAAACACGGGCGATTCGCATCAGCAGGAACAAAATATATGGGCCGTTCTTGGGAAGAGTAACTTCCGAGCGTACTAGAAGTTTGGCGCGATCTGTATTAGTCGACAAACTTATAAAATGTACTTGGACAAGAAGTCCGCATATTGTGCAGGGCAACTACGGAACCCTACACTGCGCGTGGCCCGACACGAACTTGGCCGGTTTTCTAATACTATTTTGTACAACTGTGACATAATGTGAGACATTGGGACTCGAGTGCTTGTTTACGAAATAAACGAAGTGAGTTTCGTAATAAATTTGCACAAGTGTCCCAATGTCTAATTATTTCCAGTTGCACACAATACTTTATCTACGGCCATCAAAAACAATTTCACAAAATGAACACTCGTCATGATACTGTCGTGATACTCGTCATGATAGAATTGGCATAGATTAAATTATGTTAAGATGTGTTAATTCGAAAACCATTTCGAGATTAAGGTTTAATAAGCCGTATTTTCGAATTTTTGGTCTACAAAACCTCATGATGATGAATATTTTTACGAAAAGGCTGCAACTTTCATTTGCCCTCGTGTGACGTCACTTGAGTAATGGCTGTTTAGAAATGTGTTCTTTGCAATCAAGTTAAATTTTTAATAATTTGCTTCAGACTAATTTGACAGCTAGATGACAGATGAGTAGACAGACAGAGACAGACCACTTTTTTTATAAGCAATCACACATCACTTGCAGCAATTGTACCTATATAACAGATGACGATACCTTCTTTGATGAAACGGGAACTGAAAATTGTAAAGCAATTAAATACTATTAAAAACTGTAAAAGAGCTGTGTCTGTCTGTACATTGATGATATTCCAAAAAAAATAGCGGTGTGATAATGATACAAAATTTTCATTTTTTTTTACTTTTGTCGTTAATTCATGCATGATGCAAAACTTACTGAACGAGTTTTGTTACTATTACCACTGTTTGATCCTCAGCAGTGTGGTATGGATTACAAAGAAAGAAGGAAGGGAGATCACTGTTTGATATAATTTACTACCCAACTTAAAAACTGGTATACTTTTTATTCCAGGATTCCCAAAGGGATTACGTTGGCCGCATTATCTTATTACGCGGACGAAGTAGCGAGCAACAGCTAGTTATAAATAAAGCCTAAACTTTTGATGGTTGTAGACAAAGTATTGTGTGCAACTGAACATAATTAGACATTCGTAAACAAGCACTCGTGTCACAATGTCTCAATTTATGTCATAGTTGCACAAATTACTATAATACATTTGATGATTTCACATAATATAACTTTGTGTTTTGAAAGAAAAGCGTGCGTGCACTGTACTGTTTATCTCAATTGTACTGTTTTCACACATGTTTATTACCTAGGTTCCATCGTGATGGGTGGTGAGATTTTACGCCGTATTTCGGACACAACAAGGACCCATAAACTTTCCTTTCACAGCACATTTGCTTGTCATAAACTGGCTACTTTTCGTAATATTACTTTTTTGAGATTAGCGCATGCAAAGCCTGCGATATCACGAATTTCGCTGATATTACCAAAAAAATACGGGTGTTTCTTTCCTGTGTATTTCATGAAATACACGGAAAATTTTAATACATTTCTGGTATATGCATTTTGACTATATAATCTAGGGTTTTGAAATTGGAAAACATGTTTGGATAAATTTTCCTCGATAGAAATAATTGTTGAAATGAGGTCTTCAAGCACACTTTTTCTCCTCGTTTGACGAATAGGAACCATATACAGAACTCAAACATATTTTATTAGGTGTGTTTCAACAATATCTAGAGATTTGATATTTGAAATTTTGCTAGCTATTTTAGTTTTTTTATAAAAATTATAAAAATGAAATTTTTCGCTTTTGCCCTGAATCCGCCCCTCTCGCACTGAGCGTGTTTTCGCTTGGAGTGACAGTGACAAAAATAAAATTCGCATAGCCTCTTAAGGTGTGTTAATTCGAAAATCATTTCGAGATGTAGGTTTAATAACCTGTATTTTAGAACTTGTGGTTTAAACGAACCTCATGATGATGAATATTTTTACGAAAAAGCTGCAACTTCTATTTGCCCTCGTGTGACGTCACTTGAAAAATGGCTGTTTATAAATGTGTCCTTTGCTGTCAAGATCAATTTATAATAGTTTGCTTCCGACTGATTTGACAGCTGGCTACAGATGAGACAGAGACAAACCAATTTTTTTTTATAAGCAATCACACTTCACCATCAGTTTAATGTCTTTAATTCTCAACTGACGTCATACCGGACAATTCTTTAAACAATCATAAAATATTAATAGTTAATTTATATACCAAAATAATGAGAACTAAGACCAAAAACGGCGTATATTCTCTGAAAAAAACAAAATGTTTTGGAATTCTTTGGATTTTTGTGCTGCCAATATAACAAAATATTCACGAAAAACATAAAAATATTGACCAAGATGCTCAGTTCAATCAATCATGTGCTCAATGAAAAGAATTCATTTATATGAGTAAATTAGCCAATCAGTGATGGTTTCAAATTAGCCAATCAGTAATGGTTTCGAATTTACGATCAAAGCAAATGGCTGATACAAATTATATTTAGTCAACCGAATACACCAATCAAAACGTGCGAATGTACATTTTATTTTTCTTTGAAATATGTTTTCATCTTTTTACCTTTTTGCTGCTCATATTTTTACCTTTTTGCTGCAATCTTGTAGTCATTATACCCGTTTGTAAATGCTTGGGAATAAAACTTCGTCCTTTCATAATTGCAAAGTCATAAAAGGCCCAATTTAAAAGTCGGTATTTTGAGTAATCAGTGGTTCAACTTACGCCATTAAAGAGATAAAGATAAAAATAACTTTATTCAGATGAAACATACATTAAATAAATCACAAAATCACATTCAGGGAGACTTCTTTCATGTAGTACATACTACAAGTTTTACCTTAATAGACAAGTTCTTTTATATGAAACAACATAATCTGCTGATCATATTGAACCAGTTTCATAAAGAATTAAAGGCATTTTGTTCAGTTTTAAACTTTTTTTATGAATGAATAAATGAATGTTTATTTGCGAGAGTATGAGTAGAACAAGTTTACAAATAGAAAAATAATGCAGTGTCAGTAAAAACAGTATGGAAAAATTATGTTTATTTTGCGAAATACATCGCTATAAATATTCTAAATATTATAAGCGTGCATTACAAACTAGAAAAGATCAATCAGAAACAAAACCAAAGACAAGAATTTGAAAAAAAAATCGGGCCAGGATTCGAACCTGCGATCTATTGTTATCAAGACATGTAATCTTGTCTTGATAAAAAGAGGTAGCAGGTTCGAATCCTTTCGAAGTTTTGAATAGTTTGTACATAACAATTGGAGATGAGTATATTTTCTTGTTCCATACTTTTTAAAGCGTGATTTTACAGTAGTCGGGTTTTAGTTTTGGTACTCATTTTTTTTCGTATACATTTAAAATTTTGTTATGAAATAGACCCCTAATATTGTTTTTGCATTCGTTTTTTTTTTGGTGTAATGATTTACCGTACGCCATCCGTAACGTAACGTAAAATAACAGACGTTTTATTTGCGTTGTATATGTTCAGTATAATCAGTAGAATTTGTGTCTCCCCTTAAATAAATCTGGTAAATCCTGATTCCATTATCCTCTGGGGTCCAAAAAGCCTAGTTATACCTGAAACGACCACTGTCCACAATAGAGATTATAACCATTAAGGCTGCGTATAAACCTGGACAAATTAGTGATTTTGCCCCCGCATCCCCGCACCTCAACTGTTTGCGCGACCGGCCGTCACCGGCCGCGAGCGCTATTTCTTAGCTCCCACGAGCGGTGTGGATCCGCGGTCATTAACCCGTGCACGTGCTAGTTTTCAATAATAAGTATAATGCATCTACGATGTATAAAATTCAACCCAGTTGACAAAACGGTTTGTTCGCAATGGCATGGCATCTAATGTTTATATTTCAAAATTTTATTTTTCGAAAGTCATACTTGCAAAGATAATGATAACGATGATGATACAACGATACGTCGATACGACGATACGTCGATACAACGATACGTCGATACAACGATACGTCGATACGCCGATACGTCGATACGACGATACGTCGATACGGGGATACGTCGATACAACGATACGTCAATACACCGATACGTCGATACGTCGATACGGGGATACGTCGATACAACGATACGTCGATACGTCGATACGGGGATACGTCGATACAACGATACGTCGATACGACGATACGTCGATACGGGGATACGTCGATACAACGATACGTCGATACGTCGATACGACGATACGTCGATACGGGGATACGTCGATACAACGATACGTCGATACGCCGATACGTCGATACGCCGATACGTCGATACGCCGATACGTCGATACGACGATACGTTGATACAACGATACGTCGATACAACGATACGTCGATACGCCGATACGTCGATACGTCGATACGGGGATACGTCGATACAACGATACGTCGATACGCCGATACGTCGATACGTCGATACGCCGATACGTCGATACGCCGATACGAGAATACGTCGATACGTCGATACGACGATACGTCGATACGGGGATACGTCGATACAACGATACGTCGATACGTCGATACGCCGATACGTCGATACGCCGATACGTCGATACGGGGATACGTCGATACAACGATACGTCAATACGCCGATACGTCGATACGTCGATACGGGAAACGTCGATACGGGGATACGTCGATACGTCGATACGTCGATATGTCGATACGGGGATACGTCGATACAACGATACGTCGATACGACGATACGTCAATACGGGGATACGTCGATACAACGATACGTCGATACGTCGATACGCCGATACAAGAATACGTCGATACGCCGATGGTGATGGTGAGATAAGGTTTTGTTAGTCTCCCAGAGGGGTAGGCAGCTAGGCAGAGACTACAGATTTCCATCTGCTACGATCCAGACACAACTCTTTCGCCTCTTCCACATCCATCAACCATATTTATTGTGATATTAAATTGTAAGCTAAAAAAAATACCTAAGACGAAAAACATAGCGATATTCATTAGTCCATTGAGACAACCTTTAGTTCAACATCTTTAATAAAACATGACCTATCTACTTATTTTGTTAAGTAATGGCGTACCTTTGCATTACTTTCATCCACTGCTTTATTTTCACTCGTAAACATTTTTATTCCATTTTTTACATTGGTTGCATTTATTTCCCATGTTTCAAATTACGAGATTTATTTAAATTACGAAACCGGGACGTCGAGAGCGCAAAAACGTAGCCCTCCCGTCTCAACGGAGCGATCACAACTGAACGACGGGTGAGTGACGAAACAAAGCATGGAACAAAAAGCGCGTGCGACCGAGATATCTTGTCGCCGCCTTGTCTCAGAATAAATCGACGTAAGCGCCAATTCTTAGATGTTAAATTAAATGAAAACGAAACAGAATTATTCAAAATCCCCGTGCAATTATACGGGGTCATTTGTTTTCTTATTTTTAATACAAATTTCAAGGCAAACTGTTTTAAGAAAGGTCCTTTAACACTCGAAAAACATGAAATATAGAGGTAACTTCATAATTTTTTTCTATCGAGCGAACTTAAAGCTTTTGCGTTTTTGCTTCTGCACGAATATCAGCCCTATAGTCTATTATCTATATTATTTTTATTAAACCGATTGACCAAGTTACACAATGTTTTATGCTCATTTGAAATTGTGCATCTGACATTATACCGACCCTTAAAGCCTAAAAAGCATTAAAATAATAACTCCAAGCTATTAAAATATCAATAACCTGTAATTGATAATCAATTACAATACAATACAAGTACCCAAACAATAAAACCATTTGCCGTAATTGCCCCGAAATGTCTGTCTAAAACGGAACGTAAAAACAATTCAGTTGTACCGTATCGCCGCGTTCAGGAAGAAGCAAATGATCGATGCGTTCAGATTATGCCGATGTTGCTGAGGTACAAGTCATAAACTTTATAGAGAAAGGTATAGCGGAATGAAGGAAGAATTGATATCTAATGAGATAAGTAATGATTTTTCACGTCGATGGTCACGCGATGTTAATAATTAAGATTTTTTCAACCACAATAAGAACAAATGAAGTGTTTTGTTGCTGTAACAAATAGAGAGTTATGTATTAAGTTATCTTTACAATTTGATTGTCGACCTTTTATACTCTTTGGAAAATGTCTTTACGAATACGGTTTGGCCAATCTCTGGACAACTGCGAATATATCACGGACATAAGGTGACGTTTTGAACACGCTACTAAAGATTAAAATAATGCGGTAGTTGAGAAAAATTATGATTTTTAAAATACCAGCTAACTAGGATACAATATATGATGCTGTTTGAAATTACCTTGAATATTTTTTCTCACAGGTGAACTAGGAACCATCTGGAAGTTACGGAGTTTTCAAAAATTGCAGAAGTATTTTTTATAGGTCACTGTAACAGCCAGAGGGCAAGTACTGCTCTCTGGTAACAGCCAACCACCGTATTCCAAAATGGTTTATGTTGATACATGCCAAAAAGTATTTCATGTATCAAAAAAAGTATTTCATGTATGAAACAACTTAAAGGTCACCGATAGTTCCAAAATTTTAGGTTGATAAACGATAAATTTACAATAATGCTATACAACTGGCACAAATAATATTTTTTTAGAGCGTACAACTTTCATCACAGTATTGTCCGTAACCGTTCAGCAAGTGGTAATGCAAATACTACCGTGCCGAAAAATAGTGTAATAGTAGAAAAACAGAGAGACGTCCTAACGCTGAGCTATCGCTGCAGTAAAATTATAGTTATACTAACAAAATAAATATCACAGCTAAGACTCACTTTGATTTTGACGAGAAAAGCTCGACGTTTCGGTCAACTTATGAGTTATGATGGACACTCACCCTAATTTAAGTTATAGTGTTTAGCGAAAACGTAAAACGCTCGCATCATGCTTTCCGCTTATCACTTAAAACACGTTTAAAATTAATTTTGCTTTGTTTCCATTTTTTATTAACGTTCATGACAGGTTTGTGATATGAGTGAATTTACTAGTTGTTGCCCGCGGCTTATCTTGTTTCCGAGCAGAAAACAATAGGGCCGTCAAGCTCATGTTATTTAGAGTTTGTTTATGAACGCGTGATGTTTACTTTAGGAGATATAACAACGAAAAAGTATTGTTTGGTTTAAAAGTTTCGGTTTTTGAGTAATACGTAAAAAGCGAATTGGATATGGAAATATGTACAAAATGTTGCGTTTTGAATTTTTATTCTGCTACCAAATTCAAATTCAAATTCAAATAGTTTATTTTGCAAAGTAGGTATATAAAATACACGTTTCACAAGTCAAAATTTAATCTTATAAAAAAAATATATGCAATAAAATAATAAATGTACATGAACTAGATTAAAGGTTTATTTAATTTATGTAGCAAAATATATACGATTAAAATTATAGATAAAATATATATTATACAAGGTGAAATCCAATCAACCGCCCGAACCCACACCGGAGACCCGGCCAGGGACCAGGAACAAGGTTCAATGATCACCAACCGAGCCCCCAGCACGAATATAGGCGTCCGACCAAATCCCATCCTATATACTACATACTAATAAGGTTACATATATAAATACATGCCTACCTCCGCCCATTCGATTAGTCTTGCTAAGAAGAACCACTCTGTTATATGGTCAAATGAAATAATTAACTTTATTAATTGACGAAAGAGTTTTAACTACATAGGGGAGTTACATACAAGATACTTTTTAAAACACCTTCCTATACAACGTGTAACAGAAAGGTGTAACCATAATATATTTGAAGAGCTTATTCAGTCAATGGTATAGAACAACTTTTACTATGGAACAAAACCTGTAACTCGAATTTTTTTTTACTGTTTCATGGAAAAATGCAATTCTGCTCGGCCGAAATGTATGGGAGGACAGGCTCCATAGTAAAAGTTGTTCTATATGTAGCATTGCAAATTTTGTAGTTGCGGTTATCACAACTTGATGGTAAATTTCGGTTTACCCTCTTTTCTAGACATGAAGATAATCGCGTGTCTGCTGCAATTCCGAGGAGTTTTTCTCGTTCATTTGCCAACCGGAGTTTATGCCGACAGCTCGTGTTGAGTTATTTGTTATTTTTTAATGGCGGTTGTGCCAACAGGAGTTGTGTTTTTAATAATATAGGTGGGTTTTCGTGGTTAATTAATTCGTTTTTTTTGGTTAATTATTCATTTGTGTGGAATAGTTCTATAATATTGTTTTTGTATTTCAGGAAGATTATTCTTTTGGATGATGTAAAAAAGGAATTTTTTTCGTCGGGTTGGAGGGAGTTCTGACTATCGACAGATCATGGTATGTATTGCTTTCTTTGTATTTTGAGTCACCGGAATTTTGTTCTCATTGTTCCGTGTGGTAAAGGTTTTAATATTGTTTTTTCTCTTCTAATTCCAGGGTTTTGTTTTCAAGATCTTCGTGTTTTCAAGATCTTCCAGATTTTTTCAAGTTTGAAGTTGTATTGCCTCGTTGGTGATTATTCGGCTGGCAGAGGTATGATCGCCGCGTGGTGTACGCAGTAAGCAGTTCCTTTTGTCTGCGTGGACGTGGATCGTTGACCTTGAAGGGGGCAGCGGACGGCGTGTCATTTCCGTGGAGTTTAATGGAAAAATTCAAGTAGGTGTTGGAATTTTTACTTTTATCCACACACAGTTAAGATACCTAGGACGGTATGTTTTCAGGACACTTAGTTATGTGTCCTATTAGTAACCAAGGTTAAATTCTTCTTCCTGTTTCACCGAATAACCCAAACTGTAAAATTTAATGTTCCGTAATATATTTTTTACCTGGTAGAACTGAATGGTGTACCAGACGATTTGGTTTAAAGTGTATGTACGACAAATATTTATTGTTTGTAGGATCTACGGCTCCCCTGAGCTAGATTTATTTTTGGAAATTAATTCCCCTGTATGTTTTTCAAGTATTGTTACCCTTAAAGTTTTTTTATGTAATTCCACAAGTTTCCATGTAATCTAGTTACCTTTGGTTAAGGCGGTAACAAACACATCTAGTTATCACTTAATTGTTTTTTTTTTGTCATGGCAATACTAATTCCAATGTAATATTACTACCTGATGTTAAGGCGGTCCCTGACACAACTCTTTAAAGGTCTTTAAGGTTTAGTAATGTCTTGGCAAGATATTTGTCAAATGAAGGTCTTGGCCAAAAACTTGTAACTAAGATAATTTTTCCGTTAACACCTTTCCTTTGACTTGTGAAATTTAGACATTTTGTTTTGGTAAAATTAAATAAACTTAATTGTATAGTACCACGAAGTTTTCTTCAGAACCTTTTACCAACGATTAGGTTACAATTAGGTCACTGTATAATTTTATCTTGTCCAGTTGCATGACCGGTGGAAAGACCGGGTACCCGCAGGTTGAGCTATCTGACATATACTATTGACTGAATGAGGTCTTCAAATATGGTTACACCTTTCTGTTACACGTTGTATAGTATAAACATTGACTGAATGAGGTCTTCAAATATGGTTACACCTTTCTGTTACACGTTGTATAGTATAAACATTGACTGAATGAGGTCTTCAAATATGGTTACACCTTTCTGTTACACGTTGTATAGTATAAACATTGACTGAATGAGGTCTTCAAATATGGTTACACCTTTCTGTTACACGTTGTATAGTATAAACATTGACTGAATGAGGTCTTCAAATATGGTTACACCTTTCTGTTACACGTTGTATAGTATAAACATTGACTGAATGAGGTCTTCAAATATGGTTACACCTTTCTGTTACACGTTGTATAGTATAAACATTTTCGTATTTACTTACAAATATACCTCTTTAAATGCATTTTGAATTAAAAACAATAAAATATATTGTCACTACTTACTTGAAATGCCAAATTAAATACCAAAGCACTCTAAATAATATGATTTGTAACCATGTTCTTTGGTAGAGCCTAATTTTTACTACTCAACGAAGTTGTGGTTTTTTTGCACTGTAATTACTTTTTGCAACAAACAACTGTATTTTTTTCCCATTTATTCGTCGACACCCGGAAAAATAATATTCTATTAGTTCCAACAAGATATTTCCCTATACCTGGCGGCAGGCTCGTGTACCGGGGGATATGGGTTTTCTATCCCCCCCCAAAATCTTTGGACTTCAAAACATTTACGATTTTTTAGGGTTTCTTAGTACCTAAAAGGTACAAAATGAACCTTTATGGTGAGAGTCCGTTGTCCGTCCGTCCGTCCTTCCGTCCTTCCGTATGTCACAGCCTCATAACTTTAGCACCGTTAAAGATAAAGATATGAAATTTGGCTCAAAAATAACATTAATTTGCCCACATATCACGGTGTAAAAAAATATGAAAAATTTTAAATTGTTCAAAATATTTCCAAAACAAAAGTGAGAAAAATCAAAATAATATCCTAAAAATACAATATGGGTAAGTATCAAATTGTAGATGTTATAAAGTTAATTATAAAAATATATAATTTTACTATATTTACTGGCACTGGTTTCGAGAAATCTTTAAAAAAACACAAAAATATGTATGTCCCCCCCTTACAGACGGACGGACGGACAACGGAGTCTCACCATAAAGGTTCTTTTTGTACCTTTTAGGTACGGAACCCTAAAAATATTAATGAACACGACAGATACCTTTTGTTTTACAAGTATATCTGAAAGTTTCATGCCCCCCACGAATACGACTTCTGGCTACGGGCCTGCCTGTTGCCCTGTTTACCCTATTAATGTTAGTTGTCAAGAGAAAGAGACAAATGATGGAGGTGCAGAAGAATATCAATCTCTTTCAAGGTATGAGGATGTTTTCAAGTCAAGATTTTGTTCATCTTTCAAAGAAATAACAAGATTTTTTTTTGTCCTCGGCTCTAGGGGCTTGTGGTTTGAACTTTTCGTCCACTATTCCGGAGATCACGGGTTCAAATCCCGCAATTCGTTTCTAATTGATCTTTTCTAGTTTATAATGCAATCTTAAGGCGATATGCGAAAAAAATACGGGTATTCCTTTTCTGTGTATTTCATCAAATACACGGAAAATTTTTCTGGTTTATACATTTTGATTATATAATCTAGGGTTTTGAAATTGGAAAACATGTTTGGATAAATTTTCCTAAATAATTGTTGAAATGAGGTCTTCAAACACACTTTTTCTCCTCGTTTGACGTATAGGAACCATATACAGAACTCAAAAATATTTTTTTAGGTGTGTTTTAACAATATCTAAAGATTTGATATTTGAAATTTTGCTAGGTATTTTAGTTTTTTTATTAAAAATATAAAACCAACCTTTTTCCCTTTTGCCCTGAATCCGCCCCTCTCGCACTGCGCGATTTTTCGCTTGGAGTGACAGTGACAAAAATAAAATTCGCATAGCTTCTTAAGAGTGTTATTAAGAGTTTCTAACGCGATGGATTTTGCAACAGTATATGTAATCCCGTTTAGTCCAGAAAATTAAAGATTTGTGATTGATTAAAGGTACACTAGTAAATGACTTCGAAATAATAGTATTTTCACATTGTTGACACTCCCCCCTCCCTTCCAGAAGAACATATTTTTTTTATACTTATCCAAAATAATTAGACCCCTGATCTTACTAATATTGTTCTTAGCCATGGTCTAATTATTGTAGTATTATTAAACATATCTACCAGGGAATCTTTTGAATTTTAATATTTCAGTAAGTTTATGTTTATTCTTATTGCACACAGAAAACTTAATTCTAAATTATATAATAAATGTTATGTACAATGGCGTGCTTATCTCAATAATGAGATTTCTGCCAGCAAACCAAGGGTGATAAGGATATTTGAAATAAATAAGATATTCATATTGTGCACGATAATACTTATACAGAAACAAGATTAAATTAATAGTAGATACCTAAGTAGTTAAAAATAATAACAAACTACATAAAATTGACATGCCTACATAGTATAAATAAATATAACAATACATGTTATAGTTATCTGATAGATGTTTGTAAGAGAATGTTAGAGAGAAGTATGAAAGTAAGTGCTTTAGTTTAAGAACTATATTATTGTAATGATTTAGATTTATCTGTTATGTTACAATAATTTTGAATAAAAAAATTTGAATTTGAATTTGAATTTGAAATGTTCAGTAAATAAATACACAATAAATTATATATATACATACACCTACAGGATAGGTTGTCGAAGATAGTGCTCTTTTATTTTCCTTTTATTCAAAAAGTTCAAGTAAGTTTGAGTAAGTTTACTGATATCTTCCCAAATTTCTCACAGTGTACATTTAATTCAACATTCTCCATACAAACATTCTTAGATTGACTGGACTAGTTGGGGGACATATAATTTTTCTAAATAATTAGACCCCTGATCTTACTAATATTGTTCATAGCCATGGTCTTATTATTGTGGTAATTTTAAACATATTACCCAGGGAGTCTTTTGAATTTTAATATTTCAGTAAGTTTACTGATATCTTCCCAAATTTCAAACAGTGTACATTTAATTCAACCTTCTCCATACAAACATTCTAAGATTGACTGGACTAGTTGGGGGACATGTGCATACGGTTTGTGTGCATCGAAAGACATAATCAATCAATCAATCAATATATTTATTGCATAAAATTACATGTCAGTTTTAGATGTTATATGTACATAATTATGGCTCATTGTAATTTTACCCATTGGGTGTAACAATATTCTTAATTTTACTATTAAAATATAACTTTAAGTATAATAATTATTAAATAAGGTATGTACAAATAATCTAATCTTTGCTATTTCCATGCATAAAACTTATTCTAATAGGTATATCGTACATTTTAATTTATATAGTTGATTAAATTTATTTATTCATGCAGTGGTTGACAATTTTACTTAACTTTTATTTTAACAATTTTACCTTTTTATACATTTTTATGGCTGTAGTCCATAGTTGTGCCCGAAGTACGCCGACAGGACTCACCACCCATCACGCGGGTGAAATCTTCGGTGAAACGTGGGTGTACTATAATGTCACGTGCATTTTTCAGTCCATACTTGAAAACACCTCTGACACCCCCTCAAAGATTCATGTGTGATATTTCTTGAATTTTTACCGTATCCGTTACCACAGAAAGGTTTTGGAATCATGAATTATATTTTTTTAATACACAATAGACCTACGATTAACGCGCTTAGTGAAATTCAAATTCAAATTTTTATTTTGGGACCACAACAACAGGAATAAATATATAAGAATAAATAAAAAATACAGTCAATGAATCATGAGTTAAAATCACTTGTACAGTAGTTTCACTTTATTTATGTTTTCTCCCAACCGGTTTCGGATTTTACTCCATTTTCAAGGGAAGATTAAAATACAAAATATTAAAATAAAAAGTTTCACCAAGTGACGACAATCGCAAGAATAAATTTTACGGTAAATGAAGCCAATAATAGTTGTCCACCAGTTATACAATGAATATATTCCTATAATTATTATTATTATTATTAAGATTTAAAATATGACATAGAATTAATTAAAGCAATTTTAGGTACATAATAAGTGTATGTTGAGCATGCAAGTTTAGGAGGGTGAATGTGTGTGTTTGAATGAGTGTGTGAGTGGGAGGGGGAAGGATTAAGAAGGAGCTAAGGGTCGAGCTTAGTCTATTTACAGCGGGTTTATGATTGCTTTTTCGACTTTATGCTTAAATGATAATTTAGTACCAACAAAGATGTCGATATCGTTAAATTTAGTGTTGTAAATGTCAGGCAGACGGGCAAGGACAGAGTTCCTACCCGAGTTAGTGGAGTGAGAGGTAACATGAAAAGTTTTGGATGTCGCGTGTCTTGTACGTCTTTTGGGTGTCCAAAATCCTTTACCCGAAAGTAATTCTGAACAATCAAGTCGACCACGCACTATAGCATAGATAAAAGCGCCGATAGAACCTAAGATTGAGCATGCTCGCCCAGAAAGAAGGAGAGTCAAATTTTAGATGATAATCAGATACTTCGGCAACATCTACGGCAGTAGGTAACGGACGGATGACTGATACAACTATTAAATTAAACACTCAGTAGCACAGGTACTTCACACAAATATATTTAAATACCTTTTACAGCTGTGTACAAGTAAGTTGGTTGCCTGTCTGCCAGTTAATGTCCCCAGTGTTGCCGGCACTTAAACTAGAAAAAGTCCGAAACCGACACAAAAATTACCCGAAATACCCGTTTGGTACCCGAAATATTGTCTTACCTTTTATTTTTATATCAACATATCTCTTTATAAATCAACTGGAACATTATGTTTTCAATAGTATTTTTAACTGATTTTGGCGACATTTCCTATAAAAAGACGAGCTGAAAAAAAAAATACAATTTTAATTTTAGGTAGGTAGAGCTTTTAATGGTGACGTTGCTATAAGAAAAATGTATAAGAATTTTCTTAAGGCACATTAAGACTATTATAATTACTAGAATACTGTATTTAAACATTCATTACCTTTTTTCTGAAAATTATCACATTCGATACCATTTCATTATTAATTTTTATTGAAAACATTTTAATTGACTTTTGGAATGGCCGATTGGCGTTTGTAATCTGTAAAAAAAAACAGTTTGAACTTGATTTTTTATTGTAAGCATAAACATTTTTTTACTACCACCTACAACAACTTCTACAGTTAAATTTAAAAAGCATTAAGGAAAACATGATATATCAAAATGCACATATGTATTAAAAAGGTTAGTAACAAAGTTATTTGGTGGTTACCTTGCATAGGGATGTCATGGTCAAATTGTATAATTTATAATATTTTTTTTATTAATATTTATTATTTGCTTAGTTTATATTCTAATTTAGCGCACAGCATTTTCTTGGAGGGCTCAAATTTAACAGTATTGTCTTTAATTCCTTGGGCAGCGGACATCAATGCGGAAATTGTGTTCGTTTTTAATTTGTTTCTGTGGTCTGTTTTAATGTTTTTTAGTCGGCTAAATACACGCTCAACGCATGCGTTGGAGAAGGGCAGCACCAAAAGCAAACTCATCACCTTTTTCGTATTCGGAAAGAGCTCGCCACCAATTTCATTCTTCAGAGAGAATACCTTTCCCCAATACTCTTCAACTGATAAGTTAGGTGATAGTCCCAGGATTTCATGATCAAGGAAAGCGTGTTCTCTCCATTCATTTACGAGATCTTGTTCGTTCACATGTGTTTTTAGAAACGGAAATCTCTCTAAAACATTTTTTAGGTCTTTGTTGTTGTATTTTTGGGCAATCCTGGGATTAACTATGTCGATGCACGTATAGAGGGGGTCTTCGAAAGTGAATCTGTTTGTTATTTCTTTGAACGCTTCGATGTAAAAGGCGAGACACTTTTTTAAAACCTCATCGATGTCACAATCAGGAGGAGGGTTAGGATCTTTTTTTAAATCTTGCAATGACTGTTGAGCCAGTACTCCTAGGTAAATTTTCTCTAGAGGAACGAATCTACCCGGATTTTTGTAGTCGACTTTAAAGATGTCAGTCCGTTTTATGTAGGAAAATTCCATGTAGTTTGCAGCAATGTTTCTAAGAAGTTTCTCTACTTGAGGTTTTAATTCATGTAACAGTGGTTTATCACTTTGAAATAGTTTATTAAAGTCGTTTAGTAATTCTAGCACGTAAGACATAAATTCCAAATAAATGATGGAAAATGAATTATTTAAGGTCATTAAAATGTTCTCTGTGGTGATACTGGGATCAGTTTGCAAGTCATTTTTGAAGTACTCCTTCAGGACGTCTTTTTGCTCGAGAATGCGATCTACACAGGCTTTTAACGATAGCCACCTTGTTGTGCAGGGGCTCAAAATTTTGTGAATTTCCACTTGGAAGAAATTTTGTAATTCCTGCAATCGTTTCTGACGTAGAGCACTTCGATTAAAATGTGAGCCCACATTTCTGAGCATGTCTTCAATATTGCGCGGAAGAATAGCGCTTGCTTTTGAAGCCACCAAATGAATGCTGTGGCACGAGCATTTCACACAAGCTATGTGAGGTAATTTTTCTTTTAGATGACTGAACACGGAGTTGTGTTTTCCAACCATAGAGTTGGTGGTATCAGATGCAAAACCGACGACATTTTCAAATGGTATATTCTCCTTTTCCAGGCGTGCCATCATTTCAAAATATAAGTTTTGACCAGTACCATCAGTCACTTCGTAAATTTCGAAAAAGCTTGTTTCAACTTTGTTTGTATTGCCATCAAAATAAATGACAGCCATTGCACATTGTTTTGTAACAGTGATATCAGTGGTTTCATCGATGATTATACTGAAATAAGTTCCGGGTTTCTTTAGTTGATCAATCATTGTTTTCTTTAATTCAGGTCCTAAAACTTGAGTCAACATAGCCTGGCCTTTGGTCCGACTGAGTTTCATGTTGTTAGCTATAGCTGAGTCTGGAAAAATATCCGACATCAAGGGCGTCAAAGTCTCTAATAAGTTAAATGGCAAATTTTTTGTCGCTGTTAAAGATGTCAATTTTAATTCAGCTCTCCTCGTCTGCTCTTCAAGTGGTGACGGTCTCAGTAGTTTAGGAATTGACTTACTCGTTGACGCGTCTCTAACTATTGAATTATGTTTTGAGGAGCTTGCATGTCTTACTAAAATTGATCTATGACATTGTAACGAAGAGCAGCAAAATTTACAATAAGCTACCGTGTTGCCCGAGTTATCTTTAAATTTTTGGAGCCAATTTTTAAAGTGATTATCATGAAGCCAGTTCTCATTAAAGACGGTGGGTGCAGCAGGCGTAACTCTTTTCTTCTCGGGTTCGTTATTGTAACTCGCTCGTCGTTTCTTGCTAACTTTATCTTTATTGGGTTCAAGTAGCTCAGGTTGGTTCGAGGAATCACAGACGCTAGCTAGTTGTGTTACTAACTCGAGTTCTGTTATAGTCGATGTTTCGGGTGTCGTGTCTACTATGGGGTCAATTCTGGAAGATGGTCCTGGTGTGGGTGACTTGGAGTGAATGTTAGGTTTGTTAGTGGTTTTTGCAGCATTATTATTAAAATTAGTAGGCGGTTGTATTTGTGCAGTTTTCTCAATGGGTTTTCGTGAAGTTTTTAAAACAAACTTATCCATATTCGCAACCTGCCACCAAAAAAAAGCAAACATAAAAATCCGAAGAAACGAAAAAAATGCATAAAATCTACTTTTTAATAGTTTTTTAATAGCCCGCTGCCGGCCCTGCCCTTGACTAAAACTTACGGCATTATTTACTACCTATCTGACAATTGAAAGATCAGCATAAATATTTTTGTGTTAATGTTCGCCATCTCTGTTTTTTATAATCTTTAATAGATACGCGAGTAAAATAAGTTTGTAAAGCGAGTATAAGTTTTAAAATCGATGATGACGTCCAGAAAGTGAGCAAATAATGCTGCCGGTTTAAGTTAGTTTTTAGTTTTGAAAAATTCACAATTTGTTAGCTTTTTGCATGCACTGGTAACACCAAAAATAACAAATAGCGTGTTTATAGCACCTGCATCGTGATGCGGCCATCACGATGCAGTCTGCATCGTATTTTTGACAATTGTCAATTAGCGTGTTTATAGCACCTGCATCGTGATGCAGTCTGCATCGTGATGCGGCCATCACGATGCAGTCTGCATCGTATTTTTGACAATTGTCATTGGAAAGTGTCAAACTGACAGTTAAAAAATGGTCGTTTATAACACAAATCGCCGCATCATGGTGCAGTCTTCATCACGATGAAGGTGATTTAAACACGGAAATTGGGAAGTGTCAAACTGACAGTTAAAAAATGGTCGTTTATAACACAAATCGCCGCATCACGATGCAGGTGATATAAACACGGAAAAAGCATCGTTTTTGTAGTATTAAAAGTGATCTGTGGCATCGTTCGTTCTTTCTCTACATGAAAAAGAGATAGAATCTAGATCTATCTTATCTATTAAATAGAGAAAAAGTATCGTTGAAATGACCGCCAAGGCGCCAAAATGAAATATACATAAGTACCTACAACAAAACAAACCGATGCGGTCTGATTTTACACTTAAATTCATTTCTGCAGTAAAAATTGAAATAATATATACTTTATTATCATCATCATATAAACTGCAATAAAATAAACACAAAACACTGCGAATTGCTTAACAAAATCACGGATGAAAATTATAAAGTTTGATTTAGGTAAGTACCTACTTACCGGTACACGATATCCAATCTCACACAACAAGACAAGAGAATTCCTACTATAAGTAGGTACTTGGAAAGAATTATCATCAACAACAATAAAAAGATTTCTTTCTGCTAAAGTTTACACATTCAGATCAAGTTTTTTGTAGCTTTTAAGTGAAAACTGCAAAACAGCAAAACAAAACAAAAGCTTCGACCTTGATTGATGGTAAAAAAACTCTTCGTGCTTGCCTTATCCAATGAGAATTTGTATAAGAGCATCCCTTTTGCACGTTTTGCCTCACATGTAGGACTCACGTATACTCACACACACAGAGTAGATAAAGATAGGAATTGTTAGGATGCATTCCGTTTTGGGCATTTGCGCGCATGATGCGTCTCAAAATTATTCCGTTTTGTGCATCAACAGCGTCAATACGATTTAATTCGAGAAATTCAATACGGGTTTGTTGAAAAATTACCCGAAATTACCCGGCAGTTATGATTACCCGTAAGATACCCGGTGAGGGCCTAAATTACCCGAAATCGGGTAGAAATACCCGTACCGGCAACGCTGAATGTCCCGCGTTCCTCCACGTTTAGACTAATATAGTGGAATGTTGAGTTAGCGGGACTATTTCTCATTGGCTAGAAAAATCAGGCGTACCAACTTGACTAACTTAAGTAACATGAAAGTGTTGTCACGTGATAAATAGTATTCGATTACATCAACTTAACTTAGAAGAGGGTCACAATCGATTCAAAGCTTACAAAGATATAAATTATTACATGAATTGTCTAACACAACACTGCTCAACTCTCCCCGCATACGGGGGTAGGTTGAAATAAAGAATAGAACCTTATTTTCAGAATAGGAGTCCCACGTAAACTTTTTATGGTTAACACCTCAGGTATAAAGTGCTTGTTAGACAGAAAATGTACTAGTTTATTCGTCCGAAAACGATTCGCAAAGAATCTCTATATAAGCTAAAGATAACATGTGGTACACAAAATTTTGTTGTTATGGTATATTTTGTTATGCCTTGATTTGAGAATGTTTACAACAAAATTGTTTCGCTTCTAGAACATTCTCATCTGAAAACTGTTTAATTAATGGATTTGATTTATGGTTTTTGATGGAACTCCTTTATATAACTTACTTGTAATAGTTACACAATATGTCCTCGTAGCTACCGGTTTCGATTAACACATCTTCAGCTCTTACCGCGTAAGCCCATAACTATGTCGATCAGCACAGGTCAGTCAAGGTCATGCCAAACATTCAGTATGAGCAGTTTTTATATTATATTATATTTAATATGGGTGTCGTTGGAAAGCTAGGAAGACAAACAACAATAAAAAAAATTTGTGGGTAGTTATTTTTGGTAGTTGTTTATGGTAGTAGTTAATTTTAAGGCCCCCTTAATTTTTTTTTATTTATGGTTATAGTTACATTTCTTATTTTTTTTTATTTTTCTCTATATTTTTTATAATATTCTAATATTTGAAGAGATATTTATATATTTATACTGTATAGATATATATTTATATATATATAATCAAAACTTTCTTTTTTTTAACTTACATGGTATAAACAATTTTTATCTAGTTTTAGAAAAAAAAATCGCTTGGCAACTACTTTAGGAGATATAGCCAAAAACAAAATTGGCGGGAAAAAAAATCGTCAATAGCTTACGGGTTATTTAAACTTGGTTTTGTTTATATTTACCATTGAAACAATGAAAATCGTTTGTTGATTGTAAGTCCTTTAGAAAAATATCTTGATGAGTATTTTTGCCCTTCTTCTTAGCAATAACAATGTTCCTAATAATAATGTAACCTATTGAATGTATCATATATTTTACCTATCATATGTATCGTAAACTGGGTGTTAAGATGAAGTTGCGGAAGCCGGAAACTGGCGATAGTCGAGTACGTCCATACGAACAACTTCTACTATGGACCCAAATCTCGAATCACGAAAAAAAAAATCTGCTGTTCCTTAGAAAAGTTACTGGACCAAAATGTATGAAATAACCGTTTTTTTTTTCTTGATTTCTCCATTTTTTTTTCACGATTTATTGTTCGTATGTATTAATACTATCGCCAGATAACGGGTTCCGCAACTTCATCTTATAACGATTAATTTCGCCAAATTAACAGCTTGATGTTCGTACGAATATCGACGGAAATGACATTGAAATAACGTTCATATCAGCGCGCAATGCATAGTGGCTGTTACGACGCTCGCTGCGTCCTTGATAGTTCTAAATAAGAGAAAATAATATTTTTCACATGGACGTGATTGTCCGATTGAATAATCTTATGTTATGTTCATAGTTATCAGGTTTATCTACTACGCAAAACATACATTAATTAAATCGACTTAGCCGCTTAAGAGCAGGAGGCAATTCAAGCCAAAAAACAACATTCGGTAAAATTTTGTTTTCATACAGACGTTTTGAAAAAAAAAAATGTTGCATACGTTGTGTTAGAGTTGATAATTCATATATTTTTGGTTTGGCCATAAATCGGGAGTAGGCTTTAGAAAGTACCCTTTGGCGATAACAAGCCCCTTAACATTTAATTTAGTTAATTTAGTTCATGTAAGTTTATTATTTTATAGAAGTAAATAAATAGTTAAGCAATTATAAAATTTGGTGCGCCACAAAAATAGCATTTAAATAATTTGGTCAGCATACAAAGATTTTGTTTGCAATAAAAAAATCAGGCAGCAATCTTTGTTCCGTAAATAATTTTGATAATGGTCAAAAATTAAATCATAAATAGGCTGCTTACAATAACATGAGTTTGCATAATAAACATTCAGTCCACAAAATAACTACTTGATCAGCAAGATTTCATGATTGATCAGCAGAGAAAACATGTCTATGCAAAAAATAGGTTGAATATGTTCCAAAACCGAATCAGAGCACCCTGACTCTATACAGTCTTGTGGGTACTACCCCTACAGTGTATATAAAAAGCCATAGACGTGGAAGAAGGGTAGCCCTTGCCTGCCTTCGGCGACCAGCCTCAGTCACTACGGCTCGCACGGGTGCCTATGCTTTGTAACGCAAGGGCCAAGGGGCTGCACTTTCCGCAACGCCGAAGCAATTGCAAAATGAAAAATGAATTTTTTTGCTTACCCTCTGAGTGCTTACCAAAATTTTATTAAACAGGAGCAGCTCATTGCAGCTTATATAATTAATATGCTGTACAAAAATAATTACAGCCATCCAGAGTGACATAAATTGCTGATTGATTTTGAAATGTTTGCTGGCCATGAGTTGCTGATCAATTAGCTATTTCTGCTCACAGATTATATTTTTCTGCTCACAAAAATAGCAATACTATGCTAACCATTTAAATAACACCCTTATTTTATTAAAAATAAGTAAGCTCAAAATATAATTTTATATCTTGTAAAACGTTAAATTTGATTAGATTAATTCGCTTATGACAGCAATAGGTGTCTATTGAAAAATAAATCATTCATTCTCTTTTTACTTTGCCTTCTGTTCCAAAAATACTATGTTTTCTTAACAAGGAATCTGCTTCGGGACGCGTTACGCTTCATGTTTTGATACACGACTTAGTATATCTGTTGCATTATTCTTTGCTTCCCTAATGAGATGTGGGTAGACAAAAATAGATCGGGTATCGAGAGAGAAAACAACTGTTGTTTATGTTGGAAACTCTATCGTGCGGTTTTGGTTGGAATTTGATGTTAATTCGAGAGCGGTAGGAGAGGATCAACAATGGATTTATTATTTATGTTCCTAATACGTAACAAGTAATGTACGCACGTACTACGTACATATGCCGGGTGTATTACTGTCGAGCTCAAAAAATGATCATACTGAACTTCCATACTTGATACTTCTATAGAAAAACTTTTCAAACAAACGCATAATAGTTGTTTATGCTACAAGGGCGCAAAGGAATAAATTACGAGGACGATTTAAAACACGAGCGTAGCGAGTGTTTTAAACGTAACCGAGTAATTTATTGCTCTTACGCCCGTGTATCATACTACGTTTTTCAATGCATAGTGTGAGGAAATAAAACAAATATAATTTTGTGAACTTTAAATTATAATTGGCTCAAAAGGACTGTATCCAGAGCCGTTAAACAGTAGAAAAAAAGTATGACATTTTTGGTACACAGGAAAGGCTGCAGGTTAGCCAACCATTGTAAAAAAAAAAATAATAATAATAATAAAGCCCTAGGGCAAAATAATCGACTTTCTGTTCGGTTTTGATGCATCAAAAGTGGGCCTTTACGAGCACATGCATTGAAAAAATATTGACTTCTCCATTAAATTATTTAATATCCACTCGTTATATTTTGCGGGAAAGCGAAAACAATAATATAGTATATAAGGTGAAATTCAATCAACCGCCCGAATTCATACTGGAGATTCGATTAGTGATCAGAAACAATGTTTAATAACAATTCAGGTGAAATTTGAAAAAAATAATTATTCCTCCCATACTGCCTTTAATTCGTTATTATTCGTTGAATCTGTTTGTGTTGCCTTTATTTTTTGATTTAGTTTGTTAAAGTTTATTGTTGTTGTTATGCCTCGCGGTCGTTATAGCGTTTTAAGGCGACAATGTAGGAAAATGGTTGTAACCGCGAGGTTACAGGAAATGCAGAGCAGACGGGATTTGAGGATGTGAGCAGACAGATTGGAAAAGATTGTGAGTGAACTAACCTTTGTTCTGGATGGTTTTGGATGGGCCGGCGAATGCGCTGCGTGGCGTCCCTTCTTGTTGGGCTGATCTTGGGCAGGTTGAGCAGGATGTATTGGTTCGTAGAGTAATGTGAACACGACACTGGTATGAGCACAAGGTACGCGAGATTTATCGGCGTGTCGGCGGCGCGAGTGTGCACACGTGTGTTTCGGGAGACGTCCGCCGCGCAACAGGACGAACAAGCGCCGACGCACGAGTCCTTCGGCGCGAGGCGCTGTGTTGCGAAATTACTCATCCGCATGCGTCACGCTTGTGGCGTGAACATCCTGGGGGGGCCGGGGCTGCGGCTCCTCTTGAGCTGAATCCAACGGCAGCCTGGCTATCTTGAACACAGGTCGTCGCAGATTTCCATGAGCTGTGTCCAGATCCACAACTCGGATCACTCTATCCTTGCCAGGTATCGTGCGGAGAATTCTCCCCAACTTCCATTGGAGCGGAGGCAGGTCATCCTCTTTGATGAGGACCAGTTCACCCACTTGAGGAGGGGAAGAAGGGGAGAGCCATTTGGAGCGGGTTTGCAGGGTATGGAGGTAGGATCTGGACCAGAGAGTCCAAAAGCGCTGAGAGAGCGCTTGAATGAGTTGAAACCGTTTAAGAGCAGATATGGGTCTGTCGTCAAAAGATTGCTCAGGTAGAGCGGTGAGCGGACGACCAATAATGAAATGTCCGGCCGTGAGAGGTTCAAAGTCCGTAGGGTCGGATGAAATTGGGCAGAGGGGTCTTGAGTTGAGTACAGCCTCAATTCGAGCCAAAAGGGTAGAGAATTCCTCAAAAGTGAGGTGCTGTTCACCTATCACGCGATAAAGTAGTTGCTTGGTGGATTTTACGTTTATTTCGTGCAGAGCGCCGAACCAAGGCCCTTTAGGCGGGTTCAGTAACCAAGTTATGTGCTGATTCGCGAGCTTGTGAGTGATTGCATCATTGTTTGACCTGAGGAAGTTCTGAACTTCAATGAGCTGATTCCTAGCACCTACATAGTTTGTGCCGCAGTCTGAGCGAATGAGAACTGGAGTACCGCGACGTGAGATAAAACGTTGCAATGCCGCAAAGAACGCTTCCGTTGAGAGTGCAGAGACTGGTTCCAAATGAACCGCTTTTGTTGCGAGGCAAACGAAAATACAAAAATACGCCTTTATGAGTTTCGCGTTCCGCAACGTGCTGGATTTAACGAAGAAGTGGCCAGCAAAGTCCGTCGTGACGTGACTAAAAACTGGCTGAGGAGTAACTCTGTCTACTGGGAGATCAGCCATGAGCGGAGCCTTAGGCTGAGCGCGGCACCGGAAACATCTAATACATTTAAACACGCGGTGTCTAATAATACGACGAGCGGACAGAATCCAGTACTGCTGGCGTAATATGGCGTGTAATGTGTCAGCTCCAGGGTGGCAGTGTATTGTGTGATAGTGATCTATAATGAGATCTACGAGCGGACTTGAGCTGGGTAGAATGAGTGGGTGTTGAGCGTCATACCTAATTGACGCGTGAGAGAGACGACCACCGACTCTCAAGAGGCCGTCCTTTATGAAGGGCGAGAGACGCTGGAGTCGAACGGGACAAACCTTATCAGTCTGGATACGATTAATGTCTTCAGCAAACTCATTGTGCTGAACAGAGCGGACCCAGTGCAACAGAGCGTCCCTGCGTTCACTAGCTGTCAACGGACCAGAGCGCCGTGCATATGGGCTGTGCCGACAATTGAATATGAACCTTTTAATACAAGCCGTCACTCCGACGAGCTTGTCAAGTGAGCTGTAGCGAGTGAGCAAGTCCAGATCGATATCTGGGACTGCTATGTGTGCTGGTACCTTTTTGGGCTTAAGGCCTGGGAGAGCATGATGGCCTAGAGCGGGTGGCATCTTGGGCCAAGTGCAGGTAGGTTCTTTGAGCCAACTGGGTGACCACCAAAGGTCATGAAGTGAGAGAGACTGGGCAGACATGCCTCTGCTTGCACAGTCAGCAGGGTTGAGGTTCGTGGGCACATGCCTCCACGTATGGCTAGTTGAAGTAGCTGTGATCTTAGCCACTCGATTGGCCTCGAAAGTCTGTAATCGGTGAGGTGGGGTATTGAGCCATGCCAACACTATTGTGCTATCTGACCAGCATGTGTGTGTTTGAATGGCTATATGAGCTGACAGTTGGGCTGACACTCGAGTCATGAGCTGAGATAAAAGAGTCGCGGCTGACAACTCCAATTTCGGGATTGAGAGACGAGTCTTTATGGGTGCGACCTTGGACTTGCCAATGATTAGGTGTACATTGACATGTCCAGTGGTATTGCGCTCATGAAGGTAGATAACGGCACCAAAGCCAGCCTCTGATGCGTCCGCGAACCCGTGAAGTGAGTAAGTAGACGTGGGCTTATACTTACAAATGTGCCGAGGTAAACGGAGGTTTGAGAGCTGAGGAAGATCCTCTGAGATATGTTGCCACTCTGTGTGGACTTCTTCAGAGATAGGCTCATCCCATCCTATTTTCAGGAGCCAAAGCTTCTGGAGAAGAATCTTTGCGCGGAATGTGACTGGAGTAACCCAGCCATTGGGGTCATAAAGAGACGCTACTGTACTGAGAATGGAGCGCTTTGTGACTTGAGCATGAGTGGGCAGAGAAATGCGATAAGTGAACTCATCAGTTTGAGGAATCCACTGTATTCCCAGAACCTTAATGGAATTAGAGTCGGGACTGAAGTCAAAGTCCTTGGGCATGTCGCACTGGTCATCTGAGAACCGTTCAAGGAGCTGAGGCGAGTTGGAGGTCCATTTACTGAGCTGGAAGCCACCTAGGGCGAGTAACTCGATCAGGTCGCTTTGGAGCGACTGAGCAGATTCCACAGAATCTGCACCTGAGAGAATGTCGTCCACAAATATTGATTTGCGGAGGACCTGAGCAGCGTGGGGGTAGCGATGACCTTCGTCATCAGCCAATTGGAGTAAAGTGCGGATGGCATGGTATGGGCTGGACCTTAATCCATATGTGACGGTATTAAGGGCATACGTGAGCAGGGGCTGGTCGGGTGAAGACCGCCAGAGAATGAGTTGAAAAGGTCTTTGCTCTGGGTGAATGAGTATATTTCTGAACATCATTCGGATGTCTGTGCTGAAAACTTGTGAGTGGATCCTGAAGGACATGATAATGTCAACAATATCTTGTTGAAGAGCTGGACCTGTATGGAGACAATCATTTAAATTGACGCCGTTTGAGCTTTTACAACTTCCGTCAAACACGCAGCGTAACTTTTCTGACCCTGGCTTGAATATGCCATGATGTGGGATATAGAAATGGGATTTATGAGCAAAGGTATTGGGGTGACACGGCGACATATGTCCCAATTTTATGTAATCTGACATAAACTCTACGTATTTCGAGCGGAAGGGCGGGTTCGCTAGCAGCTTCTTCTCCAAATTGAGAAACCTGCGTAGCGCAATAGCGTGAGTGGAACCTAATGTCGGCGCGTTGTGCAGAAAGGGCAGTGTAACCATATATTGACCTGATGGTTCACGAGTAGTTGTGGTGCGGAAAATGTCCTCACACTGATCCTCTAATGGGCTGGTATGCTTGTTGGTTTGGGGTTCCTCGGATTCCCAAAACCTCTCAAGACTTTTGTGAATGTCATGAGTGGAATGCTCTGAGTCCGTGTGAGAGCCGACAATGTGAACTGAGTTGACCTGATTCGTGGGTGAGGTATGTAAACTTTCGAAAGGTCCAATCAATGTAAAATCAAATATCGTGCCGAAGGCTATAGGCTTGCCAGGGCCGAGCGAAACCTTGGTTCCGTCTAACACTTGACCAAGAACGTCAGATCCTAGTATTAGATCAACCGGAGCTGGTGTGTGATATTCTCGATCAGCAAGAGGAATCGGTGGGTGACCTGTTAACTGAGCGAGATCTGGAACCTTTTCCAACGGTAGGTACCCAGTTACGTTCTTCAATATATGGGCTGTGGCCGTGATCATAGGTGTGTCACGGTGAGTAGGTCGGCATACAATTGTGATTGATGCCTTTGAGTTTTATGTGTGCTGATTTCCAACTCCTGCGATTTTTAGAGATGTATGTTTTAATGGTAAATTTAAAATTGTGGCCATGCGCTGAGAACAAAGAGTCAGCATACTTCCACAGTCTAACAGGGCTCGTGCTGAGTGAAATTGACCATTTACGTCTGCTATTTTAAGTGAGACGGTTGGCAACAAAATTGGCGTGTTGGTGACGTTCACTACACGTTGTGCGGAGTTACAGTAATTTTCTGTTGGAGTTGAAGTCATTGAGTGACAATGAGCTGAGTGTGTATGTGATGAGTGTGTGTGTGATGAGTGTGCTGAGTGTGCTGAGTGCTGGTCGTCCTCGCCTTCATAGTGCTCTGTTATTGTAGGTAGTCACTGTTGCCTACCTACCCAAGACCTACTTGGCGATCGCGATTGAGTGGGCGAGTTGGGATGGGACGTGTATGCCTGTGTAGCATGTGCCGAATGGTATTGAGGCTCATGCGCTGAGCGCTGTCTGGGCTGCTCACGTAGAGACGGAGGCAGCAAATGAGCAGATGAGCGTGTCGAAGACATGGCCCCATGGCGATGCAGTGAAGTATGGTGGTCAGACCGCCCACACTCCTTGCATGCACGTGTAGACCTGCACTCGTTCTCATAATGAGGACCCAAACAGCGTCGGCACCGGTTGCGTGAGTTCACAAAATCCCACCGACCTTGGACCGGTTGGTTATTAAATCCTGGGCATGCGATGAGTTTGTGTCCCCTATTCCTGCAGTATGGGCATGGCATACCACCGGTAGGGGAAGAAGGTTGAGCCGAATAACTCTGTTGGCGAGTGGGTGATGGGGATGATTGGGCCGAGTAAACTAGCTGACGAGCGGATGATGAGGACGGTTGGGCCGAGTAAACTGGCGCTGTCTCAAATGCCAAAAATGGTTGACGAATAGGACGGGGGGAGCGATTGTCCTGCCGAGGAGCTATGGGGCGGAACTCTTGATGAGCCTGGTAGGGCTGACGTGGAGTCCCTCGAGTGGGCTGAAGCAGCTTATTGAGCTGAGCGAGCCTTTCTGACGGGCCGAGCCGTGCTGAAGAAGGAGCATTCTGTGACGCAAGGGACGATGACTCATTCTCCTTGCAGCGTGCGTGCTCTTCCAAGAACTCAATGAGGTTCTTGAGCGTGGGCAGAGTTGCACGAGATCCGTACTTCCGCTCGAAAAGCGTGCGGAGCTCGCCTTGTAGTTTTCGCACCACCATGGACACGAAAACATAGTCGGAATCTTTCATGGGCAGATCGAGGTTGCGGAGAGCGCTTTGCGCTGAGATAAGCGGAATTAAGAACGATGTGCGGATATCCGAACGCATGTGGATGTGCGGAAGATTCATGATAATGTCCACAAATCGGTCAATGAGCACGCGACGATTATCGTAACGCCTGGTGAGAATTTCCATGGCTATGGGATAATTCTCGTTGGTAGGGTAGAGGTGTTTCACCATATCATGTGCCTCACCCTTTAGGGCGCCTAACAAATAATGCAGTTTGACAGCATCCGAGACTGTAGCCATCTCACTGATAAGGCTCCTAAAAACGGCAATAAACGAGGGCCATTCTTCCACGTTCGAGTGAAACTCCGGAATTGGTATTTTTGGTAGAACACCAACGGGTGTACCTGAGCTGAGGGGTTGCGTCTTGTCCGGAAGAGCTGATTTTACTTTTAAATTTTCAAATGCCACTAGTATAGCATCATAATTGCTAAGTGCCGACTGAAAATTTTTTGTGTAGGTTGCCTCAGTTTCGTCGGACAAATCCTCATCGTCAAGGATCTCATAATATACGTCCTCTAACTTAGTTTTAACGCTTTGTATGTTTGCGTAACGAGCGGTGAAGTCCGCCACAGAATATGTTTTTCTGTCGCCTGCCTCGACCACCGCACCAATCTCCTTTAACAGAACTATCGCCTTTACGGCCTCACGAAACATCGCGGCTTGTGATTTCGAAGGCATCTTAATCTTGTTAAACTAGGTGGTTGATTACTAAGATAAAATACGCAACGAGTTTGAGCTGAACTATAGGAGCGAACGTACAACTAAAATAATTGATGAGATAGATGAATAGAGCTGAGATACTTGCGCGGATGAAGTAACAATGACTATGTTCAAACGGAACACGGAAATAAACATGACAGAGAAAGAAGAGAAAAAAAAAAAAAATTTTTTTTTTTAAACAACCTTTATATGAGCTGATAAACCAACGTGGAACACCCTATATGTGTACCATAAACATTAAGAGCAGAGACGAGAAGAAAAAAAAAATTTTTTACTATATTTCTGCTATATGCACCCGGTTAAAAAAGCAGACAATAACACGAAAAAACGGTCCGGCAATATATTACTGTAACACAAGATTACCGTAACATAAATTATCGAAAAGGGCTGATTACTTGTTTACTTTTATGTTATTTGCCTTGAAATCATGTGCCGACAATACACGTTAGTTCTTGTTTACACGAAAGTACCTTTACAACAACAACATCAGTCGTCGAAAATTCTATTTATAGAATAAAATACCTACCTACTTCTCTGAGTAATCAAACAAAGAATGTATTTACCTAGCCGAAATCGGATCTAAATGAGCGGACAATCCAATGATGCAAATCAAGCTTTGTTAATACGTAATACGTATGTACTCAAAATAAAACGAAATAAAACGAAATAAAACGAATTTATACTCGCACCAAAAAAAAAATATCTCGCAAGATACCTACGAAAACTATCTTTGACAGTGGGGGTTTAATAAAGATATATAGTGGACTGTAACAAACAATTGGGCTGAATGGATATAATTATATTATCTGAGCTGAATAATAATAACAAACGGGATGAAAATGAGTTTATTCTGTGCCGGGGGCGGGGGGGGGCCGGTTCTATACCGATAAATGGAATGTTCTAGGCGGCGGCGGTTCTAATTACCTACCCGCAATAGGTATTCGAGACCACAAAATATTTTTGCCGGGAAAGGGGGCAAAATATGCCACCGAGTGAAAATGGACTGTAGTAAATCGACGGGGGCTGGTTCAAACAAAGTTACGGGCCGGCGGGGGGGAGGCGGGGGGTGATATAAACCAAAAATTTTCCGCTCGACGGACCAAAATTTTTCTTGGATTGAAAATGGACTGTAGTAAATAGAGGGGGGCTGGTTCTAACGGTTCGAAGGGCCAAAATGTAACCGCGAGGTTACAGAAATGCAGAGCTGATGGGATTTGAGGATTGATTGGAGAATTGTGGGTAAACTGACTGACCTTTGATGATGATTGTTGATGGGCGAGCCGACGAATGCGCTGACGGGCTGAGCCTTCTTGTTGGGCTGATGGAGACGGCGTCTTGGTCAGGAATGTGCAGAATATCTTGGTTCGTGGAGTAATAAAACACAGCACTGATATGAACACAAAATACGGTAGATACGCGAGATTGTTTGTGTCGGCGGCGCGAGTGTGTACACACGTGTCGTTCTCTAGACGATTCGGGCGGAACAGAGTGAGTGAACCGCGGGTTGGCGCCAGCGCGCGAGTCCATTGTGTCGCCAGGTGGCGCCAGCGCTGCGCAGCGAAAATTAGTCATGCACATGCGCGAACGTCACGCTGGTAGCGTGAACAGAGACATTGTTTGGAAACGCACTTTTATTCAAAGTGATGCGGATAAGTTTAAAATGAAGAAGTTGGCTCCTAAATTTGAAAAGAATAGAATAGAATAGAATAGAATAGAATAGAATAGAATAGAATAGAATATCTGTTTATTTATCTGCCACAATACAATTACATAATAAAAACTTAAAACGAGACATTTAACAAAATAAAAATAAGAAAAAACAATGTGACTAAAGTAGAAGAAGTCATGTATCGCAGCAGACAAAAAGGCCAAGGACTCAGCATATGCTGTAGTCTAACAAAGTAAGACCGACAGCGCTGATTTTCAGTCCGGGCCCACGTAGATAACGCACGAACAAACAAAACAGAGCGAGTATCAATATTACATATTCATGCATAACTAAACAAAATATCCATATAACATAGTATATTATATAGTATATATATATTTGTGATTAGTAAATACTATATAAATAAATATCTTAATTTAGAATTTTACCACCTCGTGGGATAAACTTTAAAGATATCTGAAAATAAATAATATTAAATAGAACAAATTATAGCCAATCTAGTTTCCAGTTTTAGGCAGGCGAGGATTTTTGTAAGTCAAGGAGATACTTTTTCAATTTACTTTTGAAAGTATACTTAGACTTAAGGTCACGTAGTGGCGGTGGAATATTGTTCCAGCATTTTGACGCCATGTACCTAAAACTACCCCTAAATGCAGTAGTTTTATGCTTTGGACATAATAAACGGTTTATCCGAGTGCTGTATCTGCTACGAGAAGATGACCACGTAAATTTGTCGTGTAAATACTTGGGAGAACCAGTCTTCACCACTCCAAACAGTAAAGTAGCCAAGTGCAACTGATGACGACCTTCTACCTTTAAAATATTGGCTGAATTAAGATAAGGAGTGACATGCGAGCGCGGAGGGATACGGAAGCAATACCGGGCACACGCATTTTGGACGCGCACGATAAGTCGCATTGTCTTTGCATAAAGGCAGGGCCCGTAGACAGAAATGCAATAATTTAATTTAGAGAGAACAAGCGATTCACAGAGCTTTATGCGGAGTTCTTCACTAAGAAAGTCACGAATGTGGTATAATACTTTAAGTCGATAAAAGCAGTTACGTGTTAACTCTGTTACATGACTTTCAAAGCGCAACTCACCGTCAATTAGAAGCCCCAAATTCCTAGCTTCACGTACACACTCTATCGGTTGGTTCATAATACAAACTGAAGAATTGGTGGAAGTTATTCTCGCAATCTGGTGTTTAGATCCTAGAATCATTTACTTGGACTTGGACGGATTAAGGACTAAGGAATTTTTTTTACACCATAAAGAGATACGATCAAGATCGTCACTAAGCTTAATAGCAGCAATATTGGCTTCAGAGGGATTACAGGGTATGTATAATTGTAAGTCGTCCGCGTATAAGTGGTACTGGCAATTTTGGATGTTCTGAATTATATCTCTACTATACAAAATAAAAAGTAGAGGTCCGAGTATTGAACCTTGTGGTACACCACGATCTACCGTACTTATTTGAGAACTTAAATTGTTACCATCTCTTCTTGACAACACCACTTGCTGTTGACGGTTACCAAGATAGCTGTTAAACCATTTAACAGTCTCAACGTCAAACCCATAGAATGAGAGCTTTGAAAGCATAAGATCAACATTGATGCAATCAAATGCTCTGGAAAAATCAAGTAATGCGAGGATAGTACCCTGACCAATATCGCGAGCAGCAAGAATGTTGTCTATAACGTCCAAAAGTGCCGTATTTGTACTGCGGCCTTTTCGGAAACCTGATTGCAACTCTGGCAGTATACCATGACGTTCCAAGTACTCCACTGTTTGCATGTGAACGACTTTTTCTTGTATTTTTGATAAATATGGAAGGATACTAATTGCACGTAGGTCCTTCACATTACTTGGATTATTGGTTTTCGGAATCGGCTTTACAAGGGCAGTCTTCCATAGCCTGGGAATGGTGTTGGTAGAAATAGATTTATTTATGATACTAGTTATTACACCAAGGGTTGTGGGCAAAGTCATGAGTATCATGTCCATGGCAAGACAATCAGCACCTTTTGCATTTGACCTCATATTAAGTATAATTTTGGCTACGACTGTTTCATTTACTGTGGTTAATTTAAAGGAAGAGGGACCGAATCTGTGCAGTTCGAAATACATTAAATCAGAAATAGGAACTAAATTTTCTCCCGGAACATTAAGAAAATGTGTATTTATAACATCAGGATCATTGAAATCCTCTAGAAGATCATTTATACCTCTAAAATTAATTGCGACAGTGTCTTTAAGATTCTTCCATAGGGTCTTGGGATTATTTACATTGCTATTAACATGATGTTCAAAATAAGATTTTTTCTCATTAAATAGAGATGTATTTACTAAATGTTTCAAATCTTTGTATTGTTCCCTTTTCTTATCCGTTTTGTCTTTACGGTAAGCATTATGGGCCTCACTTCTTAATTTCATCATGAAACGTACGTTGCTTGTCAACCATGGCACCATTTTTTGGCTCACTACATATTTTCTTTTCTCCGGTGCATGTCGATCGAAGATTTCAAGCAAAATCTCATTGAAAGTTTGGCACATTAAATCAACTGATTCAATGGTATCAAAATTGCACCAATTAATTAAACCTAGATTACGTTCGAAATCATCACGATTAACACTCTTAAGCGGCCTATATGTGACTAACTTAGGCTTGGGTTTTTCCTTCTTGATCTTAAATTCGACAGTGCCGAGTCAAGCGTATTTTGTCCCCACTGGTGTATGAATTGGAGAGACTTGATGGCCATTCCTTAGGTACATGGCACATCAAGGATTTAAAGCTGTAAACTTTGATTTCGTGCCAAAGTATTTTAGTGTATTAACATATAATTTTGGTTTTACACAAATTTATTGAGTGAGTACTGATGAACAGCTAGACTGTTTCATTTAGAGTTTGTTGATGAAGGATGTTTGTTTTTTGATAGGTGAATGAAAGTTTGTTTGCAGGGAAGAATACTGGCTTAAGTTTTGAAATCAAAGGGAGACGGTTACATTCGTTGGCTTAGATAACTCGGGTTTTATTTTTTTTTAAACTTATTTTGGTTTTGTTTCATGTTGCAGTTTAGTAAGCTGTTTTCATTGGAGTTGTTTTTTTTTCTCTTGCAAGTTTTGGGTCGTCGATAGGAGCAAGAGTGGGTTGTCAGCCAACAAACTTTTTTTTTTTTTACTTGTATTAGGACAATACAATGATTTTGGTAAAATTTTTTTTTTTTTTTTTCTCCTCTTTGTCTGATTATAGCTTTGTTTCTGGGGGATTTCACTGTATTGGTTCCTCGTGGGTGGTTGCTGATGATTTCTTGCTCGTCACACTTTAGAGCTTGGCGCACACTGCGAAGGGCTGATGGAGTAAATCGCTTGGGGGGTTATCGTCAGAACAAAGATTTAAGAGTCGACTTATTATAAAGATAAGCTCGCATTAAGGCTGGGAAACTAACCTTGTAGTAACAAGGTACAGTCCTTCGGTTTGAGGTTAGTTTCCAGTTATTTTGGAAGGATTTGGATAGGGTTTTGTTTGGTGTTTGGGAGTTTGGAGAGTCCCGGGTTGACCAAATGTTTGTTCATTGGTAACCCTGGTGGTTGGTAATTTAGGTTATTAAGTTTTGATTATGAGTTGGATTTTCCCTGGTTTGACCATTAGTAAGTCAATGGTGATCCTGGTTGGTTTGTGTGGGTTCGATGTTCAAGTATATTTTAAATATTTTGGTTTTTGAAGACTTCGAAATGACTTGATTGGTGTGGCGGACCACCAACTTTCTAATCCGCTTAATCCTTAAGGTTATAACAGTTCCTGCCTGCAGTTGTTGCGAAGGTGGTCAGTGGCAATTTTGTTTTCGCCTCTATAATTTAAAAGGACCTTTCTGGGTATCCGTCATTTTATTGTGTTTTTTCCTTTCTATCGATGTCTTTCGTAGCCAGTTCTTCGGCGGTGTGTTCTTGGTTCTTTAGTTGAGGTTTAGTTATTAGTTTTTTTTGTGGGTTTCTGCGAGTTATAGCTTATGTTTGGTGGTGGTATTGGTTTTGGGTTTTGTGTTTTGGTGTTTTTTTGGTTAATTTTGATAGTTTGGTTGTGTTAGTTACGCTGAGGGCAGCGATCGGTGCTCTAGGCGCACCTCTTATGCTTCGGGAGGGGGTATTGTAGCATTGCAAATTTTGTAGGGTTGGTTATCACAAAAAGTTACGCGTCGTAAAAGTTTTGCTTGATGTTAAATTTCGGTTTACCCTCTTAATTAGACATAAGTTGCTCGCGTGACTGCTGCATTGCTCGAGTTTGGTTCTCGTGCATTTGTCGGCCGGAGTTGTTACAGTAAACTTGTGTTGAGTGTTTCTTCATTTGTTGGCGTTCAACGGCGAATGAAAATGGCGGATGTGCCAACAGGAGTTGTGTTTTTGTTATATTAGATAAATTGTACATATGCGTTTGGATTGATTTTGAAAAGGAATTTTTTCGTCGGGTTGGAGGGAGTTCTGACTATCGTCAGAGCATGGGTGTTTTTTCAAGATCTTCTTGTTTCCAAGATTTACCAGTTTTCGAGATTTACCAGCTGGCAGAGTTATGATCGCCGCGTGGTGTACGCAGTAGCAGTTCCTTTGTCTGCGCGGTCGAGGATCGTTGACCTTGAAGGGGGCAGCGGACGGCGGGTCATTTCCGTGGTGGTTATTGGAAAAATTCAAGTAGGTGTTGGAATTTTTTTACTTTTATCCACACACAATGAAGATATCTAGGACGGTATGTTTTCTGGACACATAGTTATGTGTCCTATTAGTATTCAAGGGTAAATTCTTCTTCCTGTTTCACCGAATAACCCAAACTGTAAAATTTAATGTTCCGTAATATTTTTTTTCCCTGGTAGAACTGAATGGTGTACCAGACGATTTGGTTTAAAGAGTATGTACGACAAATATTTATTGTTTGTAGGATCTACGGCTCCCCTGAGCTAGATTTATTTTTGGAAATTAATTCCCTTGTATGTTTTCAAGTTTTGTTACCCTTAAAGTTTTTTTTTAATGTAATTCCACAAGTTTCCATGTAATCTAGTTACCTGTGGTTAAGGCGGTAACAAACACAGCTAGTTATCACTTAAATGTTTATTTTTTTGTCTTGGCAATACTAATTCCAATGTAATATTACTACCTGATGTTAAGGCGGTCCCTGACACAACTATTTAAAGGTATTTAAGGATTAGTAATGTCTTGGCAAGATATATGTCAAATGAAGGTCTTGGCCAAAAGCTTGTAACTAAGTATAATTTTTTTCTGTAACACCTTTGGCTTGTGGAATTGACGTTTTCTTTTGTGATAAAGTTAAATACACTTAATTGTAAAGTACCTAGAAGTTTTCTTCAGAACCTTTTACCATCGATTAGGTTACAATTAGGTCACTGTTTAGTTTTATCTTGTCCAGTTGCATGACCGGTGGAAAGACCGGGTACCCGCTGGTCGTGTACCTGACACGTTTATTTCGTGCAGAGCGCCGAACCAAGGCCCTTTAGGCGGGTTCAGTAACCAAGTTATGTGCTGATTCGCGAGCTTGTGAGTGATTGCATCATTGTTTGACCTGAGGAAGTTCTGAACTTCAATGAGATGATTTCTAGCACCTACATAGTTTGTGCCGCAGTCTGAGCGAATGAGAACTGGAGTACCGCGACGTGAGATGAAACGTTGCAATGCCGCAAAGAACGCTTCCGTTGTGAGTGCAGAGACCGGTTCCAAATGAACCGCCTTTGTTGCGAGGCAAACGAAAATACAAAAATACGCCTTTATGAGTTTCGCGTTCCGCAACGTGCTGGATTTAACGAAGAAGTGGCCAGCAAAGTCCGTCGTGACGTGACTAAAAACTGGCTGAGGAGTAACTCTGTCTACTGGAAGATCAGCCATGAGCGGAGCCTTAGGCTGAGCGCGGCACCGGAAACATCTAATACATTTAAACACGCGGTGTCTAATAATACGACGAGCGGACAGAATCCAGTACTGCTGGCGTAATATGGCGTGTAATGTGTCAGCTCCAGGGTGGCAGTGTATTTTGTGATAATGGTCTATGATGAGATCTACGAGCGGACTTGAGCTGGGTAGAATGAGTGGGTGTTGAGCGTCATACCTAATTGACGCGTGAGAGAGACGACCACCGACTCTCAAGAGGCCGTCCTTTATGAAGGGCGAGAGGCGCTGGAGCTGAACGGGACAAACTTTATCAGTCTGGATACGATTAATGTCTTCAGCAAACTCATTGTGCTGAACAGAGCGGACCCAGTGCAACAGAGCGTCCCTGCGTTCATTAGCTGTCAACGGACCAGAGCGCCGTGCATCTGGGCTGTGCCGACAATTGAATATGAACCTTTGAATACAAGCCGTCACTCCGACGAGCTTGTCAAGTGAGCTGTAGCGAGTGAGCAAGTCCAGATCGATATCTGGGACTGCTATGTGTGCTGGTACCTTTTTGGGCTTAAGGCCTGGGAGAGCATGATGGCCTAGAGCGGGTGGCATCTTGGGCCAAGTGCAGGTAGGTTCTTTGAGCCAACTGGGTGACCACCAAAGGTCATGAAGTGAGAGAGACTGGGCAGACATGCCTCTGCTTGCACAGTCAGCAGGGTTGAGGTTTGTGGGCACATGCCTCCACGTATTGCTAGTTGAAGTAGCTGTGATCTTAGCCACTCGATTGGCCTCGAAAGTCTGTAATCGGTGAGGTGGGGTATTGAGCCATGCCAACACTATTGTGCTATCTGACCAGCATGTGTGTGTTTGAATGTCTATATGAGCTGACAGTTGGGCTGACACTCGAGTCATGAGCTGAGATAAAAGAGTCGCGGCTGACAACTCCAATTTCGGGATTGAGAGGCGAGTCTTGATGGGTGCGACCTTGGACTTGCCAATGATTAGGTGTACATTGACATGTCCAGTGGTATTGCGCTCATGAAGGTAGATAACGGCACCAAAGCCAGCCTCTGATGCGTCCGCGAACCCGTGAAGTGAGTAAGTAGACGTGGGCTTATACTTACAAATGTGTCGAGGTAAACGGAGGTTTGAGAGTTGAGGAAGATCCTCTGAAATGTGTTGCCACTCTGTGTGGACTTCTTCAGAGATAGGCTCATCCCATCCTATTTTCAGAAGCCAAAGCTTCTGGAGAAGAATATTTGCGCGGAAGATGACTGGAGTAACCCAGCCATTGGGGTCATAGAGAGACGCTACTGTACTGAGAATGGAGCGCTTTGTGACTTGAGCATGAGTGGGCAGAGAAATGTGATAAGTGAACTCATCAGTTTGAGGAATCCACTGTATTCCCAGAACCTTAATGGAATTAGAGTCGGGACTGAAGTCAAAGTCCTTGGGCATGTCGCACTGGTCATCTGGGAACCGTTCAAGGAGCTGAGGCGAGTTGGAGGTCCATTTACTGAGCTGGAAGCCACCTAGGGCGAGTAACTCGATCAGATCGTTTTGGAGCGACTGAGCAGATTCCACAGAATCTGCACCTGAGAGAATGTCGTCCACAAATATTGATTTGCGGAGGACCTGAGCAGCGTGGGGGTAGCGATGACCTTCGTCATCAGCCAATTGGAGTAAAGTGCGGATGGCATGGTATGGGCTGGACCTTAATCAATATGTGACGGTATTAAGGGCATACGTGAGCAGGGGCTGGTCGGGTGAAGACCGCCAGAGAATGAGTTGAAAAGGTCTTTGCTCTGGGTGAATGAGGATATTTCTGAACATCATTCGGATGTCAGTGCTGAAAAATTGTGAGTGGATCCTGAAGGACATGATAATGTCAACAATATCTTGTTGAAGAGCTGGACCTGTATGAAGACAATCATTTAAATTGACGCCGTTTGAGCTTTTACAACTTCCGTCAAAGACGCAGCGTAACTTTTCTGATCCTGGCTTAAATATGCCATGATGTGGGATATAGAAATGGGATTTATGAGCAAAGCTATTGGGGTGACACGGCGACATATGTCCCAATTTTATGTAATCTGACATGAACTCTACGTATTTCGAGCGGAAGGGCGGGTTCGCTAGCAGCTTCTTCTCTAAATTGAGAAACCTGCGTAACGCAATAGCATGAGTGGAACCTAATGTCGGCGCGTTGTGCAGAAAGGGCAGTGTAACCATATATTGACCTGATGGTTCACGAGTAGTTGTGGTGCGGAAAATGTCCTCACACTGTTCCTCTAATGGGCTGGTATGCTTGTAGGTTTGGGGTTCCTCGGACTCCCAAAACCTCTCAAGACTTTTGTGAATGTCATGAGTGGAACGCTCTGAGTCCGTGTGAGAGCCGACAATGTGAACTGAATTGACCTGATTCGTGGGTGAGGTATGTAAACTTTCGAAAGGTCCTATTAATGTAAAATCGAATATCGTGCCGAAGGCTATGGGCTTGCCAGGGCCGAGCGAAACCTTGGTTCCGTCTAACACTTGACCAAGAACGTCAGATCCTAGTATTAGATCAACCGGAGCTGGTGTGTGATATTCTCGATCAGCAAGAGGAATCGGTGGGTGACCTGTTAACTGAGTGAGATCTGGAACCTTTTCTAACGGTAGGTACCCAGTTACGTTCTTCAATATATGGGCTGTGGCCGTGATCGTAGGTGTGTCACGGTGTGTAGGTCGGCATACAATTGTGATTGATGCCTTTGAGTTTTGTGTGTGCTGATTTCCAACTCCTGCGATTTTTAGAGATGTATGTTTTAATGGTAAATTTAAAATTCTGGCCATGCGCTGAGAACAAAGAGTCAGCATACTTCCACAGTCTAACAGGGCTCGTGCTGAGTGAAATTGACCATGTACGTCTGCTATTTTAAGTGAGACGGTTGGCAACAAAATTGGTGTGTTAGTGACGTTCACTACACGTTGTGCGGAGTTACAGGAATTCTCTGTTGGAGTTGAAGTCATGGAGTGAAAATGAGCTGAGTGTGTATGTGATGAGTGTGCTGAGTACTGGTCATCCTCGCCTTCATAGTGCTCTGTTATTGTAGGTAGTCACTGTTGCCTACCTACCCGAGACCTACTTGGCGATCGCGATTGAGTGGGCGGGTTGGAACGGGACGTGTATGCCTGTGTAGCATGTGCCGAATGGTGTTGAGGCTCATGCGCTGAGCGCTGTCTGGGCTGCTCACGTAGAGACGGAGGCAGCAAATGAGCAGATGAGCGTGTCGGAGACATGGCCCCATGGCGATGCAGTGAAGTGTGGTGGTCAGTCCGCCCACACTCCTTGCATGCACGTGTAGACCTGCACTCGTTCTCATAATGAGGACCCATACAGCGCTGATAGCGGTTGCGCGCTTGAATAAAGTCCCAACGACCTTGAACCGGTTGGTTATTAAATTGTGGGCAGGCGATGAGCTTATGTCCCCTATTCTTGCAGTATGGGCATGGCATACCACCAGTAGGGGAAGAAGGTTGAGCTGAATAATTTTGTTGGCGAGTGGGTGATGGGGATGTTTGGGCCGAGTAAACTGGCGCTGTCGCAAATGCCAAAAATGGTTGACGAATAGGATGGGGGGAGCGATTGTCCTGCCGAGGAGCCATGGGGCGGAACTCTTGATGAGCCTGGTAGGGCTGACGTTGAGTACCTCGAGTGGGCTGAACCAGCTGATTGAGCTGAGTGAGCCTTTTTGAAGGGCCGAGCCGTGCTGAAGAAGGAGCATCCTGTGACGCAAGGGACGACGACTCATTCTCCTTGCAGCGTGCGTGCTCTTCCAAAAACTCAATGAGGTTCTTGAGCGTGGGCAGAGTTGCACGAGATCCGTACTTCCGCTCGAAAAGAGTGCGGAGCTCGCCTTGTAGTTTTCGCACCACCATGGACACGAAAACATAGTCAGAATCCTTCATGGGCAGATCGAGGTTGCGGAGAGCGCTTTGCGCTGAGATAAGCGGAATTAAAAACGATGTGCGGATATCCGAGCGCATGTGGATGTGCGGAAGGTTCATGATGATGTCCAGAAATCGGTTATCCTTATTTTTAAAATAGCTGCTGCCCGCGATTTCGTTCGCGTGAAAGAAGATAATACGGCCACAGTGTAATTCCTTGGGAATTCCGCAATAAAAAGTATCATAGAAAAGTAAATTCCAAAATTCTGTAAATGACGATACCTTTTTTCCGAGACCCGATTTTAAGGAAACAAAACCTATATTGTTTACACTGTTGATTGTTGGCACTTGGTGGAACTTGGAATACATAATGAACAGAAAATCACTTGTACTATCCCACAAATTTATTTAATACTTCCTGACCGGTTTCGCCTTTATGGCATTATCAAAGGAATTAATATAATATCTTAATTACACAATAAATAGTTTACACCATTGGTGTCATTGATCGCACTGGCTGATGTAAACTATTTATTGTGTAATTAAGATCTTATATTAATTCCTTTGATAATGCCATAAAGGCGAAACCGGTCAGGAAGTATTAAATAAATTTGTGGGATAGTACAAGCGATTTTCTGTTCATTATGAAAACCTATATTCTTTTCCTCATTAAGTTCAGTCCACCTGTGAAAACTACATGGAAATCCTTTCAGTAGTTTCAGATGTGCGCAAACAAATAAGTAGACAGACAGACACACAGAAAATAATTCTAGAAAAGAGTTGCGTTCTTTTACTCTGCTTTAGTCACAAACCTTTCTATTTTTATTACTTTTCTTCGATGTACAGATACACCGGGTTCTACTCTTCTATTAAATGTATTGAATGAATTGATAGATAAAAAGTATGAAATAAATGCATTTTTCAATGCAAGTGCTCGTAAAGGCCCACTTTTTATGCATCAAAACCGAACAGAAAGTCGATTGTTTTGCCCTAGGGCTTTTATTATTTTTTTTTTTTTTTAATTTATATACAATGGTTGGCTAACCTGTAACCTTTCCTGTGTACCATACATTTAATACTTTTTTTCCACTGTTTAACTGCTCTGGATACAGTCCTTTTGAGCCAGTCATAATTTAAAGTTCACAAGATTATATTTGTTTTATTTCCTCACACTAAAAAAAACGTAGTATGATACACGGGCGTAAGAGCAATAAATTACTCGGTTACGTTTAAAACACTCGCTACACTCGTGTTTAAATCGTCCTCGTAATTTATTCCTTTTTGCCCTAGTAGCATAAACCACTATTATGGCAATTTGCGTAAATTGCTTGATAATAATTCGGTGTTCACAAGCAAATTATGTATATCATTCTATGAATTACGTTTTGAATGCATTACATTAACAAACTTTAAAGCACGTTTACAAAGTACATAAATATTTATGTTATATAGGTTTATATCACCCCAATCCATTGCTTATAAGAGTTATTATTGTTAGATATTAAAGACAATACAGAACAAACTAAGTGTTCTTTCGCCTCTTTGGGGTAGTTCCTCTATGCAGCAAGCTATTTAGACCGTAAAAAATAAAGCCCAAAACTGACAGCTACGTCCAAAACCGATAAAAGCTCGTTGTTAGAATCCATGAATAACGAAAGCTCGCATAGCTATGGCTTCAATATATATGTTTGTTTGTTTGTATGTTTGTCGGCTGTTTTGTTTGTGACTGCATTTATATATGCGGCAGGCAAATATATCAGGCTATATTCTTAAAAATACACCACGGCCCCCCGATGGGAGAGGTGGTGGTGTGGGCTTCTACGTGCAAAACGGTCTCCGCGTCCGGCACAAGCCGCATCTTACTTCTTCGCTCGAGCAAATGTGGTTGGTGCTGAGTGTGACCAGCTTGGGACGCGTGGCCAATCGGTACTGCATACCGTCCCGGATCTGGGCTTTCACCAGGCTCAGCTATCGAGGCTTTGAGTGAATCGGTAAGTACTTTTGGGTACTGTGATTTTATTTTCATGTTAACAGATTTTAACGTTGATTTGCTGAAGCCAGATATAGGTTCGGCACCAGATTTGCTTACGTTTTTGACACAACAAAATTTACATCAGTTAGTAAAAGAACCAACAAGAATACAAAAAGGATCTGCAACATTACTACATAGATCTATTAATAACAAACAGTCCTGATCTACGTAAATCTATAAGTATACACCATAATAATGGCCGGTCAAAGTGGAGTAGCAAGAGCAATATGCTCGAAGGGTGGATGTGAAACGTAAGTGGCGAGTGGGCACGTGATGCTGGACCCTCAGGGAGCAAGTGATCGTTGTTTAAAGACCAGTGACAACTCTCCACCCTTTAGCCGCTCAGCAAATGTTGCCTCCTCGTCTCTCCGTGCGAGCGACCGTTTGGGGGGCCCAATTAATTGAGTTGGCGAGTCTCCGCCTGCCCATTTTTCCGTGTTACTAACATAGGTCGGGCAGGCGCTATAGTTCCTTCCATAGTTCCAGATATCCAGTCCACTAGCACCTCAACCCAATAGTCTGGTTTCCTTTGTTTTCATTCCTTGCAATAGTTCTACACAGACTGGGGGTTGTCCTTTGGTGCACTCCTACAGTGCGTACAGGGATAATTGTCGGTTGGTGTCACATCACATTTAGATAAAATTGTTAAAAGGGCCTCTACGTTTTGGCCCCATGCACGCCTCTCAAAGATCCGGGACTAAATAGTCCCGAGACATAATAAATATATACAATAATAATAATAAAATTCTTTATTGCACAAGATACAAATTTCGTACATAGGCGAGCTTAATACTATTTAGTATTATCTAAAAGCTAACCTTTGGCAATGGGGAAGTTGTTGAGGGTAGTGCCATGATGTCAAAATATTATAGGGCACCATAATCCCCTTTTAAGTGACCATGGGCTGGTTTTGGGAGAGTTTAAAATAAAGAGTGCTATCAAAACGTCCCAATTCATGTGGACACGCTCGTTAAACAGCATAGACCAAGAGGCATTTTCAAATGATCTGCATAAAATCCCAGGGAATGGTATTTACCAGGCTAGTAATATACATGACATGATTGACTCCTTTAACAGATTTATACCTTTAATTTTTGAACATCATGCACCACTGCACAATGTAAAAATAAAGGAAAATCCATATCCATGGATCACCGACACAATCAAACAAATGATGTCGCTTCGTTACAAAGCTTTAAACCGAGCTCATCTGACAAAACGCTAGACACACATAAAGACCTTAACAATATAGTAACGAGCGCAATCAAAAGAGAAAAAGAAGCATTTTATACTAGTTATGTTAATTATAATAAAAACAATCCTATAAAGATGTGGAAGTATTTTAAACCAACATCGGTTTTGAGTAAAAATAAACGCTTAAATATTCCTCAACATCTTAATGATCCCAATCAAATTAATGACTTTTTCTTAGATGTTCCTGGTTACCCCAAAGTTGACGAAGAGTTGTTGAGTTTTTATAGAAGTAATGAATTTGGTTTGAATGAATTTAAAATCGAGAGCTGTACTGAAGATGAAGTTTTAAAAATAATTAGATCAATAGGCACCGGTGCTTCCGGTTATGACGCCATATCAATATGATTTTATTGGCAACCTTACCTATAATTACCAATTTGGTGAACAGATCAATTGCTGAAAATATTTTTCTTGATGCCTGGAAATCAGTAAGGGTTAAACCTTTACCAAAATGTGCATCAATAGAAAACCATCGAGACCTAAGGGCTGTTAGTATATTGTCTGTAGTGTCTAAAATCTCAGAGAGGGTTGTGTGCTCTTAACTAACAAAATATTTAGAGAACCGTTTCAGTCAGGCTTTCGTAGTCAACACGGAACCGCCACGGCTCTGGCATACATAACGTACATAAATGTTCTGGCAGGATTTTGGTTCTGCTGGATTTCTCTCGGGCCTTCGACTGCCTTAGTACGACGACGAGAAATAAGTCCCGACCTTATTTCTTAAGCCACGCCCCCTTTATCCTGATTGGCCTTCAAGGCAGCAATACCGGGAAGACGCACCCGAGGTTCATGAACGGATGTAATTTTTCGTGAAATTGTTAGTTGAAAATATTATAAATAAAGACGATATTTTTGATGGTCGCAGATAAAGTATAGAGTGCAACTGAACATAATTAGACATTGGGACACTCGTGCAATCTATTACATAACTCACTTCGTTCGTTTCGTAAACAAGCACTCTTCGCAGTCTCGCAAATTAGAATAAAGAATAAGTATAAAAAAGGTTTATTGCCAGAAAATACTTAAAACTTAACACATTAAAATTGTACACAGGTTAAAATAGAAAAAAAAAAGTTTAAGACATTTCTGGCAAATGGTAGCATGCTCAGCAAAGCTGCCGATCTCATAGAAATCAAGCAGCGTTGATTTTCAGCATACACCAGACAGAGGACATAATTTAGAAAAAAATCAAATAAAGGTGCAGAAGGACGTGTAAAATTCAACACAAAACAGTGAGAAAAGGTATAATAATATTAAAACACTAGGTACATTTTAAATTTATAAGAATACAGGTTTTTACGTAGTGTAGTGCGTGTAGTGTCTGTAATAAATAATATATTTAAAAATATATAAGTATTTGACTATTTGTATAGGTATATATGTATATCTAATTGATATTGATGTTGGTAATACAATACGTTAATTTAAGAGTAGATATATTAAATATATTTGATCATGTATAACATCATGTATTATAAAATTATGTCACAGTTACACAAAATACTATCATTATTACTATTATTACAATATAATATACCCTCGCAAATTAAATATTTTACAAATTTAACTAACTTTTTCCTTACCCGAACAAAGCCCGGTCAATCACCAGGCTAGCTAAAGAACAGAAATTAAATTGGAAACTATTTAGTTTATTTTCGTTCACCAATCTGAATATGTCCAGTTCAAACCAAATGGAGATCATGTTTATTGGTTTTGATCGCGATAGGTGGCAGTCGTGTTGTTCGAGAGTCAGTTTAAAATACACATAGAGACAAGTTACATTGTACGTTTTATTTTGACCACACTGAGCCAATTGTTATGCAACTGTTATGGAAGTAGCTGAAAACCAGCGCTAATTAAAGCATATTTTTGATGGCATATGACTGAGCTATATCCTTTTGTCGAGTTGTTATTTATCTTTATAAATTACTCTCTACTTATATAAACCTTTTTGCTTTATTAATTTTAAGTATCAGTGTTTTTCAGAACACGCCTATATATTTTTTTTAATTTTTCAAAAAGGGTGACTACGCAAATTTCTTTTTTTTTTCACTATAAGAATTTGACAAGATCACAAATTGGTCATTACGAATCCAGTGTTTAGAGAGGTGACATTAAATTTAGCCAAATAATCTAGTGATCGTGAGCAACTTTCGCAAAAAAAAAAACTCGCCAATAAAAATCGCGCTGTGTGTACAAAATTTCCTGTATTAAAATAAATAAGAAAATTTTGGTCTAGATTTAATTTTTTTTGTCATATACCGTCTACTCTTAATAGATTTAGTTCAGATAACTAAGATTGCGGATGTAAAGATAACTGTTCCCATCCGTAAACGATCTTGAACAAAGTAAGTTTTGTAAACTGAAACTGAAAAATGTTATTATACAGTGAAAGAGTTTATTAATGATAAATCAATCTAATTTTATATTGTGACATAGATATTTGTTATTTTAATTATTCAAATCTTTGACATGTTTCATTAAAATACAATTATTTTCTTTATAAGTCAAGCCTAAGGCTGTGGTCCGATTGCATAATAATTATATCTCTAATTACATCTCATGAATGCATGCTAATGTTAAAAATCTCTTTATGTTGATTAATTTTATATTCATACGCCTTTTGGCAGAGTGTAGAGCACATAAATTATTTTTAAGATCAAATGTATTACTACCTACCTACATTCATGAATAAATGCATCTTATCTTATCTTATCTTAACAAAAGCAGACAAGATTTCATCTGAATAACGAAATGAAAACTATGACACGTCGTTCGTTTTGTAAACAAGCATTTGTGTCCCTATGATGTCGATTCGGTCTAGCACCTTTTAACTTAATTGGTAGGACTTAACTTAGTTTAGGCATTCTATCTTTTTTTTCTGTACCAAAAAAAACAAGGACAGAACGCTTAAATTAAGTTGAATCCTATCGTATAAGTTAATCAGGCCGCACTAAATTGACACCAATTTCTCTGATTATGTCACAGTTGCACAAAACACTGTTATCTATTCCGTAATAACATCTAATAGCCCTTGAAAATGGTTTAATATCCGAAAAATGGTGTAATATCTGTGTGAATAATAATAATAAAAAAAAACGGTTGGGATAGAAATATGTGTAAAAATGAATAGTAATACTAGTACAAGAAAAAAAAACCTAAAATAGACTTATCTAAGATTTGAACTTTCAGTCAATTTTCCGACCCGTGTGCAAGCGAACTAAACTTTTACACAACCAGTACTAATAATTATACAGCTTCATCGCAGAGTTATAAAAGTGAAATAATAAACGAGTAAGCAGTAATTGGCAATATAACCCCGCTGCCCCCGGCTTCGCCCCATAAAAATATGAAGGAATAATTACCATGACGGTAAATTGTTTTTTTATACTTGACTAACGAATAGTTTGGTGAAGTGTAACGCTTATATAGTGTGTAAGGGTCCGTAGTATTAAAAAGTTAAAAATGTACAATTTGTTTTGAAAAATAGGCTTTGTTAAACTACATATCTATATGTAATCAGATTTAGATTATTTACAATAATGAATAATAATAATAAATATGTTTAATAATATTTTATTAATGTGCTATACTCATAGACGAATGCAGCCTAGAGACTCCTCATAACAGTCGACCAATTTCTGTCAACACATCTGACTGAACCAGCAGATACAATTCGCCACTCCAAAATTATATGTTTTGGTAGGCCAAACCAAAATGGCTTCTATATTCATTACGTCAGAGTCTTCGTCTTCAGGAAAGATAAGTTTGTGGCGCTATACGTAAGATTGGAAGAGCCAATAGGATTGCAGTATCCCGTTTCGATTGTTGACAGAATTATTTGTACGCAAGATGTTGAACAATAGACGTCTTTCTGAGCTGTATTGTTTATGGCTATACTAAATAAAGTAGCGCCGAGACTTGAACCTGGCATCTGACTAATCTGAGAGATTTTTATAACCACTGAGCTACCGAGTCCTCTGCTACTACGGGCAAAAATACATATATGCAGTTTCACTCATGTCTTGTAGTTCTCCTTCACTAGCTGTTCATAAAAGAATATACTAGAACGCCCATACCAAACGCCTAGACATTGGAGCACAAAATTTGAAGTGTAGGTTCCTTATAGAATGTAGATGTCAATGCACGCCATTGAACTTTTTTCCGGAAAAGCAACCAGAAGGCCAAGTTTGACAATAAAAAAAATATGAAAAAATTTAAATAACACTTTGAAAAAATAAAGTTTGCATGACGACAGGGTAGACACTGTCTACCCTAGAATGAACATTTTCATACAAACTTTATTTTTTCAAAGTGTATTTAAATTTTTTCATATTTTTTTTATTGTCAAACTTGGCCTTCTGATTGCTTTTCCGGAAAAAAGTTCAATGCACGCCACCCTGAGAAGGGATTTTAGGAAATTCCCACGGGATCGGGAAAAACGGGATTCACGCTAGCAACGCTGAGGGACGTACGCTAGTGTTAAATAAACAAAAATACTAGCTACGAGTATGTCCATGCCACGGTGAGGTTCAAACCAAGACTATCTGATCATAATTTTGCACCTTGCATCTTATGGTTGTTTAACCCTTTCAAAGACACATAGCACCCATGCGTGGTTACATTGTTTTTTTTTGCTACGTCTTGTTACGTGACCCTGAACGTGTTAAGGCACTATGTAAATAAATAAGGGCTACTTTTTTTCTGTGTATTTCACGAAAAACACAAAAAAAACATTTGGTATGTACAATTTTACTATATAATCTAAGGCAGGGGTCGGCAACCTTATGACATAGGAGGGCCACAAACGTTACCAGAGGATCAGCGGGGGCCGCATATAATAAATAACGCATTAGTCAATTTCGTATCATATTTATTGTAGTTTAAAACACAATTTATTACTAAAATCTAATGCGTTTTTTGCGGCTACATTTGACTTGCATTTTAGACGTGGAAAGCTGCGCCGAGCGTAGAACGATTAGACACCTCGCTTGTTCTCTCGTGTTAGTTTTTTTATCGTGGTCGTATTTATTGAATTTTACAGAAAAAATCATATTTAATATACCAGACAAAATTTTAAAAATGTGAAACGGCCCAATTGTATTTTATAACGTTTGTGATTGTCTTGAATTGTGGTTGAGACAAAATTCGACAGTTAAGTTATTGAAATGAGTAAAACCCTAATACCATTTTTAGATTTTGGGCCTACTTTAGATAGATTTGTTTCTTACACCATAAGTTATTTTTAATATTCGCTGCGGCGGAAGTGTAGATACATTATCTGTGATAATAAATATATATTTTATTTATTTATCATTGAAATATTATTCAATAAATCAATTTAACAGAGACTGTCGTTTTAGATTATTTTGCTCGGCGCCCTCTTATGCTTGCTTTTTCGTTAGTTCAGAATAGAAAATGTCTGCTCACGCAAATATGTACAACCAAACACAATTATCATGCAGCGATTGGGAACCTTGAGGGCCGTACCGAAGTGGGTCACGGGCCGCATGCGGCCCGCGGGCCGCCGGTTGCCGACCCCTGATCTAAGGTATTGATTTTGGAAAACATGTTTGGATACACTTTCCTTGATAGAAATAATAAATTATTGAAATGAGGTTTTCAAACACACCTGTTCTTCTTGTTTGACGAAAAGTAACCATGTACAGAACTCGATATATTAGATGGATTTTAACAATATCAAAATTTTTGATTTTGCAAATTTTGACATCTTCCTTCGCTTTTTTTTTTTTTTCTCTTTTTTCCTGAAGCCACCCCTCTCGCTTTATGCGTCTTTTTTTGCTAAGAGTGAAAGTGACAAAAATAAAATTTGCATAGCCTCTTAAAAAATAAAATTACTGAAACAAAACGCAACCATCACCCACAAATGCAGAAACGTCAACACGTGACGATCAAAACAATACTTTATTACCTCTTATTAAATATCAGTATGCCTTGGTCCTTTTTTTTCGACTTACATTAGACGAATAGAGGAACTCTATCCACTCGTGTATAGAGTTCATTTTGCGATGACTTATGCGCTAATACAGTGGTCGTGTGAAAACTTATAATGACGGTAATACGTGGGTAGTCGTTATTTTTATGTTTTTACAGCGCAGTTTTGACACGAGGCTGGTTAATAGGTTGCTCTATAAATAGCCCGTGAATAATACAAAAATAATGTCTTTTGGGGTTCCGTGGATTCCTAAAACGTGTATAATTCATGCAGATCATAGACTGTGCCCACCCCTCTGGGAGACAGGCGTGTAAAGGTTGTCTGGAAGATATCGCTATAAGCGATAAGGCCGCGTGATTGTACCTACTTGTTTATGGATAGTAATAATGCCTCCGAAAAACTTGTTATCGAAAAATATACTAATTTAACTGTGTAACATCTACCGACCAAAAATAAATTAAACATAGCAAACTAAAATTTCTCACGACCACCTGGTTTAAGAAATGAACCTCCGAATAAATTACTGAACTTCCAAAAGAACTTATCGAAAAAACATAGTCAAAAGTAAAACTATGAATCAAAAGTCAAAAATAGGTGCGACAACGAGCAAAGCGTGGAGGAGCGTGTTAGGTTTACATGTCAGATAAAATAAGGGGCCAAGCGAAGCGGAGCGGAGCGAGGCGAGGTCTCTAGTTTTAACAGAATTCATGACATACAAAAAAAAAATATTCGGAGATCTACGATAAAAATAGTAGACAGCAGTTTCCGGAATTTTTAGTATTTCATTCGGCAGTTGTCGGTAGTTTTCGTATATTTATTAGCACAGAAGTTTTTGGTAGATTAATGTTTAAAGCAGTAACATTCATAAATTGAATTAAATAAATTAAATCCTCATTTTTAATTTAGTTTTCGGAGCTTTTATTACTATCCCTTGTTTATTATAATTTAAATTGTTTTTGTTTGCTTTTCTGTGGTGTGCAAATAAATTGATATTGTATTGTATTGTATTGTATGTGTGTATGTAATTGATATATACAGTCACCTGCAGTTTAACCCAATTTTCATACGATCTTAACCCTTATGACAACGCAATAAAATCTACCATTGTTACAGACTAGAATAAACGAGGAGCGCTCTGTAACCATATGTACGTGATCGGATGTGTTAGTATTCCTATAATGTTTGAAATAAATATTTATATTTCGTTATAATAAGCTTTTCATTTAATTGAATACTTATAAACACACGAAAAATTACAATTAAAATATTTTCGAGATACATTTCGGCCAACTTTGGGGCCGGCATCAGTCGAATGAGTGAATAATTGGGAATGACATGAAATAAAATATCTATAACGTTATGACTAATTAAATTAGTGCAACCTACTTTTGAACAAAAATAATTTATTTATTTATATATGTTTTACATAAAAGTACAGCTTTACAGAATTCTATTACGCTATACGTTTCAATTATTTTAATAAATATTAAATTATCTTTTAATTATAATCATTAAAACACAATCATAATTCAAAATACAATTACACAATAACAAATACAATTAGGTTATACTAATATATATATAAATATATATACAAGGTGTAACAGAAAGGTGTAACCATATTTGAAGAGCTTATTCAGTCAATGGTATAGAACAACTTTTACAACGGAACAAACACTGTACCTTGAAAAAAAAAAAATTACTTGTACATAGAAAAATGCAATGCCGCTCGGCTGAAATGCATGGGAGGGCAGATTTTTTTTTGAGATTTCAGGGTTGGCTCCATAGTAAAAGTTGTTCTATACAATTGACTGAATAAGCTCTTAAAATATGGTTACACCTTGTATATATATTTATAAATCATATATGTATATATTCCTATAATGGCAATAGAAGGGTGGTTTTCTGTTATTTTCCGTTCATTATACAATGGAAGGGTTTTCATATTTAGTATACATTAATTTTTATAAAGTCGAGTAACTACATTATTTTTCATTGTTTAAAATTAAGCATAAAAAGTAGTGATCCGCATAGAGCCAGCATTAAAAGAAAGTAAATATTTAATATGATTTACATAAACCATGAAATTCTGTAAAAATTAGTCAATTTCTTTTCGCCCTCTATTGAGAATCGAACTCTGACCATGTGGTGTGCTAATAGGTTCTTCAACGTGTTTCAAGACCTCCTAAAATTCTGTATACTTACAAAAGCTTACTAAAAAAGCTACAGCTAAAGTTACTTATTGCTACAAAAATATCAACATCAAAAATGCCACCGTTGTTTCAAAAATGCCAAGTGACCGCCTCTTTTAATAGCACTACGCAAATTTTGCTACGACGACGGCGAGGGGCGTAGACCTATGGAGCTACGAAATATTTATATTTTGCTACGACGACGGCGCGGGGCGTAGAACTATGGAGCTACGAAATATTTATATTTTGCTACGATGACGGCGCGGGGCGTAGACCTATGGAGCTACGAAATATTTATATTTTGCTACGACGATGGCGCGGGGCGTATACCTATGGAGCTACGAAATATTTATATTTTGCTACGAAGACGGCGCGGGGCGTAGACCTATGGAGCTACCGAAATATTTATATTTTGCTACATCGACGGCGTGGGGCGTAGACCTATGGAGCTACGAAATATTTATATTTTGCTACGACGACGGCGCGGGGCGTAGACCTATGGAGCTACGAAATATTTATATTTTGCTACATCGACGGCGTGGGGCGTAGACCTATGGAGCTACGAAATATTTATATTTTGCTACGACGACGGCGCGGGGCGTAGACCTATGGAGCTACGAAATATTTATATTTTGCTACGACGACGGCGTGGGGCGTAGACCTATGGAGCTACGAAATATTTATATTCGAATAGAACACACATACTCAGGCCTGTTTCTTATAGGGAAAAGCTGAGACTTCAAATAATAAAATACATCATTAATAATATTTACGTATTATTATTGTTGACTATATGCCAACTATTTCACCGATACACTTTCGGCATTTTCAAGGCGAGTTACGCCAAAACGATGCGGCGTTCACCGTCATTGTTAAACAAACAGTTAAAATTCCGCAACAGTTGACATGTAGTCAACTACAATGAAATGTATCTTTTTCATGCTTCGCCTTGGCATTTTTTTTTCAAAGCCTAAAATCGTACAGCTAGGTGACCTAGTTATTAGTTTTCAGGCAGCTTTTATAGCTATTATCCAACCACGACTTTTAGACAGGTGGTTAGCTCTTCCTACCCGGCAATAAAGTCCATTTTGAACAGTTAATCCTTTTCGTTCTATCGGTCAGATAGCACCCTATGATTAAGTTTATCTATCTCTTATACTGAAGTATTTGCACACCAACAACTATGATATATTAGTTTTCTTGATTCTAATTGCAAGATTTATATTGTATAAGATATTTATTGCTTGATCATGCTTTAAGGGGCTCCACAGTGCTAAACATCAGTTTTGCATTGGATTCAGTTCCATCAATGTAGGTGGCAAAATTTTGAAAAAACATACTTTCAATCTTCTTTTAATTATAATATTTTTTAGAAACCATGAATTTCACGAAGAAAGCGATTCAGTTTCCATATTTCAAAACCGATTGAAACGAAACTAACACATGCAGATACTTACTAGAAAAATGCATCTTTATTACACAAAATAAATATAGTTAATTTCCTAATGTAGCCGCGATTTCAATATAACTGAAAATTTGCGTGCGCGGCATCTCATCAGAGCAGGATAGACAGTTAAAAAACAAAAGCTTTAGAGCAGGACTGAATTTAGCATTGTGAAGCCCCTTAAGGGTTTGGTTTAAGCAGTTTTGCATTGGATTCAGTTCCGTCATTGTTGATCGTAAAAATGAAAAAAGAATATGGTGTATTTTTTGACACAAGACAATTATTAATTACAGTTTATAAATAAAGATACTTTCAATCTTCTTTTAATTATATTACTTTTAAGTAGCATTAATTTCACGAAAAAAGCGATTTAGTTACCATATCTATTTCAAAACCGATTGAAACGAAACGAACACACGCAGATACTAATTAGAAAAGAACCATCTTTATTATATAAACAAATAATAGTTAATTTCCTCATATAGCCGTGATTTCAAAATAACTGAAGTTTTGTGTGCGCGGCATCTGATTAGAGCAAGATAGACAGTTAAACAATTGAACAAGGTGGTAGAGCTGATGCCGGGCTCGGCTTGGAGACCCCCTCGAAGTAATTCGGGGGAGAGTAAGAGTACAGCTCACAGGCGAAAAACCAGGAGGCCTACCATACTTGGGACCGACGGATGGCGGTATATCCATCCCTAATAGCCGGGTTTTATATTGAACAGACTGGTGACGGGCAGCGGTCACTGGTGCGAGGGTTCCGGCACCGCACTCACCAACCCGCCTGCCCAGCGTGTGTGAATATGGGCAATTCTTCCAGGATGACCGCTGGGAGTGGCAAAGTCCTGGAAAGGCTTATGTCCAGCAGTGGACGAACTAGGCCGATGGATGGATGGATGGAGACAATTAAAACACAAAAGCATTAGAGCAGGACTGAATTTTAGCACTGTGCAGCCCCTTAAAGCTTGCGTCTTGCTGTGCAAAGCAATATATTAGAGTTTGAATTTTTGGGCTATCAACCGGGCGAGTAGACAAAGAGATAGAGAACTGTGTTAGAAAGGGAGATTATATAAGAACGAACTACATTCGCACGTCTAATCACTTCGCCTCACTTGACAGGCACTTAAGAAAACGGCTAATGTGTTTTTCATCATACACTTCATAATTCGTAATTTATTGAAGCTTTTAATTATTGTTTTCAATTTTATGTAGTCATATTATCACAAAACACTTTTTCTTTAAATCGTATAAGTATTATTTATCTTGATCCATGTTTCTTCCTAAAATGATACGTCTGTGGGTGGTCGAAATATAGGAAATACGCAAAAATTGTGACATTTTAATTAAGAACGTTTTCGCAGCCGGATTGTGAATAACCCGCCTTTTTCTAAATAATCAAAACAGAACACTTAAAATTAAAATTCACTCAAGTAATTCAACAAAACTTTATTACTTATACGATGTGTAATAGAAAGGTGTAACCATATTTGAAGAGCTTATTCAGTCAATAGTATAGAACATCTTTTACTATGGAGCCAACCCCGAAATCTCAAAAAAAAAATCTGCCCTTCCATACATTTCGGCCGAGCGACATTGCATTTTTCTATGAAATAGTTAATTTTTTTTTCTAGATACAGGGTTTGTTTCTGCAAATTAGAATTTGAAAAATTAAAAAACTTTAACTTACAGAAACCAATGAAAACTTTGCGATGGCAGCATACACAATACATAGGTAATAAGGTTTTGTTGAATAACTATTGAGTGAATTTTGAATTTAAGTGTTCTGTTTCGATTAATTAGAAAAAGGCGGGATTTCACAATCCGGTTGCGAAACTGCTCAAAACGTGTCCCCATCAAAAAAACGTCGAAAATGTTGCTATTTTACCGTTATTTGTTTAAGCTCATATAAGTATCAAATTTGGTCAGATTATTGTACTCAGCGCGTGCCGAATTGTTTGTCAGGCTCTACATTTAGCGCCTTCTTTTTTATCGCCTTGATGTTGCTCTGGCTTTTATGCTGTTGTTACTTACCTACCATAATGTTTTAAGGTTCCGTATCCACATTTTGACTCGCACATAGGTAAATTATACAGTTTAATTTCGATAGCTACGAATATATTAGGATATCTTACCTACAACTTGTAACAAGTTATGCAAATCACTAGTTATCGATAAACGATAAATACAGTCATAAATCAAGATCTCTAGAACTTATCTCATAAAACTTTCCGTTCCTAGACCTAGAGCTACAAATACTACAAAATACACAGCCTCAGTGGCCGTGTGGTGGAGAGCTCGTCTGCACCCAGAGGTCGTGGGCTCTATTCCCGCAGTGCACATTAAGGTGAAGCATCGAGTTTTCAACGGGCGGTGTGTCACTCCAAGCGGAAAATGCGCAGTGTGAGAGGGACCGATTCAGGGAGAAAGACAAAAAAAATGACTAGAAAAATATCTAATGACCAAATTTTGTTAAAACCCATGTAATAAAATATGTTTGGGGTCTGCACATGATAATTATTTGTCAAACTTTGAGAAAGCGTGTGTTTGAAGACCTTATTTTAAGATTTTTAATCGCGTTTCTGTATTCCAGAAATCTAGAAAAAGGTTTCAAAAATGTTATACTAATAGCTTATTATCAAACTAGTAGCTTATTACTGAACGTAGTAAAATGACTCCAAAAAGTTCCAATTCTTTGCGGCATCACCTTAATTTGTCTTCGGTCTGTGTGCTTCGGAAAGCTGGTTGGCATATTTGTGCCCGAAGTACAATAGGGCTCACTACTCATCACGTTTGAGACGTAATTATCCTCGGTGAAAAACGGGAGTACTGAGTATAGACTGTGGCTTGCATTTCGCAGTTCATATTCGGGAACACCTTTGACACCCCCTTCAGGGATTTATGTCGTGTCCTACAATGTCAAATCCTAATTTAGTTAACCTTATGTAAATCAGGCTTTATCTTCGTAATAATTTATAGAAGGTACTACATAATAATACAATAATTTATACAGGGTACCACATAAAATTTTATATCATTAGGGTAAGTTTTCAAAGGCTGTTTACGTGGACTAACGAGCTCTGAAACTTTCAGCTGAGGTGGAATCTTAGCATTTACCCTTGTAATACGGCTAAGTTAGGTAGGGCGCATTTTCGTGTCATTTATTTTTATCTGCTTGAAAAATTCCACTTCACTTGGTTAGGCTACGTTCGCACGGGAGTTCAAAAATGCGTTGCGTAAAAAGGCGCTCAAAATTTTCTTTGTAAAATAGAGCGTGGGCCGATAAAAAACTCCGACATATAAAAAGATATCAAAAATAGCGCTCGTGTTGAAGCCTTACTTTGTTGAAATCTTTAAGACTATTAGATGTATAACTAGTAGTAGTTTGCCCCAAACTGTGAACTGTGTACCCCCAACCCCATATATCGGCAACACCTTGGCCAATTTGATTCATGCTCGAGCTAAAAAAATATTTTTATCTCATTTACTCACCTACCGAATTTGGTGACGTTCCGATCAACGCTACTAGAGATATCATCGGGCAAACAGACATGCACATATACGTACATACACTCATACATACATACATAATATACATATAAACGCCGGATTTGGTTTATCTATGGTTCAAGTAGACTCGGAGAACTTCGCTCGATCGTATAAACAGTTCCGCGACGGACTGACAGACAGACAACGCATAGACTAAACCGCTGAAGATAGAAAGATGAAATATGTAACATAGGTTCCATAGCGGCTGCAGGTATAAGCGGGTTAAATGGGGTGTAACCATCTGTGTCAAAATGCCTTCCTAACGGGCACAGCGGACTTTTTATTGATGAGGCTTAATTAAAATTATTCTATTCTGTTAAAACACAATTTTGATTACATTAATAACGGATATACGAAGTGTAGAATTACCTTTAATCTATCTTGTATTCGAAGTATGGCCCCTTCTGGTTTAGTGTTGTGTTGTGACAATTCAATATTTAAAATTGTATATATATGTTTGTAATTATTTTAAAACAGATAAATGAAAAAGTATTAACTATTATCGATATATATTTCGACCAACTTGTTGTCGTTGTCAGTCGAATTATCTAATTAAAAAATTATCTATAAAACTGTCAATGTGAACAAAAGTCAAACAGTTGTACATTTTTTTCTAAAATTTATAAATTAGAAAAACCACGCAAAAGAAAATAATTTTTAGCGGAATATATCTTAGAAACATTTAAATTCATCGATAGCATATATGGAAGCCATTAGTTGACTTGAGGAAGGTGGAAGAAACATACCAAAAACAGAGCGAATGTTGAACTGCATCAACCTCTGGACCGTTTTTCAAGATTTTATCAAGAAGTGAGTTTCAAAGATTGCTGGTGAAATTCATGTTATGTCGTGATCAAGAAAGACATGAAGGCTTTTTGGTGTGCAAACATTTTTAGGAAAGAGATCTATACGCAACTCTTTTATACGGACACATTTTATCGTTTTGTTCAGTTACTTTCTTTTCTCCTTGTTGTTTTTATAATATTTTAGAGGTAAATCTTTTGATAGGCTTAGAATTTCATAGGTAAGTTTATTTGTACGCCAGTTATAATTATCTTTATCCTCTTTTACCTTTACTTTTTTAATTTTATCATGCTCCTACCTCGACGTGTATCCTTCTAGATTTAATTTACCGTATTTTATAGTTTTATTTATAAGTTATTTGGATTATGTCCCAGTCGCAGACCGCCGTCGCATCCACGAGTGCCGACCAACTTAGCCAGGGAACGTCGGCTGGAGATCACATACAGTGTCCACATTGCCCACACACCAATCTGTTTAAGAGTACAAGAGGTCTTAAAATCCACATTGGCAGAAAACACAAGCCAAACACGAGCAATGACAATAGCAGTACCGCCCTCATTCCATCTTCAGATTCATCAGCAAGTATATCTACACAACCTTTTTGGAAATTATTAAGTTCTTATAAGAAAAACCTACCGCTAGTAAAGCGTATTCCTCGAGGTGCGCGCAACACAGTCGCTGCGTCTCTTTCGACCTGCATCCGTAATACAATAAACAATAACGACAAGTCCAGCTGGGAAAATCTTCTATCATTCCCTTATCAGACACTGCATGTGACAAAAGACAAAGACAGCGGCTCATTGACATATAAAATCAAGCAGAATTGTACAAATCGTTGCAAGCCAGATATACCTGTTAAAAAAAAAAAGGCTCATCATAACCCCCCAGATAATATATGCAAGAAAGTGGAAACGAAAGTTGGGGAGGGTGATATCAGAGGAGCCGCTCAGCTCTTATTCTCCACCGACGTAATAGCCACCGAAACACCGGAAACCCTCTCGGCCCTTCAGTCAAAACATCCATCTCCAGCATCAACAACACGGCTCCCTGATCCACCCCATCCTTCTGATCCTACACCTCAGGCAACTGTTGATGACACACTGGCTGCGATCATGTCTTTTAAGAAAGGCTCGGCCGGTGGCCTCGACGGTCTATCGCCGTGTTACTAAGTGAGGTGTGGGTTTTTAATAAAATCACACTTCCTATGATAATGATGAAAATTTAATGATGATGAAATTTAAACTAACTAAAGATAACAATTAAACAAAACAATTAAACACTTCCACTATGTACAAGTTCGGGTGAAGCTGGCTAGGAAGAAGCTGCAGCGGTGGCTGGCGGAGCCAGGATTCCAATTTCCTTCAAATATTCTTCCTGTTCAAATGTAGTCGAGATTGACGTCAAGGTTTCCACTGGAGGCGATATGCACCAAACAAGTCCAGGAAATATGAGGTCGGTGTTTCCAATTCCCGATATTTTGGAAGGAGCCAGTAACAGAGATTGTTATGCCAAGGGCTCCCTTTTTCTCTTCATTTTCCTTCTAACCTCTCTCTAACCCAAAATCCTCTCACATCCGTCCCCCTGTCAATTCCGCCTCGATCGATATCTTCCAGGCCAGCAGCAAGGAGGTCTATTATGTCATTACAAAATAGGTTTCATTACATATGCCTCCTCCTTTCCTGTAATTCACCTTGAATTACTGGAATAAAATTTCTTTAAATCTGATACGTGCCATTTTCCAAGATCCTTTCCTCTAAGACTCTTCAGTCTGTATGTGTTATTTGAAATTTTTTCACTTACAATGGCTTTTTCAAATTTAGGTGCTAATTTAGACATAAAAGTATTATGTTTATTTGACAAGAATTTACATTTTTTCCAAATACAGTCTCCAACATTGTAATTGACCTCACGACGACGAAGATCGTAACTAGTTTTATAATTGATATAAGCTTTATTGAGTTTATTTCTGAAATCTGTAAAAAATCTTAAGCGCTGATCAAGTTTGTCACTAACTGTTGATCTGTTGAAAATCAAGGGATTCGATTCGTTATGGGAAATTAAATGTTGCTGAAAAACGTTTGCTTCTCGCCCAAACATCAAATAAGCAGGAGTGTAACCCGTGACTTCATGGACCGAAGTGCGTATTGCATGGCCAATTTCTGGCATATAAAGATCCCAATTTCTGTGATTGTTACCAACATAACTTCTAATCATTGTACCTATAACCTTATTTACGCGTTCGGTGGGATTTGATTGTGGGTGATAGTATGGAGTATACCAGATATCAATGTTGTAGTTGCGATTCATTGATTTGAAAGTTTTTGAGATGAATTGAGGTCCGTTATCACAAATTATGACTCTGGGTATACCAAAAACCATGAAGACTTGTTCTTCGAGAATTCGTCTTATTAGGTCTGTGCGTGATGATTTAAGTGGAAATAAGAGAGTGAATTTGCTAAACCAACAACACACTACAAGAAGCATTGTATTTCCTTTTAGTGACCTTGGAAAAGGACCCATCAGATCAACCGAAATAATTTCCCATGGACCGTTCACCGAACGTTCTCTACCCATTAAACCCGGCGGTTTTTCTTGAGAAGGTTTTGACATGGCACAGGTTTCACAAGACTTAACATATTCTTTAACGTCTGATGTCAGTTTTGGCCAATAATATTGCTGTCGTACACGTTCAGTTGTCTTTTTTATTCCTAGATGGCCAGAACATGGATCGTCATGACATTCATTAAGAACAGAGGCTATAAGTGGGGAGGGAATTACAATCTTCCACGAGTAAGCTTCAGGAGAATTAGACTTATTTTTTGTATACTTAAATAGTATGTTATCATTGATACACCAGTCAGGGAAAGCATTAGGGTCACTGGTAACCTTTGCTTCCATGTCGAGATACCAAGCATCCTTGGCATCTTGTGAAACTTGAATAGCACAAACGTCAAACCCTCGAGAAAGGGCGTCAGGGACTATGTGATCCTTTCCTTTTCTATGAATTATTTTAAAGTCATACCCCTGAAGTTGCATGGCCCATCTAGCGAGTCGCCCATGAGGATCTTTAGTTTTTTCTAAATATTTCAATAATGACTGGTGGTCAGTTATTACTTCAAAATATGAGCCTTCTATGTAAGGACGAAACTTTTCGACGGCAAAGACTAGGCTCAGGAGTTCCTTTTCATAAGTGGAATATTTGGATTCTCTGTCCAATAATTTCCTACTAATGAATGCAATGGCATGTTCTTTCCCGTTGCTGTTAGAAGTTTGTGATAAGACGGCGCCTATACCTTCGTTTGATGCATCACATTGGATGGTAAATTGCTTACTGAAATCCGGGCAAGATAATACTGGGGCTGATGTTAAAGCAGTTTTCAAATTTCTGAAAGATTCTTCAGCCTGTTGGTTCCAAATTAAAAGGTTACCTTTACTTTTGCCCTTTGTCAAGTTGTGGAGTGGACCAGCAATAATGGAAAAGTTTTTGATAAAGCGCCTGTACCACGAAGCGAGACCTATAAATCTTTTCAGTTCAGTGAATGTTTTTGGACGTGGAAAATCCAAGATGGCAGACACCTTTTCGGGATCAGTTCGTAAACCATAAGCATCTACAATAAAACCCAAAAACTTGAGACTAGATCGACCGAACTTACATTTTTCCATGTTAATTGATAAGTTTGCCTTTTTCAGTTGATTTGTTACCCAAGTGAGGGCTTCACAGTGTTCTTCAAACGTGGATGTGGCGATTATAATGTCATCTAAGTAAGTAAATACTTTGCCATCAAATGTGGGCGGTAGCACTATGTCCATTAACTTTTGTTGTGTTTGTGAGGCATTGCAAAGGCCAAAAGGCATTACTTTAAATTGAAAAAGACCTCTTCCAGAAACACCAAAAGCTGTTTTTATTTTACTTGAATTTTCCAAAGGAATTTGCCAAAATGCTGATGTCAAGTCTAAAGAGCTAAGGTACTTTGCGTTTTTTAAATTATCAACTATAGTAGAAACTCGTGGGAGGGGATAGGCATCACGTTTTGTAACTTTATTCAACATGCGGCTATCCAAACATAACCTATTCTTACCATTAGCCTTTTTAACTAACAGTATTGGAGAACACCAAGGACTACAAGAGGGTTCAACTACATCTAGTTCTATCATTTTGTCTAGTTCTTCCTCCATTTGTTGTTTTATTACGGGTGAAACTGGGTATTGTCGATGTCTAACAGGGGGATGATCTTCAGTGTCTATAACGTGTGTAAGTATGTGTGTGCGGCCAAGTCCTTTGCCTATTTCGTTTTTCATGTTATCAATAATAGTTCGTAAGTCTTGGTCTTGCTCTGTGGTAAGGTCTTCTCTAGGTATTATATAATTTGATGGTTCTACTTGGCAGATATGTTGTTCTTGGACCTGGCTGGGGGAAGGTTTAATAACTATCTCTAAATTAAAGGTTTTCCAAAAATCTACGCCAAGAAGTAATTGTTGATGAAGGTTAGGTACAACGTAAATAGTCAAAATGTCAAATTTGTCTCGTAATTTTATTGGAACATCGAAACATATGTTCGTTTGTTGTGAAGAGCCATTGGCCATGACCACTCTTAGAGTTTTAAAGGTTTGTTCCTTCAAACCAATGTCTTTTATTCTAGAAGCAAACGTGTCATTCATCAAAGATATGCTAGCACCAGAGTCTAATAACCCAAGAAACTGAGTACCTAAAATGTCAATTGAAATGTATGGCCTATTATCTTTGTCATTAATAGTGACACACTCCATTATACACCCAGTAGTAAAAAAATTATTAACAGTTTGTAGCCATTCCTGCCAGTCCTTTAATTTCTCTCCGGAGAATGATGGGCAGGCTTTGCATTTCCGGAAGTCACGTTTCCCGAACACGAACATGTTTTTAATGTAGTTCCGAATTTACCACAGTTGAAACAAAATATGCGTTGTTTGGGTTTGTCACATAATTTGAATGTGTGTCCCGTATTTCTACAATTCCAGCATCTTCTGAGATTAGATGAGACCACATTTATTTCTTTGTTAGATTCCTTATATGCCAAATCAGGTTCTAGTTTTAATACGCGTTCTGAATTGAATCGTTCACAATTAGTTTTAGTACGCTCAACAATTTTGAGAACAGAACCCAGTTCAAAAATGGAATTAAATTCATCCCTACAAACGGAAACCTGATAATAGGGCAACAGATTTTTAATGATAATGTCAATTTTTTGTTTTTCCGTCAGTTTGTTGTTAGTGAGCCTATTGAACATCATTAAAATCGTAGCTATGAAAATTGAAATATTTTCATTAGAACCCTGTTTTCGATTTTTTATTTCATCAAGTAATCGATCTTCGTAGTCGTGACTTTGGAATGCTTTCCTTAAAAGATACGCTAGTTCATACCAGTTTGATGCATATCCACGGTTAGCTCTAAACCAAACCAGTGCGCTGCCTTCAAATAAATCTACAGCACCATGCCACAAGTCCGTGTCGGTTGCATTACGTGCTTCCTTTAGTTCAGATACTCTTTCAAGGAAAGCACTTACACTGAAATTATTATCTGCCGAGAATATGTAATGAAACCTATTTTGTAATGACATAATAGACCTCCTTGCTGGAGAAATTTTACATCCATGATAAATGTGTAATGAATATGATTTTTATACAATGACCTAGCTACTGAGAAAATATGAAAATGGTATTAAAATAGGAAGTGCAATCTATTATACGTTGGGCGCCAGATGTTACTAAGTGAGGTGTGGGTTTTTAATAAAATCACACTTCCTATGATAATGATGAAAATTTAATGATGATGAAATTTAAACTAACTAAAGATAACAATTAAACAAAACAATTAAACACTTCCACTATGTACAAGTTCGGGTGAAGCTGGCTAGGAAGAAGCTGCAGCGGTGGCTGGCGGAGCCAGGATTCCAATTTCCTTCAAATATTCTTCCTGTTCAAATGTAGTCGAGATTGACGTCAAGGTTTCCACTGGAGGCGATATGCACCAAACAAGTCCAGGAAATATGAGGTCGGTGTTTCCAATTCCCGATATTTTGGAAGGAGCCAGTAACAGAGATTGTTATGCCAAGGGCTCCCTTTTTCTCTTCATTTTCCTTCTAACCTCTCTCTAAACCAAAATCCTCTCACATCCGTCCCCCTGTCAATTCCGCCTCGATCGATATCTTCCAGGCCAGCAGCAAGGAGGTCTATTATGTCATTACAAAATAGGTTTCATTACAGCCGCAACACTTAAAAGACCTTGTCTGTGGCACCATAGGCGATACCGGTCGAGCTCTTTTGGCAGACCTGACGGAACTTGTAAATTTAATGTTATCAGGAAAGGTTTGTGAAACTATTATTAACACCCTATATGACGCAAATCTCTGCGCACTAAGAAAGAAGGATGGGGGAATCAGGCCCATAGCCGTTGGCAACACCATCCGCCGTATTGCTTCGAAAATCTGCTGCCGGCACTTATTACCTATATTTACAAATACATTTCAGCCTATTCAACTAGGCTACGGCAGCAGTGGAGGCTGTGAGGCTGCTGTACATGCAGCCCGCACATTCCTCGAACACGGCGGTAGTGAAGTGATGCTGAAGGTGGACGTGAGGAATGCATTCAACTCGATCAACAGGGGCGCCTTGTTAGCCCAAGTCAAAGAAGTTACCCCCCAAATTTACAAGTATGTACATCAGTGTTATAGCACCCCATCAAATCTGCTATATCACGAACATCTTATTCATTCTGCCGTTGGATGTCAGCAAGGCGACCCTCTTGGCCCGGCGATTTTCAGTTTGGCCATACACCCAATTATTTCGACCCTAAATTCGAAATTCAACGTTTGGTACCTGGATGATGGCACGATTGGAGGCGAAGCGGCTACGGTTCTAAAAGATCTCAATATTCTTATTACCGAATTCGAATCCATCGGTTTATCACTAAATTTTTCAAAGTGTGAACTTTATATTAATGAATCGATTCAGACCCAAGAAAAAGAAAATATCTTATCTAAATTTAACAGTATAGCCGCTAATATAAAAAATTTAAACAGAGAAACGCTACGCCTCTTAGGAGCGCCCATTTTTAACGAATCAATCTCTGAATATGTGGAGGACCAAGTAAAAAAATTCAAAGAGTCATCCGGGCGCCTGACTGAGATCAGTCCACATATGGCGCTTTTCATAATCAGATACTGCTTATTTGTACCAAAATTTACTTACGTTCTCCGATGTGCCCCTCTGTGGAAATCCGAAAATCTGACGAACAGTTTGGACGAACTAATAAAAGACACATTATCCAAAATTCTAAATTGCACATTGGATGAGCGTACCTGGACCCAGGCCACCCTACCAGTCAGGATGGGAGGCCTAGGCATACGTAAAATTTCTAGTGTTGCACTCCCGGCCTTCCTGTCCTCGGCTCATAGCACTTGCGACCTCTACGGTACTATAATAAACCCGTCACTTGGTGATGTTGAGGCTTGGCCGAGGCCAGGAATGCCTGGATGAATTCCTCACCAAATCTAATTCCCCCAGCTAATCCAAAATTACAAAGGTTATGGGATGAGCCCTTGTGCAAACAAGTTCAAACACAGCTCCTTGAAACTTCTCCCAACATCGCTGACAGGGCTCGTCTCTTAGCCACTAGCACACCAGAGTCGGGTTACTGGCTGAATGCGTTGCCTTCACCAAACATCGGCACTCTGTTGGATAGGACAACTTTAACTTTGGCCGTAAGCCTGCGACTGGGTACAAAAACAAACCAACCTCATCGCTGCCGCTGTGGGGAGAGCGTCGACCCACTTGGTCACCACGGTCTGTCTTGCCAATTCAGCGCCGGCCGCCTCGCGCGTCACGCTAATCTGAACGACATCATCCGCCGGGCCCTTGCCAGCTGTAGCGTCCCAGCTACTACAGAACCGTACGGGCTCTCTCGGGACGACGGGAAGAGGCCCGACGGAATGACATTGATGCCGTGGAAATGTGGCAGGTCTTTGGTGTGGGATGCGACTTGTGTTGATACACTAGCCTCATCCTACTTACCAATGACCTGCTCCAAGGCGGGCGCCGCGGCGGAAGGAGCTGAAAAAAAGAAGCGGCGCAGATATGTAGCCCTGAGTACGGACTATATGTTTGCGCCCTTCGGCGTTGAGACACTCGGACCGTGGGGACCGAGTGCACATTCTTTATATAAAGATTTATCAAAACGACTGGTCGATGCCTCCGGGGACCCTCGGGCTGGGGCTTACCTCGGCCAGAGAATCAGTCTGGCCATACAACGAGGTAACGCTGCCAGCCTGCTGGGTACTCTCCCGCACGACGGCAGCGACCTTGATACAATTTTTTATTTAGTTTAATTTTAAATATTATTTAGTTTTAATTTTAAAACAAAAAAGGATTTAAAATAATATTTATTCATTTATATGTTTAATAATTTACATTGTTATTTATGATTTCAGAAAAGTCTGAAAAGTGTTAGTCTTACACAAAGTCGTTTAAATTAAAAATCAGTATTTTTGCTTTTAATCGTTGGTAAAACGCGGGTGTACCGAGTGTTGACTGTGGCTTACATTTCACAGTTCACACTCGGAACACCTCTGACACCCCCTCGGGGATTCATGTCATGACGATATATTTTTTATATTTTTATCTTTTGCTCAATTTCTGTATTTTCTCTAAGAGCCGGATTATTTATCAACCTCTAAGCGACATTTCAGCTCAACAACTGATCTTGACAGTCAGACCGCGGTTTCACTATAAGGAACCCCAAAAACTTTCTACTTACAAAACTGAAAGCACCCCAAACCGGTCGGGTTATACTACGGCAACTCCAAAGGTGGGAGCGATATTTTCGTTCAGTGCGACACCGACGCCGCGGGCAGGCGGTGCTTTCAGGCGCTTTGTGAACCGCCGGGAAATACGCGAAGTATCGGGAAAGTTGCGAAGTGACGTTTACTTGTAGCATGGAGTTGCGATAGTGTTTTGTTTCTGGTTAGTGACTTTTGTGACTGCTCGAAGTTGGATTTGACTTTTGTAAGTATTTTTTGAGGACGAGATAAAAAAAAAAGTTAAAAGATGTTTTGTCATAAATATCTGTTTATTATTAACCTGTTTGATCACAAACTGACATTAATCCATCGTAACGATTTACTTGTATTAAAATATTTTTTCGTTAGTAAGCAAGTGAAACAGGAAAAAACAATTGTTTTCTGAAAAATGTGTATTAAAAATTAATGCGAACAAAATATACATTAAAGCCGAATTTTAGATTAATTGATGTCAAAACTATATTGTTTCATTGCAAAATAGTTCTTAAATGTCAGTAAAAGAAGCTAAATAAGTTTGGAATTTAAGATTTGATATCGCATATAGCTAAAATTTATGCCTTCAGAATCGGCTAGTTCCTTTGTAAAAAGGACCAAGTCTTGAAAATAAATAATATGACGTGACTTTCTTAGCTAAATAAAAATCTAGATAAAAAACAGGGGACACATGAGATGTAAATATTTGTAAAAAGTTCGAAGAAAGAAAAAACATTTATTGCATTGTCCACTATGGATATATGGGAATGATTGATATTTTTATATATTTTATAGTTGCAATTTTTTTAATAAATATTTATAAACACTAAAAAACCTTCTAATTGCTGTTTATATTATACTTTGCCTCTAATGTGCATTTGGACTACAGTGGCGTAGTGGGTCTACGAAACTATAGCATCGTAGTAGTTGCTACGCCGCGCCGTAGCATAACGCGGACCTGAGCCTAGAACTTGAACAATGGCAGACTTTTGAGAGTTGTTTGGAAGAAATAAGGCTGTCATTAATTGAAAAATCTATATATATATGTGATCTATCAATCTTATGAAAGTCAACGTATTTATAAGCAGCAATAACTTACGATATGTACTTTTGCCAAAAAATATATATTTCCAACCTATTTTTTTTTGTTTTTAAATGTTCCGCAAAAAAACTCGGTTAAAGGATCAATTTGTTTTTTTTTCATAAATTTGGTGATAGAAATATATAATATGAAGTCAATCTACTTAAATTTAATATTTTTTTGCCTTCAATATATTTCAGTATTAACTAAAAACCCTCCAATTTCTTGTTTCGCTCCATAATTATAGTATTACCCGTTGAAGACAAATAAGCCAATTAGCCAATCACATATATCAAAAGCTAAAAAAGTCTTTGCCGTTGGACATTTTGTGCTGGACGGGTAATAAAAAAGTTGCTAGGGTACCATGCTCTTAATGTATCCAAAACTTTTCTTTTACGCATACATGTAGCAAATTTTCTCAAATTGCGAGATAGAGGGAAATAGATTTTATTTAACCTTTCAGTACATCAGTTTTATTACACCGGTTCCACTTATTATATTCCATAATGCGTCCATATCACGGCAACTTGTAATTTAGCGAATATTTTTATTACAAAGAAACGTAATTCAGAAGTTTATCCCTTTAGAAATAAGGGTTAAGCGAAAGTTAAACGAAACTATTCTTAAAAGGGTTATTCCGTAACTAAGCGATCTTAATGGTTTGTAACTATTTTTAATCAAATTCCTGTTTGTTGGTATGGAGTTGACGGATTGTAAACGACTTTTTATTAACAAGCGGCAGGATAATTTAAAAGGCAGGTGGGTCAGTCGTTAGGTCAGACTCAGGTTCAAATCATGCCCAACGAGCATGCGCCAATGAGTTTTTCGGAATTTATGTGCACAGTTTTTGTGTACTTCCCATTTGCTAAACGGTGAAGGAAATAATTGTAAGCCAAACCCGCATGCCTTAAAAGCTCACCTCCTATCATGAAGGGACGTAAAATCGTCGGTGAAATGAGGATGTAAGAGTGTTGACTTTTTCAGTAACAGTCCATATTAAGAAATATCTCTGATATTATGTCGAAACGATAATGCCCGAGGGCATTGTATTTAGATGGTACAGGGAGCCGCGACTGAAATCAGTAAATATCTGAAAATGTTGATATGTGTCTAATATGTTTTTCAATGCAAGTGCTCGTAAAGCTCCACTTTTTATGCATCAAAACCGAACAGAAAGTCGATTATTTTGCCCTAGGGCTTTATTATTATTATTATTATTACTAGGCTAACCTGCAGCCTTTCCTGTGTACCATAAATATAATACTATTTTTCCACTGTTTAACGGCTCTGGATACCTAGTCCTTTTGAGCCAATTACAATTTAAAGTTCACAAAATTATATTTGTTTTATTTCCTCACACTATGCATTGAAATACGTAGTATGATACACGGGCGTAGGAGCAATAAATTACTCGGTTACGTTTAAAACACTCGCTACGCTCGTGTTTTAAATCGTCCTCGTAATTTATTCCTTTGCGCCCTTGTAGCATAAACTACTATTCTGATTCTGTGTCTGTTTTCATTTGTATAACGCAATGGATATCTGTAATGTTATACAAATTTTATGGAAATAAATAATATACGTGTGTATGTATTTTGTTATATGAATTTATAACTTTCTCGTTGCTTTCCCAAATAGTAAAATACTCGGCTTACCATGCACGTTTAAGGCGATTACCGTCGCCAAATTAGCAGCTCGATGTTTGTCTGTACGAATATCAACGGAAAGGACATTGAAATAACGTACATATCAGTGCACAATGCGTGGTGGCTGTTACGATGCTCGCTGCGTCCTTGATAGGGCAAAATTGGAGAAAATAATACTTTTCACATGGACGCGATTTTTCGATTGAATAATTCTATGTTACATTTATAGCTATCAAGTTTATCTATTTATCAAAGCATAAATGAATTAAATCGCCTAAGCCGCTTAGGAGCAGTAGGGAATTCAAGCCAAAAAAACACCATTCAGTTAAAACAATTTTTCAAATAGAAGTTTTGGTGGTACGAAAAAGAAAAATGTTGCATATGTTATCCTAGAGTTGATAATCTATAATACATTTTTTCAATATTTTTGGTTTGGCCATAAAAGAGGAGTAGGCTTTAGAAAGTACCCATTTGGCGATATTAAGGGCCTTAAGTCGTAAATGTAAATTACGATCGACACAAATTTCTATGTAGCGGCCAGTGGCGTGCACAGAACTTTTTGCTGGAAAAGCAAACAATTGGTCAAGAACAACAATAAAAAAAATATGAAAAAATTTAAATATCAATTTGAAAAAAAAAAATTTGTATGGCGCCAGGGTAGACAATGTCTACCCTAGAGTGAAAATTTCCTATACAAACTTTTTTTTTTCAAAGTGATATTTAAATTTTTTTATATTTTTTTTATTGTTGTTCTTGACCAATTGTTTGCTTTTCCAGCAAAAAGTTCTGTGCACGCCACTGGTAGCGGCTTATGTTGGTATTGATGATAAAATTAAGAGGCTTTCTGTTTTTTTGTCAATGTCTTGCCAAAAACTCCTGAAACAAGTTTTCAAATTTGCGCTAAGACGAAATCGGCACGATTGTATTGTCCTCGCAAGTTTTATGGAGCGTGAACCTTATAGCGAAATGAAACAGCATGACATTAAATTTGGCCACACCCACAACTGAGTTGGTCGCGTCATGATGTCTTTTCTTAAGAGCGGTTTCGCAGCCGCATTATTGTATGTATGTGGATCACGGACTGTGTGTGTGCGGACCGACCGCGATCACCGCCCTGCCAGTGGCGTGCACAGAACTTTTTTCCGGAAAAGCAATCAGAAGGTCAAGTACGACAATAAAAAAAATATGAAAAAATTAAAATAACACTTTAAAAAAAAAGTTTGTATGATGCCAGGGTGGGCACTGCCTACCCTAGAGTGAAAATTTTCATACAATATTTTTTTTTCAAATTGTTATTTTAATTTTTTCATATTTTTTTTATTGTCGTACTTGACCTTCTTGACCTTTGCTTTTCCGGAAAAAAGTTCTGTGCACGCTACTGCGCCCTGCTATGGTTGTGATATGCTTACCTATTGCTACTATAATTTAATATAAGTACCGAACTCCGCAATCACTGATAAACCCTATGGGTTTTTGTTGATTGTGCATTTATGTAACTAGGTTAAGATTTTTGAAAATAAAGAAAAATATTTAAAAAAAATGTGAAAAACCCGCCTTTTTCTAATTAATCGAAACAGAACACTTAAATTCAAAATTCACTCAATAGTTAAGGCGTATGCACGAACGACGCTGTAAGTTACATTTTGGCGAAAGTTATCTAATGATGGAAAAATGCTGTCCGTCAACACTGGCATTGTTTGCAACTGAGTTTTGTTTTACAATCATAATAGTACTGAAGTTTAGCAGCAGTCAAACGTTGGAATACAGCTGAACAACGATGTATGTTACAAAGATTAGCATTGTTCCATCATGAGATAAATTTCGCCATAATACGAGTATAGCATACAGTGTTGTTCGAGCATACGCCTCAGTTATTCAACAAAACCATATTACCAATGTATTGTATATGTATGTGTAAGTGTTCTGTTTCGATTAATTACAAATAGGGTAGTTTTTCACAATCCGGCTGCGAAACCGCTCTTAATAATAGAAAATAATAAATGTGAAAAGTAAAAATATTTTATTCAAAATAAGTTTTATATCATGGTCTCTGGGATATTTTATTTAATGATGTCATAATAAAACGCTCAATTTTGTTAGTAGTTTTGAGTCATACAATAAGTTCCCGGTTCAGAGCTCCTCACATCCAGATTTACTTTTATTTCTGCGATTCTATACTGCAATGATATTTCAAGGAATGTAATAAACTCCCATTGCCGTGTCTATACATTTTTGAAATTTGTAAGTTTGTGAAACTGCATTTGGACTTATTTACAAAATCAAGTGATTTTTACCAAAGAAATACTAGGAACCCTGACAGACTAGTGGTTGACTTTACACCCCGGACAACATTGTACAAAAAAAATTGTTCAGGGTTGGATTTAGTATCGTTTGGCAGTTGTATGGGGGTGAAAGTGGTTAAAGCTGGTAAAGGGGGGGTCCCCGATTATAACGCTATCACACTTATTAAAAGGTAATGCACATTTTTTGAGAAATAAATGAAAATTGTTTCTTACCTAAAATCAGGTAAAAGGCGAAAACGGAACGTTAAAATGGGCGTTTGACAACCAAATCTGTCCTAGTTTATTGTCTGTGGTGCAAAATATTGTGCAATAACGATGAAACGGAACGCAAAAAAATAAAATGCGTCATGTGTTACTGTCATTCGTAATTCGTTTATTCATTCCGTTTCTCCTCAAGTTCCGTGAATGTTCTCCCTGTGCTGTGTGGTGTTTTTGTTTTGGTTTTCTTCGACGACTTTGGCTTGTTTCCTGGACTTGTTTGCATTCCCGATTGAAATCCTGCTCAAAAGGAGGTTAGTGTACCCCACTTCATGATTAAAATAGGTTAAATCTGCTTCAAAACCGAATCAGAGCACCCCGACTCTATACAGTCTTGTGGCTACTACCCCTAGAGTGTATATAAAAAGCCGAAGGCGCGAAGGGAGGGCAGCCCCCGCCCGCCGTAATAAAGCTTAGGCACCTGCGTGAGCTGTAGCGGCTGAGGCTGGTCGCCGAAGGCGACCAACAAGCCGAAGCTGTGGAGGCGAAAACAGGTGCCTGTGCTTTGTTACGCAAGGGCGAAGGGGCTGCACTTCCCACAGCGCCGTAGCCGATGCAGAAGTGAATTTGTGATATAAAAGTGACTTCAGTATTGATAGGTTCAAATGGTTCAAAAATTTACTCCTGTACTGGTAAGTTCAAGGTTAAAAGAAGGGATGTTTCTGCACTCCCAGTTTATAAGGAAGTTCTTCCATCTCCCCCCACCTTTACTTTAAAAATATAACCTGAATTTGTTGATTATAACCTCAAGAAAGTAAAAAATTAATTATAAAAAAACGATGCATTACCTTTTGATGGGGGGGGGGGTACCAGGGGGTAGGGGTCCACCCCCCCACCCTCACCTCACCCCCACCCCCCCCCTCCGCCTGCCAAACGATACTAAATTTTAACCATTGTTCATATATGGCCATAAAAATCTACAATGACGTCCCTGATAACCTCAAGTCATTGCCAATTAATCAATTTAAAAGTAAACTTTTTAAATGGTTGGAGGGACACTGCTTCTATTCAATAAAAGAATTTAGGGAAGTTTGTAATTATAATCATACTTAGTTATTTAAAAAGAGGCATTGCAAAACATAATTAGTAATTGTTTTTAATTGTAAATAATTTGTTGACAACATTATCATTGATTTAAGTATTTGCATGCTTTAACACTAGCTGATTAAGGCTTTCTTTTGTATACTCCTAATAACCTATGTACCCTTATCACAGCAAATAAATATTTTCTTTCTTTCTTTCTTTAATTTATATCTCCTTGCGATGGATAAATCGCCAAGTGTTCAAACATAGAAATTTATTTCTGTCATAGTTTCAATAAGTTGGCTGTTGGAGCTGGGTGTATTTTGCCCACCACCCTTTCTTAAGGTGATTAGTGTCGCCAAATCAGCAGCTCGATATTTGTCGGTACGAATATCAACGGAAACGACATTGAAATAACCTTCATATCAGCGCGCATTACATGGTGGCTGTTACGTAGTAATACTTTATATTCTCTGCTATTACGAAGCTGCGCCTACGCTTACGAAGCGTACGCTGCGTCCTTGATAGGGGCGAAATAGGAGAAAATAATACTTTTGACATGGACGTGATTGTTCGATTGAATAATACTATGTTATGTTTATAGCTATCAAATGTATCTATTACTCAAAGCATACATTATTTAAATCGACCAAGCCACATAGGAGCAGTATGGAATTTAAGCCAAAAAAAAACATTCGGTTAAAAATTTTTCATATAGAAGTTTTGGTGGTATGAAAAAGAAATATGTTGCATATTTTTTGTTAGAGTTTATAATTGATATAATTTTTTTTTCAATATTTTTGGTTCTGCCATAAATGAGGAGGAGGCTTTAGAAGGTACCCATCTGGCGATACTAAGCCCCTTAAAACGCTAAGTATCGGCAAACCTTGAGAAACAATTCCAAAATAAAAATACAATTACGGAACCAAAACCACAACAACCATACACACTTTGCCAACATATTATTCGTGTCAGTGCCGTATACTTAAACAATTTGGAATGAAGAGTAATTTGGGGATTCGCAGTGAAATATTTACCTAGTTATTTGGGTTATTCCGCTAATTAAGTCGGTATCTTTAACAAGAGTAGTGGTAAATGAAATTCCTTAAATTCAGAAGCATTAATTTTGATCAAATTTTGCGAGTTGAAGCGAAATTAGTTAATTTTATATTTCGTTAAATTTGATTTTAAATTTACCGTCTAATGAATTAATTAAGTCAAAATTATCAAAATAAATTGTTTCTATAGCTACAGTTTTAGGGAGTTTCAAAAAATAAACCGGCATTTCATTGTTGAGCCAGATATAAAGTTATTTTTTTAATATGGAAAATTCATTGCTATTCTAATGCTTGTAATTGTATATAAAATATTTCATTGTCTTGAAAAATAAGCTAAAGTTGAGTCCTTTTTGTTGTCTTTATAAATTATTAAATTTGATATGTTTTATGTCATTTACTGTTTTTAATTCGACTGATGCCGGCCCCAAAGTGGGCCGAAATATATTTCGAAAATAAGTTTTATACAATGTTTTAATTTAAACAAAAAATAAAAATAAAATAAATGCTCTATGTAGCAATATATTATATTTATTTAAACTTGATAAAACGCATTTAAGTAAAATTGAAGTGAGATATATTTCGAGTCATTTGGGTCTGGCATCAGTCACACTTAAGCCCTTTTTATTGAAAATGCGAGTTTAACAAAAATACAAGATATCAGTTTATATAACCTGTATTAGTTTCTTGATATTTAGTGAAAATCAATAAAGTGTAAAACTTGTATATTATACAAAAATGCGCCCTACAAAGTTATCTTCTTAAAATTTAAAACAAATGAACATTTATTTATAAATGAAAATTTAAAATAAATATTTGTAAACTATGCATGCTCGAAAAAAAAAATTTAGCCCATAATTCAGTTGTTCTTTATAGACAGAGTAAATATATTTATAGAGTAGTGAATCTTACATACAAACGCTGAGATTCGAACTCACACACACAGACGCGTGCTCTTCATGCCGTCGCCGCACTGTGATTTTTATGAAGAATCACCCAAACTTCGCTTAGACGGCGTGTAGAGCACGTTTGTGTGTGTGAGTGAGTTCGAATCAGAGCGTTTTAATTGGATTTAGTAATTATAATGTAATTATATTAAGATAATGTTTATTTTGCGAAATCCATTGCTATCAATACTTTAAATATTATTAGAGTGCATTACAAAGTAGAAAAGATCAATCAGAAACAAATCTAAAGACAAGAATTTGAAAAAATTCCCCGGGCCAAGATTCGAACGTCTTACAATTTTTTTTACAATTTATTTATTTAAAGATTCACATATTTGCTATTCTTACTACATAGTTTAACTAGAACAAATTAAATAATTATGAATATTTGTATCGTAACATAATATTTATTAGTGTAGCAAGAACGCAATTTCAATTTGTGAGCTTCAGATTTAAAGAGGCCTATGGCCCATAAATAAATCTTCCGCGAGCGTCGCCTAGCTAAGAGATCTTGTTAGGTGATTTCACACTTTTTTCGAATTCTTGTCTTTAGATTTGTTTCTGATTGATCTTTACTAGTTTGTAATGCACTCTAATAATATTTAGAGTATTCATAGCTATGGATTTCGCAAAATAAACATAATCTTAGTTAATGAGAACTGTGAATTTCTTAACTGTCTGAAGCAACAATATTGTAGCGACGACAGCGCCATCTGTTTCTTAAGAACAAGGCGTAACATCACATAACGCCCTCGTGAGCGTTCTGTATGTGCAGTATGTGCTAGTATATCAAGCAGATGCAAAAATAACAGTGGACAAGTATGATGGAAGAATTCACCGGTCTGGGTAGGAACCTCGGTGGCGCAATTGGTAGCGCGCTTGTCTTGATAACAAGAGGTCGCAGGTTCGAATCCTGGCCCGGGGAATTTTTTCTAATTCTTGTCTTTAGATTTGTTTCTGATTGATATTTTCTACTTTGTAATGCACTCTAATAATAATTATATTAAGTCTGTGAAAATTCAATATGCTATTTTTGTCTGCTTTTTGGAATAAATATATCAATTTGTAATAAAATTCGAGCTTTTAAACCAATTTTACAAGTATTTTAGTATTTTCAGAAAAAGATGGCATCACATTAGGTTGAATGGTCGAATCCTGAAGACTTGACGACGCGTTCAAGAAAAATAAAATAGCGTATGGGATTATGCAAACGACACTTTAAAATATGTCTACTAAAAACAGATAATAAAAGCTATTCCTCGAAACGGGTATTGAATCGTTGAAAAAATAAAGGAGGCCATTTAAATAGGACCTGGTTCAGTGGTGCTAAATGTTCATGCATGCCATTACACATTAGTTTGCACTGCGAAACATTGCATAAATAAACGTGGCACTTCCTACAGGGGGAGTGGGTCGAAGTAGAAACAACAGAACAAATTGTGAAGTGCATATATGAGCCTCTCCGAGCTATGCGGCGGCGTAAACTGCGATACAACCACTGATTATTACAAATATGCTCAGCGCTTTCTGGACAGATATCTAGAGCCCACAAACTGATAAATGGTTGCACTTCAATTTAGACTACGGACGCACCGACGGTAACCCATGTAACTACATACTGAAGTATTTTTGTACGTTACATTATTGTATTACTTAGGGCTATCTTAACTTATGTATATAAAGATATTTATTGGACATTAATGCATATAATTATTAATGGGGTAGCAAGGGTCAAAACTACACACCGTGCTATTAAAAAACTGTTTCACTGTTATGTAGTTCGCCATTCATAACCTTCAATTCGTTTGCATGTAGTGTTCAGAGCATTTTTAGGGTTCCGTAGTCAACAAACAAGGAACCCTTATAGTTTCGCCATGTCCGTCTGTCTGCCTATCCGCGGCTTAGCTTAGAGACAATTAGTACTAGAAAGCTGTAATTTGGCATGGGTATACATATTTATTACGCCGATAAAATGGTGCAGTAACATTTTGAAAACGTTTTTTTTTAGGTTACCTCCCCTATACGTAAAGTGGGGATGATTTCTTTTTCTCGTCTTACCCCTAGTGTGGGGTGTCGTTGGATAGATAATTTAAAATATTGAGAGTATGAAAAAAACATTTTTAGATCCAGGGTCCCGTTTGTGAAATATTAAGCCTAAAAGTGTTAATTTTTGTTAGAGTCAAGTGTCCCCTCCCCTGCTCTCGAGTAGTATACATAACGAAATTAAAAGGAAAACTATCACAGCTAAGTAGGCTTTACAAGTGAACGAGTACAGATCGCGCCAAACTTTTAGTCCCCTCTAAACACGGTGTGATTCGCATCAGCAGGAGCAAAACGTATGGGCCGTTCTTGGGAAGAGAAATTTCCGAGCATACTAGAAGTTTGGCGCGATCTTTATTAGTCGACAAACTTATAAAATGTACTTGGAGAAGAAGTCCGCATATTGTGCAGGGCAATTACGGAACCCTACACTGCGCGTGGCCCGACACGCACTTGGTCGTTTTTAAGTAAATGTTTTGACTATGGATGATTTTCGCAATCAAAATTAGTTATGACTTTTGATTGTGACATATATAGGTTTGCTTAGGTACCTATAGTAGCAGCTCAGGATGTCAGTTTATCAATCTTGCTGAAATTAAATTTCTACACTGAAGAGGTGATCGAACTATCGGTCAAGAAAACAGAGAAACAAAAAAAAGAAACAGATTCTGTACAAATTGCAGTATCAATACTCGAGCACAAGGAAAGGAGGTTGGATAAGTGGGAGGGTGGCTGTTTTATATTTGGTTCAGTTGGTTTGAATACCCTCTTCAGTACCTATATTAGGGCCGAGAAGAGACAACGACAGCTTGATCTTGATCACTAATAAAGACAACTTTGTTGACGTCTTTCAGACTGGGACCTCTTGTCCCTACTTTCAGGTGTGAGAAAGTAAATAAAAGCCCATGTTCTAGCTACAAGCGGCTTTAAAGCAATTCCTTTGAAATAGCTTTTGTTAGGTGACTCCGTAGGAATAATTAGCAACTCGATTCGTGGTGGTTGAAATTTCGAATAAAACCATATTAAAATAAAGTCCTTATCAGCTCGCACTGCAACATGGCTGTTACGTCAGTCGCTGCGGCTGACAAGTGCGAAAATAGTGTGTTTTTAATTTATTTTATCTAAAATAAAATTAGTTTCCAAGAACTGAGAAAACCAAATCATTTTTTTCAATGCATGTGCTCGTAAAGGCCCACTTTTTATGTATCAAAACCGAACAGAAAGTCGATTATTTTGCCCTAGGGCTTTATTATTATTTTTTTTTTAATTTATTTGCAATGGTTGGCTAACCTGCAGCCTTTCCTGTGTACCATAGATGTTATACTTTTTTTCCACTGTTTAACGGCTCTGGATACAGATATATATATTTTTTTAAGCTTTGACACAGGATTCCGAAAACAGGTAAATTCTTCGTTCCAGATACGAACCTCAGTAGCGCAGTCGGTAGCGCACCTGTCATGTATGCAGGAGGTCGCAGGTTCAAATCCTGGTTCTAGGAATGTTTTCAAAAATATTTGTGTTTTAAAATTTGTTTTTGATTATTGTCTTGTTTGTAATGCACTCTAGTAATAATTTGAGTATTCCAAGCGATGGATTTCGCAATAACAAACATATAATCTTTGACACAGATTAACTAATAGTACTACTTTGAGACAGATTAACTATTATTAGTACTTTGACAACAGATTAACTAATAGTACTACTTTGAGACAGATTAACTATTATTAGTACTTTGACAACAGATTAACTAATAGTACTACTTTGAGACAGATTAACTAATATTAGTACTTTGACAACAGATTAACTAATAGTACTACTTTGAGACAGATTAACTAATATTAGTACTTTGACACAGATTAACTAATAGTACTACTTTGAGACAGATTAACTATTATTAGTACTTTGACAACAGATTAACTAATAGTACTACTTTGAGACAGATTAACTATTATTAGTACTTTGACAACAGATTAACTAATAGTACTACTTTGAGACAGATTAACTAATATTAGTACTTTGACAACAGATTAACTAATAGTACTACTTTGAGACAGATTAACTAATATTAGTACTTTGACAACAGATTAACTAATAATATTACGCAATATCTGTTGTTTTTCAAGTGTAATCGAACATTATGAGCAAAATACTCGTATTCTAGAATAAGCTCTTTTGTAAACTAAAGCTTTAAAGCTGAATCAGCTAGCTTTCTGTCACATGAAACTAATATGGGGGGTTCCGTACTCTATCTCTGAACCCTAAACAAATAACCCTCAATGTATTCAATACAATACATATACAATGCAAATACCGTGGCTTGGCCTCCAGCGATAAGGGTATTAGCATTTTATTCTACCCGGAATTGTTTGTTACAGGATTTGAATGGGTGTTTTAAAAAATGACTAATTTTAGATATGCACCTTCGCATGACATGCACTGGCTTTGCCAAAGCTGCAAATCGTGTTTGATTTACATTTTTGTGAAAACAATTTTCAGTTACTACTTTCAAGCTTTTATTATCATTTTGCTATTCCATAGAAATGAAATGAAATACATTTATTTATTATGTAGGTATGTATATCTGTTACACTTATAACAGGTCGATCTTAATGTAATATAATTAAATAATCTATGTCTAATGGTTTTAAAAATAACTAAAAATAGGGGACAATACACAAAAAAAATAATAAACTTTTTACTTAGATTAGTTTACTTAGATTTAATACAATAATACCCTTAAATAAAATAAAAAATATAGCAATTAGAAATAAATAATAAAATAAATATATGTAATAAATAATAAATATATGCCTAACTCCGCCAATTGGGTGAGTCTTGTAAAGATGAAGGGCAAGAAACTTAGCAAGATCATGTCTTTTTTAAATGTATACAAAGTGAAAAAGTAATTAATTGAATAAAACGTATTTAATTGAATAAAGAGAAAAAAATACAATACAGGAGAAATTTATGTCATGTATGAAAAAAATATATAATACCCTTGTCTACTTTACCCATATAGTCCATTTTTACAGTAATTTGATCTATTAACTAAATAACGTTAATTCTAGAGGAATCATAACACAAGTTAGAAAATTATACTATTATTATGACAAAGATCACTATCATAACCGCATGCTTTATTATTATCTTAGTAATCATTTATTTTATAATATGCCTTCTTCAATAGGCCCTACTTAATAAACAGTTAAACTTTGTTTAAAATGTTTGGAAAAGTTTGGAAGTTTATTGCAATCTTATACGAAAGGGGTACCCACTTTGGAGAGTCTGATTTTTGGACCAAAGCCAGTTTATGTTTATATCTGGTTTCCTTACAGTATTGCTCATCAAGCCTCGGGAAAGACTCAATATTTTTTTCGACATATCTAAGAACTAGGTAAATAAATTCACGGGCAACCATTAATATATTAATTTCTTTGAATTTTACTATTAATGAATCCCGGTGCTTCATATTATAAATAACCTGAATTGCTCTCTTCTACAAAACAAAGACTGCGTCGGTATCCGCGGCTCTACCCCACAGCAGCATGTCGTATGACATAATGCTGTGAAAGTAACTGAAATAGCCTTATGCGTGTAACAGCGTATGCGGCTGACCTAAGTCTACTACATAGGGCTTTTATGTGGGGACCCCACTGAAGACGAGAGTCTATCGTAGTGCCTAAAAACTTAATTTCGTTAACTAACTCCAGCTTGGACCCATGCAAAAGTAAATTATCATCCACTTGAATTACATTTGGTAACGTCAATTTTATACAAATTATTTGCAGTGAACCAATCAAGAACCAGTGATGGAGTTGTATTCGCGTTGTCAAGGATATCTTTACGTCTACTAACTTTAAAAATAAATGACGTATCTTCTTCGAATAGTACTATCTTAGATAAATCTTCAACTAAATAGAAAAGGAATTACTTGATTAAAAAGTATTAAACAAACTGCGAAAAAATTTCAATTAAATGGCACCACCCGACACAAATCATTAAATTTTATTGTTTTATTGGTAAATTTAACAAGTTGACATGGCTCATTTCTCGGGCAGCGATTAAGCTTAGCAATCCAGCGTGGGATTGTCGCCAGCATACTGAGCACCTTGCCGCAGAGCAGCGGTTTGGACAAAGTTTTTTATTTATAATATAGTTTATCTTTTAAGTTGTTTTAGTTTATTTTTAAGGATATTTTTAGTTTAGTTTAGATGTATTTATTTTAGTCCTTTTTATTTTTATTTTAATGTTATTTAAGTTAATTGTTTCAATAAATATGTAAAATTCAGTTGACATAAAATTTTATTGAAATTGACTAATAAAATAGAACAATTAATGATTTTTAAGGGGCTATGCGAATTTTATTTTTGTCACTCTCACTCCAAGCGAAAAATCGCGCAGTGCGAGAAGGGCGGATTCAGGGCAAAAAGGAAAAAAGTTGGTTTTATATTTTTATTAAAAAAACTAAAATAGCTAGGAAAATTTCAAATATCAAATCTCTAGATATTGTTAAAACACACCTAATAAAATATGTTTGAGTTCTCTATATGGTTCCTATTCGTCAAACGAGGAGAAAAAGTGTGTTTGAAGACCCCATTTCAACAATTATTTCTATCGAAGAAAATTTATCCAAACATGTTTTCCAATTTCAAAACCCTAGATTATATAGTCAAAATGCATAAACCAGAAACTGATTATAATTTTCCGTGTATTTCATGAAATACACAGAAAAGAAACACCCGTATTTTTTTCGCATATCGCCTTAACGGTTGGAGCTATTGTAAGCGCTCGTTCAGACACGGCGGGAACCGCGCGATTATAGAATCGCATGGAAATCGCGCGGGTCTTATTTATATGAGTTAGTTAGTAATCGTTCAGACATAACCGCGCGGTTAATCAAGCCGCGCGGTTACCGCAACCCAACCGCCAGAAAATAGAATCGCGCTGCTCCCGCGCGTTTCTATTACAATGGAGTCTTTACTTCGCGTTCAGTTGCGTTGCGGATACCGCGCGGTGAGCACGTCACTGTTCGTGAGTTCGCCATGGATCGTTTCGACACTGAACTATTTATTGATGAGGTGGAGAAGAGACCTGCAATATGGGACATTCAGTGTGATGATTACTCAAATAAAATTATCAAGAACCGAGCTTGGCAAGAGTTGGTGGAGATATTTGGAAATTGCGAAGACACGGTGGAAAAAAAGAATATTTTAAGTAAGTAGGTTTATTCACCAAAAAATAATTGATAGAATTATGTTATAATTATTGTTATGAAGCGTATATTATACTCTCCGTATACTTTAGGTACTTAAATAAATATAAACAAACTTCGGCTGCTTTATGCAGACATTTCGAGCATTTTTCAAATGAAGGTCACAACGGTATTACCATATTTCGTTTGTTTACATTTAGTTATGTACCTAAACATTACAAGTACGGTATGTTAGTTGCAGCTATATCTTTGTGTCTTGCCATGGAACACGCCCATCGTTCACAAAGTAATGAGCGAATTTATCTCTGATATTCAAAGATGACGGTGTCCCTCTTCCCGCATGCAAGGTATTGAGATTAGTCATGGGTGCATTATATAAAGTATCTTTAAATTTTAGACCATCTCTAGTCCGCACATAGTTATGTAGAACACAAGAAGCTTTTATTATATCTTCGGCAAAATCTATGTTTACATTTATAGGCCTATGAAAGATGCGCCATTTGTTCGCCAAAATACCAAAAGTGCACTCAATATTACGTCGGGCTCTCGATAACCTATAGTTAAAAATCCTTTTTTCATATGGTAAACATTTGCCTGAATATGGGCGCATTAAATTTTCTGCTAAGCCGAAGGCTTCATCTCCAACTATAACATAAGGCATTGGTGTTAGGTCTACATTAGATATTGGTTTAGGTGTTGGTATGTTTAATGATTTTTCTGTCAGGCGTTTATAAAAAACCGAATTTTTAAATATAGCAGAATCACTGCTTTTGCCATAAGCCCCAATATCAACATAAGTAAAGCAATAGTTGGCGTCGCAAAGTGCTAAGAGCACTATGGAAAAGTAATGTTTATAGTTATGATACAAAGAACCCGAATCAACAGGCTTTATAACTCGGATATGCTTGCCGTCTATAGCACCAATGCAATTTGGAAAATTTGCATATCTCTCAAAGTCTCGTGCTATTGTCTTCCAGATATCTTCAGTCGCTTCGGGCATGACTATGTTTACCAACTTATTCCACAATGATTTACATACTTCGCGGACAATTCCAGTAATCGTCGATTTTCCTAGGCGATAATTGTAGCTTAGTTCTCTAAATGAACAACCCGTACCAAGATATCTGAAACAAGAATATTATTAATAATGTTATTATTTTTAGGTACACAACTCCAAAAAAAATGGAAAAACATACGAGATTGCTACAATAAAGAATACAAAAAAGAAAAAACAACTCCTTCTGGTTCAGGTGCTCGTAAAGGAGCCCGATATATGTATTTTTCAAGATTATCTTTCCTGCAGAATAGTGTAAGTAATAAAGACACTACAACTAATATTGAAGAACAGAATGAAAGGCAAAGTGAGGAGACAAGTGAACTAAACGCCAATGCAACCGAAGCCACTGAAATACGTCCCCCTAAACGTAAGAAAACACAAGTGCCAGAAGAAAAAATAGCTGTTTTAATAGAAAAAAGTATCGAGTCACGAAAACATTTTCAGAATGAACTTCAAGAAAATAGTATTACCAAGCAAGATGACGACAAACTCTTTTGTTTGTCGTTATATAAAGAACTCAGAAAAGTACCAGAAAATAGGCGTTTAGCAACCAAAATTGAATTACTTCAAGTGATACAAAAAGGACAAAGCTTACCACCCCCTGTTCGCTACAATACTCAGCAGATCACACCTACGTATTGGCAAGGACAACAGTATACAAGCCCGCAAGGATATTTTACTACATCTGGATCATCTCCTCCTGTTCCGGCACCGTCACCGTCACCGTCGCAATTTAGTTCTGGCTCTCAGTCCTCTACAGTTATAGAAAATATTTATGCTGATTTTGAAGAACAATAAATAAATCTTACCTTAAAGTTATTACGAGTTTCTCTTCCGGTGACACGCTTGGCCTCAAATGCGTTTCAGAGCATGAAATATCTTGCCTGATCAGTTCAATTAGTTCATCAAAAGATTTTATTGACATTCTCAAATAGTCAAAAAATTTGTTATCATACATTCTTAATTTGGGATATAATGTTACGAACTGACCATGTACTAGTCGGTCACGTAATATTGGATGCACCCAATACCGCCTTTTTCTTTTCTTTTTTTTAAGGAGCAACCACAGTAAACACACTTCTTCGTCGACCTCCATTTTGAAACTGACGCTAACCCGCACGAAATCGCATACTAACCGCGCGTGTCTGAATAGCTTCACAATTTTGCGGTTTGAAACCGCGCGATTCGTAAACGCACGATTCCCGCATGTCTGAACGCAGGCTAATGCCGTGATAGAGATAGAGAATCCCTTGTAAGTGGGAGTGAGATGCATAAAGTCAAGTCTATGCAAAAACACTGATTAGTTGGCGGAATTGAACTTACCGGAATCTCTACTCTGAGTGCTAGTTGCTCGATGGTCATTAAAGACATTAGTGATGTTTTCCGTAATTTTCCCGGAATACAGATCGTGAGTTTATTGACGCGATGATGGATCAAGTAATTTTAAAACTGTTCAGCACAAAATAGGGTTCACATTTTTTTAACAATATCTCGAAAATTATTTTAGAACCACCCGGTCTTATGCGAATATATGCGAAGACTATGCGAATTTTATTTTTGTCTCTGTCACTACAAGCGAAAAATCGCGCAGTGCGAGAGGGGTGGATTCAGGGCAAAAGGGAAAATAGTTGGTTTTATATTTTTATTAAAAATACTAAAATAGCTAGCAAAATTTCAGTTCTGTTTAAGGTTCCTATTCGTCAAACGAGGAGAAAACGTGTTAAAATGTTTTTCATGAAATACACAGAAAAGAAAAACCCGCATTTTTTCGCATATCGCCTTAAGGGGCTCCACAATGCTAAACATCGGTTTTGTATTGGATTCAGTTCCGTCAATGTAGATGGTAAAAATTTGAAAAAAATTTGGCGTATTTTACATACTTTAATAACATACTTTAAATTTTCTATTACTTTTATTACTTTAAAAAAAGCATGAATTTCACGAAAAAAGCGATTCAGTTTCCGTGTTTCTAGTGTGAAACTAACACACGCAGATACTAACGAGAAAAAACCACCTTTATTACATAAAAAAATATAGTTTATGACATAATGTAGCCATGATTTCAAAATAACTAAAGTTTTGCGTGCGCGGCATCGGATTAGATCAGGATAGAGAGTTAAAAAACAAACGCGTTAGAGCAGGACTGAATTTTAGCATTGTGCAGCCCCTTAATATATTTCTTTATAAGTATTTCAGACAAGATGAAATTACTTTGATAGAAATAATCTCATAGTTTTCATATATATCCCCGAGATGATGTCAGAGGTGTTCCAGAGTACCAATTGTCACTGGAACAGTCAACCACCTTGCACCCTATTTTCACCGACAATTTTTACGCTACAACGTGATAGGACTTGAGCTCTTATTTCGCCGTCCTTCAGGCACGGATACACGCTTTTTAGGACATGCAGGTTTACCTCACAGTGATTTGACCCAGCAGGATTTGAACTCGGGTCTCAAGATTGAGAAGCCGACGCCCCCTCGTCTGAGCTACTGCTGCTTTTTTATCTTCTTAATAAAATACTGGACACGATTAATAAATATGGAAGAAGCGAAAGATATTAGGTCTTTAAATATGAAATGAGCGTTTTTCCTTATGTAAAATTTAGTGTTAAATAAGATTCCTAGATGTCACTGTCGTATTCTTTAGCAACAGAATCAAAGACAAAATTTGCACCGATTCCAAGCAACCGAAAAACCACTTTGACATTGATTGCTACGAAACACATTTTATCTACCTGGACAGCGCCATCTGGAGGAAAGCTAAGAACAAAGAAAAAAAAAATAACGAGAAAAACGCTCTTTGCTGCTTTCTATCAAAGATTTCAAAAGTAAAGATAAGCCCTTACCGTACTATGACAGCACAAAAAGGTTTTACCTTTAAATGGGTGACGCTCACACGTTTGGAATCAGTGCTCATCTGAACACAGTGATAGTTGGACGCCTTAAGTGCACTTAAAGTTAAACAACTTTAGTGATCTGATCAGTTTGCTGACCGTAGGTAGACAGATTGCGCACTCATAACTTATAAGTTGTATAAGTTGTAAGTCATAAGTGTGCGCGCGTCGGCATTATGTTAACGCACACATTCAAAAACAATGCAATAGATTTTAGGTGCCAGGGCTCATCTAAACTTTGAAATCTTTGCTTTCTATGGAGAATTTGAAGGCAACTGAATTTTCAGTACTAACATTTTAGTATTTTTTTGGGAATGACAAATCCAAATTATGTAATTTCTTATGTGTATGAATGAGACACTATTTAGCTAACAGAAACATTAATTTTATTTTGAAAAGTGTCACCTGTAAAAAAATATTACGAATCTTATCATGGAAATAGATGGCATTTAGGACAAACTGTAATTGAAGGTTTAATTTTTTATAATCAGACTGAAAATAAAAACAAAATTTAACATATAGATGTAAAACCTTGAAATCAACTTTCAAACAAAAGACAAATTATTCAAATAGCTATTGAATTACAGGAATTATGAACTCATGAATCTGTGAGAAAATTTCGGCAATTTCATACGTAAAGACCTATTATAATATAGTTTCTGCCTACCTCTCTGGGGACAGGCGTAAGTATTTATGTAAAACATTATTTAACCTAACACAAAAATGAAATTATAAGCACAAAAAGTCAGCCAGCTGAAGTGGACAGAGATTAAAGTCAAACAAATATGGCCGTCGCGACGCGTCGTGTGTTAATGCTCATATCTCACGCAGGCAGAGCCAGGCAACAGCTTAGTGAGTTTGCTTAACCACTTACTGGAGGCTATTGTACTAGTTCACTTACCTACTTATTTATTTGATTCAGTACATATAAAAATCGGTCAATGTGTGTGTCGAACTCACGAGTTGAGAGTTCTATACGTATTTTTTAACTCTGAGAGTTATCATTATTTCTAAATTAAATATATTTATTAACATTATATCATTGCAGTATAGAAATGCAGAAATAAAATTAAATATGAGGATGTGAGGAGCTCTGAACCGTGATCCGGGAAACAACAAATTTGTGTGTTTTTAACTGAAATATGTTGAAGGGAACAAATATTGGATTTAAGTAAAATATTGGTTGGTGTCATCGATCGCACTGGCTGATGTAAACTATTTATTGTGTAATTAAGATCTTATATTAATTCCTTTGATATTGCCATAAAGGCGAAACCGGTCGGGTAGTATTAAATAAATTTGTGGGATAGTACTAGTGATTTTCTGTTCATTATAAGTAGAATCCCTTAATATATTATAACCTATTTTATGAAAAAAAAAATCAAGTTGATTTCTTAACCGCGTTCTTGAAATGAACGTTTGAAAACCAAAAAAAAAGGTGAAAAACATTTTTTGTTGACAATAGTATAAATATTTATACATTGTTTATGAGTAGAGTCCTTAGATAAAAGATCAATAAATGAAATATATTTTTTTCAATACAAGGAGAGTCAAAATTTCTTGAAACGAATCCTCGAAAGTCTGGCGTTGTTAATTAACATTATTGTTTTTGTTTCAGATCACAGCTCCAAAGTGAAGCAAGACATTTAAAAACAAAACAAAAATGTAAACGAAAAGACCCAAAACTAAAAATGACAGTGCACCAGTGAATCCAAGATGGCGGTCAGATTAAGCGCGAAGACGCTTTTCGCATTTGTTTCGGCGTTTTTCTTGAACGTTGCCCTTTGTTACACTGATTGGGCCAAAATGAACGAGGATTTGGGTAAGTTTTTGCAAATTGTGTAAAAATTTAGTAATTTTTATTACATATTGGGAGCTGAGTGAAGCGGAGCGGAGCGAGGCAACCCTCAGTAGTTCTAACAGAATTACGATATGCCTAGGCAAAATGTAAAATACCAAATTCTACGATATGACGACGACATATAGATTATATAAATAAAAAAGTAGTAAAAAAGTCATGTCTGTAATATTTTTGCAAAATTTTGAATGAAATTGGAAATTATACTGAGGTCAAAACTACAGTTTTTACCATTTTTGTCTGTCTGTCGGTTCCAATTTAACTCCAGAACTACTCATCGGATTTGAATGTGGTTTTCTATATTATCATCGTAGTGACCTTGGCCATCGTGGCTATACAGTAACAAAGTAAGCGACACGCCCAAAACTGTCGATAATTGAAAGACAGTTTTACGCGAGCGAAGCCAAGAATCAGAAATAAAAGAAGAGAAAGTTAAAAAAAATCTGAACATCCAGAATTAGCTGGAAAGGATTCCATTACAACTATTGACTCGATGGAAGTAAAAAAAAAGATTACAGAGAGTGTCAGAGAGTTCCACGATCGCTGCGCGGAAACAAAGAACCATTTTTACGTTCCATGGATAGGGATGGCAACATCTAGATTTTCGGGAAAACCGAAATTTTTAACCCGATTCGATTGCCAAAAGGCTGGAACTTCGGAACACCAAACTAATGTCTTTAGAGTTGAAGGTCAACAGGTCAGGTGATTAAGACAGAATTTTCAAAACGCTTTTCTTCTTATTCGTTTCCTTTTGTATATAACACTGCATGTAAACATAATGCTATTAAAACTTTGACTACCAAAAAAGCAAAAAGTATCTTAAACAATTGGTTACTTACCCCAGATTATGACCAAACAGAAGCCTTGCTGAAAACTGTATCGTAGTTTAGCCTTAATTAAATTAAATTTAAATTAAGTTAGTGATATAAATATTTTGTGTTTTTTAATTCTTATATTTTATAAAAATCTTAGAATAATTGTTTGTAAGTTATTTAGATATTATTTTTTAACTAATTATTTTGTAAACCAGCTAATTACTTTTCATATTTGCCCAAAGTTTTTAATTGCTTGTTTGTTTAAAATTCATTATCATGCCTGGCAATCATTCCTGGGTCCCACCGGACAAGTTTGACTTAGTGTGGGGTCCGCTGTTAATTATACTTAACACTATGTAGTATTTATTAAGATTTATGTTTTGAAATTTTGTGCATGTAATTTAGTGTTGTTTCTTTTGGTTAATAAAGTTATTTGTATTTGTATTTTTAATGTCATTTTGTACGGTCAGCTTTATTTTAAGGGTTCCGTAACTGAAAGGTGCCAAACGGAACCCTATTATTAAGTTTCCGCTCTGTGTCTGTCCGTCCGTCTGTCACAGGGGTCTACAGCTCAGCCGTTATAGGAAGTAATTTAAAACTAACAAAACAAAAGGACCGAAAAATATGAAAAACTACGGGTTTTGCGCACTTTACGACCTACAAAACTTGAAGTTTGGCTGGTAGGTTCCTTATGTCACAGTATAGATAAGTAACAATATTACATCTGGGGCAGTGTCCTTGAAACAATGCTCGGCAGACGCACGCATTAGGGCTGCTCACATAAATGCGCGGGAATCGCGTGGCGTCTTACACTCTCCGCGTCTGTACATAACTGCGGCGCAGCCCTACTATGAGGTGTGTACCGAGATTCGGAAGCGCGCGTTTCGGCCGTTTTATATGTAGACATAACACTGTTTTACTTTAAATATTATTAGAGTGCATTACAAACTAGAAAATATCAATCAGAAACAAATCCAAAGACAAGAATTTGAAAAAATATTTTATTTTGATATTTTCTAGTTTGTAATGCACTCTAATAAAAAAAAAGACATGATCTTGCTAAGTTTCTTGCCCTTCTTCTTAGCAAGACTAATCGAATGGGCGGAGGTAGGCATGTATTTATATATGTAACCTATTAGTATGTAGTATATAGGATGGGATTTGGTCGGCCGCCTGGATTCGTGCTGGGGGCTCGGTTGGTGATCATTGAACCTTGTTCCTGGTCCCTGGCCGGGTCTCCGGTATGGGTTCGGGCGGTTGATTCGATTTTACCTTGTATAATATTTATTTTACCTATCATTTTAATCGTATATATATTGCTACATAAATTAAATAAACCATTAATTTAGTTCATGTATATTTATTATTTTATTACATTTTTTTCATTACATTAAATTTGACGTGTAAAAAGTGTATATATTTATACTTGCTTTGCAAAATAAACAATTTGAATTTGAATTTTGAATTTGAATTTGAATTTGAATAATATTTAGAGTATTCATAGCGATGGATTTCGCAAAATAAACATAATCACTGTTTTACTTATCTATACTGTGCTTAAGTCATATCCGCTAAGAAAGGATTTTGTACAATAGAGAGTATAAAGGTATGATACGGAGCGTTGAAGTTTATATCCATGCGACAAAAAAGCCTTGTCGCACTGTATCAACTTAACCGCTATATATTTCCTGTAATCTTTCACCATTACACCATTAAAGTTTACAGGAAATATACAGCGGTAGCCGCGAATTTTGTAAAGCCCTATAACATACATATATGTCAATATGTTGCTCTAACATCTATATTGCAGTAATTTTCCGTACATTATCTAGTGGTACGGAACCATTTGTGCACGAGTCCGATTCGCACTTAGCCAAATCATTTAATTTATGTAATGAAAAATGTGGGATTATGTATGTTGCATAATTTGTGCTCAGATTTGTTAGTAAATTAATTTTAAAATGCTATTGAAAGTTTTCAATGACATGGCAATCATTTTTGAAAGAACGTAGTTTGTTACAGACAGTATACATAATTTTCTTCTTGCTTTCTATTTTCAACTAATATTGACATAAACATTTTGTTTGACAATGTTATTGACAATTAAATCATCTAAAGTTGATTTTTAAACCTGAAACAAAAGTCAAAACCAAGACTCGAGTTGTAGTCTACATATTTGGGTTTAATTTGGTATTCAAATTCAAATAGTTTATTTTGCAAAGTAGGTATATGAAATACACGTTTCACAAGTCAAAATTTAATCTTATAAAAAAATATATGCAATAAAATAATAAATGTACATGAACTAGATTAAAGGTTTATTTAATTTATGTATTCAGTTTATATTATATATTTATATAAAAACACTTATTAAAATAATAGTTTCCAGATATATTTCGACAAATAGTCGGCTTCAGTGGAATTTGATATATCATATAAATATATAATATAAACTGAATAAAAAAAACAAATAAGTTATCTTCAATATTTAATTTAATTTATGTAGCAATATATATACGATTAAAATTATACATAAAATATATATTATACAAGGTGAAATCCAATCAACCGCCCGAACCCACACCGGAGACCCGGCCAGGGACCAGGAACAAGGTTCAATGATCACCAACCGAGCCCCCAGCACGAATCTAGGCGTCCGACCAAATCCCATCCTATATACTACATACTAATAAGGTTACATATATAAATACATGCCTATCTCCGGTATGTGAGTAAAGTCCGATAAGAGCTATGTTATCACGGCTCTTTTCTTTCTTTTCTTTTAGTTCCGATAGGGTGAAGTTTGTTGACACTCTAAAAACACACTCAAAAAAAAAGGAAGTCTTTGCTTGTAGTTAGAACAAAGCCTGTTACTTGTATCCTTATTTTAGTAATCAGTTCTATTTGTGAAAGTATAGAAAAAAATATAACAAACAATGTTACATTATTTCTTTACAGTTATAGATAAATATAAACAAATCGCCCGGTGGGGTGATCGCATGTCGCGTGTAGCTTACTCGTTTAACTGCTATCAAAGTTTACCTGTAAGTCATGCGTGTGTTATTATTTATTTTTGCAGGTTATAAATATACCTTATACGATACATACCGGTTGTATATAGACTGCTATCTTAAGGTGATATATCGTCCGTGCAAAGGTCCCCATTATTCCAGGAGGAAAAACCCGCAGTGCGAGAGGAACGGAATCGGAAAAAAATGTCAAAAATTCGGTTTTAAATTAATACAAAATTAACTAAAATATCTATGAACATGTCCATAACCAGTGATTTAGGTGTTGTTAATACCCATCTAAATAAACATTTTTGAAGTCTGTGTTGTATCCCAATTTGTCAGATTATCAAAAAAAGTGTAAATTTAGACCTCATTTCAATAATTATTTCTATCGAGTGAAATTCCTCCAATCACGTTTCTGATAGCCCAAAATCTAGAAAAAGGTCCCAAAATTGTTATACTAATTTATTTTACTTGGAACTTCCCTAAAAGAGCAGATAAATACCCCCTTAACCATATACTGTACTGATCATACTGAAATAAAATAAAATAAAAAAACTATCGCAAATGATATTAAACTTTCTCTTGCTGATACAAAATTTTACAGTAGGTTTTTAAAGTTTATTAAGTTAATAATTGTGATTGTCGGCTCTTGGTAGTTGTGAAACAGTACAAGAGTTTTGTGGGTTTTTAAAATTAGCGGTTTCATTAAAAGATTTACGTGGCAGGCGAATAGTAAAATTTAGCATTTTACAAACGGCGTCATCAGTTTATAAACGCTCGCTGTTTTGCAATTTACCGTTCGGCAAAATCTACCTGCTCTCATTGTTAACTGGTATGTAAGATATATATTATTTTGAAAATAAATTTATCTGTATTTGTATTTGTTTGTAAAATGACTTCGTCATTTTCTGAAAAGGTAAAATCGCAAGTCTTTAACCAAAAAGTTAAAAATAGGTGCGACGACGAATGGAGCTAGGAGAAATGTATTAGGTTTACATGTAAATACATATTGGGAATCGAGCAAAGCGGAGCGGAGCGAGACGACCCTCAATAATTCTAGTAGAATTACTACAGAATTACTATTTGTATATGACGAAGATTTGTCAAATAACAAAATAGCGAGCGTTTAGAAAATGACGACGCCGTTTGTAAACGGCGGGATTATACTACTTGCCTGCGACATATAGATAAAAGAACAACATTTTAGGCCCAAAAAGTATTTTGATCAATAGTGGAATGTCTTCAGATGCAATCTCTTCCTAAACACACTTTTAAGAAAATGTATTGTATTTTTTGTAAAGAAATATTGAAAATTGACTTTTTGTCTTTTAAATGATTGTATTTTTCTATGTAATATATTTTTTGTAAAGAAAATTGTATTTATTATCTCTTTATTTAATTAAAGTATAGGCTTACTTTTTACATTTAGTTGTTTGTAAGTAACTAATATTATGAAAAAAAAAGACATGATCTTGCTAAGTTTTTTGCCCTTCTTCTTAGCAAGACTAATCGAATGGGCGGAGTTAGGCATATATTTATAATATTATTTATTCCTTATTCCTATATTTTTTAATTTATTCAAGTGTATTTTTTATTAACTAGAGGTAGACTATTGCATAATAGACATAGATTATTTAATTATATTACATTAAAACCGACCTGTAATAAGTGTATCTGATATACCTATATTACATAAATAAATATATTTAAATTTCAAATTATAGTGTTGTAGTAAAAATACACCATCACTACAGGAATCTACGAGGGGATATCAGCTGTATTTCCGAGTATCTGAAATGCAAGTCACTGTCCATAATACCACCCACGTTTCCTAGACGATTTTTGCGTTCCAGCGTGATGTGTTGAGCACTATCGCCGTATCTTGGGTTTCAATAAAGTAATTCTCGAAAACTAACTAATTTCTTGTGTAGTCAGGATTTTGTTACTATGCAGGTATCTAATTTTTATTTCGGAATTGACCGAAATCGAAATCCCGGTTTTGTCGGGCGACCTCTATTTGTGAATTTCAAGGCAAATATTTTATGACACTCACAGTTTTGCATTTAAAATGTCCTACATTTTTCATTTTCTTTACTTTTTCTTTTTTTATAGGCAAGTTATTTGAAATGCAAATGGTTTGATGTGACTTATGGAAGTTAATATTCGAGAGGAAATGTTTGAGGCATATTTTTGACGTCTGAAATTGCAGTTTTTACATGAATTATCTTTGTGTTTAGTGCAGGATTTATGTAATTAGGTTAATTATTTAGTACCTACCAAACATATTTTCAGTTTCATTAAGATATTAAGATTGTGATAGAATATCCATATTTATGTGTGTAGGGTTGGTTGTAATGGTCTTGAGGTTTATAAATACTACTTAAAAATAATCAAAATCAAGGTGATAGTTTTCAGTGACCATTAATGTGACAAGGATGTTATGTGGAAGCTGGATAATTATGAAATACTTATCGTTGGTCTTACACCATAAATTATGATATGAATTTTTACGTGTGAATATTATAAATAAGGATTTACTTATTAGGTATGGACTAAGAAAAGTTGCACTTGGACGGATAGAATGACCGTCATGGCGGAACGGAATCGGGTCAGAGAATTCATTGTGATGAAAGAGAAAAGTTATATTATTAGTAAATAAAATATAATTAGTTATTCAGATAATTGCTTTTGGAGAAACTATCGAACGGAGCAGATATTTACGATGTCCAAATGTAGCATAGTTGAGGTGCAAAAAGTCATGGTGCTGGTATAAAGAGAAAACTGCGGGAATAATAAAATATGAGTATTCTTTTGGATCATTTACTTGTTTTATTGTGCCACTGATTTAATAATATATTAGTTTAATATTTTAAATTAATCACTTGCAAGATTTAGATAAATACATAACATTGAATAGTTGAATTAAATAGATAGATAGACAGAATATTTATTAAGCACCATAACACATACATACACAAAAATGAGGAATACAAAATTCAGCTTATCTCTAAAATACTTAATAATTAACACGTACGGAAAATAAAAAGAAAAAGAATAGAAACAACAAAAAATGCATTTCACATAAACATAAACCTGTCTTTTAATAACATAACAAAGACATTCGTTTCTTACTAATGTGTTGATGTGTACCTATGTGCCACGGTAGCAAAAAGGGCTACGACTCGACATTTATGTTATGGCCGTATAAGACCACAACGTCGGTTTTCAGTCGTCACCTGAGGATATTATATTATACATAAATATTAAAGTAAAACTTGAAAAAGTATAAGAAATTAAACAAAAATATTACAAAAACTACTACCTAAATATGTGGAATTCTTATATTACAATTACAAAACATTATAGTAAAAATCAAATTAAATTATTTAGAAGTGAGACGAAAATTAATATCATGCTTATTTACAACGATAAATGATGAATAAAATAATTTGAGTAACGTAGATTAATAACTTATTCTATTAAATATATGAAAAAAAAATTACAAACAAAAACGCATCTTAAGAAAAAAACAATTATGAATCTAAATAATGAAATGTGAAATATGATAAATTATGTACAAAATATATGATAAGGTATTTATAATAATATAAACCCTCATTAGTATTTCATCTTTGAACTCTGAGACGGTTTAAGTTTAATTTCACAAGACTACTCGTAATATTCTTCAACTGTTATGGAAAACGATAACTGAACGGGTTAAATAAATTCAGAAATCATAATTTTCTTGAACTTAAGGTGGATGGTCCAAGGTAGTTTTTATAAAAAACTTGTGAGAACCAATAATGACGACAAAAGTAGTAGTGTTTCGTTCTGTTACTTTTCTCTACGCGTTCAAATAATTTTACACTCGCGAATATTCAGTTTTTCTTAAAAACAAAATGTTTTAACAGTCTAATTTTGTAATTTAAAATTTTCATACATTGGATTACAAAAGTTTTAAATAACAAAATTAGATTCTAAAAAAGTTTGTTTGTACAAAAACTGATTATTCGCGGGTGTAAAGTTGATGGAACGTGTGGAAAAAGGTTACAGAATTAAATAATAATACTCAGACAACGGATAAACTTAGCCATCCAACGAGGTAACGCTGCCAGTGTCTTGGGTGCCCTCCCATCTGGCAGCGATTTGGAAAAGATTTTTACTTAATTTAATTTGATTTAGGTAATTTATTTATTTATTTATTAGTTTAGATCTAAATTATTTTTACGTTCTATCATAAATACAATATTTTCTACGAGCAGTTAACCAAAATAATCTTAAAAATATGATTTAAAAAATAATACTTCTGTCTTCGTTATTGGTTCCCACAAGTTTGTATGAAGATTGCCTTGGACCATCCACCTTAAGAATAAATCGTCCAAAACCCGACTGCGGAGTTCAGGAATCTGTTAAAAATAACATCGTTATTCAGGCGCCGCAATTCTACAGAGAACACTACACCAGCGTGCGCGGGTAAACATCGACACAGTCTTTTGACCCGAACTGAATAAAATTGAGCGGTACGATGCTAAGCGATGTTACACTCTGGTTTACGAAAAATAGGAAAATATTTTAAGAAAAATAATGTCGTACCACCTAGTTGACCACTAGGTGGTAGAGCTGATGCCGGGCTCGACTGTGGAGGTACCACCATCTTACTTGGAGACCCCCTCGAAGTAATTCGGGGGAGAGTAAGAGGACACCTCACAGGCAAAAAACCAGGAGGCCCACCATGGCTGGGACCGATGGATGGTGGTATATCCATTCCTAATAGCCGGGCTTTATATGGAACAGACTGGTGACGGGCAGCGGCGTCACTAGTGCGAGGGTTCCGGCACCGCGCTCACCAACCCGCCTGCCCAGCGTGTGTGAGTATGGGCAATTCTTCCAGGATGACCGCCGGGAGTGGCAAATTCCTGGAAAGGCTTATGTCCAGCAGTAGACGAACTAGGCTGAAGGATGAGGATGACCTAGTTGACTACATACAAGAAAATTAACGCCGTAGCCTTCCAAAAAATTACGTTGTGTGATTTCTCCTTCAAACCCGAACTCACCCTGTGAACGCAAAATGAGAGATTATCTGTCACATATGTTTGTTTGCTATTGGCAGCATACACTTCAAATCCATGTGATCATTTTATTATATGTGTCTACTACAGCCAGGGTAATATAAAAAAAAAATGCTGACGTCACCAGACTCTTTTCGGAAAAAAATATATCATATCTAAAAACCCCTAAAGAGGTGCAATCAATGATACATTGTTTGTTCGAAATAAACGTTGATTGGCTAAGCCACTACGCGGTGATAGAAATAGAGAATCCACGGTAAGTGGGAGTGAGATGCATAGTCGAGTCTATGCCAAAAGAAAAAAAAATAAAGCTTGTAATATGTGACTTCTTTAATTAGTTCAAAGCAACGGTATCTTAACAGTTTAAATGCGGACTTTCAATCTTGAGATCCGGGTTAAAATCCCGCCGGTCAAACACAAAGGATTTTATGTACCTATGTAGTATTTTTTATAACTTGCTGACCGTGAACGAAAACACTGAGGTAAACCTGCATGCATACACAAAAAAACGTGTATTTGTGCCCGTAATACGATATGCCATGAAGAAATGTTTCATGCTTCCGTTTAGTTCAAAAAGCGATATACGTACCTAGGACCGAAGTCAAGTGACTGACATGGCCCCATCCTCCACTACGTCGTAATCGGTTTTGTATTCAGAATGTGTAGCGGCAGCGCGCTGAATATGTGAACCTCTAGGGAGACGCTTCTTACTGAGGATAGAGGAGGCTGCTTCTTGAGAGATGCTGTGCTGCAGGGGGATAGAACCTTGTCGCAGTAAAGCGGCGCGGTGAATATGTAAAACTCTCAGCAGACGCTTCTTATTGAGGATAGAGGAGGCTGCTTCTTGAGAGATGCTGTGCTGCAAGGGGATAGAACCTTGTCGCAGTAAAGCGGCGCGGTGAATATGTGAAACTCTCAGCAGACGCTTCTTATTGAGGATAGAGGAGGCTGCTTTTTAAGGGATGCTGTGCTGCAGTAGCGATAGAACCTTGTCGCAGTAAAGCGGCGCGCTGAATATGTGAACCTCTAGGGAGACGCTTCTTATTGAGGATAGAGGAGGCTGCTTCTTGAGAGATGCTGTGCTGCAGGGGGATAGAACCTTGTCGCAGTAAAGCGGCGCGGTGAATATGTAAAACTCTCAGCAGGCTGCTTCTTGAGAGATGCTGTGCTGCAGTGGCGATAGAACTTTGTCGCTGTAAAGCGGTGTGCTGAATATGTGACCCTCTGAGAAGACGCTTCTAACTGGGGATAAAAGAGACTGCTTCTTGAGGCATGCTGCACTACATGAACAATAGAACCTTGTCGCTGTAAAGGAATAAACTAGCTTGGAAAAAAGTTCATCGATATTAGGGCACAGTTCCGTCGATAAAATGATACTCTACTTTATCGATGTAAGTATATTACATGCAATTAGTTCCTGACAACTTTACAGTAATTTTCAATGTACAATTTAATTTTAATGAAAGTATTTATAGCAGTTGATTGTGGATTTACAATGAGCGACGTGTACCGTAACGTGACAAACTGATATCAAAATATAAAGCGATCCGGTGATGGCGGATGGGACACTAAGGGTTGATTTTTTGATATTAGATTTTCTTCTTCTTCTTCTTCTTGGTGGGCTCGGTTTCCGCACCTAGTCTCTTTTTTGGACCTTTGTGCGTGGAAAAGTGTGGGGCCGTCTATTCTAGCCAGCCCAGCTCACGCCAAAATCCCAAGAGGCGACCTAGGTCGCCACAGGACTGGCGGGGCGTCCTCGGTTCACCGAGGATCTTAGCCCGTTGTGTGCTGACTCCTACGCAATCCACTGTCACGTGGGTCGGCGTTTCTTCGATAGATAGATATTAGATCTTTATTTAGAGAATTTTCTATAGAAAATTTCAATTACCCTCAATTTTCAGTACTAACATTTTTGCATTTCTTTTAGGACTGAGAAATCTAAATCATGTAACCATGGACGTATATGTAACTATGACAGAAATAAATTTCTATGTTTGAACACTTGGCGATTTGCATATAGAAACGCAGAAAGAAAAGTAAATTTGGATGTGAGGTGTGAGAACCAGGATCCCGGTTCAGAGCTCCTTACATCCAGATTTACTTTTCTTTCTGCGTTTCTATACTACAATGATATAATGTTAATCTAAATCATGTAGTTTCTTTTGTGTATGCATGAGACAACATTAAGCTAACAGCGGCAATATTTTAATTTTAAAAATATATCAGCGGCAAAAAAATATTACGAATCTTACCATGGAAATGGATGGGATTTAGAACGAACTGTTTTTGAAGATTATTTTTTTATTATCAAACTGAAAATAAAAAGAAAAATTAATACGTTAATATAAAATTTTGATATCACCTTACAAACAGTAAACATTTAACTAAAATAGCTGTCGAATTACAGGAATTATGAACTCATGAATCTGAAAGAAAATTTCATGATATTTAACTAATTTAGTGGCAAGTCAATGGTGTCTATCATCCGGATCTTTTCTTGCACATGTAAAAGTTAAAAATGTCTTTATTATAATTGAAAGGCGGAAAAAGTTAGCCCAGAAAAATTACGAATCAAAATACAATACCGATCAAACAAGCGTCTTCCATTTATTCCATTAAATTAAAGTAGATTAATGTTTGGCGGAAACTTATATTATAACAGTTTGCAAACTGTACATTTTAACTAGCGTTACTACCTAAAAGGGCTTTAAAACGGACATGACGTCAGAGCGGGTCCCGTAGGCTTCCAGCACGTAGTCAAATAATGTCCCACATTTTACCAGCGAGGAAAGGTACACAGAAAAAACGGGAAAAATATGCTTCCTCGTTGAACGTTGGGAAAAACAAGACAACGAAAAACAGAATTGAAAAAAAAAACGGTTTAATTCAAGAGAAATCATGAGCGAATTAACTTTTTTATTTAAATTAACTTTATTTTCAGGAGGCATACAAATTACAATTGCTACATAAATCATAAAATATAAAAGTATATATAAAACACTGGTATCGTCACGACATCAATTCCCGAGGAAGTGTAACGGGTGTTTCGAGAGTGAAGTGTGACAGTCAATACTCGGTACATTCGCGTTTCACCGACGATTATTACGTCCCAACGTGATGGGTGGTGACAGCCCTATCGCTGCATTTCGGGCACAAATACATGATTTTTAGGGCTTACGGGTTTCCTTAGGATGTTTTCCCTCACCGTTTAGCAAGTCGTAAATAAAAACAAATACTATGCACATAAATTCCGAAAAACTCATTGGTGCATGCCCGAACGGGGATCGAACCTGGATCTAAAGATTGAGAGGCCAGCGTTCTACCCCTGAGCTACCGCTGCTTTTAAATCACAGAACAGAAAATACTACAATGTTGTAAGCTGGCGCAAATCCACCGTTGCGGGTACGGTGAGCAACCATAATGAGATCGTCGCGTAGCAAATATTGTGATGATTTTGGAACACCAAATTAGTATTCGTTCCATTTTCCGTGTGACATTTAGTAAGACGCGGGGGCTCTCGAATAAATCATCATCATCATCCATCAGCCTAGTTCGTCCGCTGCTGAACATAAGCCTTTCCAGGACTTTACCACTCTCGGCGGTCATCCTGGAAGAATTGCCCATACTCCCACACGCTGGGCAGGCAGGTTGGTGAGCGTGGTGCCGGAACCCTCGCACTAGTGACGCCACTGCCCGTCACCAGTCTGTTCCATATAAGGCCCGGCTATTAGGGATGGATATACTGCCATCCATCGGTTCCAGGCATGGTGGGCCTCCTGGTGTTTTGCTCTTACTCACCCCCGAATCACTTCGAGGGGGTCTCCAAGTAAGATGGTGGTACCTCCACAGCCGAGCCCGGTATCAGCTCTACCAGCTATATAATAGAATAAATATTCAATAAAAATAAATAAAGTGTTTGTTACATAATAAAAGTCATCCCAAATTATAGTACCCAGTTCGGACCACACGTGCAAGTTAAGGTCTTAAGATTTCTGTGCCTCAATGGCACAGAAAAGATTATCCGCCAAGCTCTCCTTAGTTTACACAAAGATGTGTCATATCGATTAAATTATCAACATTTGTTATTCAAATAAAATTATTCAACAGGTTATGTGTAAAATGTATACTGGCTTTTAATTTAATCTGATGTGCTTTCATTTTAAGCTGTAAAAAGTTTTTGCCCGGGAGACTCCGGGAATATTGTTTAACCTCCCGAGCTCCCGGGATGCAATCAATTCTCCGGATTTTCTAAAATAAAAAAATTGTCATTAACGAAATAAATAAATCCCGCAAAAAAAAATAATTTAATAACGAAATAATTTTCGATTTTCCATGTAAATCTTTTATGATTATGTGCTCAAAAACCTTTGAGTATTGGTTAAATGCTCTAAGTCAAAAACCGAAAAATATTAGATGCTTTTACAAAACAAAGGAAATTAAAAAATTTACAACAATTACGGACTTTCATTCAATTGCCCACCGATTTGTTCAAATCTCCTTCAAGAATTGGCAACCCTACTCACCACCCATCACGGTGGGACGTAATAATCTTCGGTGAAACCAATCACAAACCGCTTATAGTTTAAGAAATACAATTTGCACCAATTCGGATAACCGGATTAACTTTGGATAACACTTGGACAATAGAAGCACGTACTCGGTAACTCACGACTCACGGTCACAACTGTCCATATACTGTGAACAGCTAATGTTAGGACTTTTGATTCTCTTAGAAGAAACTAAGAAAAATAATAATAATAATAAAGGCGTAGGGATGTAATGACCCCATCGCCCTCTAGTACGTCCAGTGCGTCCAGTGCAATCAGTCACCGCAGGGTGGCTTGTGGCGAGCCGATCGTGAGTGGCAACACCACGGACCCTACCTCTAGGGGACACTATCACACATGCGCTTACACACACACATACACACAGCAACACACCCCCCGCCTCTGCGCTTGCCTTAACCAGCTGGCCAGAGTGGAGATGCCAGACCGGAACCTATGCTCCAGGTTGGAAGTGTAAAATGTCATAACGCCGGGGGCACTTGACTGTGTAAGGATCTTGCGCCCCGCAGACTCACTTCTCGACAACCTTAGCTGCTTATATAGTGTTGCCCCCTGGCCACCCCATGGTGGCTAGATAGAGGGCCCACAACGGCTATACTGTTAGATAGTTATCAAGCAGCAAGTCACCATCTGCATACTTAAATTTGTGAGAGATTTTCAAGGCTGATGCCCGTTATCTCACTCCATAGCCCTGTTATCCGGCCCATTTAGCATCCCATCCTCATAGCCCACTCCAAGTCGCTTCCTTCCTGGCAATAGTTTGGCAACTGTGGGGGACTGTCCGTTAGTGTATCTCAATCATAGACGAATTATTCGTCTATGATCTCAATGATACATTGAGGGAGAGGCCTCCATTAATGCAGCCATCTCACATTTAGATTAAATGGTACCAAAGGCCTCTTCAATGTTGGCTTCGGCCCCATGAATGCCTTTCAAATGCCCGGGTCCCTATGGGCCCGTGACTGAAAAGTGTACCTACATAATAATAATAAATATTTATTTCAGGCACCAATAACCCATACAGAATACAAATACAATAATAAACCAATAATGACAAAAAATTGATAACGAGACTAAATGTAAGAAGTAAGATTACTGACACAAAATATCTTAAAAGTATAAAAAACTGGTAAAAAAGAGTAAATTTGTAATAATAAGTATGAATAAAACTGTAAAATTTTTTTTTTTTATATACTTGCGATTGTCGGCACTTGGTGAAACTTGAAACACATCTTGAATTAAAAATACTTGTACTTATAGTTTCACTTTATTTATGTTAACTCCTAACCGGTTTCCAATTCAAATTTCCAATTAAAAAAAAAAACAATAAAAAAACAAATTTAATTGTAATAAAATGCAAACTTACTTTCCATTATATACCCAACATTTTTATTTACATCTACTCACACAGTTTTTGGTACAAAGTAGTAAAAGAATATTAACATTTAAAAATATTTAATAATGGGTTCAGGTGTGATCAACACCGGTACTCATTGGAATGTATCAAGACCGTTTACTCCATTTACATTTTTTGTGTGTATTTACATTGTAACACAAAAGATAAGCCGAAAGTGCAAATTATATTTCCTGAACTGTAACGAACTCCCTGTTCCGAAAACACAAGTTTATCGTTTCAGAAAAGCCAAAGATTTCCAGATTCTCTGAGATTATTTTAAAGCGACAGTACTCTTGGGATCTTGTAGAAGATATTTACTTTTAGTTCAACCCCCAAACGTACAATTTATCTTAGTGCTTTGCTGACAACGCCCTATTCTTCTTTAAATAAGGCTTCTAAGGACTCTACAAGTGTTATTAAGTCCGTGAAGTGTACGTCCTTTGTACACAAAGTAGGGTTCCGATGTTTAATTCATACATTAAATAGTAGATCGGTAGGTCTACGATGACTTTAGGTATCGTACACGTTAACGATTGCGTAAAAATTTGTATAAGAAATTGTACAGCGCCCCTAGCGGTTAAGTAAAAATATTTTACGCCGTCGCCTAACGTGTATCGAGAACCACACTCATGGTAGGCCTACAGTTTAATTTAGGTAGGAGTGCAATTCCCATAGCCTAATTTCTAAAAGCTTTTTTTTTTATTTTTTTCAGAGAATATTTTCATTTTAGATCATAGTTTACATTGTTTTGGTATATAAATTAACCATTAATTTTTTATGATTTTTTGAAGAATTGTCCGATATGGCGTCACTTGAGAATTTTAGACATTATACTGATTGTGATGTGTGATTGCTTAAAAAAAAAGTGATCTGTCTCTGTCTTTCTACTAATTTTTCAGCCATCTGTCAAATCAGTCGGAAGTAAATTATTATAAATTTATCTTGATAGCAAAGGACACATTTCTAAACAGCTATTTCTCAAATGACGTCACATGAATGCAAATGGAAGTTGCTGCTTTTTTGTAAACATATTCATCATCATAAGGATTTTTAGACCAAAAGTTCTAAAATACATCTTATTAAACCTAAACCTCGAAATGGTTTTCGAAATAACACACCTTAACATAATTTAATCTAAGCGAATAACGATAAGCCTTAAATCGATTTTTTCACCAGGTTAAGCGTCAAAAACATACAATGCATAGCTGGACGGCAATTCTGACACACGCGACAATTTGCGAAAGCAGAAGGTGGGTGATTTTTAGTAGGTACCTCTTTGTAAAGAAACGTATCAAGCTTGTTCGGTGTAACCAAACACCTTTGTGGCGCACGTCGCCGCTCTTTTAGTACACAATTAAAACCCGCAGACACTGGGCGTGTATTCCAACAAAATAAACAAATAAAGTGAAATTGTGTTTCCATAACAACTGCATCCCTGTACAAGCTTTTAAAATAAAAACCTTTTTCTCGGATTCACAACGGGTACGAAACACTAAAAACATTATCGTAACTAACAACAATATAAAAGCTAAAGCAACACGAAGGTGACAAAAAATAAGGCGCTAAAATAGTAGCGCCTGACAAAAAATTCGGCACCCTTTTAACCGGAACCTAAATTTTCATTATTTTATTTTAGAGTATATACAACAATCTGACCTTTGCAAATTGTATTTAAGGTAGAGCTGAACGTTAAAAATGCTACGTTTACGAGGTTTTCGTATGGAGCCCCTCTTGGTTTTCAAAATTAAATGAAATTTTAACAAAATTAAACTGGAAGTCGAAAATGTTACAAAATAAAATGTGGAATTTCTCAGCATAATTCGGTCGCGGTCGGTATTGCCACTGATGCAGTGTTGCCAGATACGCAAATTGAGCTATCTTGTTAGGGTTCCGTACCCAAAGGGTAACCAACGGGACCCTATTACTAAGACTCCGTTGTCCGTCTGTCACCAGTCTGTATCTCATGAACCGTGATGGTTAGACAGTTGAAATTTTCACAGATGATGTATTTCTGTTGCCGCTATAACAACAAATACTAAAACACAGAATAAAATAAATATTTTAGGTTGCTCCCATACAACAGACATGTTTTTTGCCGTTTTTGTAGATGGTACGGACTCGCAGTTGGCCGGTTTTTTTTTTAACTTTTATTTTTTGCCCTTGCCGACTGGGTCTGGGCTCCTAGGCCAATGCTTTGTTGGCCTAAGTGGAAATCCGGATCTGGCTTTGCCTGCTTTAATTTCGTTCATTATCCCGGAATAAAACGTAGCCTATGTTACTCTCCGGCCCATAAACTATCTCTATGCAAAAAATCACGACGACCCGTTTCTTCATTGCTGCGTAAAAGAGGCACAAACCAACAACCAACAAACACACGTTCACATTTATAATAGGGGTAAGCCATAATTAGACGTATTCTGTGATAATTTCAACTAGCTAACTATGACGGCTGAAGCTGTAGACCCCTGTGACAGACATACAGACAGACAACGGAGGCTTAGTAATAGCATAGACCAAGTATACCAAGTATTACTACGTATAGACTAGCAGTTCCCATAAATCAGTTTGTAGCCACAAAAAAGGTGTAAAACTCTAACGAAATCGAGATGGCGGCGTTCCTAAATCCTCTAAAGAACACGATGCTAAAAAAGACCGATTAGTGACGCTAGTGGCACAGCGATGTCACGTAACATAAAAATAATTCCTACTTCGATAATAGATGGCGCTGAAATATTTAATGTTAGTGTTGTCAACTTAGCGCCATCTAGTTTTTCTAAGCAAAATTATTATAGCCACATGTTTACTTAGTAACCATGAGAGTTTATTTGCAGACAATTAAACAAATTTTGCTTATTTGCAACAATTGGCGACAAATAGTGTAGTAAGGGCGCGTAAAAAATTAGCTACGCCTTGATATATGGGAGTTGTCGGCCTATACGTAGTAATACTTAGTCTATGGTAATAGGAACCCTAAAAAAGGCCGAGTCGCGGGCAAAAGGCTAGAGCTAATAAAGGTAGTATAACTCAACCTGACAAATCTAAAAATAGTTAAATATATTCGTAATGAATATTCCATTCTAAAAGGTAGACGCCGCCGTTAAATTTCGCAGTACAAATTTAGAAGTAATTTCGATGCAAATTACTAGAAAACGGGGGCGCACTGAAAGAAAATTCTCGCTCCACCATTTATTGTTCAATACAGGTCTATTATACTCAATTACCGTGGAAACATCAAAAAGATGGCTGCGGGTAGAATGAAATATTAATTCACGCCTTTTTCATGAAAACATAATCTTCTTACTCAGGGCTTCGTTCAATTTGATCGTCGGACGCCATGCCATTTCTTTTGCACGAAATTTGAATTTGCTATCCTGCTATCAGTGTTAGGTGAGCGTTAGCGAGCGATCAGATTGAACTCAGACCAGATGTTGGAAAAAGATATCTTACTGCGGAATATTATTGGAAAATTTCATTTATTTATTAATTTATTTATTTACTACATTACACTGTCTTAACAGCTAAGCCAATGCGATAGTGCAATAAACATCAACGATATAATATTATACTACACATAAATAACAGTACAATGAAAAATATAAGTATTTAGAATTTCACACAAAACGACAATCAAGTAACATTATAAATTATAAGCAACAATTTTATCTATAACAAATAACAAACAAGGCTGTTCTTGTGAACTCACCCAGAGAGCAGAAAAATAGGTCTGTGTGATCGTGGATATTGTTAGGCAATTGTAGGGCTCGTGTCAGGGGAGCCTTCTGGTGAAGATTTGTCCTGCTGCTTCCTATGGCGAACAGTCGGCCACTTCGCACTCTAAGGGAGTTCTAGGGCACCTTTAGCTTAAATTCCGTTAGCAAAACCGAATTAAAATGAACTCCACGCCATATTTTTAAAGAGGTACGATGTTTTAAGTAAGCTTCCGTCGAACCTCCATCTTGTTGTAGCCAACCAAATTACATACATATACTCACGCCTGTCTCACAAAGGGGTAGACAGAGACTGCAGATTTCCATCTGCTACGATCCTGACACACTTCTTTCGCCTCTTCTAGTCATACAAGCTCTTCTATTTCAGGTATTTTTGGCCCTTCTTCAGTATGTCGCCAATTTGATCAGCATTTCTAGGGCGGCCTGATCGAGCTGTACCTTACACTTGCACACCATCAATTTCTCGTGTTATTCCATCTTCATTCATCCTCTCTACACGTCCAAACCATTAACAATATAAAGATTGAAAGAAAGAAAGAAAAAATATTTATTTCGGGTAATCAATCGGTCGAGCTTACTTACTATTTACAAATTGTACAATACAAGTAAACCCGCGGTGGGGTGTACTACAACTATATTATTTTTAAAACAATTACCCGAAAATGGAAATAGACTCAGCTATAGGCCATCTGAAACAATTTTCATAAAACGCTGATTTTCAGCTATTCTCATGCCACTAATGTTTTTTATATTTGATATAAGTTTTTTGTATTATACATAAAAATAAGAGATAATTGTGCACGCACCAGATAGTACTCATAAATAAGCTGAGTAAAACAAAAAAAACAATAATACAATTTTTAGACCAAAATTATAGCAATTATTGACCAAAAAAATAAATAAAAAGACCAAGTGTATGTAATTATGCATCTAGCGACTATTGACAGAGTAAGGTAAAACAGACAACAAGCATACCATCGTAAAAACATGTACTTTCCAGGACATTTCAAGTTTTCAAATTTCTTTTGTTGCTTAAGTAGTTTTTCCTTATATTTAAGTATAAACGTTTTATCTGGTTATTATTGGCAAATATATAGTTAACTAGAGGACGCCCCTGACTTTGTGTAGATTTGTCATATAAACAGCCTGTTGTAATTGCTGGGTGGTAATTTTTACACCCCGTTTCTCTCTCTGATGGGTGAATTTTTTTAAATCTTTTTCCGGTGCACCTCTGCATCCCTTAAAGATCACATATTGTAGCATTCGCTACAGGTATTCAACCTTTTTCATCTATTTTAGTCTTTCTTTGTCGTTGATTTCTTTACTGAATTTTCAAATTTTAAAATTTCGAAGGTTTTGTCAAGTTTTTTTGTTATTTTTCTCATATCGAAGAGTATCGTCGTCGAAACAATACAAAATTTGCAATGGAAAATTAATATATAAAATTTTAAATCCCATTGGATTCACAAAACAGAGCACATTTGCCATAGAGCCATGGAAGCCTTTTTTTCTTCTTTTCCTGGTAAGTTTTGTGTACTTTTGGTTTCATTCTCTGAAAATCCCTTTTGTCCCGTTTCCAATACGTTAATTTCCTTGTCCGGATTTCGTAGGCATGTCTTGACGCTATTGTTTTATATCTTTACAGCGACCCTTTAGGTTTTTTAAGGGTTTTTCCATTTCTTCCATTTCTTGCACCACCTTTTCATCCTGTTTGGTTGCGCATCAGAAGTAAGGCAGAAGGGACGGATCACGTATGCTGGTAAAGTCCGTTTCCCAAGTTATTTCTGAAGTTGGCGCATGACAGTCACGGTTTGACCGACTACTCCGTAGGAAGAATTCCAACATCTACGTCACGAGGACACCCCTATTAGGTTTTTATATCTGTAGCCTGGCATTTAATAGACCCTGAATCAATCATTTTCTTCCTTAATGTAAAGCAAGATAACGATTGCTTTTAATACCTTAATGTTATATTTTCTCTCGACTAGAAGTTACTAATACTTCCGCGAAATTCTAGTTTCTGGGATCCTATAAACTGGTTTTAATATTCAATTTCGAATCCATAATATCGTAAACCAATAGCGTCGTTAAAGCTCCTAAAACCAGATAGACTAGGTATTTTTTCGTGTTAATTTTTCGAAGTTCCGACGTACCTGATACTCTTGTGATATACTTGTGTTTTTATACCTATTTTTTTTTTACTCCAGTATTGTTATTTTTAGTATATCCGAAAAAATTATATAGTGCCTTCATCCTGATTTATCCTTTTTTTTTGGCTGTCACCCCAAATTTAGGCCAGATCAATCTAATTAATAAAATTACACTCGTAATTCTATAGTAGCTTACGAATTTTTTAAAATGTAATGCTATAATATGTATAAAAATATCTTCCAGTTTTCCAAAGGCAACCCATCCCAGCTGAATCCGTCTTGCTATCTCCTTTACCTGAGATTAATAATGCCCGATCCGAAAAGCTTCCGCTCCCTACGTCTGTTTTAGACTGGATTCAGAAAAGAATTATTAACTTTATACATACATACATACACTCACGCCTGTCGCCCAGAAAGGTAGGCAGAGACTACAGATTTCCATCTGCTACGATCAAGACACACCTCTTTCGCTTCTTCCACATCTATCATACAATATCTTCTATTCCGTGTACTTTTGACATTGCTCTTCTTCAGTAACGAGTAATAATAAAAATATTTGAAAATGTTGTACTTCCTTGAGTCCCATACCTTATATTTTTGGGGGCTTCAGCCTAGTAGCCCGCTACTGCAATACATATCTATATTCACGCCTGTATTCCAAAAGGGTAGACAGAAATCACAGATCGTCTTTTTATAATCTATACTAACAATAAACGAGTGTTTTTGAAAAAGCGACTAAAAGAGCATTATCTCTTTCTTTCATAAGTAAATTTATACTGGCTGATTGGTAATTCGATCTATTCCTGTTTCCCTCTGGGAGACAGGCATGATTATATGTATGGAAATAAAAGAACAAATTTTATGGATAATAAAACCCTTTGTGGTCTTAACCTCACTCAACTCTAAAATAATAACGAAATGTTAATTACGGAACCCAATTACGGATTCTAGATAAAGTCTAGAATTTACATAATTATTACTAAGAAAATGTCTCCTTAAATTCTTAACAAAACGTTTTTTGTCTTTATTAGCTAACCGTATTAAATAAGAGCTATAATTTTGAATCTAATTACTAATTACTTTTGGAACCGAAAACTGGGGAATTGACTGAAAAGGTTTTCAAGTTAATCAGCTACCATTTTCTTTTCATATAATTGCGGTTTCTCACTCTTTTGAAACTAAAGAAACACAATCTCCTAATACCTTACTGGCACAAATTGGCATACCTATTTTTAGGGTTCCGTACCCAAAGGGTAGTGAAGGTGAAAGTGAAAAGTATTTATTTGCCACAAAAAAGAAACACACACGCACAGGAAAAGAAATTAAATAAAGTGGCAAAAAGGGCCAAACTCAGCAAATGCTGCTAGTTGCAAGCAACTGACAGCGCTGGTTTTCAGGTTGTCTAATTTTGTACAAATAATACAACATTACTAATCCTTGCAGGTAGGTTTAAAATTTAAACCAACGGGACCCTGTCACTAAGACTCCGCTGTCCGTCTATTTGTCCGTCTGTCACCAGGCTGTATCTCATGAACCGTGATAGTTAGAAAGTTGAAATGTTCACAGATGATGTATTTCTGTTGCCACTATAACAAGAAATACTAAAAAACAGAATAAAATAAATATTTAAGGGGGCTCCTATACAACAGACATGATTTTTTTGCCTTTTTTATAGATAATGGTACGGAACCCTTCGTGCGCGAGTCCGACTCGCCCTTTGCCGGTTTTTTATTTCATATAACTTATTTGTCAACATTTTGTTCATTCGACTGATGATACTGTGGACCGAAATATGTATATCGAGTAAAAACGTATTTTTATTGTTTTATTTTTAATAAATGAACCAAAGAAATAAATAAAGCTTAAAAAAGCAAACTTTAAACTTTTTTGCTTTTTCATATTTGTCAACATTTTGTTGCATTCGACTGAAAGAAATTATGTATAAAAACAACAAAAACAAATAAATACGAAATATTTCGACGCCTTCTATGGAGTCGTCATCAGTCGAATATAATTAATAATAAAAATTTGTGTCTGTATATTATAAATACTTCTGCAAATTTTGTAATGAAATAAGTCAGTATTGAGGCCAAAACTAAAAATTTTATACTCGGATTTGTTTGAGGACGTATATAAACCAACATTGATTTAAAGCGAATTTCATGGAAATGGGATTTAACATGCCTATAAAGATAACAAATTGAAAATCCTTTTTGAAGTCGGTTAAAAACGCCATTACCAACCTACTAAAGAAATACTTAACTGAAATTTGCTACATGCCAAACAATAAAATCCTCATTTCAATACATTTCAATATTCTAGTTCAGTTATATCACCTCAGTACACGCGAGGTTATACAATGCCTGCTTTGTTCGTTAGTATAAGGCCGGAAGTAGTAGCTATTGATGAAAAAGCTGCAATGCATCGACAGTTTCTTTTGTTTCTGAAGAATTCATACTGATTGGAACCTTTAGGCTGAAACTTCCTGCTTGCCTTTCAGTTTTTAGGATTCCGTAGCCGAAGGGTGCCAAACGGGACCCTATTACCACTAAATCTCCGCTGTCCGTCCACCTGCCACAGGGGTCTACTGCTTCTGCTGTTATGGGTAGCCAGTTGACGAAAGCGTGAACTTTGAAAATCATCAACAAAAAGGGCTTTGGAAAGCTTTTGAAATTGATATTATTATTTGGCTATAATAAGCTTTTCATTGAAGTTGATACTTAGAAACACAAGAAAAATGGCAATTTAAGTATTTTCTAGATATATTTCGGCCCACTTTGAGGCCGGCATCAGCCGAATCAATTTGGCATTGAGGATGTCAACACAAAGTATATTAGGGCTGTATTGGAATAGGTCCTGGTGTTATGAGTATAAACACGGGTCTTGCACCAGTCACAAATAGTTTATTTTTACAATTATTTCGAGAGCTAAATCTATTTTTAAGGCACTATTAACCTGATACAATGTACACTCCGTTGGGAGGATACAGGAAGAATGATGCCGGCCCCAAAGTAGTGCGAAATATATCTCGAAAATACTTAAATTGTTATTTTTCTCGTGTTTAAGGCGATATGGGAAAAAAATACGGGTGTTTATTTTCTGTGTTTTTCATGAAATACACGGAAAATTTTAATAAATTTCTGGTATATGCATTTTGACTATATACTCTAGGGTTTTGAAATTGGAAAACATGTTTGGATAAATTTTCCTCGATAGAAATAATTGTTGAAATGAGGTATTCAAACACACCTTTTCTCCTCGTTTGACGAATAGGAACCATATACAGAACTCAAACATATTTTATTAGGTGTGTTTCAACAATATCTAGAGATTTGATATTTGAAATTTTGCTAGCTATTTTAGTTTTTTTAATAAAAATATAAAACCAACTTTTTTCCCTTTTGCCCTGAATCCGCCTCTCTCGCACTGCACGATTTTTCGTTTGGAGTGACAGTGACAAAAATAAAATTCGCATAGCCTCTTAAATACACTGTTTATAAGTATCAAATTAAATAAAAGTTTACACAAAATTAGGCCATTTCTAAAACCAAAGGTGCGGTTGCAGCTTTGTAATAGTTCCGTGCTGTCACATCTAAGCTATTGTGATATTGTGTAATGGTGCATGTTTATTCCAAAAAACAGCTAAAGCTGTGCAGCGAGTCCTCTTACTCTCCCCCGAATTCCTTCGAGGGGGTCTCCAAGTAAGATGGTGGTACCTCCACAGTCGAGCCCGGCATCAGCTCTACCACCTGCCAGGGGTATTTTGGGTTTATTTATATTTAATAAAATAATACAAACATACATTATATATCAGTATTAAATATAGGTAGATTATAAATATAACCCATCGAAAAAAAGTATTCTCCTCAAAATATACGTGTAAGCTTTGATCACGTACAAAGCCCGCATGTAAGGGTAGTAATAACAGCATATAAAAGGTTCGTATTTCTTTCTCCTGAAAAACTGCCAAAGAAACGAATAATCCATAATACATGTCACTAAACTAACGGGAAATATTCTGATTTATCATAAAATTATATAAAGAATGCCATTAGAGTACACACTTTAATTAAAATATGATTCTTGGTTGAACAATTATATTTCTTGTATATAAAATATATTTAAATAACAAATATAAAAAGCGTGAACAAAATTTCAATAGGGAAATAAATTGAATAAATAATCGCTTTATATTTTTTAAAACTTGTTGCAGTAGACCAAATAGTTTCAAAAAGGGTTACAAGGTACAAGGTAACTTTTTGATCATCGTCCAAATTCATACTGTAGGCTTGGTAAGTGATCAGCATCATGTATCGATAACAATTTTTGTGAAATTCGTATAATGAAATTTCGACTTCCCATAGTAATTCACTCCCAGTCCTGAGTGAATCACTATGGAGAGCGGAAATTTAATTTAATCAATTTTACAAAAATTGTTATTGGTTCATGATACTGATCACTTACCAAGGCTCAAGTATAAATTGGGACGATGTTCACAAACCCATCTTGTATACAACGTGTAACAGAAAGGTGTAACCATATTTGGAGAGCTTATTCAGTCAATGGTATAGAACAACTTTTACTATGGAACAAACCCTGTATCTCGAAAAAAAAAAATGAACTGTTTCATAGAAAAATGCAATGCCGCTCGGCTGAAATGTATGGAAGGGCAGATATTTTTTTTGAGATTTCTGGGTTGGGTCCATAGTAAAAGTTGTTCTATACCATTGACTGAATAAGCTCTTCAAATATGGTTACACCTTTCTGTTACACGTTGTATAAGGTTAAATAATATTAGTTGGCAAAATTCAAAGTATAGATAGTACTAGTCTATATGAACAACTGTTTGTATAGGAGCTAAGCGAAATTCGCAACTTTTTTCCTCTTCCTGCCATACAAGTTGCTCCGATCAGCTGACTGGTCCAGTATGGAAAGGTGAAAACAAATTTTAAGAATTTCTCTTAGCTCCCATACAAACAATTGTTCATATAAACTAGTACGAGTACTACCTATGTTTTGAGTTTCGCCAACTAATATTATTTAACCTTATACACGTTTTCAAAAATGTATAAAAAATGCTGGCTGGTTAGAGCACATGTGTGCGATAAATCGATAGCCAAATTTTGCTTGTGTAGCCGGGGCGGATCGCTTTCGCCAAAAAAAATACTCTTCGACAATAATTCTGAAATGTTGGAAAGTAAAGACAAAAGGAATTAAACGTAACCATCTCCCGGATATTACGATATTTTCCTGAACATTTGTTCGGCTACTTGGTATGCGTGAAGGAATTATTGCTCCGGCTAGAGATCCCTACGTGATTTTGTACAGTCGTTGCGTAGGACGAAGACACGCGAAACTATGATAGATACTAACTTTAACATTTTAAATCGGCAAATTTTGCCATCGCATCGATTTCCAATCTGTAAGAGAAAATAGCGCCAATCATTGAAAGTCTGCTCAATTAAATGCCTAAAAATAGCAATGAACTATTTTTAGATTCTTCAAAGTTCTTCATAAACATTTCATTAATTTGTGGATAGTAGGTATTAATAATTTGCTTAACACTATATATTTATGTAAAAACACTTATTGAAATAATTGTTTCCAGATATATTTCGACATATTTTATAGTCGGCGTCAGTGGAATTAGTACAAGTATGTGATGTGACATCAGACTCAACCAACACAGACATACATCGGACTCCATTACAAACAACACGCAACAATATTTATATATATTTATATATTATTGATATATATATACTTTTTTTTTCTTTTGTCTCTCATTTGTCTGTCAATCATCCACTTCATTTCATGACATATTAATTGTACTAATTCCACTGACGCCGACTATAAAATATGTCGAAATATATCTGGAAACAATTATTTCAATAAGTGTTTTTACATAAATATATAATGTTAAATGAATAAAAAACAAATAAGTTATATTTAATAATTTGCAATATTCCGCTCAACACTCTTACTTGTGTGTTTACGTGTGTAATTAAATATTTTGTGTACAATAAATAATAAGAATTATTAAGGTTCCGTTTTATTATTTATTTATTTTGATGACTCTGTGATTGAGTAATAGAGCGCTCTCTGTAACAACCTAGAAGTCTTGGGTTTAATCCCCACGGTGAAATAATAATTTTTGTTCAAAGTGCGTGCTTCAGAAGGCACATTGTATTTGTGCCCGAAATACGGCTGAATGTTATAAACTGTTGTTAGAAGTTGGAACAGGGGCCCATCAGCTGTCCCTAATCTACGACCGCGTAAATATAATTTCCGAATACACTAAAATTGGTACAAAATTTTCCCACGAGGAAGTAGTTGTAAATGTCCGCAGTCGACTCCCTCTCGAACACGGAGTTGGTACGGCAGCCCAAGTGTGTGCCGGTGTTGTGCCACGTCGCTCACCTCCACGAAGAACCCTTAACACAACCCACCTATCCCCTTGATGCATCCAAAACCCAGAAGATATTGTAACCGGCCAATGTCTTCACACTTGTTAAAAAACCGCGTGTATGCAGGTTATGTCACACAAAAGGAACAGTACTAAAAGGTGCCTCCCCGGCAAAATATGGTCAGATCTTGACTCACAAATGTTTGATATTCACGTCCATTTTATCCCGGTTTTTATCTAGTTATATTCCAAATATATAAAATCGACCGCAATCTATTCCAAAGACGACATCCAAGTCTATCTGTGACAGCTCAGAGTGTCCACAGACAAAAACCATAGACCACTGTCAGATACGTTCCAAAATACACATTTTATCCGAAACAACGGCGATAAGGGTTACGACCCATCACGTTTGAAACGTCATAATCGTCGGTGAAAAGCGGATGTACCAAGTGTGGACAGTGACTTACAGTTACCTCTGGCACTCCCTCGGGGATTCATATACTTTCACAAATGATCCATTTTTTTTTTTAATTTTACAACTCACCCATCTTTGTGAAATGAAACTTCTACCTGTACGTGAGTTCATATCGTGAATGTATAATACTGCAACTGGCAAATCCCATGAGGACTGAAATATTAACTATGGTATGGATATTCCTCAGTTCTACTCAGGTACCTACATACGTTATAGTTTCAGTATTAATTCATTTAAATATATCGTCTAGCTAGCTGTTGAATAAAATAATACTATAGTACTGACTATGGACTGATAACTGTGGGGCACTGTATTGAAATCATTTCACCATACGCATTTTTATTTTAATTTCAACACTAAGGAAGTTGTTTTTAATGTTTGTTAATGAATTGATTTTATATTATAAATTTTATTATTAAATCCATTTATTTGAAATAAACCACACATAAATGGTATAATTACGGTTTTACAAAAACAATTAATTATATACAATACTCAATTCCAATAAACATCTCTTCTGTAATCCGGTTATTAGTTTCGTAGGTGGCTGAAATAACATAAACATAGTACTTTTAGGTAACCAGTTACGTAGAAGGATAAAAAAATCTTTATAGAAAACTAGTTACGTAAAAGGATAAAAAAGTCTTTATAGAAAACCAGTTACGTAAAAGGATAAAAAAGTCTTTATAGAAAACCAGTTACGTAAAAGGATAAAAAAGTCTTTATAGAAAACCAGTTACGTAAAAGGATAAAAAAGTCTTTATAGAAAACCAGTTACGTAAAAGGATAAAAAAGTCTTTATAGAAAACCAGTTACGTAAAAGGACAATAAAATCCTTTTAGGAAACTGGTTTCCAAACTCCGGTTTCCTGAACGGCCGAAGGGCTTATATAAGTTTATAATTTATATACATGAAATGGCACATATAGTTATATACGATTACAGTGCTACAAGGATCTTATAGCGCGTGGATTGGTTGTGTCCAAAATCGGAACTAACGCCGCTACCATACTACTTGTTTCACAGCTGCGCCCCCCTGTCACTGTCATACACGCGCCATCAGATCCTTGTAGCACTGTAAATGGAATGACTCGTGGATCCATGTTGTGACGTCGTATAAACTATAACATTTCTTCACTATTGTACTAGATATAGATTTTCTACTGTATCGCTTGTTTTAGTGCCTCAAGAGTACTAGAATCGACTTGACTGGAAGATATTTAACGATCTTTAAGATATTTTCGTACTAAAAAATCATCTACTTAATATAAAAAGTTATGATGATCAAGAAACGCAAAATAATGCCAATATATTTAAATATTGGTAAAATAAGATGTGTAATAAAATAATTATACTAGGAGCGACATCTAGTGGATTATGTGTGAGTCTGTGATGTGACGTCATCCAAATAAAACTTTCATTCGTTGCCCGACCATCTGTGAGTTTTATTATAGGTTATGAGCCCAGCATGCTTCCAGTCAAATCGATTAATAGACTCAAAGAACAATAATGACACACTAAAACGAGCGATACAATAGAAAATCTATGCCTTTTGCCTTCGTAAGCATTCAGAAAGCCGTGGACCAAGAATCAGTTTTCAGCCATTGTTCCTGTCCTGTCATATCACCCAACCTGGCTTACCAAAGCTTCCCAGTCGGGTTTTACGGCAAGCTCTTATAATGTCACCAATACATTTAGACCTATATTTTGCTCTTATGACCTAACGATAGAGACTAGTTTCAATTGGCTAAGGAGTCTAAATCTAGAGGTTATAGAGTACTAAAACTATTTAGTCGGCGCGTCCTTTGTAAAGAGAACGTGCGGATATGCAAATGCTCTGCGAGTGAAGCTTTTTAGTAGGGAGGGGATAGGTTTGATCCCGGCGTTTGCAATCGATCCCGGCGATCACTGGCTATTTATTAAAAGAAAAAACTGGCCGAATGCGAGTCAGGCTCGCATACGTAAGGTTCCGTATTGTAGATGATAAATATGATTTTGTAATTTTGTTCGTGAATTTCCCACCACTTTATTTTTCCTGTAATCTTTACGTAAACAAATATTACCATGATTTTTTCATATTTTTTGATCCACTAGTTTTGGAGATAAGGGGAGGGACATACATTTTTTTATGGTTTTTCAAGGATTTCTCGAAATAGATGCAATTAAATATAGCTAAACTATATATTTTTACAATCAACTTTATACTACCAACAATTTCATACCCATATTGTATTTTTATATAATATATTTTTTTTTATTTTTTATATTTCTCATTTGTGCTTAATTTTTTTTGTAACTTTTCTGTAATTGACCAGTTATGATCTATAATCCAGTTTTTTTTTTCTTCATATTTTTCGGTCCATCAATTTCGGAAATAAGGGGGGGAAATACATATTTTTGTAGTTTTTTAAAGATTTCTCGAAACCAGTGCCAGTAAATATAGTAAAAGTATTTATTTTTATAATCAAGTTTCTAATATTTACAATTTGATATCCATATTGTATTTTTAGGACAATATTTTTTATTATTCTCACTTTTGTTTTAGAAATATTTAGAACAATTTCAAATTTTTCATATTTTTTTACAACTATTTATGTGAGCAAATTAATGCTATTTTTTTGCCAAATTGCATGTCTTGCTAAAGTAATGAGGCTGTAACAAGCGGACGGACGGACGAACGGACGGACAACGGTGTCTCACTATAAAGGTTCCTTTTGTACTTTTTAGGTACAGAACCCTAAAAAAGCTTGTCCTAAAGATCTTTTCACAAAAGAACTCCCCTATCAAAGCACTAAATACTAAAATGCCTTGATCTGCGGATTACTTTCGTGAAGTCGATCACGGAAGTGACGTAGAAGTTCTGAACAGGCCCCCCTATATGAGATGCGAACATAGAAGTATCCACTTCAAAAAATACTTAACCTGTGGCATGCGTTCATAAAAATATAACAATGTGTCTATTGTCCGGATCCGTAAAGCATCCGAATTATAATATATAAAATTTATTATAAATTATAACCGCACGATATATTAAGTAAACACTTGTTCTGTTTCGTTTCGTGCGGTTTTTGATTGTTTATTTATTACTTTTTATAAATTCTGTACTCGCCACTACAGATAAGCCAAAAAGCTTTCGCTAGTGGCTATATAGTTTAGGTTAAGATTCATTGTAATTGGAATTAATAAAGACCTTTAAAAAAAACGGCTAAAAAAAACATGTCTCTTGTATGGGAGCCCCCTTAAATATTTATTTTATTCTGTTTTTTAGTATTATTTGTTGTAGCGGCAACAGAAATACACCATCTGTGAAAATTTCAGTTGTCTAACTATCACGGTTCATGAGATACAGCCTAGTGACAGACGGACATCGGAGTCTTAGTAATAGGGTCCCGTTGGTTACCCTTTGGGTACAGACCCCTAAAAACCAGGTAGTCATAAGGAATGCTGACAGAAGTGAAAACTTTATGTCAAATTATCAATTTGAAGTTTCACGTCATGCTCATAGCTTCAGATCATGGAGAATTTAACCATAAAAAGGTACAATGTGACTTGGTTGGCATGTCGGTGACGCGGAAACTTCCTATCTGATTTTCCCCTACCAAAAATCGCTCATCGCGCCTAAAGAAGTTTTCACTTCAAACATCTGCCAACATCAGCACACGGTTGGGTTCAAGTGGCTGGGATCAAACAATTAACATCTCAAGTTAGTTGTTAAACCAATGGCCACTTGAATTATTATCTAATGGTAGCACAATGCGTGGCGCATATAGTGTTAACGTAAAATTTTGATGAGTTTCACACTATCTATTTCTTATTTATAAACGAAACACTTGTTACTAAATCGTTACATATCATTACGACATTTAGTCTCCAAGGGTCCTCAGAGGTGTTTCTGTGTGGGGACCGAAACTAGATCAGAAAATACTCTTTTCTTTACTGCCGTCGACTTAAGGCGATTACCGTCGCCAAATAAGCCAAATTAGCTTGTCGGTACGAATATCAACGAAAAAGACATTGAAATAACGTTCATATCAGCGCGCAATGCATAGTGGCTGTTACGACGCTCGCTGCGTCCTTCATAGGGCGCAATAGGAGAAAATAATACTTTTCACATGGACGTGATTGTTTGATTGAATACTCCTATGTTATGTTCATAGCTGTCAAGTTTATCTATTTATTAAAGCATAAATGGGTCAAATCGACCAAACCGCTTAGGAGCAGTAGGGAATTAAACCCACAAAACACCATTCGGTAAAATTTTTTTTTACAAAGAAGTTTTGGTTGTATGAAAAAGAAAAATGATGCATATGTTGTCTTTGAATTGATAATTCTTAATACATTTTTTCAATATTTTTGGTTTAGCCATAGACAAGGAGTAGGCTTTAGAAAGTACCCATTTGGCGATACTAAGCCCCTTAAGGGGAGCTTATCCCAATTTTAACTCTTTTCTGTCCCAACGTGATGGGATGTTTTCCTTCGCCGTTCAGCAAGTTGTAAGTATTAAGTTATACAATGAGCTCTTCTCCTGTAGAGAAATATCAATAAATTTTTTATGCCAAATGATCATAAAACATTATCGGTGTTACTACAAAACGGTGATTAACTTTAGACAGTGCTTAAATCTGTTGTTGTCGCCTTTTCTTTGATATTGAAAAAATCCTTTTATTACCGAAGTTAGCGACAGCGATATTTATCACTTTTAGTATGAAATCTTATCAGATTACGTCACGTGACATGCCGTTAAGCTTACTTTATTTGCCAAAAACTTCGTAATTTTTCGAGATATCGAGAAAATAATTTTAGTCTTGTTTTTAGCTTTTTATTAACCTGTTATTAGTTGCAGCAATATCTTTGTAGTTATTTATATTATATTAATTAGTATATACGAGTATAACTAAGAAACTAACTTTGTAATTCAAAGAGAAGGTGCGGGGTTCCCGTACTTCAGTTCTTGTAATTAACACCCGACGAAAATTCTTGATTATGTAAAATTTTTGAAAGAATAAATTTATTTTACTTTTATTTATTATTTATTTAAAACGCAATTGATTTTTTAATAAAAGTCTTCATGTAGGAGACGAGTTCATAACTATGCACGCCCAACCGATTGGGTCCCAAGATTGGGAGGCCAGGCAGCGTTCTACCGCCTAAGCTACTGCCGCTTTTAAGAGCGGTTTCGGAGCTGTGGGTCTACCGCGTAATTCTGATTTTCATCAACATCAACTTGAGATTGAAAATTGACGTGCGTGCGACGACGCCCGCCTAACATGCCATCTCTTTTGCACGCGTTGAATTTCGCATGCATTTGCTTGAAGTTGATACAAATGAGAATTACGCGGTAGAGCCCCTGGATTGTGAAAAACCCGCCTTTTTCTAATGAATCCAAGCAAAAAAACTTAAAGTCAAAATGCTTATTAAATCCTAAATTTGAATCTTTATGACAATAGGTTTTGTTAGATAACTATTGAGTGAATTTTTAATTTAAGTGTTCTGTTTCGATTAATTTTAGAAAAAGGCGGGTTTTTCACAATCCGGCAGCGAAACCGCACTTAAGCAGAAAAACCCGTCTCATCCGGAAATGTTTATTATTGGACTCCTATGTTAGACCCTTATCCCAGCCGGAATGGCCTCAGCAAGTCGGTGTTTCATGAGATCAAAGGCTATTTACTCGTTTATTATTCAAATAACATAAAATGTTTCTCGTAATACAGATAAGTGACTGCTTTTGACGGCCGAAATTACTCCGGGTTTTATATAAAGAATAAATACTGAAATTCCGAAATTATATTCAGCGATCTGTTTTTTGTTCTGAGATTCATGAAAGGGGAGTGTAGTGTCGGGGCCTCCTAGTAAAGTACATTCAAGTAAAGAAGTGATTTGTTATTCAGCTATTTGAAAACCTATTTCAATGGTTCGAAACCGTATAAATTCACCTTTTGAATATGTAACTTACCTAATTTGTATTTTTTATTGACGGATAAGTTGGGCCTTCAGGGTTCCATACATATAACCAATTATTTCAAACTAGATATTTATTTAATTTTAGGTAATGCTAAAATTTAAATTTATTTTTATGAAAATTGTCATAACAATTGCAAAATTAAGTTGGTTGAGTATTCGGGGACGTAACCCTAAAACTACATTAAAAATCGTCGTTTTTAGTATTTTTTGTTTAAATACAGCATATGGTACATAATATACAGAAATTTCAAATTCCTAACTGCTTTGACCTTTGAGATAGACCCCGTAACAAAAATGGTCTAAAAATGCCAACATTGATAGCCGCCCATTTCTTTATTTTTTAAGATAAAAAAATAAATATGAAATTGCTGAAATTTTCTTATGAGTTCATAATTCCTCTAATTCAATAGCTTTTTCCATTATTTGTTTTTTGTTTGAAAGTGCATTTGAAGGTTTTTGATTATAAAAAATAAATCCTCAATAACAGTTCGTCCTAAATGCCATCCATTTCCATGGTAAGATTCGTAATATTTTTTAAAGCTAACACTTTTTAAAAATTAAATTAATGTTTTTAATATAAGAAAATACATAATTTGAATTAGTCATTCCTAAAAAAAATGCAAAAATGTTACTGAAAATTGAGTTTCCTTCAAATTCTCTATAGAAATCGGCAACTTCATATGTAAAGACCTAATATACAACGTGTAACAGAAAGGTGTAACCATATTTGAAGAGCCTATTCAGTCAATGGTATAGAACAACTTTAACTATGGAACAAACCCTGTATCTCGAAAAAAAAAATTAACTTTTTCATAGAAAAATACAATGCCGCTCGGCTGAAATGTATGGAACGACAGATTTTTTTTTTGAGATTTCAGTGTTGGTATAAAATAATAATAAAAGTTGTTCGCCTTCGGCTTCATTCCTCGGGTAAGAAAATCCGCCATTTTATACTCGTCACGAAATATACTATTACTTACTAACCTATCATTATATTTTGTGTTTTCGTAAATTATATATATATATATATATATATAGAGGTATACCTATATATAATTAATCAAATAAAAGAGAAAAAGTTAATTATCATTTATGTTAAATTTTTTGTGCAATTAAGAATTAAGAATAAAGGATATAGATGTCACAGTAACATCAAGGCGATAAAAACACGCCGCTAAAGTGGTAGCCCCTGTGGCAAACAATTCGGCACCCTCTGCGTGCGAAACCCTAAAAATAACTTAACCGCTATATTTTTCCTATAATCTTTACGTTATCATGGTTCTAGCAGCTTGTTTGTGTTGCCTTAATGTTGCTATGACATCTATATTGTTGTTATTTACGTACGTATTGTTATGTGGTACGGAACCCTTTGTGCGCGAGTCCGACTCGCACTTGGCTTAATTATAAAACTTTGCTGGATAGCGCTTAAATGTGAGTTTTTGTTAAACTAGCATCAAAGGTGAAACTAGCACGTAATTGGCATTGGCTACCAAGAAATTTATTTCTTTGAAACTCTTGGATATTATTTCCTAGTATATTTATATAAACGGAAATAAATCTAAGCTTCGAATAAAAATGCTAACAATATAAGTACTATCGTGGAAAGCGTACTTATGCAATTTATTTATCGATTATAACTAAAACGCTGCTAGGTTCAAGGGGGCGATGGTCGCCCTTTCTGTGATAGTAGCTTCAAAGTGCTGCAATTAGTTTTTTCCAAGGAAAATACTTAATTGAGTTAGCAAAGTGTTATGTACGTGTTGAACGAACACAAATTGTGTGGTTTCAACATTTTCATATAATGGGGTTCTGTAGAGAGAGAGTTAAAAAGGACCTTTCTTTTTTTACTAAATATATTTATGAAAGAAAGAACGAAAGAAAGAAAGAGAGAACGGAATTTATTGCCAAAATAATACAGTAAAAAATAAAAATAAAACAAAGATATTTTAATACTAACTTAAATTCTAACAAATTAACCAAGAAGGCAAGTAACTTTCAAAATGAATTACTAATAAATTAAGTGTTACATGTTGGGTTGCCAACTTTTTTTAGAAGAAATAAAGTATATCTCATTTGAGGGAACGTAAATAAAAAGTACGGTCCTTTAAAAAAAAAGTATCCTTTATTCAAAGGTGTTAAAAATATTTATAAAAAAAATATCAATGCAGCGGACGGTAGGAACTAGGAAGGCCAGGCTTAAAATGCTTTTGTGAAACTGTATTTTTTGTGCCCTTTGCACGAACACAAACGCACAAGTCATACATTTTCCCTCGGATTTCTTTACGGCTCTGTTTTCGCTGGCTGGTTTTTTCAGTGAACGTCTAATTTTACATAAATATTGAAATAAAGTATTTTCACGTACTTTATTGGTTTTCAAAAGTATAAAGTACAGATACCCAAAATAACGCAAGATACTTTATTTTAAAGTACGGTTGGCAACCCTAGTTACGTGGTTAACCATACATATCCTTAAGCTAGCATACATTAAACAGCTTTTGTTTGGCAAAAGGTGACCCGCTCAGCATTTTCTGTCGGAAACTTGTCGAGAGTTCCTACAGCGCTGATTTTCAGCGAGCCCCTTTGTTTGGATACGTTTAAGTTTGTATTGGATCATTTTATGTATATGTGTGTAGCGACACAGTATGTAATTTGATTACGCAAGCTAATTGCGGCGCATCGAGCCCGCTGCCCGCGGACGACAGTCCTCTCCCAGCTTTCGTGTGACATATGTACGTGTCATGCATACTTACCTGTAATTATTACGAGAAAACCAATACAAACACCAAGTTTTACCTACTAAAAGACTATTTTTATTTCACTTCATATTATATATATATTGGTACTGTGGGAAAAATCATAAAGACATTAAATTAAGTCTAACCAAGACCCATTATTACGCAATACAAATACAAATATAAAATTATTTATTTCATTAACACAATCATAGATATTTACAGGTTGTTGGAGCCTCCTTTTAAGTAAAATAATACCTGTAGTAAGAGACTCCGCTCTTCCATAGTGGACTACAAACTGATAATTAGCTTAATTAACACAATATATGATTAGGTACTAATGTATCTGAATAAGTGAGGGGTGGTGTGTGTAAGTGTGACTGAGATTCCCTAGCCCTACGACCGAAGTCTTGGGATCAGTATTGAACAGCTACTAGGGAGGATGAGTATGTGTATGTTTGTGAGTGTGGTGTGTAATGCATGAGAGGTGAAGGTGTGTTTTTTACATTGTAAGGCCGCTTGTAATCAAATTTTGGGTAAAACTAGAAATACTTACATATTTTATAACAATTATTTAACAATAGAAAAAGAAAACATAGGTAAATATATGTATATATATAAGGTCCTACAAATCATAGTGAAAAGAATCAGGGGGTGATTCAGTATTCATTATGGATAACATACCAAAAAAATATGTTTTGTTTTCGCAGACTTTTTTTCACTCTTCTATAGTTGTCGACTCAACTGACTGACCCATTTTGTACTGGAAACTGAAAAATAAATTTAACCCAAAAAATTTTTTTTCTACTGCAGTGTGCTCAGTCATCGATACATAATCTACTCTACAATTATTTTCACTTATTATTGGAGGACATTATATATACAAGGTGTAACAGAAAGGTGTAACCATATTTATAGAGCTTATTCAGTCAATGGTATAGAACAACTTTTACTATGGAGCCAACCCTGAAATCTCAAAACAAATATCTGCCCTTCCATACATTTCGGCCGAGCGGCATTGCATTTTTCTATGAAACAGTAACATTTTTTTTTCGGGATACAGGTTTTGTTCCATAGTAAAAGTTGTTCTATACCATTGACTGAATAAGCTCTTCAAATATGGTTACACCTTTCTGTTACACGTTGTATGTGTATAAAAGTTTTAGTGCAATAATAGAATAAAGGCAGGCTTGAGAAACCTTCGTATACTATTTGTGACATAATTTGCACCACTGGGACACGAGTGCTTGTTAAGAGGATGGCATACCCTAGCAACTCTTTTTATGACCTATCCAGGACAATAAGTCTAATGGGAAATACCTTATTTGCTTTTCATAGAGGCGATTATATGTTGGCTCTATGGCCTCTTGTTCTTGGACGCGTAATACTAGTGATCACGCAGCGAGACAACAAATTGGTGTGTTTTTAGCTAATACTGAAATATTTTGTTAATATTTTTTATAATATCGTCTTTGCGCGACATTAGGTATTTAAAATAAAAGGTACTGTATACAGGATGTCTCATTTAAATCGGTCAGTATGGGAAAGTCTGAAACTATAAGACATACGAAGATGTGTTCTTAGGAACCATGTCATCGATTTTAATAACAAGAAAAACTGCTTTCATACATTTGAAAAAAACCTGTACTCAGCTCGGGAATCGAACCCGGTTGTTTTGAAAAAAATAAACTTAGACTATTTCTATTAAGATATCGATTGTGTAGGTCTTACGAGTAGGTAAAATACGTGTCGGATATTTAATATGGTACCAATGTAATGCACGGGAGCAATTTCTGTCATTTTTAAGGCGATTACCATCGCCAAATTAGCAGCTCGATATTTGTCAGTACGAATATCAACGGAAACGACATTGAAATAACGTTTATATCAGCGCGCAATGCATAGTGGCTGTTACGACGCTCGCTGCGTCCTTGAAAGAGCGAAATAGGAGAAAATTATACTTTTCACATGGACGTGATTGTTCGATTGAATAATCCTATGTTATGTTTATAGCTATTAAGTTTATCTATTTATCAAAGCATAGATGAATTCAATCGGCCAAGCCACTTAGGAGCAGTAGGAAATTCAAGCCAAAAAACACCATTCAGTTAAAAAAATATTTCATGCAGAAGTTTGGGTGGTACGAAAAAGAAAAATGTTGTATATGTTGTCTAAGAGTTGATTATTCATAATACAGTTTTTACTTATTTTTGGTTTCGCCATAAACGAGGAGTAGGCTTTAGAAAGTACCCATTTGGCAATAGTAAGGCCTTTAAAGTAAGCTTCCAATAATTCCAACTGCTCAGTGTTTGTACGTAGGCTACACTGAAAGTAACGGGAACGGAATACTTCCGCTCTTCCTGGCATAATAATGCCTTTTTAATCGTAAACTCCTTGGTTTTATTTATCGAATACCATTTTTTTTTTTTTTAGAGTAACGTTCTTTTGTTTCAATGTCTTGTCGAACTTGTCAAGTCGGTGTAAAATGGAGTTGACTCGAGAAAATTCAAGAGCAATGATTTATTACGATTTTCGTAGTGGTTTAACACAAAAACAGTGTGTTGATCGGATGTTTTCTGCATTTGGTGATGAAGCCCCATCTAAAACCACAATTTATCGCTGGTTTGCGGAATTTCAACGTGTACGTGTCAAGCTCTGTGACGATCTACGTCAAGGTCGCCCAAAAACTGCGAACACCCAAGATAACGTTGATGCCGTGCGTAAGCTGATTGAGGAAGATCGGCATGTAACATATCGCGAAATTCAGGCATCTTTAGGCATTGGCATGAGTCAAATACAAATAATCCTGCACGAAAAATTACGTGTAAAAAAGTTGTTTTCCCGGTGGATCCCACATTTGCTCTCCGAGGAGCAAAAAGCGGCTCGCGTTACTTGGTGCGTTAGAACTCTCGAGAGATTCCACGGAGGGTCTTCAAATGCTGTGTACAGCATCGTATCAGGTGACGAATCCTGGATATATGCATATGAACCCGAAGCAAAAAACCAGTCACGAGTTTGGGTGTACGAAAATGAATTGAAGCCAACAAAAGTTGTTCGTTCACGGAGCGTTGCAAGAAAAATGGTGGCCACGTTTGTCTCCAAAACCGGACATGTTGCGACTGTTCCTCTTGAGGGACAAAGAACGGTTAATGCAGAATGGTATGCTAGCATTTGTTTGCCAGAAGTCGTCTCTGTACTCCGTGAAAATAACTGCAACCGCCACATCATCCTACATCACGACAATGCGAGCTCTCACACCGCCCTCAGGACACAAGAGTTTTTGGAGCAAGAAAACATTGAATTATTAGACCATCCGCCGTACAGTCCTGACCTAAGTCCTAATGATTTTTGTACTTTCCCGAAAATTAAGAATAAATTGCGTGGTCAACGGTTTTCGTCACCTGAAGAAGCTGTAGACGCCTACAAAACGGCCATTTTGAATACCTCGACTTCAGAATGGAATGAATGCTTTAAAAATTGGTTCCATCTAATGGAAAAATGTGTCAAATTTCGAGGAGAATACTTTGAAAAACAATAAACATGTTTCCCACTAATAATGTCGTATCACTTCCTCGATTCCCTTAATTTTCAGTGTAGCCTACGTAAAACGCATTTTTCCAACCACACAGCGATACACATCAAAATACCTAAGCAAAGCTTTGTAAGGTTGTTATCTATAGGCGTATTTCTTTCACGATTTCAGGGCCCCATAATAAAAGTTGTTTATATGAATGGGTAGAACACCCCGTTTTAAGAAGTTTATCATCTTAACACCCTGTGTAGAATGTATAATATTATGTGTTGTGTAGCAGGTCTACAAAGCGGGGAAAACACGGGGTCGTAGCACCTGCTACGTCGTAGCAAAAAAATACGCGAATGTAACAGTAAATCGTAAAAGTAAAACTTATGTATTAAAGTTACAAATATTTTGGGTGATTTGAGTTAGGACCAAAGAATGCAAATAACCAAGTAAATATAACTAGACATTAAAGTAAACAAGATGATGAATGAATGCACTTGCACTCGTTTTACAGTTTAAAAGCTAATTTAACCCGACTGGTTTCAGTTTTATAGCATCATCAAAGGTTTAATTAAACTACTTGGAATTTATTCCGTGCAATAATTATTACTTGGAAGTTATAGATATATTAGGTTAGCCGGTAGGTTAGGTTAGAAGGTTAGGTATGGCAAGTCACGGACCGCAGTTCCGCGACCGCCATACCTGATCTTCGTGGTTATTTTTTTATGACAACCCAGAAATACTTTTTAATCAAAATTACTTCAGACCAACTTAATCAAAACTAGTTTGACTGATTTTCGCAGTCAAAACTACTTTTAACTGGTTATGAGTTTTGACTGCAACATATATAATAATTTTTGCACGGAATAACTTCCAAGTAGTTTAACTAAACCCTTGATGATAGTGTAAAACCGAAACCGGTCGGGTTAAATTAGTTTATAACTGTGAGACGAGTGCAAGTGCATTTATTCATCATGTTGTTATCCAAGTTTCACAAAGTGCCGACAATCGCAAGTATTAATCATACATTAAAGTAAAAACGACACTCTATTTAGGACCAATGCATGCAATTAACAAGGTACATATAACGTATAAAATTAAAGTATAAACGATACTCTATGACAGTGGTCTCCAAGCTACGGCCCGCGGGCCAAGACCGGCACCGAGCACTACCAATCCGGCCCGCGGTTGCTGGCGGGACATGCCCGGTTTCTATCCCACTATAGTTTTTTTTTTATTTACAAACGTATAATATTAACGTGATGCAATGTATAATAGGATCAAAATTCACAACCTGTTATCATGCGTATTTCACTAAAAGTAGTGTTGTTATAAAAATGTTATTTACAATTTCAAGGTCTGCGCACAGCATGCGCTACGGCTAACTCCGTCGCAATGGTTAATGTTGTCCGAAGTACCAACCGAAATTGCAAACGGAGCGGAGAACTCTCCTGCGCCCTGCACAATAGATATCTCACTGACCGGCTAATCCCAATACGAAAATGTGCGCATCAAAACTACAGTATTTTGGAATAATGAGCTATTATAGTCTTAGCCCTCGGGACTTAGTGGAGAAATCAGTGTGGCCCTTAGGCAAAAAAGTTTGGAGACCCCTGCTCTATGAAAACAAACGCTTGTTCTGAGAAATTCACTTTATTGAGATAGATACAGATACAGATACAGATTTTATTAATAACGGTAAGTTACAGGTCATTATTATTTGGTATTATAAAACATATAATACCTGACTTACACAGCATTATATAATAATAATATACTTACTCTAAGTAACTTAAAAGTAAATATGTCATAACAATGCATAATTCAATAATAACAATATATATATATATATACCATTACTTATTAATTAATAATTAGTCACTTATAGTATTATATTTTAAGGAATTCGTCTACAGTGTAGAAGGCCTGCTGGATAAGCCACTTTTTTAACTGGTTCTTAAACGAGGCTGGGGAATTGGCTTGTTTAATCTCGTCTGGGAGTTTATTATAAATGCTCGGGCCGCACACGTATACCGACCGTTCACTCTTTGTGAGTTTGTGTGAGACACTACGAAGTTTACCGCGGTTTCTTGTACGTTCACTTCTAGATACGACAGTTAGTTAAACGAGTGACGTTATATCTACGCGATCAAGACCCTTGTCTTACATTTATCACACTACCAAGGTTTAAGGCGATATGTAAAAGTTTTAGCGTCCCTGTTACTCCATATGCGAAAAAATCCTCAGTGCGAGAGGGACGGATTCTTGGAAAAGTACTAATGAGTCGGTTTTTTATTGATATAAAATGTACTGAAGTTGCTATCAAAATTTCGTTTAATCAGGTCCTAGATATCGTTAAAACCCATCTAATAAAATATAATTGCAGTCCATATGTCATTCTAAATTGTCAAACCAGGAGAATTGGTGCCGAAAAAGACCTCAAAGAAATCTATCAAGCCGAATTTCTCCAGTCGCGATCCCTAGAAAGAGAATCCAAGAATAATATATATTTTTTTCAAAATAATACAATATTTACTGAAGTAGATATGCACGTTCTTAAAGGGTACCGTTTTTTTTTCGTAGCGCCTTAATTCTTTGAGAGAACTCCAAAAATTGTCCAGTAAGAAACTCATCAGGGCTGGTTCCCTTATCCACATGAGTGGATCCAAGGAACTCAATATGGCGGTAAAAACATATAACCTTCATTGCTTTGGGCCTCCTCTTGGACCTTGTATTAGGGTGTGGTGTGGCCATAAAATACAAAATTATATATCGGTTTTTGAGTTTCATCATAGAACGGAAGGTTTTATCGTTACGTAACGGTGTCAGGTTTTCTTCACGCGGTACATTTAACCAGAAAATTCTGAAAAGGAGTCGTAATATTTTTATCAGCAAAAAACAATTCTATTGGCGCATCACACAAATCAATACTTTTGACACACCACACCACACAAATTTACAGAATGTACGGACGCCAGCATGACAGGTACCTATTGGCAGTTCTTATTGCGGCTTCATAGCCATTATAATCGTTTAAAAATAGAGAGCTTGAGCTGCCGGCGTCTGTACATTATTTGCTAAAGAACAGGAGTTGAGTATTTCCTAGACAAGCATAAGTTAGAAAACTGAGCCGGAAGCGAAGATGACTATGATAGGAGTTCATAAAATCTAGTGTTAAATCATCTACCTAAGTACAATTTTTTAGGGTATCTGCTAACAATAGTATAATTACTCTAAAAAATAAAAAGCATGACTGGACTGTGGCTTGTTCCTTGAAATAAGCTCGGGGGCAGTAGTTTCTCGTAGGCTTTTCAGGCGGTAACGGGTTTACCAAGTCCTCATTTTGATATGGTAGTGTCTGTACAAAGATTTTTTTGACTGATTCAATTAATTTTCCTGTCAATAAAATCTTTACTGTCCACATAGCATGTGGGTGATGGTGACGCGAACATAGATGACTTTCCCCTACAAAAATCTCGCGACGTTTTTACTTCAAAAATTTCTTTCAGTTTGAGAAATCACCTTTGTTTTCCCGTTTTTGGTAATTTTTAGGGTTCCGTACCTCATAATAGGAAACCAAACACTATAGGTTCACTTAATTGTACGTCTGTTCGTCTGTCCGTCGGTCTGTCTGTCCGTCTGTCAAAACCCTTTTGCTCCGGCCCCATGTGAGATATCAAGTTGAAACTGATACTTCCTACAGAAATCTACAGCCTCAAAGTGCTGTAAGTAAATCAGGCAAATGCAAAAAAAAAAGTTTTTGCTATTTACATTATCAATTTCATACAAATTTTCTCACCATAAAACTACACAAGGCACTTCCATTAGAGCTAGAAACTTGGAATTTCGTTCACAGCTAGGTGTTATAGCACACGTACAGAGAAAAATCTAAAAATTACCTATATTTAATTACTTAAAGCTTCTACCAACGCCAACCACCTTGAACTAAGGAACTTTGTAACCATTTTATACGGTAACTATAGCATTTTTCAACAGAAGAAAAATACATAGTAATCTGCATGATACAAATAGTGATGTGGTTTTTCCTGAATTTCATTATAATATACAGAAATGAAGCAAGAAAATTCTAAGTTTACCATTATATCTCGATTTTTTGTTCACTTGTAACAACATAACTGCTGCAGTTTTTATCGAAACAGTATGAAAATTTATAAACTTCTAGACAAAATAATACAAAATGATTTGGTATTCTCAGTTCTTGGAAATTTGTTTTATTTTAGATAAAATAAATTAAAAACACACTATTTTCGCACTTGTCAGCTGCAGCGACTGACGTAACAGCCATGTTGCAGTGCGAGCTGATAAGGACTTTATTTTAATACGGTTTTGTTCGAAATTTCAACCACCACGAATCGAGTTGCTAATTATTCCGACGGAGCCACCTTAAGAAGTTATTGGTATCGATTCGAATGTGCACAAATACGACTTAACTTAACTAAAATTAAGTTAAGATGTGTCAAATTACTTTTGCTATTCGGTAAAACACAACCTAACCTATTTTGACAGGAGCAAACTAATTTTAGTTAGTTTGAATTAAATTAAGACCAAAACACAATTTTGCAATTCGAAGTGACCATCTAACTGTCAAATTTTAGAAACGTCAAACTAAAAATGGACAAATTTTAGTTGAGACACATTTCGTGACAATTAAATTTTAACAAGTTCATTTAGAATGTTTTCTGATCGTTTTTGAGGTAAGAATGGAGGAAAATGTCGTGTTAGCCTTAGCAGATGCAGAAAAAAGGTAAATGGTACTGTTAAAACTAGCATTTTCCGCCCAGAGTTTACCAAAGGCGGCACTAAAAATTATATGTCTTGTCTTGTTTTTTCTAAGTGGCTTTGTACTGTTTGTACACCCCAATCTATTTTTCCTAAATAAATCAAGATACTTATTCTGATAAAATTGTTTCCTATAAGTAGGTAGGTATATGTTTGTGGCGTTTGCAAACTTATTTTCAAAATACTTATTCCAGGAGACAAGAGGTACCTGCTGCTACCACCACTTATGAAATAAAAAACCGAAGCAGAGTAGAACTACAATTCAAGTCATGCTTTTGCATGTAACATAGCGAAGATGACTTTCAGATGTCTTGAAATAAATGGTGACGCTTACATAAACACCGGATACTGGACTATGAACAAGACAAAGCTGGGCTGTTTTTGAATGCTTCTCCTGATGGCCTGCTGGTCAACCGAGAAGTTACTGAAGTGAAATGTCCACATGTTGCAAAAAAGTCTGAAATTACTCCTGTAATGGTACCATACCCTAAGAAAGTGAATGTCGAAAAGGAATCATAGTCATTAATTACTACCAAATGACCGCCTGTGGTCTAATGTGGTTTGAGCACTCGGTCGTGTCTGCACATTAAGGTGTGGGTCCATTTTGTGCCTGAAGTACAGCAATAGAGCTCACCAATCATCACGCTGGGACATACTAATCATTGGTAAAACATGGATGTACGAGTGTGGACTACGACTTGGATTTCACAGTTTATACTCAAAAACACATCTGACACCCTCTGGGGGACTCATATCGTTGTACTGCTAAATACAGAGCCAGTCGTTCTGTACATCTGGAAAAGTAGAAAGTACTGTAATTTAATTATTTAGAACTTATCAGAATAGGGGTGATATGATGTATATAGAGACAAATATTAATTATTGCAAATATTGTTTCAAAATTTGATGTTTTTTATTCTTCTCATTTAGAAAAAGATGTAAAAAGTTTATGGCAAATTAAAACAATAAGTATGTATTACAAATGTTATTTTATTTTTACATTATGTTCTCCTAAAAATAGCAATATATACAATAAACAAAATATATTTTAGACAGCTAATAAAATATGAAGTAAATTTTTTATATTTTATAAGTTTTTAATAGCCAAAACATGTGTTCTAAATGAACTCTCTTACTAGCTAGCTTATGGTCTAACCTTGCACCACAGGGAATTTGAGATTTTAGAAATGTAGACTGTTATATCTAATATGCGTTGCGTTTCTAAACATCCGGGTAAATGTAAAAATTAACTGTCAAAGAGAATTTTACATTTCTGACAAGGTTTATTGAACAACTTCGTGCTTTTCGTTTTCACTCGGGTGGTTGTGGAACGGGTGACAGTTCATTTTTACCTTTACCCCGGTATTTAGGAACGCTACCTTAATGTAGATACTTAAAATATAATGTAAATAAATCTAAAATGTTGAATCCCTGATCTGCCCATATACTACCAGGTTAAACGTTGACAGGAACCCTAAACGCTTCTGAAAAATAGGACACCAAACCCTTATGAGTAGTAAGTAATCATTACAGCTATAACATGAGGAAAATTAACAATGCCTTCACTCAATTGTGCTCACTTCATTTCATTTATACACTGTCAACATGACTTTGAACTGCTTGGCGTTTCAATGGATGATTAAGTTTTCTTTGTCTAAGTAGGTACTGTTCTCGAAGCGAGCTTGTTGTTCCTTAGCCAATGGTAACTCTTCAAAAATATAGGAACTTGGATAAGTGTAAAAAACTTGGCAAAAGGTTTATTTTCTGAAAAAAGAAAAAGGTGTATAAATACTTTGTTGTAATATTTTATTACTTGAAACAAATATTTAGGTTCATTCAAGACATCATAGTGGATAAGAAACTAACCTGTAAGCCTGTAAGCACTTTTTTCATCTGATTTGATCAGAACATAACCTCGACAATTTTTTCTTTTATGCGACTTCTACAACAATTTTATCCGCATTTATTGGCTCTTCATGGCTTTAATTAGTTATTTCTTTGATTGCTCTCCTATTTATTCTGAGCTTGGTTGCTTTTTCGTTCAACTGCAAAGTTGTTGTCTTTTCGACTCACAACACAATCACAAAATTCTAGGTTATAAAGGGCTGCGTTCAGTTTGATCGTCAAACGACGCGACGTCGGACGGACTACATGCTATCTCTTTTGCAAGGTAGCAAGGCATAAGGCGAGGTAGCAAGGCATCGTGGAAGGCCTAGGGCGTCCGGTAGAGGTAGGAGAAACCGGCGGCCAGAAACTGCATCCCTTTTTCCACCAATCGTGGTGGGTTACCGCTCCATTGGCTCCCGGAAAACAGGGACGAGAGAGTGAGTCTGTACCAGCGCAACCACTTACTCACTGAAAACTATTCACGCGCAGATGACCTCACGCTTTGACAATGGACTGGACTTTTTCACCCAAGTCCTGCGGCGATAGTGCACCGGTGGTGGGGTTGTGTCTTGATGGGATATTGGCTCTAGCTGGAAGCTACACGCAGGCGGTCAGGCGAGAGTGGTCGCTCTTCGGACTCATGGTGGTGAGAGGACGAGCTCGGCAGCACGCCTGACGACAAGGCAGCCCTATTTAGGGACGCACTGCCTTCCCAAATCCTGGGAGAGGCCTAGAAAAGGTGGCCTAAACAAAGCTCACCCCAAATACATACTCATACAGTAACCGTGGCTGTATGTACATCAAACACACGCGGTGTGAACTATATGAAAATTAAAATGAATACGAACAAATCAAAGAATTTATGCATTGCCGCTTGGAATGTGCGTACGCTAGTAGATAGTGAAAATAATATTTGCCCAGAGAGGAAAACTGCTATTATAGCCAAAGAGCTCTGTAGATATGGAATTGACATAGCAGCAATATCCGAGACGCATATGTTGGAGGAGGGTGAACTCGTTGAAAAAGGAAGTGGCTACACATACTACTGGATTGGTAGACCTGCAACTGAGAAAAGAGGAAACGGTGTGGGTTTTGCAATAAAAACCAGTATAGCCAGATCGCTGACTGAGTTGCCAAAGGGTGTATACGACAGACTTATGACTCTGCGGCTTTTGCTCAAAGATAATAAGCATATTTTTCTCATTAGTGCATACGCACCAACACTTAAGGCCTCCGACGATGACAAAGGCAAGTTCTATGACGACCTTAGAAACATTATTGATCACATACCACCTACAGACAGGATCCTGCTCCTGGGAGATTTCAACGCTCGGGTCGGCACGGATAACTCGGCTTGGACCAACGTTTTGGGGCCGCACGGTATAGGCAACTGTAACAGCAGCGGTTTCGATCTTCTAACATTCTGTTCGCAGTTCGACCTGTCCATCACAAACACCTTCTTTCGTCTCCCTACTAAACACAAAGCCACCTGGATGCATCCCAGATCAAAACACTGGCATCTTATAGACTATGTGATAGTACGAAGAAAGGATCTCAAAGATGTGCTTATAACCCGCGCAATGAGAGGTGCCAATGGCTGGACCGATCACCGCCTCGTTAGAACCAAGTTGCGTCTAGTTATACAAAGACCTCGTCGAGCTCCTCATAAGAAGCCTATCAAAGCGTTGTTCTCAAATATTATCAATAACAACGATGCTAGTGCCAGGCTTGACAACACTTTCAGCGCTATTTCGTCAAAAAATCAGCTTGCAGGTGACGTGAATTCAATTGACATATCCTGGGAAACCATCGCTAACAACCTAACCAAGGCAGCGTCTGATTCTCTCATGCTACCAGCGAAAAAACACCAGGACTGGTTCGATGAGAATGACCGCGAAATTAAAGCTCTTCTCGAAGAACATAGACGCTTTCTTCAGAATCCCAACACCACGTCATTTCAGAGAAGTTCCGTTCAAAAAACACTAAAACGGAAAATCCGCTCCCTTAAGGACGCTTGGTGGTTCGAAAGAGCACAAGAGCTGCAACGTTTGGCTGATACTAAGCAGATCGGGAAATTTTATCAAAGTCTCCAAACCGTCTTCGGACCTAAAGTAAAAAAGGTTGTTCCCATGCGCACGCTTGATGGATCCAGACGTCTCACAGACAAAAAAGACATCCTATCTAGATGGACAGAGCATTTTCAGAGCGTCCTCAATTCGCCCAGCTCTACATTTGACCCTACGTATCTTGCAAGCATACCGTGCAGGCCGGAAATCATTGTACTTGACAATCCTCCCACCTTCCTTGAAATGCGAAAGTCTATTGAACGACTCCAAAATGGTAAAGCGCCTGGTTCCGATGGCCTACCTCCAGAAATATTTAAGTACGGTGGTCCAGCTATCCACAAAAGCTTATATGAACTCATTTTGAAGATCTGGACCAAAGAAACCATCCCACAAGCATGGAAGGACGCCTCCATTTGCACCCTGTACAAAGGCAAAGGTGACGCCTCAGATTGCGGATCATACCGAGGAATTTATCTACTCGCCGTTGCAGGAAAGATTCTTGCACATATGATAAATTCACGACTTAGTGCACTATCCGAAAATATCTTACCCGAGAGCCAATGTGGTTTCCGGCCTAACAGGGGAACTATTGACGCGATATTTGTCGTCAAACAGATACAAGAAAAGTCCTTAGAACAACAACAACCGTTATACCTCTGCTTTATTGACCTTGAAAAAGCATTTGACCGTGTGCCCCGGGAGGCTCTTTGGGAAGTCCTAAGGCGATCTGGCTGTCCTTCGAAGTTTGTAAATATCATTCGTCAATTTCACGACACCATGCTGGGAAGAGTGCAGTTCGATGACAGCCTTTCTGAGGGGTTTCCGGTGACGTGCGGCGTCAAACAGGGCTGCGTAATGGCTCCAACACTCTTCGGGATTTTCTTCGGAGCTGTTATTTCAGATGCTATCCAGCACTGTGACGATCCCATCTCCGTCACTGTACGCACCGACAAGGGTGTCTTCGACTTGTCAAGATTCCGGGCAAAAGGAAAATGTCACCAGCTTCGCATTCTGGATGCTCTATACGCGGATGATGCTTGCTTCATGGCCGATAGTCATAGCAAACTCCAAACTTATCTGGACCATTTTCATGCCTCTTGCAAAAGATTCGGCTTAACAATCAGCGCTTCCAAGACTCAGGTACTGGTACAACCACCGCGGGGGAACCCTTCAGAAACACCCAACGTTCTCCTGGGCGAGCGTGTCTTAGACGTGGTATCTCACTTCCGCTACCTTGGAACTGAGATCAGAAATGACAACCGTCTGGACACTGAGATTCCGGTGCGGATTGCAAGAGCCGCTTCCGCCTTTGGCAAACTCAATGACAGAGTCTGGAAATCGCACGACCTAAAACTGAAGACGAAGCTGGCCGTCTATAAGGCAATTGTCCTGCCAATATTACTATATGCCTCCGAAACATGGTGCCTCTATAGAAAAAACGTTAAAAAACTGGATGCTTTCCACATGAGGTGCCTTCGTAACATTCTGAGGATAACCTGGCAGGACCGTGTTCCAAATACGGAAGTTCTGAGGCGGACACAAATGCACGGCATGGAAGCAATGCTGATGAAATCTCAGCTTAGGTGGTGCGGCCATGTGGTGCGCATGGAAGATGCGAGACTGCCCAAAGAAGTCTTCTACTCTCAGCTGTCATACGGAGCGCGAAAAGCCGGTGGACAACATCTTCGTTACAAAGATGTCCTGAAAAGGCATCTAACCGCCTGTGGCATTCCGCCTGGCAGTTGGGAGGAAGCTGCTCGCGAGCGGATTGGGTGGCGCTCGGTCATCCATAATCGTGTAAAGGAGTTCGAGGAAACCAGACTCGAGACCCTTGACTCCAACCGGCAGCAGCGCAAGACTCGTCCGAAGCCCACATACACATACACGTACAACGGTCGCGGTGAACTACACTGCGGTCGCTGTAATCGGACTTTTAGAACCAAGCTGGGTTTCGCGAGTCATATTCGCGCTCATCGCCGTAGAAGTCCATCAAATCATGAGGTCGCCGTCGTCGGACTACGATGAGGAGGACATCATCAATCAATCTCTTTTGCACGCGTTGTAATTGAACATGCTAACCTGCTGTCAGTGTTAGGCGGGCTTCGCCGGACATTCAAACTAAACGCAGCAATTATTACGTTATAACATTTTGTGGTCTGTGGACCGCTTTAAAAACAAATAACGTTCGTTATTTTTAGTAATCTGTGTATTCAATTTAATCCTCACAAAATCAAATAAACGGGCGGGCACCCAAATTTAGTTCGTTGACAAAACCGAATTGAACACAAAAAAAACTTAACTAATTTTAATCGCTTTTTGGTTAGGTTATGTTTTAGTGCGGTGTTTAACCGAATCGAGTCCATTGTCTATCAACTTAATTAGACTCTTTAGGCAAACGCACGTATATAGAAATTAATAGATAGTAAGTGTCATGTTAAGCTGAGAGTACATAGCTGGAACTGTTATTTTTAAAACTATGTGTACCAAACCCTGAGTGCCCGAGTTCTACTTGCAATTGACCGGTTTTTTTGTGTAGCCCAGCAAAGATTACATGGTAAACAGCCAAAAATAAAAAAACACACACATTTAAAGCTTCTGACACTAAATGTACGACACAATATCGGTAACATCACTAGCAAACTGACAGTTGCATACTAGAATAGAATAGAATGGAATACTATTTTATAAATTACATATGACATCAGTTTTTTGACGTTTTTTTGGGTAACATAATACTTATTATAGCAAAATTTTGATGGAACCAAAATTTGAAGGACCTAGCATTAAACCATTTTGATAGAATTCATGCCCTAAATGTCATGGTTAGGGGTAAATTTAAATTATAGAATTAAATGAGACTTGAGGATAACGAAGACGTTATCTCACACTTCGTCGCGTAAACGTCTTTACTCGCCCAGATAAAGGCAGTCTAAATCTGCTGAAACTAGTCGGCTTTCCCGATCATAACACGTATTGAGGTGAGCCGTTTTTATATAAATCGTAAATTAAAATATCCAAAAACTGATAAGATCCCGTCGCATCTATAGAAAATATCTTTTCACTGACTACGTTTTGAAACGCAACGTTAACGGCCGTCAATGTTTTTCCTTTGACTGGGTCCGGTAATGTGCGCTTCTTAAATCCGTTTTAGGGCCGTGTCCCTAAATAAAGTATACCGCGGTCCGCGGTGCGGGTGAGAAAAATATTTTCTATATCCGACTAACTTTTCCAAATCACGAAGAAACGAGTCAATAGGGCAGACCCATAGACAAACTAGTTACAAACTAGTTTGTCTATTGGTAGACCTAGACCTTATGTAGTTAAGTAGTTTATTTAGTTAAATTAGGCCCAACTACACGGTCCTACGTGACCAATAAAATCGCAACGGAATCTAAGGAAATAACTATGAATAAGATTTTCCCGGGAGCTCCATTTATTTCACATTTTATCGGAGATCAAAGGACAAGACAAGCCTTTACATCTACCGAGCCAATTCTTAAGATATTCAAAGAGACTGTATATCAAAACATCCATCTTTTAGCTGAAAAATATTGGAGATTTTTCGTACATTTACTTCATAGAGCTTGTAAATGTATAGCGGGTGTACTCCGAAGGAAATTTAAATGCTCTTAGGAAATTTTCAAAGGATTCATCTAGGGTTGCCAGATGGTTTCCAAAAAGGGGACATATCCTCCTTTTTTACAAATTGTCCTTCCTCACCTACAGAATGTTCTCCTTTTTCATAAATTGTTCTCCCACACCTACAGAATGTTCTCCTTTTTCACAAATTGTCCTCTGTCACCTACATAATGTTCTCCTCTTTCAGAAATTGTTCTCCCTCACCTACAGAGTGTTCTCCTTTTACAAAATTGTCCTCCTTCGTCTACAAAATGTTCTAATTTTTTACAAATTGACCTCGATCACCTACAGAATGTTCCCCTTTTTCACAAATTTTCCTCCCTCACTTGCAGAATGTTCTTTTTATTTACAAATTGTCCTCCCTCACCTACCGAATGTTCTCCTTTTTCTCAAATTGTCCTCCCTCACCTACAGAATGTTCTCCTTTTTCACAAATTGTCCTCTGTCACCTACATAATGTTCTCCTTTTTCACAAATTGTCCTCCCTCGCCTACAGAATTTTCTCCTTTTTCACAAATTGTTCTCCCTCACCTACAGAATGTTCTTTTTTTTCACAAATTGTCCTCTGTCACCTACATAATGTTCTCTTTTTTCACAAATTGTCCTCCCTCACCTACAGAATTTTCTTTTTTTTCACAAATTGTCCTCCCTCACCTACAAAATGTTCTCCTTTTTCACAAATTGTCCCCCCTCACCTACCGAATGTTCTCCTTTTACATAAATTGTTCTCCCTCACCTACAAAACGTTCTCATTCTTCAAAACCCGCACAGCTTTGTTAGACTTACTACTATATACTCGATGTTACACGGAGTAGACATTCAAATATTGCGTTTGGTTTCATTTTTATAGTGTTCTTACAATGTGATATAATAATACATGCATACAGTAGGAATCTTCGCCACTTTTAGGCATTTTTGGGCACTGGTATTTTTGTAGTCTTATTTCCGCTATCATACAATCCATGACAGATTGTGACACCCATAATTGCTTCCGGTTCTGATTTTTTTCACATGTTCTAAAATGACTTTGACTCTTAGTTTCTCTATAATAAGTTTCCAAATACTACTTACTCTTACAATTTATGATTCGGCTCGTTTTCGAGAATACGAACAGTGACGAAGATTTGTATGCGCATTATATCTTTAGCAAATCTGTATGTGGCAATTTGTGAAAAATATGTAAGTAATAAAACATATTTTTTTTTCTTTCGATTTTTTTTTAATCCACCTTTTTTGTAAATTGTTCTCATTATGTATTAAACTTTTCCATCTAGCAACCTCATCCAGCGTTGACTTATTTTCAGCCATTCTGATAGCTTTGAATTTACTCGCTGAAAGCTGGCAGTCTCAGTAAAAACACTTTCTTTTTTTATCTTTCAAAAGCTCGTAGATAAAAGCGGATCCAAAAGCAGAAACCGATCAATTAAGGACAATAAATTGGTTCTAATTGAGCTTTTAGCCTACACGTTTAGATCTGTCCCGTCAAGTTATCTTACCTTGTGCGCCGAAGTACGACTTGTAAAGCTGTAAGGCGCCGACCACACAGAACAGAGTTCTGCTTTCTGCGTTCTGCGTACACTGTAATCTGAGGGATGGCTTGTTTAAGGGGCAGATAGTCACCACAACCTTGAGTTAACTTGTGTCGGTACAAATATCGACAGAAACTATGTTGAAATAACGTTCATATCAGCGGGCGCTGCATTACGAAGTTGCTGGGTCTCTTGGGAAAGATAATACTTTTTACGTCGATGCAAGGACGAGAAAAAAATCCATAGACGATTTTTCTAAGCGATATTTTCCTTGTATTTTAGTGCAAGAACCATACATGTACCATTCTTGGTTTCAAAGAAAAAAAAACAGTTTTACCTTAATTTTAGTTTAAAAACAGCTTGACTTTGAAAAATATTTTCTTATTGTTCTTTTAACGCAAGAATAATTTCAAAAAACAATATTTTCCCTTATAATTTAAATAACACTATATATTTTTTTCATAATTTTTAAACATCTCATTTAAGAGAAATATCGTTATCATGATTACTGCAGTAAGAGTAATTTTCGGTTGACGCTGGAAGATGCGCCTTAAGGTTAAATGTCAGTCGTTCGGTACAAAGTCGTTCGTTATAAATTATTAAATCTATCGGTTTTTTTGTAATAAAACGCCGATGTCCGAAAAATGGTCTCCGTAAGACACAGTGCGGCGTTGAGAGAAGCGTGATAAATTATACATAGACGAGTCTTCACTCTGGGTTTTTGTTTGACAAACATGGCAGTAATGACGCGGTGGCTGGAAATCTTTGGGGGGAAATCTTGGAGGAATTCCTCTTCTTTTAGTTCCGTTCTTATTATAAGTCTGCAATATAATAACTAATAAGAATATTATGGTTTTATATCAAATTTTCAAACCCATTTGAAGGGCCACAGTACAAGATTTTTTTTTTTTATAAATTCTTAACTTCTTAAAGTTCATACCCAAAGCAGGGAATATAAAGTATTACCCAAAGTTTGAAATGCAAGTTTCACAAAGAGTGTTGACTACTCGCTACACCCGCGTTTCACTTACGATTACTACGTTATGATATTAAATAAATAAATAAATATTTAATACAATGAGCGGTTTAGCGAAGCGGTGCAGGCGGCGGCGGGTTTACATTTTGGCTAGTCAGGAGTAACTAGCGTACTATTTGCCTGACTACTTTACCACATGCTTTATCCACTCTACTCTACTAGCTATTATATATCTTTAGTACTAGTCGGTAACTGTTCACATTAACGTGGGCCATCTCGCTGAGCGAGCTGCCATGTGGGTGCTTTTGGTGTTTGTGACATCCTGAAGACTTTGACCTCAATGAAACTTTGCACACATCTTTAAATATGTTTCCCTCACCCCCCACACCGCACTCTGACCCATCTCTCATCAAGAGGTGCAAGATGGCGAGATATTCAAAAAGCGCCAAATTTGTGAAATGATTTCAGGTAAAAACGGTTATCTATGAAACTGTAACTGTTTATTTATATAAAAGTGTATAAATTACATAAACGACGCCTATATTTCTCTCTTTTTTTGTTTCCAGTATAGATGAAAATTATACAACTTGCTAAACTTTGCGTAAAAACGAGGCAATATTCACGATATCCTGACAGCTATTATGATGGTGTTTCATTAAATTTTGGTTTTTTGGCTGCATAGAGACGTAGTTAGATGTCGTTAAATAATACTTATAAAACAAAATATGAAGAAAACAAGCTGTTGACTTTACAATCAGTTTTTAACTTTTGTATGAGTCTTAAGAAAAATACAGGCGTAAAGGGGCCTCTTAAACTCTTAAGCTAGTTATTAGTTACTTTTCATTCCTGCTACTATACCTATGTAAACAAAGATCAAGTCCTAAAGCCCGCGCCAGAAAAAAAGTTCCGCGGATGACGGCATTTTCATAATTATTCCTTGACTATAAGTACTTAGACAAGGTACTTCTTGGGCGAAGCTCTGTCTGTTGTTCAGAAGGCACAACTTTGCACTTCATCCGTCAATGTTCTGGACCAAAATCAAATTATTGGATATCAAATTACCCCAAGTTGCCGAGCTATCGGCCCAAACTTGAGCTGGGCGGGCGATATCGTGGTCTGGGCGGGCGGCATCGTGAAAATGTTACTTAAGGGTCGATTCTTAAGATTTGTACACAATTCACAGGTTTAATTTTATACACGCAATAAATGAAGCGCGCTTGCCCAGGCGAGGCATTAATCAGGCTTTTCAGACACTTATGCAAAAATCTACGTAAGTCGGTACGGACGAATGAATGATACCACGCAATTGCTTGTAACTACTCCTCTGGTACGGCTTCTTATGACGTCATACTGGAACACGACAAGTCACTTGGCAGCGTGGTTTCTTTATGATGATAGTATCCAAAAACACAGCTTCCAGAAACAACTATGCATACTAGAAAGGAGTAAAAAAATGTCTTAATATGTTAATTAAGTAGCTTCAAAATAATAGCATTTGATATTGTCAGATTGCACGACCGGCGGGTACCCGGTCTTTCCACCAGTCGTGCAACTGAACAAGATAAAATTAAACAGTGACCTAATTGTAACCTAATAGTTGGTAAAAGGTTCTGAAGAAAACTTCGAGGTACTTTACAATGAAGTGTATTTAATTTTATCAAAAACAAAAGACTACTTTCACAAGCTAAAGGTGTTACGGAAAAATTATACTTAGTTACAAGCTATTGGCCAAGACCTTCATTTGGCATATATCTTGCCAAGACATTACTAAAACCTTAAGTACCTTTAAATAATTGTGTCAGGAACCGCCTTAACATCAGGTAGTAATATTACATTGGAATTAGTATTGCCAAGACAAAAATAAAACATTTAAGTGATAACTAGATGTGTTAGTTACCGCCTTAACCACAGGTAACTAGATTACATGGAAACTTGTGAAATTACATTAAAAAAAACTTTAAAGGTAACAAAACTTGAAAAACATACAAGGGAATTAATTTCCAAAAATAAATCTAGCTCAGGGGAGCCGTAGATCCTACAAACAATACATATTTGTCGTACATACTCTTTAAACCAAATCGTCTGGTACACCATTCAATTCTACCAGAGAAAAAAAATATTACGGAACATAAATTTTACAGTTTGGGTTATTCAGTGAAACAGGAAGAAGAATTTACCCTTGGTTACTAATAGGACACATAACTAAGTGACCTGAAAACATACCGTCCTAGGTATCTTAATTGTGTGTGGTTAAAAATAAAAATTCCAACACATACTTGAGTTTCTCCAATAATCACCACAGGAAATGGCACGCCGTCCGCTGCCCCCTTCAAGGTCAACGATCCTCGTCCACGCAGACAAAGGAACTGCTTACTGCGTACACCACGCGGCGATCATTTCTCTGCCAGCTGGATAAATCACCAACGAGGCAATACAACTTCAAACTTGAAAATCTGGTAAATCTCGAAAACACCCTGGAATTAGAAGAGAATAGACAATATTAAAACCTTTACCACACGGAACGATGAGAACAAAATTCCGGTGACTCAAAATACAAAGAAAGCAATACATACCATGACCTGACGATAGTCAGAACTCCCTCCAACCCGACGAAAAAAATTCCTTTTTACACCATCCAAAAGAATATGTATAATCTTCCTGAAATACAAAAACAATATTATAGAACTATTCCACACAAATGAATAATTAACCAAATTGAACACGAAAACCCACCTATATTATTAAATACACAACTCCTGTTGGCACAACCGCCATTAAAATAAAAATACACTCAACACGAGCTGTCGGCAAAAACTCCGGCCGACAAATGAACGAGAAAAAACCTCAAGAATTGCAGCAGACACGCGATTATCTTCATGTCTAGAAAAGAGGGTAAACCGCAATTTACCATCAAGCAAAACTACGACGCGTAACTTTTTTGTGATACCGCAACTACAAAATTTGCAATGCTACAATATGAATGTGAATTCAGCCGTAAATTGCTAAAAAATCCCAAGTTAAAGAATATGGCAAATCAATATATTTATAGAATTAAATGAAACTTGAGGATAATTCATGATTGGCGTAACCGGGTATGATTGGCACACGTGAGGCGTAACGTCGTCGCGTAAACGTCTTCACTCGCTCAGATGAAGGCAGTCTAAATCTGTTGAAACTGGTCGGCTGTCCCGATCATAACACGTATTGAGGTGAGCCGTTTTTATATAAATAATCAATATATTTATTTAATATCTTAATGCCTCTCTTATAGGTGGTAGAGCTGATGCCGGGGTTAACTGTAGAGGTACCACCGTCTTACTCGCTAATCCCCCGAAGTTATTCGGGGGAGAGTAAGAGGACAGCTCTCTAACAGGCACAACCATGTGGTCCACCATACCTGGGACCGATTGATGGCGGTATATCCATCCCTGATTGCCGGTCCAAAACAGATTAGTGATGGGCGTTACTGGTTATCGAGGGTTTCGGCACCGTGCTCACCAATGATGGATGGATGGATCATATTGAAAAAAAAAGTTGTATAGGGAGTAAATTTTTTGTATATGTCACAGGTAAATTGTTACAACCGGGATGTTATAATTTCAGTTTGTTAGGTCAGGTTAGATTATAAAAAAACTAACAAAAATTTATGGTTTTGTATTTAGCAGGGAGTGTTTTTTTAGGCATTATAATTATTTATTGTGATTTCGTAACAAATCTGAATATTCCACCCTTAAGTCCTAATGTAGGCTTTATACAGAGTAGCCACAGGTTAAGTAAGGCTTTGAAGGTTTTGACTTAAAATAGCTTTATAAATTTAAAACGTTATTGGAGATGACGTCTTCAATATTGAATAATATTAATATTTATGTATATCTAATAAAAACTTACAGTACAAGGTAACTTACAAATATCAACCGAGTAATTATAATACGGCCAATTACAAGTTTTCACTAATAGTAGCTTAGTATTCGAATGTAATCAAATCAATAATTATAAAATACTAGCCTTTAGCCCGTGGTTTCACTTGCACGAATTTAAATAATGGCTATGTCCCGAACTGCCCGTCCCGTGCCTCCGTGCGGAAACTTTTTAAAGAATCGTCGACCAAGCGTGCCGACAATTCTTTAAAAAGTTGCCGCGTGGTCGGGCCCCATGGTCCAAGGGTTTCAACACCTAACGGCGCAAACATGTAGCCTTCTCCGAGGGCCACATATCTGCGCCGCTTCAGGTTTTCGCACTTCGCAGCCGTGCCAGCCTTGGCTGAAGTCGCTCGTAGGTAGGACGGGGTGAGAGTGTCCGTGCATGTCGCATCCCATACAAACGACCTACCGTTTTTCCATGCCAAGAGCGTCATCCCATCGGGCCGCTTGCCATCGGTGCAAATTATGCCTTTTGGTTCAATTATGGCTGGTACGTAAGCGCTGGCAAGGGCCCAGTGGATGACGTCATTGAGGCTGGCGTGGCGTGAGAGTCGTCCAGCGCTGAATTTACAAGACAGACCATGGTGCCCGTGTTGGCCGACGCCTTAACGGCAACGGTAGAGCTCGTTAAGTTTTGAGCCAAGCCGCAGGCCGCAGGCAAGGCTCAGGGTATGCCTGTCCAAAAGGGTACCGATGTTACTGGATGGGATTGCCATCAGCCAGTATCCCGACTCACGCTCTCTGGAGGCCAGGAGACGAGCCCTGTCTGCTGGGGTGGATGATGTTTCTAAAAGGTTTTCCTGTACCCGTTTACAGAGGGACTCGTCCCATAGCCTCTGTGAGGATGGGGTAATGGGGTAATTTTCATTAGGGCACACTGATTTCCAGGCGTTTCTGGCTTCATTCAAGCCCGAGACCTCAACGTTACCAAGTGACGGGTTTATTATACTACCGAACAGGTGTCGTGTTCTGTAGATTGAAGACAGAAACGCGGAAAGGGCCACACTTGAAATTTTTATAATTCCCAAACCACCCAACCGTACTGGTAAGGTGGCTTGGTTCCAACTCCGTTCATCGAGAGGACAATTTAGAATTTGGATCATTGTTTTTTCAGTTAACTTGTCAAGAGTATCTAAAAAGGTTTTATGGTTCCAAAGAGGCGTACAACGTAGAACGGACGTAAATTTCGGTATAAACAGGCAAAACCGAATGATGAAAAGGGCCATATGTGGGTTTATTTCAGCAAAGCAACTGGACGACTCTTCAAATTTTGCCATTTGTTCCGAGATGTATTTTGAAATGCCATGGTCCAATAAAGGAGCGCCATGGAGGCGAAGCGTCTCGTTAGTCAGTATTTTTATATTTGGAGCAAATTTGTTCAAATTTTGTATGACTTTGTCTTTATTGGGGGTTTTGTTCGCATTTACTATAATTTACTTCCAGTCCAATATCTTTGAATTTGTTGCAGAGAGTTTCCAGGTTCTTTAAGGCAGTGTTAGCTTCCCCTACTATGGTGCCGTCGTCCAGATACCACACATTGAATTTTGAATTTAAAGTTGTTATTATTGGGTGAATGGATAAGCCAAATAGCTGGGCCTAAAGGATCACCTTGTTGACAGCCTACTTCTGAATTGAATAAGTGGCTTTTGTATATGAGCTTCGTGGATGAACTGTAGCATGGCCAGATATATTTATTAATTTGGGGAATATTTTCTTTGACCTCTTTCGACAAGGCACCCCTAGGAGGTTTTTAACGTCCACCTTCAACATCACCTCGCATCCGCCACTTTCAAGGAAGGTGCAGGCTACATGAACAGCAGCCTCGCACCCTCCCCGGCTTCCAAAGCCCAGCTGTAGAGGTTGAATTTTTTCTGTAAGTGTCGGTAGCAGATGCTTGCATCAGACCTTGGAAACGATATAGCGGATGGTGTTTGGTCTTATACCTCCATCCCTCTTTTTTAATGCGCACATGCTTGCTCCATAAGTTGGATTGATGGGATGTTAATGGTGGGGCGTTCGAACTAAGGTTAAGAGTAGATGTTGAATCTTTGTGCATTTTACCCAAATGGATTTTAAGGCCTCGCTGTCCTCTTAAAAATTTTGTGTGGGGGCATTCAGGACACTGCACTAGATCATCCGACGCGAATGGGCCAGGTGGACCATTGGCATTGACTGAAGGGCCCGCGATCTGCGACATGGCTTTCCACCTGTCAGCCACGAAAAGTAAATAACAGTACATATAAAAAAAAAAATATATAATATATACTAAAACTAATAAAAATAACACGAAAACTAAGAAAGTTCACATGTCGTCCACCATCGAAACACGGTTACAAAAAGGAAAAATTGCTATCTTCTGTATTTCGTTGTACAAGACTTGTTCATCATTAATACTTACAAAGTTAAATTAAATTAATTATTAAAAATATTAAATTGTATTATCGTTTAAAAACATTTCGATCTTATAGTAGCATTTTTTTTAAAGTAATTTAGATAATTTATTCTTAAATTGTATCAAATTTAAATCTTTAATAAAATTAGGAATCTTGTTAAATATTCTTGGCGCCATACAAAATGTACTATTATTCATTAGAGAAGTTTTTGAACTTCTCAAGCGTAACTGGTGCTTGTATTGTATCCTAACCTCTGAGTGGTGCATTTCGGAGACTTTAACAAACAATTCAGGATTCGTTTTTACAAAAATCGCGGAAAGAAAAGGCACGGTGAGAATTTTGAGTGATTTGAACATTGGCTCACAGCTGTCTGTTTGTTTGTTTGTCTGTTTTTCGTATTTTGCTTGGTGAGTGCTCCGAATCAAGGATTTCTTGTCGTTTTGCCTCTGTGATACCTTCTCGGACGGTAGGAGCTGGTCGCCTCCAGCAACTAAATATTAAAGGTGTAAACAGGGTGCAAAAGTTTGTAGATAAAATGGATCAATGAGCGTTTTTCTCATTGTTTTTTGTTTCTTAGTTCTTAGCTTTCCTCCAGATGGCGCTGTCCATGTCACCATAGATAAAATGTGTGTTGTAGCAATCAATGTCAAAGTGGTTTTTGGTTTGTTTGGAATTGGTGCAAATTTTGTTTTTGATTCTGTTGCTAAAGAATAAGAGAGTGCCATCTAGGAATCTTATTTAACACTAAATTTGACATAAAGAAAAACGTTTATTATCAACGATATTATTCATATAAAATCTTTATCAAATGGCCTAATATTTACGTAAAATAGTGATAATTTAATATTTTGTAAAAAAAAACACGACTTGTTATTGTCACTAAAAAAACTAAACAAATAAGAATCTAGTATAAAAATTAAATTAAACATATATAAAGCTAAAATAAATTTAAAAAACCTTGTCGTAGTTGTCGCTGCCGCACGGCAGAGTGCCCTAGACGCTAGCCGCGTTGCCGCGGTCTATGGCCAAGCTAATGCGTTGGCAAAAATAAGCTCCAGATCTTGGGTCACCTGACACGTCAGCCTAGCGCGACAAAATTTGTTAGAATAACAAGTTTTTAAATTTAGGTATATTTACACTTTATTGACTATTACTTAATTTACTGAACTTTCATATCATTAGTTTGTCTCCCCCTTTTAATTTTCTTGTGATAACGATTTCTTCACTACCCAAAGGCTGGCTGAAAGAAACTGCTTCAAGTGATAATTCCGCCTGTGTACAAAATTATGTTTTCATGGTTTTTCTTTTTATACGTCTTTTGTGTACAATAAAGTGCCCATTCATTCATTCACGAAGAAAAGGCGAAAAAAAAGTTGGGAATTTTGCATAACCCTCATAAAAAACGTTGTTGATATGGACTAGTAATACCTATGTTTTGAGTTTCACTTAAGAGCCTCGCTCTTGTCGGTGAAATAACCGCTATTCTTCTCTACCTTCTGCTGATGATACGACCTCTTGATATGACATAACATTAACTTTATCCTTCACTTGAGTAAAATAGGTGCGTCTATATATTAACATTTAACATACAAGTGCTCGCAAAGGCCCACTTTTTATGCATCAAAACCGAACAGAAAGTCGATTATTTTGCCCTAAGGCTTTATTATTATTATTTTTTTTTTTATTTTGTTACAATGGTTGGCTAACCTGCAGCCTTTCCTGTGTACCATAAATGTTATACTTTTCTTTCACCTGTTTAATGGCTCTGGATACAGTCCTTTTGAGCCAATCATAATTTAAAGTTCACAAGATTATATTTGTTTTATTTTCTCACACTATGCATTGAAAAACATGGTATGATACACGGGCGTAAGAGCAATAAATTACTCGGTTACATTTAAAACACTCGCTACGCTCGTGTTCAAATTCAAATAGTTTATTTTGCAAAGTAGGTATATAAAATACACGTTTCACAAGTCAAAATTTTATCTTATAAAAAATATATATGTAATAAAATAATAAATGTACATGAACTAGATTAAAGGTTTATTTAATTTATGTAGCAATATATATATACGATTAAAATTATAGGTAAAATATATATTATACAAGGTGAAATCCAATCAACCACCCGAACCCACACCGGAGACCCGGCCAGGGACCAGGAACAAGGTTCAATGATCACCAACCAAGCCCCCAGCACGAATCCAGGTGGCCGACCAAATCCCATCCTATATACTACATACTAATAAGGTTACATATATAAATACATGCCTACCTCCGCCCATTCGATTAGTCTTGCTAAGAAGAACGAGCAAGAAACTAAGCAAGATCATGTCATTTTTATTTTAACATAAAACTTATACTAAACAACAAAAGACTTATATCTACTTTAACCAAGGGATAAGCAAATACAAGACAGCAGGAATTCAGGTTAATGAAAAAAAAGAAAAACATATATATCTTTGCCTACCTGTCTCATATAGTCTATTTCCTTTTACAGTCTGTAATTAATTAATGTTAACTCTTAGAGGAATCACAAGTTAGGTAATTATACTAATTAATTAAATTATAACCTACCACCACAACAAATATCATTATCACTGTAACACCATGCTTCACCATCATCCAAGTATTCATTTATTTTATAATATGACTTTTTCAGTAGGCCCTGCTTAATATATTGTTTAAACTTATTCTCTGACAAAGTAAGGACCTCTTTTGGAAGTTTATTGTAAAATCTTATACCATGTCCTACGAAAGAGGTACTCACTTTGGCGAGTCTGATTTTTGGAAAAGCCAGTTTATGCTTATTTCTGGTTTCCTTACAATGTTGCTCACCAAGCCTTGGGAAAGATTCAACATTTTTTCTGACATATCTAAGGACTTTATATAAGTTTTCTTGCTTGTTATTTAAGATTGCTTTATTTTGTGCTCGTACTGCTTGCTTTGCTTGTGCATGTTTGATGCGGGAGGGCGGGCGGTGCTTGAGTCTGCATTTTGAATAGCATTGTAAGAGTGTTTAGCGGAATATTGCAAATAATTAATATATCCACAAATTCATGAATAAATGGTGTTTGTATGGCCTTTTTAGTTTTTTAATTCATTATTACCATTCTTAGCCCACATCAGCACACTGTTGGATTTCATTTTATTCTATAATTGAAATATTTTTGCTTTTTTCTCGTTATTTTATGGGGCGTCAAACCTTACAGGCCCAGGGCGCTAAATCTTAAAATACGGCTCTGGACAATACGCCATCAGAACAGTCGATAGTTGGGTGGAACCACTGGCCACGCACCGTCAAACTTTTCATATTACTTCACCCCCCACGCACCCCGGGGGGTGACTGTTTGTTGATAAACTAACTGTAACTGGATTCAACTATTTGCTAAACAACAGTCTGCTACGTGTTTCATTGGCTGCTGCTATATTTGTGATTAAAGATTATTTGGAGCTAATTGTTTGTAATGGCCGTCTGTGTTAGAGTCAAAATATATCTTATTGCAAACGCTCAGATTCAAACTCACACATGCAGACGCGTGCTTTACATACGGCCGCGCCGAGATTTGTATGGCGACTCCTCCGAACTTCGCTTAGACGGCGTCACAGTATAAGGAAGTAGACAGTATTTTAACAGGGCGGTGTCCTTGAAATCAATACCTACGGCCGCTCGGTGCCCAAGCACACGATAGGGCTGCCAACTGACTGTTTACGTATTTGATAATGCTATATTAAATTGTCGCATGATTTTATTTAAACAGCCATATAATGCACAACATATTCTACAATTGTGTGCCATAATTTACAAAAATGCGCGCGAGCGGCTTACAGTGTCAACGCGGCAACGTGCGTAAGTAACTGCGGTGTGACCGCGACATTCGTAAACTGAGTTGAACCGAGTTTTGGGAGGGGTTCCTTTCGGCCCGTTTGTATGAAGATTGAATACTGTCTACTTCCTTATACTGTGACGACGTGTAGAGCACGCAATTGTGTTTTTGAGGTTGAAGCAGGGCGTTTTTTTAATTTTCACTACTTGATATAATTTTACTCTGCCTGTGTGGTCCAGTGGCTCAAATACTCGGCTACTAGGAGGTTCAAATCACGAAGGGGAATGTGTTCGGTTCTCGTGCTTCGGGAAGCACGTTAAGGCGGTTCTTACAGCTGGGCTAAAAAGCCACAATAAAGGCCGAGTTTTACTCAGATGATTATTGCTGAACGGCTCACCTCAAAAACTATTTTTGATCGAGATAGCTGACTAGTTTCACCAGATTCAGACTGCCTTCTTCTGTGCGAGTGAAGACGCTTACGCGACGACGCACACTGGTTCCATATCAAGAAATTGTGGACTTAGGATTAAGTCAAGTTGAAGGTCAAGGAATCGAACTGTTTTTTTTTTGGTAGACTGCTGAAGCCTTTATAAACACCTTTTTTTCTGAAATATGCATTACTTTCTGAGAAAAAAATATTGAATTATTTTTTGTATGGAGAAAATAATGTTTCAGTAAATTACTTGAAAACTTCATATTTATTTCAAATGAAACTTACTGCAGGTGATAGAGAAAGTTACAGCCAACATTTTATTTCCTCGCAATTAACTGCGGAAATCTACGCTTTGGGAACTACAGGCACATGAAAATATTTTTATTTTGTTAACGAAACATCAAATATGAATTAAAGTTTTGGAAATCGAAAAGCGATGTCTGACATTTATGTTGTCACAGCTTTTATCATTCCAATCTATCTGATGAGTTCTCATTATCGCAAAAAAAAACCGGCCAAATGCGAGTCAGACTCGCGCACGAAGGGTTCCGTACCATTATCTATAAAAACGGCAAAAAAAACATGTCTGTTGTATGGGAGCCCCCATAAATATTTATTTTATTCTGTTTTTTAGTATTTGTTGTTATAGCGGCAACAGATATACATCATCTGTGAAAATTTCAACTGTCTAACTATCACGGTTAATGAGATACAGCCTGGTGACAGACGGACAGACGGACAGCGGAGTCTTAGTAATAGGGTCCCGTTGGTTACCCTTTGGGTACGAAAACCTAACAATAGTTCCACTCCAGATTTGGCTCGGATCCATTTCACGAAACTAAAATAGCTTACACATTAAATACCGATTTCAAAGGCTTTTTTAGCCGACTGACTATCTTGAAGACTTGTCACTTTACATCTCAAAGCTGGCTAATTTAGCTGGAGGCTGAAGAAAACTTAGACTAAAAAGTATTTTGTCTATTTTATTGAAACTTGGAAGTAGATGCCGTATTGTTTGTGTTTTCTTTAAGGCTTCTACCAACGCCAACGACCTTGAACTAAGGAACTTTGTAACCATTTAATACAGTAACTATAGCATTTTTCAACAGAAGAAAAATACATAGTAATCTACATGATACAAATAGTGATGTGGTTTTTCCTAAATTTCATTATAATATACAGAAGTGAAGCAAGAAAATTCCAAGTTTACCCTTATTTCTCGATTTTTTGTTCACTTGTAACAACATAACTGCTGCAGTTTTTATCGAAACAGTATGAAAATGTATAAACTTCTAGACAAAATAATATAAAATGATTTGGTTTTCTCAGTTCTTGGAAATTAATTTTATTTTAGATAAAATAAATTAAAAACACACTATTTTCGTACTTGTCAGCCGCAGCGACTGACGTAACAGCCATGTTGCAGTGCGAGCTGATAAGGACTTTATTTTAACATGATTTTGTTCGAAATTTCAACCACCACGAATTGAGTTGCTAATTATTCCGACGAAGCCACCTTAAGAGCCGTTTCGCAGCCGGATTATGAAAAACTTCGTACTAATAATTCGTAATTTATTGAAGCTATTAATTATATTGTTTTTAATTTTCTTTAGTCATGTTATTTATTTACTTATTTATTTGTTATAATTATTACGGGTGAACCCAATTATAATAATTATTAGATTTAGTATTAAAACAAAATTAAAAACATAAAATATAAAATTTAAAATAACATAAAATAAACATAAAATTTAAAATAATTTAAGCCAAAAAATAACTAATAAACCTACATAACTAATAAACATGTCAGCAGACGGTTCGGATGCTAAGAATGCATTGAGAGCTGTCGTCATTTTACACATTGGTGATTATGCGTGAGCGTGCGTGCGGCTGGTGGGCACGGCAAACAACTTGCACTGACATATTATCACAAACCATTTTTTCTTTACGTCGTGTAAGTATTATTTGTCTTGATCCATATTTCGTCCCAAAAGGATACGTTTGTGGGTGGTCGAAATATAGGAAATTCGCAAAAATTGTGACATCTTAATTACCCCGCTTTTTTCGAATTAATCGAAACAGGACACTTAAATTCAAAATTCACTCAATAGTTATTCAGCAAGACCTCAATACCTATGTATTGTGTTTGTTGTCATCGCAAAGTTTCCTTTGATTTCTGTAAATTTGAATTTCAAAATTTGAAATTCTAAACAGAAACCAATAGAAACTTAATTGATTTGTGCTATATGATGATTCCAGTAAGTTCAGTTTTTCATTAAAACTTTCACCATTATTAAATCTGTAAAAAAGCTAAATAACAAAGACCCTAACAAAACTCTGTATAAAATTCTAAAACTACTACAAAAACGTCAGACGAACAGAAGAGTAATAAACATTACTTCTGCACAATCATCCATCATGCGATATCACTACAAAATATAGCATTTTTACCATATCACGGCGCAAAAATACTGAATTTCAGTGCAAAAATACTGTATTTTTAAACAGCGGCGCCATATTTCATGCAACGATAATGTGTGCTGAAGAATTTTTGCTCTTTTTATACGAAATTATCGGACAAATATGTGCACAGCCGAGCTAGAAAGTAGCTCGATCGGTTTTTAGGGTTCCGTTTATTAAAGCCCTTACTATTGTTATTTTATTTGCTAATCTGTCTAGCTTATGTATCTAACAAAATTATTCAAAAATACTGGCTCATACTCGTTTATGTTTAATGTTATATGACACTTGACAATATACATATTTTGAAAATACGTTCACAATACGGTAAATAGAGTGCTTATATTTACTAGATGTAGTGACTAGAATAGAAAACTGGCCAAGTGCGAGTCGGACTCGCGCACGAAGGGTTCCGTACCATTTATCTATAAAAACGGCAAAAAAAAAAACATATCTGTTGTATGGGAGCCCCTTTAAATTTTTTTTTATTCCCTCGTTTAGTATTTGTTGTTATAGCGGCAACAGAAATACATCATCTGTGAAAATTTCAACTGTCTAACTATCACGGTTCATTAGATACATCCTAGTGACAGACGGACAGACGGACAGACAGACGGGCAGCGGAGTCTTAGTGATAGGGTCCCGTTGGTTACCCTTTGGGTACGGAGTAAACGAGTAATAATGGGTTTTCTTACCCTCGGAATGTAAGCTTTCGGCTCGCGTCGAAACTAGCTTCATTCCTCGGGTAAGAAAATCCGCCATTTTATACTCGTCACGAAATATACTATTCCTTGCTTGTTTTAATTCTTAGGCGCAGGACAGACAGAGACGTAAGACGAGGACGAGGCGAAAGCGTTTTGTTCCTACGTTCCGTCTTCACCCGCTTTCTGTATATGTTTTGCCCCGCGTCGCTCCTATAGATACATTTTGTATGAAAGTACACGTCTTTGCCCCGTCCTCGTATAACGTCTCTCCTGTCTGTCCGGCAATTCTTGCCGGCACGAAAGCACCATTGAGTTTTTTCGAAATTTAACAAGTGTTTGTATACTGAAGCAAAGCACTGTGTGTAATATGATAAACCATCACGTCCTAAAAGCATGTATCGTACCCGAAGGTGTCCCTAGATAATGTATATGTGGTTGTTTCTTCAGTTGCCACTCTGAACACCTGACACGCCCTCAGGGAGATATGTCGTGAAGGTATACAATGCCAGGGTTTTAATTGGGTAACAAGAGGCGGTGTTATGTCAGACAGAAACCTAGATATGACCTGTTTGTAGTACAAATTGCCCCGGGGGACGAAACGGTGACGTTTAGTTTACCCAAATTTGATATATTTTGGTTAAATGTTTTTATTCCGAAATCCATCGCTTTGAATACTCTAATTATTAATAGATAGCATTACAAACTAGAAATCAATCAGAAACAAATTAATAAAAAAGTAAAAAAGTAAAAGTGACACTATTAATAGTTAAACTATTTTCTAAAAATGTTTATTATGATAACTAAATTATATGTCACTATTTTTTTACATTCGACTGATGACGGCCGCGGCCCCATACCGAGGGCCGAAATATATCGAATTATATTTTTTTATTGTTTTAATACTAATAAATAAATAAAAAGCTCATAAAAGTAAAATATAATATATTTAGAAACAAATTAAAAATAAAATTTTTTTTGAAAATTTCCTTGGGCCCGGATTTGAACCTACGACCTCCTGCTTAGATGACAGGCGCACTACCGACCGCGCTACCGAGGTTCGTATCTGGAATGACGAATATTTCCACCATATCTGTACACCGAATTTTTTTAACTACTTGATATACCAGCTTGTAAAATATTTGTGCTTTTAAATTTGTTTCTGATTGATTTCTAGTTTGTAATGCACTCTAATAATGTTTAGGGTACTTCATAAAATGTGAACCCCGTAGAATATTTATTAGACGTAAAATATGACTGCCTTTGTGGCTGAGTGGTAGAGCACTCGCCTGCTAACCCAGTGGTCGTGGGTTCAATCCCCGCGGTGCATATTTATTTGTGTGCGTTCCGCGTGCGTTAGAAGGCACGTTAATCTATTAGTTAAGGCGATATGTAAAAGTTTTAGCGTCCCTTTTACTCAATATGCGAAAAAATCCTCAGTGCTAGAGGGACGGATTCATGTAAAAGTAGCAAAAAGTTGTTTTTTTATTAATATAAAATGTACTAAAGTTGCTATCAAAATTTCGTTTAACTAGCCCCCCTATTCTGTATCTTTAGTTGCCAACTGCACGAGGTGCCTATCATCAAAAACATAGCTAAAAACTGAAATTTCAAAATTGCCTTTAGTGGGTATTGAACTATTAACAATCTGTGTCGTCACTTCAAGTGCGAAAATATCCTTAGGACATCGGAATTCGATAGTATATCTATGTTTTTGATGATAGACACCCAGTCCAGAAGGCAACTAGAGATACAAAATAGGCCCGCAGGTCCTAGATATTGTTAAAACCCATCTAATAAAATATAATTGCAGTCCATGTGTCATTCTGAACTGCCAAACCAGGAGAATTGGTGTCGAAAAAGACCTAATTTCAATAAATATTTCTATCAAGCCGAATTTCTCCAATCGCATTTCTGTTTTACCAGATCCCTAGAAAAAGATTTCACAAATAATATACTATTTTATCAGAAAAATACATTATTTACTGAAGTCGATATGCAATGTCTAAAAGTGTCGATTTTTTTTCTGTAGCGCCTTAATTTGTGCCCGAAGTACGGCGATAGGGCTCACCCACCACCCATCAGATTTGGTACGTAATAATCGTTGTTTTAAAGTGGGTGCACCAAGCGAGGACTGTGACCTGCATTCCACATTTGGGAACACCTCTGACGTCCCTTCGGGAATTAATGTCGTGACGAAATGTTTTTTTTAATGTTTTACAATATAAAATATGTAATATTATTAAAACTCGCGTGAGCTGTCAAACTAGATTATCTCTATCACCGGACTGTTTACTGCTTAGTGCAACAGAGATGACACTACGACACGATGTGCATTATTTACTGCCGCGGCCTGTAGTAGTTTAAAATAAAGTATTAGTTGGTATAAAATAAAAAAAATCTCAGGATCCAAAAGGCCAATCATTTAATTGGTTTTACAGTGGCGTGCATAGAACTTTTTTCCGGAAAAGCAATCAGAAGGTCAAGTTCGACAATAAAACAAATATATGTATTATAATTGTATGAAAATGTTCACTCTAGGGTAGGCAGTGCCTACCCTGGCGTCATACCAACTTTTTTTTTCAAAGTGTTATTTAAATTTTTTCTTTTTTTTTTGTTAATCGTGACCTTCTGATTGCTTTTTTACCAGAAGAAAGAGCACAAAAAACTGATTATAGGTGTTTTATTAACACATTTTTGGCCTTTCTGTCACTCAGTCTGTTCTCACAGTATAACCTCGATATATTTTATATCTTTTGTATCATAAATGTAATTTTACGGTAGTTCCCTCCATCATACACAAACTTCTTTAAATATAATTATTGTGTAAGTTACAGAGAAGTTGACGCTGGTGTTAACTAGAGTGTGCTCTAATATTCTCAAAAGTTACGCGACTTAGCGGACACAGAGTAGAAAGTATACAGTGGGACTAAAAAACGTTTATAATCTGACACTTTGAAAAAAACATTAAAATATCTGTGAGGTGAGACAATAATGTGTTCAATATTCATTAAATTAATGTAGATGTCAGGCTCGACTGTGTACCACCATCTTACTTGGAGACCCCCTCGAAGTAATTCGGGGGAGAGTAAGAGGACAGCTCACAGTCAAAAAACCAGGAGGCCCACCGTGCCTGGGACCGATGGATGGCGGTATATCCATCCCTAATAGCCGGGCCTTATATGGAATAGACTGGTGACGGGCAGCGGCGTCACTGGTGCGAGGGTTCCGGCACCGTGCTCAGCAACCCGCCTGCCCAGTGTGTGAGTATGGGAAATTCTTTCAGGATGACCGCCGGGAGTGGCAAAGTTCTGGAAAGGCTTATGTCCAACAGTGGACGAACTAGGCTGATGGATGGACGAGATGTCATTTGATATGCTAGAAAAAACACTATTTTTAATATAATGTCTAATGGCTCCAATGTCAATTTAAGAGCGGTTTCGCAGCCGGATTGTACAAAACCCGCCTTTTTCTAATTAATCAAAACAGAACACTTACATTCAAAATTCACTCAATAGTTATTCAACAAAACCCTATTACCTATGTATCTTGTATGTTGCCATCGCAAAGTTAATATAAAATTTTATGAAATTCAAAATTTTTGAAATTCCAATTTACAGAAACGAATAGAAACATTGCGGTGGCAACATACATAAATTAACATAACACATAGATAGATAATTATGTTTTGTTGAATAACTATTGAGTGAATTTTGAATTTAAGTGTTCTGTTTCGATTAATTAGAAAAAGGCGGGTTTTTCACAATCCGGCTGCGAAACCACTTACAACTGTATTGAAGAGAATAGAATTTCGAATCCACTATATTTTTTAATTTACTACTCCAAACTTAGTTCTTTCATACAAAGCTCTTTATTAACTTTATTTACGTGATGTTAAAACTCATGCTGTCATTTAATTTAGTTCGACAATGAAAGAGACGGCGCTAGGCTTAATGAACCGTTAAGTTTTAAGGCTTTATTAGCCCGTAACTGTACATTCACCTGCGTGAAAAATTTAAACGATTTTAATCTTTAAGACAGTGAAATAAGAACTGCTGTACTACGAACACAATGTAAGGATTCCTTCATTGTACTTACAACATTGATGTTCGTGATGTTTGCAATGTAAATTGTTTTTAGGGTTCCGTACATCAAAATTATAGGATCAGTCATACTGTCGATCCGTCTGTCTTGTGCATGGGGATGGCGCGACACAAATTTTATACGCCGCCGCTTTTTGGAATAACGTAAGTAGTATTAGTTAGTAAACATACGCGGCGCACTCATAGATTCACCCATCAACATACAGCCAAAATAACACCGTATTTCTATGAAGCTTAGATGTAAAATACAATACACATCATGGCACTGTGCCAAGCTATTATACATATGTGTAACAAGCCATGACCAGCGGCCGTACTATGACATAGTTAGGTCCGGGTTGCTAATGTTTGAAAAATTTACATTGAGGCGTTAATATTCTAACTCAATGTGTGACACTCTTAATAACCTGCAATAGACAAAATATTGTCTAATTTCAACGCTACTCGCTACAACGATAAATATTTCATGGTAAGGTTAAAAATGTATTTATCGCAAGGTATATTCTGTAAATATCACAATAAATACATGTTTAAAGTACTTACGAGTGAAATGAAATTCCTTTGGATGTCTCATTTGCGTTATTTGAAGAGTTAGAGCAATTTGCCACGCTGCGATACACCATTTTTATAATATGTTTGTTCTAACCCGTCGGGTTGAGAAATGAGAGGCCCGCGGATTATGTCTTGACGTATTGATCAAATCGGTGCGTCGCAGTCATGGCTTTCATGGCATTTCTATTCCTTATTAATATGTTCTGTGGTCTTGTGTCAAGGCCCTTTTTCTCAAAACCTTAGAATAAGTATTTCTTATTCTAAGCTCAAAACAGGCTATATATAAACATACATAATATAAACTAATAGAGAATATAAACTATTACTCTGTAAACTCAGTGTCGGACTGGTCATAGAGTCAGGGTGGCGTTTGGCACCCGGGCCCTTGCCTGCGTGGACCCCCCTCCCCTCAGCTTACTATACTACCAATATACACGCAAAGTGGTTTACACAGATTGTAATTTTTGTATTTTGTACACAAATAATTTTTTTAGGGTTAAAATCTCTTCGCCCTCTACGATTTGGCAGAAATACTGTTTTCATAATTAGTGTTAATAAACGAAGCGTATTTTTCAAGATATTATAGAGAAAAACAGCAATAAATATTAATTGCAGGTAATAAAAATTTGCACATTATCATTAAGTTTGTCATTTAGAATATTTAAAAGAAAAACATTATAATCCCCTGGTCGACTGAAAGCTTGCCTGGGAATTTTGAAAAAAATATATTGGCACCCGGGCTCCATATGCCCAGTCCGACGCTGGCGACCCTCACCTCCCCCCGCCAGTGTATCGTCGCCCGCAAATCAGGTGCACGATCGTGTGCATGCAGTACTCAGTATCGCTTGTTCGCTGCGCGTGTGTGTGTGCAGAACCGTGTATGGACAAGCTAATTACGCGCGTAGTGTACTAGAGATGTCAATAATTGTTAAAATTGTTTATTGGTTAATAATTAATTGATAAAAAAAATATCGATAATTTAATTGGTTGATAACATTAAAAATATTAACGAATATTTTCAACCAATAAACAAATACTGTATAATTTTTTCACTCCCATACACCTATCGAAATGGTTCCAAGTAGGTTATTTTCCAAAACAACTTCACAATCTTCACAGTTAACGGAAAACAACAACAACGTGACGATGCGTCTCTGTTTTTCAAGTAACACAACAAAACTAACCTAATAAATCAACCAATAACCAATCGACATATGTGTAAAAAAAATATCAAATGTAAATATCTGCAGGAGAAGTTAATATGATATTTTTATTCGATAATGTTAATTTTGTTTAAATTATTATTACATATAGCTTGAACACTCACGTGTGATTGTTGTTGACTATATGCCAACTGTTAATAATTTGTGTAATAATAATTTAGTATGTCAGCTCACGCGAGTTTTAATAATATTTAATTTTATTTATTGAATATCATGGTTAATTTTCAATATTCGTTAAATTTAATGGTTAATGGTGATATTCGTCATCTCTAGAATGTACGGAGTGTCGGAGGTGTACTTGAGGTATTAAGTTGAAACTTAAAGCATTGTTTGTTACTCAAAGAGTTGAACATTACGCCTACTTACAAGATTGAACAAAAATAGAATTCATCAACGCAAATAGTCGATAAAAACCGACTCTACGACATTGTCTTACGGCCGATCAAACAATTCATCAAGCGTATCTCCTCCTGTATCAACACTGGCCCTGCACGGCTGCACCCCCAAAAAGGTTCGGTCGATCGTTTATCGTTCGAGCATAAGTCCATCTCTGACGCACGCATAGATAGTGTGATAGAGATGGATATACGACGAACGATATTCGATCGAATTTTGTCACTTCGGAACATATAAGACACTTTACCAGTAAGCGCTGTCAGTAAATGTCTAGAAATAGCAATGAACCATTTTTACGTAACAAAGATTTCAAAAACAACGTCTTTTTGTAGCTAGAATTTTAACTTATGCCAAAAGCGGCCGTTTTTAGCAAAAGTTAAAATTTTAGCTCATCGAAGACGTTGTCTATGAAAACTGTGCTATGTAAAAATAGTTCATTGCTCTTTCTAGACGTATACTTGAACAGATTTTCAATAATTATTCTAGCAAGTAAATAATGTTTTTTTTTTTTTCTTAAAGAGCTCACACTTTCGCATGTTATAATGACTTAAAGAAAAGAAAAAAAAAGCTGTGGTGAATATTATGAATTTCTAAGTGACGAAATTGAAGCAGAAGAAGAAATTGAATGTTCTAGTGAAGAAGAATCAGAAGGGAATCTTAATTTTAGCAGTCTTTTTTTTCAACCTATTTTTAACTGCACAGATTCAACAGAAACAAATCGGAGCAAATATTGCCGAAAATTACTCTTACTGATAACGATATTTCTCTTAAATGAGATGTTTAAAAATTATGAAAAAAATATAGTATTATTTTTTAAAGTATAAAGAAAAAAAAAATGATTTCTAAAAATTATGTTTATTCTGCGAAATCCATCGCTATTAATACTCTAAATATTATTAGAGTTTTAGAATTTGTTAAAATTCTTGTCTTTGAATTTGTTTCTGATTGATATTTTCTAATTTGTAATAATGCACTCTAATAATATTTATGAAAATATTGTTCAAATTCAAGCTGCATTTAAACTAAAATTAAGTAAAATTTGTTATTTCTTTGAAACCACTAATGATATTTTGTCTGGTTCTTGCACTAAAATACAAGAAAAATAAATTAATAAAATTTAATAATAAAAAAATTCTGGTTCTTGCACTAAAATACAAGAAAAATAAATTAATAAAATTTAATAATAAAAAAATATTGCTTAGAAAAATAATCTATGGAATTTTGTTTCCGTCCATCGCGTCCATGTGAAAAGTATTATTTTCCCCTATTTTGCGCTATGCGGTGACCCTGCGACGTCGTAATGCGGTGCGCGCTGTTATGAACGTTGTTCCAATATAGTTTCTGTCGATATTTGTGCCGACACAAGTCGACTCAGGGTCGTTGGCGACTACCTGCCCCTTAAATTATCTCGCGATACGCAACATGCTTCAAATTCTTTCCGAATTCGTTTTCAAGCGAGCGAGTGTCTGTCATCAGCGGACGCAGTCATTCGGAGAATTCGGAAAGAATTCGTAACATGTCGCGTACCGCGAGATAATTTAATTAATTTACGCACACCAAAGGATGTGATTCCTTTTCAAAATCCAGGTGTCTATGAGATAAAATGCAGCTGTGGAAGTTTCTACATTGGCCAAACAAAACATAGCATACAGGAAAGGGTCAAGGAACACATAGCAGCTGTGAAAAACCGGCAGACGTACAAATCAGCGATAGCAGAACATCTTTTAGAATCCGGGACCAACCACTGGATAGAACCCGAAAATTCTCTCTGATCGCCATTACTACCTTAGAATTGTGCGTGAAGCGATTGAAATCAATAAACATCCAAATGAAGATGGTTTCAAATTGTCTCCCACATGGAGTCCAGTTATCGGGAAATTTAAATCGCGGGTTTCTTCTCTTAGTGCATCTCCGGATACTGTAAGTTTTGTGTGCCGTGCGTGAATTAGATAACAATTAATTTTTAAGACTAAAGTGTTTATGCGGGTAAAAGAAAAATACTTGTGTCGTCACCTGCATCTTATCACTGCGGCTCGCCATACTTGCCAGTTTCCCGTAGACCACGAGACATGCAACTGCCTCAAAACGTCGGGTGTCCCCTTTTCGTAAAAAAGGTAAAAATGTATCGCGGTCGACCCGATTTTATATATTATAAAATTTAGTTCATATAGCTAAGTCTATCCGTTTTTAAATAATAAATTACCTAAACGTTCTGCCATCTGTCCCGAGTGGAGTTCGGTCGCCCAGGTACTACATTGATAGTATTCGTCTATCAGGCTGACCTCGCTCTACGCAAAGATTTCAGATGTAAAGATAAGCCCTTACCGTGCTATGACAGCACCAAAATGTTTCCAGTGGAAACTTTCCACCTTTAAATGGCGTCAGCTCACACGTTTGGAATCAGTGCTCATCTGAACACAGTGATAGTTGTACGCATTAAGTGCACTTAATTATCATTTATTCATTTTATCAACTTTAGTAGTCTGATCAGTTTGCTGACCGTAGGTAGACAGATTGCGCACTCATAAGAGTGCGCGGCGGCATTATGTTAATGCACACATTCAAAAACAATGCAATAATCTTGCTTTTTGAAATCTTTGGCTCTACGGGTTGACCAGATACCAAACAAAAAAGGTGGCTCATTGATGTTATTAAAAATAAGGTTATACGTTTTTATGTGTTTTCCTAAAAGTGCGAGTCAGACTCGCGTACCTAGGGTTTCGTATCGTGAATGATGAATTTAATGTTTTTCCTGTAATCATTACGTAAACACATATTACGATGATTTTTTTCATATTTTTCGGTCTGCCAGTTTTGGAGATAAGGGAGGACATATATTTTTGTGGTTTTCGAGGATTTCTTGAAATAGATGCAACTAAATATAACCAAACTGTTTTTACGGTCAGGGCGGCTATTCTCGCAACATTTTTCACACGCTTTATGTTTCATACGACTTTGCTAATCGCGTGATAAATGCCGTGCGATAATAATACCAATAAGTAGAACTCCTTAAAAGACATGTAATACACGTTAATGAATCCGGGCAAAAGAGTTTTATTTTAATAGCTTGATACGTTTCTGTGCAAATAGCTTCTAAAAATCACCTACCTTTGGCCTTCGCAAATTGTCGCATGTGCCAGAATTGTCGTCCAGCTCTTTAATACCTACAATTTGATACCCATTATGTATTAAAAAAAAATGTGTTTTTTACTTATTTTACTTCTTTTTTACATTTCTCATTTGTACTCAACTTTTTTTCAATCATTTTAGTTTTCCTGTAAGTGGCCAGCTATGATCTATATCATTTATTTCATATTTTTCGGTCAATCAGTTTCGGAAATAAGGGGGGGGGGACATATTTATTTTTGTATTTTTTTTTAAGATTTCTCGAAACCAGTGCCAGTTAATATAGTAAAAGTATATATTTTTAGAAGCAACTTTTTAATATCTACAATTGATTACCCATATTATATTTTTAGGATGATTTTTTTTATTTTTCTCATTTTTGTTTTGGAAATATTTTGAACAATTTCAAATTTTTCATTTTTTTTACTCTGATATGTGGGCAAATTAATGCAATTTTTTTGCCAAATTTCATGTCTTTATCTTGAACGGTGCTAAAGTTATGAGGCTGTGACAAGACGGACGGACGGACAACGGAGTCTCACCATAAAGGTTCCTTATGTATATTTTAGGTTCGAAACCCTATAAACAGATGATTGATGACTAAGGGTATTGAATTTATTTATTTGTTGTAATCGGTGCCCTAAGTTTGGATCACGACCAACCTACTAGTTCATTGCTGAAGCGTCCACCAAGGTGCGGCACAACATGTAGCGTGCTATATGGTTTTCCCTAATCACCACACAGAATAGGTGAATTGAGCTTTTTAGGCCTAAAAATATAATAATGGATAAGGCGATATGCGAAAAAAATACGGGTGTTTCTTTTCTGTTTATTTCATGAAATACATGGAAAATTTTAATAAATTTCTGGTATATGCATTTTGACTATATAATCTAGGGTTTTGAAATTGAAAAACATGTTTGGATAAATTTTCCTCGATAGAAATAATTGTTGAAATGAGGTCTTCAAACACACTTTTTCTCCTCGTTTGGCGAATAGGAACCATATACAGAACTCAAACATATTTTATTATTTGAAATTTTGCTACCTATTTTAGTTTTTTTATAAAAATTATAAAACTAACATTTTTCGCTTTCGCCCTGAATCCGCCCCTCTCACACTGAGCGTGTTTTCGCTTGGAGTGACAGTGACAAAAATAAAATTCGCATAGCCTCTTAAATAGACAAGCGGTTAGTTTTGTACTTACAGTGGCGCCCAAACGGGCTTGGGTCCCCATAGTGCAATTACATTGTGCTAAACTAAGAAACAAAACGTTTGATTCGTGATTACATAGATTAAAATATATTATATTAATAATTTAATACTCACATTAGTTTATTAAACTTTGTACTGAGATGAAGATATTGATTATAAAACATGTTAGGACAGTCCCCTGCAATCAATATCCCTATTTGTAAAAAAAATTAACAGCAATTTTGGGTGCAATAAGAACTACCAATAAGGATGCAATAAGAACTACCAATAAGCAGCCTGTGATACTGGCGTCCGTAATAGTACCTTCAGGTATAAAATAACCACTTACAGAAGGTTCACTCTGAAGTAAAAGGCAGGCTCATCAGTCTAACACTGGTCTTTATTGAATGACACACGAGCACATAGACATTTCAATATACATCATAGAAGATGCATTATACTAATAATACAACATCTTCCTTCTTAGAAAACTTAAAATCTCATCCTCTTATAATGTAAAGACAAAACTAAACTAAACTAAACCAATTTTAATATACCAATCATCACCTTATATAACAAAATAAGCTTTTTTTTAAACAATGTTTTTTTTATTATTATTTATTTATATCGCAATTTATTACTTAGTCCTTTAATATTGGCAAAATTTGCCGCAGACTGGAAATCGTGGGTGTAGTCAGAGTTAGGTTTTGATGCAGATACCGTCTGGACTTTGCCTATACGTACTGCCTGTTCAGCACATACCCCTTCTCTATTCAGCACATACCCCTTCTCTATTCAGCACATACCCCTTCTCTATTCAGCACATACCCCTTCTCTATTCAGCACATACCCCTTCTCTATTCAGCACATACCCCTTCTCTATTCAGCACATACCCCTTCTCTATTCAGCACATACCCCTTCTCTATTCAGCACATACCCCTTCTCTATTCAGATCGGGCCTACTACGAGCTACTATATGCCTTCGGTTTCTTCTGATCCTACGACCAACAGTATCTTGAACAATGTATGACGTAGGTTGAGCAGCATGACTTACGATCGTCATCATCCGCGCCGGTACTGAAACTGTCGGTTTTTTAATAGTGCGTTGATAGGTTTATGATTTGATTGCACAGTGACGTCAGGATCGACAGATATGGAATATTTTCCGGGTAGTTTTCCTAATCCTCGAAATAAATAATCGTATTTTTGAACATGAGTAGCATGAATTGTTTTTATCAATCCCAGTTGAATACATCCATCTAAACCGAGAACGTTTTGGCACGTAAAATCTGCAATTACTCGTACAAAGCACAATGAAAATTGCCTTTTATTAAAAGTGAAATCAATATCAGTTTGTCCTAGTATAGGTACATCGTTTCCTGTAAATGAATTTACTTTTTTATGAAAAGGTTTTAGATTATGCAACAAGAACCCTAACTTCAAAAACTCAGGTTTGGAGATGACATTCAACATGGCCCCTGTATCCAATTTACATACAATTTGCAAACCATCCATCCATCCATCAGCCTAGTTCGTCCACTGCTGGACATAAGCCTTTCCAGGACTTTGCCACTCCCGGCAGTCATCCTGGAAGAATTGCCCATACTCACACACGCTGGGCAGGCGGGTTGGTGAGCGCGGTTCCGGAACCCTCGCACCAGTGACGCCGCTGCCCGTCACCAGTATGTTCCATACAAGGCCCGGCTATTAGGGATGGATATACCGCCATCCATCGGTCCCAGGCATGGTGGGCCTACTGATTTTTTGCCTGTGAGCTGTCCTCTTACTCTCCCCCGAATTGACTTCGAGGGGGTCTCCAACAGAGCTGTCATATGGACCAAATAAAAAGTCCGTAAAAGACCGAAAACGTATAAAAAGTCCTAAATCATCAAATAGGACTTTTTCAACCGTGAGCAGGTCCGCGGACCACGGACCGATCGGACTTTTTCGGGCTTCGGGTTACTCCGTTCAGTCCGTTGGTCCGTTGCTGGTCCGTTGTGTGTAACGAAATGATTATGGATGGTTTTATGCAAGTATAGCATGACAAAATAATGTTATTCGAAGGATGTGATGACGAGTTGACGACTAAGAATCGAAATATATGTTTTGCAGGTATGTATTCATTCATATTTTCTTCATATTGTCCATACTTAATTTTTTTGACTATATATAAAGCTACTACAAAACGGTAACTCACTGACTGACTGACTGACATGGTTGTTTAGTTTGAAGGAGTCTTTTGACATGGTAGTAATGTATGAAAACAATGTCAGGTGTCTAATACTGAGTGGGGAAAAACCTTGACATTTGACATTTTTTGACATTTGACATGGTTTTTTGACATTTTAGTGAGACGTGTCGTTGTATGGGAGTTTTGAAAAAATTTTCGAGTGAGTAGGCGAGCCCGAAGGGCGAGCCTACGAACGAGCACGAACGAGCGAGCGAGCGAAATCCGTAGTGATGTACCTGGGTACTAGGGATGAGAAAGATTGACATTTTTGACAGAACGAGCCCGCGAGCGCGAAGTGCGAGCGGGCGAAGTTCGCCGGGACAAGTACGCGAGCGCGAAGCGCGAGCGTGCGCAGTTCCTAGGGATGTCCTCGATCACTAGGGATGGGAAAAATTGCCTTTTTTTTAAGGGATGTACCGAAAAAAAAATTGTTTTGGCCATATCTTCGGAACGGAAGGTGGTACATCCCTAGGGGTCGGACCATAGGGTGCCAAAAAAGTTTTTTTTTTTTTAATGTCAAAACTTTAACCGCCCGTATCTCCTAGACGGCTTGAGTTAGACCCATGTTGATGGGTGTCTAAGAAAAGGTCTCGCTGAGATCTAGCCCCCCACAGTGTCAAAACTTTAACGGCCCGTATCTCCCAAACGGCTGAAACTAGACCCATGTTCATGGTACTCTAAGAAAAGGGCTCGACGAGCTCTAAATGAAAATAAAAAAAAAGGTAAAAAAAATTTTTTTTTTGCCAAAACTTTGATCGGCTATATCTCCCGAACCGTAAGTCCTAGCGAGTTGCGGTTTCGACTTTAGTGATCGGTTTGCCGAGGGCTTCTCGACCGCATAAAAAAATTTGACATTTGACAGGTTTTGAAATTTTTTTGACAGGTCCAAAAAAGTGCTCCGATTCGCTTGAAACTCGGTATCAAGGGGCAAATAGGGTCGGTGATTACGAATTCATTGTTAAATTTGACACTTTTTGACAACCGACAAGGATTTTGAAACTTTTTTGAAAAAAATTTGATCGGACATTTCTTCGGATCTAATGGCGAGGCCGAAGGCAGAGCCTTCAAGTGTCTTTCTAGCGAGGCCGAAAAACGAGCATGTGAGGACGGAGAACGCGCCAGCGAGGCCGAGTCCGGTCAAATTGTTTTCAAAAAAGTGTCAAAATCCTTGTCGGTTGTCAAAAAGTGTCAAATTTAACAATGAATTCGTAATCACCGACTCTACTTGCCCCTTGATACCGAGTTTCAAGCGAATCGGAGCACTTTTTTGGACCTGTCAAAAAAATGACAAAACCTGTCAAATGTCAAATTTTTTTATGCGGTCAGGTAGTCCTCGGCAAACCGATCACTAAAGTCGAAACCGTAACTCGCTAGGACTTACAGTTCGGGAGATATAGCTGATCAAAGTTTTGGCAAAAATATATTATTTTTTTTCGACTTTTTTTTTTCATTTTCAGTTAGAGCTCGTCGAGCCCTTTTCTTAGAGTACCATGCACATGGGTCTAGCTTCAGCCGTTTGGGAGATACGGGCCGTTAAAGTTTTGACACTGGGGGGGGCTAGATCTCGGCGAGATCTTTTCTTAGACACCCATCAACATGGGTCTAACTCAAGCCGTCTAGGAGATACGGGTGGTTAAAGTTTTGACATAAAAAAAAAAAAAAACTTTTTTGGCACCCTATGGTCTGACCCCTAGGGATGTACCACCTTCCGTTCCGAAGATATGGCCAAAACAATTTTTTTCCAACATATAATCGCTTCTATGAAAACCAAATAAGGTCTTTGCCATTGGACTTATTGTGCTGGACGGAAATTAAAAAAAAGTTGCTAGGGTATGCCATCCTCTTAATCGAAGTTTTCAGGTATTTCAATATTATTCAATAAAATACACGACATTTTTTCGACTATTTATCAAATTGTAGCACAGCATTTATTGCATAACTCTATTGAAGTAATCTAACGGACTGTTTCGGACCAACTCGGACCGGACCGGCTTTTTACCGAAATAGGGCTAGTCCGTTCGGTCCGCTGGAGTTTAGGGCTCACCATAAAAGTCCATCGGACCAGGTCCGAGTCCTATTTGAACGGACCAACTTAGGGCTTATATTTGGTCCATGTGACAGCTCTGGTCTCCAAGTAAGATGGTAAGAACCTGACTACCATTGCTTTTGAAAATTCCAATCCATTGCTTCATATTATATCCTTTGTTTTCGTTTATGACATTGATATAAAACAAGTCATCGCCTGATACTTCAACACTCATGTTGAAAACATTTTGTCGCATTAAACCGCGATGCACACACATTTTGGGAAAATGTCGTTTCTCACTACACACGTAGCATAAAATGTTATGCGCAGGACACCGCTCACCTCGAGTACACCTGATGAAACTGCAGGTCGGACAGGGCTCTCCTTGTCCAGTTCTAACACCGCGCTTCATCGCCCCGTTCACCACGTCCACTTTCACGTTTCCTTCTAAGCAGCGACTTTCTTCATTAGATAACTCGGCAGCCCCACAAATCTGCACTGTATTTACCAAAGTTGAATCCTCCGACCGCAACAATATATCTCGTATAGCGTTGCTAGTACACACAATTCGGTCCTTGGTCAGGCTGTCTAACAAATTTCCAAACTCGCGAGTTTGTTTAAGAAGTCTCAAAGATGTGACGAATTGGTCAATCGTCGCCCCGTTCTTCTGGTTTCGGGAGAAGAACTTAGAACGAGACATCGTCACATTTGGCTTTGTTCCAAAATGGATGTCGAATTTCTTGAGTAGACACTTCAAACTGTTGTCGGATTCTTCTTGACTATATGAGAATGTGGAAAATATCTCATATCCCACGGGACCGATGAGGTTGACTAACAAGCTCGTTTGAATATCTTTGGGTTCCTCGCTCACTCCGGATGCCTTGAGAAATACCTCGAATTGTTTTTGCGCCATTTTCTCCACGAATCTGCGCGGGCAACTGGACCAGCTTCTACCGAAAGTTTCGCCGGAGGACGTGCGTGTTCAATAATATACTTGTTGTACCTATCTTATGATAAAATTTAACGATATTTATTTAATTTTAAGGACCACCGCTGTCACCATGAAGTAAAAGGCAGGCTTGTCAGTCTAACACTGGTCTTTATTGAATGACACGAGCACATAGACATTTCAATATACGTCATGGATCGCAAATACTAATAATACAACACACTTTCGCATAACTAGCGAAAACAGGCGCACGCACACATAGACGCGTACACGACGATCTCGGATGAAGTCAGTCGAATGCCAATACGAAATTGTGCCGATATCATCATACGTACGCGTCTATGTATGTGTGCGTCTGTTTTCGCTCGTTGTATGGAGTCGGCCTTTTGGTAGTATCTATTTTGTGCTTCAGGTTAGTCAAACAATTTAATATTAATGACGTCTCTAACAAATTAAGGGCATACATCAAGTAACGACCCTTCCCCAGGACTTGACTGCCGACTACCGACTGAAGGGTCGTCGAGCATTCCTCAGATCTGCCCCCCTATTCTGTATATTTAGTTGCCAACTGAACGAGGTGCCTATCATCAAAAACATAGATAAAAACTGATATTACAAAATTGCCTTTAGTGGGTATTGAACTATTAACAATCTGTGTCGTCACTTCAAGTGCGAACATATCCTTAGGACATCGGAATTCGATAGTATATCTATGTTTTTGATGATAGACACCCAGTCCAGAAGGCAACTAGAGATACATAATAGGCCCGCTGGTCAGGACTATACAAGACTAATGCCTAGTTTACACGTTTAGAGTAACTAGTTGTGTACCAGGGATAAAAATTACTAGCTTAAGGTTAAATGTCAGTCGCTTAGCACAAAGTGCATAACTTAACTTTGTATTTTTTGTTTAGAAATCTCAAATAGATTTTATTAAAGTCCATCGCTTTGGATACTCTTAGCTTAATTTAAAGTGCATTACAAACTAGAAAAGATCAATTAGAAACAAACAAGGCTAATATTACATGGCAAGTGCGTCACCGACTGCGCCATCAAGGTACCCATTCAGACCGTCCATCTCATTATGACCAAATTATAACTATTCGTATTTAACTTACGAATGCTTTGAGTGTAGAAGTGTGTTGTATATAAAAGTATCTAATGAAGTCTGGAAACTAGTCCAAGTTGCATAATGCATTTATGCCTTTTGATGCATAAACGTTAAAGAAGTAAAAAGACGAAAAAAGGTCTCACAAAAACTATTCAGGAGGTAAACGAGCAACGTTTCTAAACGTATCGGCGGAAAGGTACACGTTAGTAAGTTCCGTAACTACAATTCACTGGCTGTTTCTTTACTGCGGAGGTTTTTGTCATGTTGGTATAGTTTTTTTTTTTGTCACTTGGCAGCGTGTAGTGGATATGCCGCGTGTTTTAGTTTGTTGCTACGTTGTGAATATTATAAAAGGTTGAATAGTTTTTTTTTATCACACCCGTAATCTACTGGTTGCATATTTCTCATTTGTACTCAATTTTTTTTCAATCGCTATAGTTTTCCTGTAATTGGCGAGCTATGATCTATAATCGACATTTAAAATATGAAATATTTTTCGGTCAACCAGTTTTGGACATGTATATTTTTGTGTTTTTTTCAAGATTTTTTGAAACCAATGCAAGTAAATATAGTGTATATATTTTATAATCAGCTTTTTAATAACTACAATTTGATACCTATTTTTCTCACTATTGTTTTGGAAATATTATGAACAATTTCAAATTTTTCATATATTTTTTTACACCGTAATATGTGGGCAAATTTTATGCCAAATTTCAAGTCTTTATCTTTAACGGTGCTAAAGTTGTGAGGCTGTGACATACGGACGGACAACGGAGTCTCACCATAAAGGTTCCTTTTGTACTTTTTAGGTACTACGGAACCCTAAAAAAGGAGTCAAGTATGACGAATATTACAAAAAGAAAACAATAACATACAAATGTCAGTAAATTACAATTTTTCCCGCGGTCTAGTTATAAAACCTCATATAATATAGATATCTCATGTTCTAAAGAAAGACAAATGGTTTATTGTAGAAGTTTATTTCCCCGGAAAGTATATTTCAGACTTTAAGACCAATGGATGTGAGAAATTCTTCCGTTCCTTCAGTTATTCAGTCTTTTCTTACGCTTATGTGAGTAATTGAAGCTGGAAACGGTTGTTATTCGTAGGATACAAAACTACTGCGCTGATTTTATTGTATTTAAATATGAAGTTGCCGAATTATTTATTTTTTGCTTTAGAAAGTGCTTGACAAATTCGACACTGTTGCTGATTTCGACACTGAATCTAGAGAATTTTTCAACAACAAACTAAGGGGTAATTAATAAACAAACGTTTTATGATTTCTCTAGAATTAACGTTAATTAGTTAATAGATGAAATGACTGTAAAAGCAGATGAACTATATTGGACAGGTAGACAAAGGTATTATATATTTATTTTTTTGGCATTCATGACAACATAACTTTCTCCTGTCTTGTATTTTTTTATCTCTTTTTCAATTTAATTATAGGCTTACTTTTTAGTTGTAACCAATATTACAAAAAAAAGATATGATCTTGCTAAGTTTCTTGCCCTTTTTTTAGCAAGACTAATCGAATGGGCGGAGTTAGGCATATATTTATTATATGTATTGTATATATTTATAATACTATTTATTCCTTATTTCTATATTTTTATTTTATTCAAGTGTATTTTTTTAATTAAATTTAACTAAACCCGACCTTTATTATTTCCCTACATATTTCCCCATATTATTATTTATGACATTAAACTAAATCTGATCTGAAACTGACCTGTAATATGTGTATCTGTTAAACCTATGTTCGCACAGTGCAGCAGGCTGATGATGATGTGGATAGGCAGCAGGTGTAAATAACTTAATAGTCTTAATTATAGCAAATACAATGATTTTAATTGAGTACAACATGCGACGTAAGCCATAAGAAAAGACCGAATGAATATGCAAAATCTTCCACGCAGTTAGATTAGAGGCGGGGCCTAATCCAGTCCTTGCATTGGTCGCCGATGTCGTGATACCATCTGTCATTGGTCACTGATGATGCGATGGTCAGCAAGATCGGCCCAGTGACATGAAGCTAGCCATACATCGATTCCTTAACAACCTACATTACGTAAATATATATATATTTTATATTTCATTTCATATTTCAAGGAGTAATTAAATTCACAAAAATATGACGTAATGACAATTTTGTAAAATTATTCTTATCTACTCCCATACTAATAGATAGGAATTATTTTACATAACAATTACCTTTTTGCAAAATCAAAAGCCTATTACCTACATTGTTTGATCGATGTTATAATACATTATAATATAACACTGCAATCCTGCGCTGATATTGGACAATCAAGACTGCTAAGCGACCAATCAGCAGCAACGACGAGAAATAAGGGCAAGGTCACGTGGAAATACGAAACCGACTCACCTAAACTTTATTAAGGGCCTTACTATTGCCAAATGGGTACTTTCTAAAGCCTACTCCTCGTTTATGGCCAAACCAAAAATAATGAAAAAATGTATTATGAATAATCAACTCTTAGACAACATATGCAACATTTTTCTTTTTCATACCACCAAAACTTCTACATGATATTTTTTTTTACTGAATGGTGTTTTTTGACCTCAAATTCCCTACTGCTCCTGAGTGGCTTGGCCGATTGAATTCATCTATGCTTTGATAAATAGATAAACTTGATAGCTATAAACATAACATAAGATTATTCAATCGAGTAATCGCGTCCAAGTGAAAAGTATAATTTTCTCCTATTTCGCCCTATCAAGGACGCTGTCAGGTTCCCGACCGGCAGGTACCCGGTCTTTCCACCGGTCATGCAACTGGACAAGATAAAACTAAACAGTGACCTAATTGTAACCTAATAGTTGTTAAAAGGTTCTGAAGAAAACTTCCGAGGTACTTTACAATTAAGTTTATTTAATTTTATCAAAACAAAAAAAGTCAAATTTCACAAGTTAAGTGAAAGGTGTTAACGGAAAAAATTATCTTAGTTACAAGTTTTTGGCCAAGACCTTCATTTGGCAAATTTCCTGCCAAGACATTACTAAGTCCTTAAATACCTTTAAATAGTTGTGTTAGGTACCGCCTTAACATCTGGTAGTAATATTACATTGGAATTAGTATTGCCAAGACATAAATTAACATTTAAGTGATAACTAGGTGGAATTGTTACCGCCTTATCCACAGGTAACTAGATTACATGGAATCTTGTGAAAATTACATTAAACAAAAAAAACTTTAAAAGTAACAAAACTTGTAAACAAACAAGGGAAATAATTTTCTAAATAAAATCTAGCTCAGCGGAGCCGTAGATCCTACAATCAATAATATTTGTCGTACATACTCTTTAAACCAAATCGTCTGGTACACCATTCAGTTCTACCAGGAAAAAAAAATATTACGGAACATTAAATTTTACAGTTTGGGTTATTCGGTGAAACAGGAAGAAGAATTTACCCTTGAATACTAATAGGACACATAACTAAGTGTCCAGAAAACATACCGTCCTAGGTATCTTCATTGTGTGTGTGGATAAAAGTAAAAAAATTCCAACACCTACTTGAATTTTTCCAATAACCACCACGGAAATGACCCGCCGTCCGCTGCCCCCTTCAAGGTCAACGATCCTCGACCGCGCAGACAAAGGAACTGCTACTGCGTACACCACGCGGCGATCATAACTCTGCCAGCTGGTAACTCACGAAAACAAGAAGATCTTGAAAAACACGAAGATCATGATCTGACGATAGTCAGAACTCCCACCAACCCGACGAAAAAATTCCTTTTCTAAATCGTCCGAAAATAATCTTCCTCATAAATTAAAACACAACTCCTGTTGGCACATCCGCCATTTTCCTCCGCCGTTGAACGCCATAAAATCAGGAAACACTCAACACAAGTTGACATCAATAACTCCGGCCGAAAAATGAACGAGAAAAACTCCCGGGCATCGCAGCAGTCACGCGATTATCTTCATGTCTATAAAAGAGGGTAAAACGCAATTTACCATCAAGCCAAACTTCGACGCGTAACTTTTTGTGATAACCAACCCTACAAAATTTGCAATGCTACAATACCCCCTCCCGAAGCATAAGAGGTGCGCCTAGAGCACCAATCGCTGCCCTCAGCGTAACTAACACAACCAAACTAAAAAAATTTTTAAAACCCAAAAGAAAAAAACAAATTAACCCCCCCGATGATTTTATAAAAAAAAAAAAAAACCAACACAAAACAAAAACCTAATAACTAAAGTAGGTGCCTGAAAACAGCACACCTACAAACAAAACCAAATAAAAACCAAAGACAAACATAAAACAAGAGAAACAAACATCCGTCAAAACCCAAAACAAAGTCGAACCCACGACAATAAAAACAAAAAACCAAACAAAAGTAACCCTTCCTGCAGGAACAACAAAAGTAGTGCGCTAGTATTCGTAATGATAAAATGCTACCCCCCAACTATAAAAATAAAACAAATGAAATCATTCAAGAGTTCCGCCTCGGCCCCTCACCATCAACATGACCTGTATCACCGGAATCAACGAACTTAATCGAACTTACCGGCACAAACAAGCCACTCCAGTGAGAGGAAAAAAAACACCAGGAGACTCAAACGAGTAACTCCCAGCCGTCCAGGGATTATCGCCCACTTCCAAAAAAAAACCCCGGCTACCCTATACCACCAAACGGCAGCGGACAAAAGTGTGTAATGACCCACACCAAAAAAAAAAACCGAGACCTCTTTGAGCTGGAGTAGGTCACTGTCGAAATTTGATTTCTAACAAAACCGGCCCAGTGTATCCTAGCATACATCACCAACCTTACTTCCATACCTCTCTGCATTCTATCCATTTAAACATAACATCCAAACTTCTTAACGAGCCAGACAATGCTGTCCGTCAGTAACCTTTCAAACAAAATCAGGTATCCCCCCAAATATATTGTTGGGACACTAAAACACCGGCCATGAAATCAAACTCAACTCCCACCCGGGCTCGCGAATGAAACAAAAGTGGAAAAACGGGATCATTACGAATAAAAGTCGCGTCACTAACAAATCCAGCAGGGGGAATAAATTTTAAACAAAACACGAATCTCACTAAACGTGAGTCCGTGAAAACTAACCAAACCCCCTGACAAAAAAAACGTCATAAAATAAAAAAACTGTTACTCAATTTTAGTTGAAGAAAATCCCCCAAAACAAACAAAAAACAAAAATTTGAGTAACTTAAGAAAACATTACTAAAGAAAAAAAAAATTACCCCCATGTTTATTATATGACGGTTAAAAAAAACAAAACAAACAAATAAAACTACCCGATACCTCGGCTCTTGCCTAAAAGCAAGTAAAACAAAACCCGGAACAACTCGAGCAGCGAGCTGAACCACGAACTAACCCCAATAAAATAAATTAAAAAAAACAAAACCCCAAAACTCGAGAATTGTAAAATTACAACCTCACGCACGAAGCTCAATCCAAAGATTAGTGTAAAATAAACCACAATCACTGTTTTGAGGCCCCATACATCAACAAAAAAAACAAAACTCCAATAAAACCACAATAAAATTAAAACAAAAATAAAATGCCGAGGTATCAACAACCAAACACACGAAAAAAAAAATGGTTTCCTTAACAGCGTCCAAAAACCTAAAACCGTGGATGATGGCGTGTCGGCGCGAATAGTCAACTCGTAAATTAATTTATCCTTTAAGAGGACCAAAAACAATACTTCTTTAGTATCCATTTAAAAAAAAAATCTGCTTCCTGTTTCTTACAAGTGTTTTAAAATTCTTCTCAAATAAATTTTGTACCAAAATCACTGAGTGCAAAAAAGAATTTACACAACCACAAACACAACTCAGTGTAAACTAAATAAAATTAAAAAACCATTCAAAAAAAATTTTTTTGGTACCAAAAAAAAACAGTGTAAATACACCCTAAGTTGTTACTCACAAAAAAACAAATTTAGCACTTAAATTTCCTTATATGTGCAAAAGCACACACTAAACCAAAATACACAGTACAAAAAAAATAATGTTACACATACAAAAAAAAAACCGAGTAACAACAAAAAAAAAAAAACCCTGTTTCACCAAATAACCCTTCGACAAATATTATTATTTAAAAAAACGTAAGGGCGCCATTGTCAGATAGTACGACCGGCAGGTACCCGGTCATTCCACCAGTCGTGCTACTGGACAAAATAAAACTAAACAGTGACCTAATTGTAACCTAATAGTTGTTAAAAGGTTCTGAAGAAAACTTCGAGGTACTTTACAATTAAGTTTATTTAATTTTATCAAAACAAAAAAAGTCAAATTTCACAAGTTAAGTGAAAGGTGTTAACGGAAAAAATTATCTTAGTTACAAGTTTTTGGCCAAGACCTTCATTTGGCAAATTTCCTGCCAAGACATTACTAAGTCCTTAAATACCTTTAAATAGTTGTGTTAGGTACCGCCTTAACATCTGGTAGTAATATTACATTGGAATTAGTATTGCCAAGACATAAATTAACATTTAAGTGATAACTAGGTGGAATTGTTACCGCCTTATCCACAGGTAACTAGATTACATGGAATCTTGTGAAAATTACATTAAACAAAAAAAACTTTAAAAGTAACAAAACTTGTAAACAAACAAGGGAAATAATTTTCTAAATAAAATCTAGCTCAGGGGAGCCGTAGATCCTACAATCAATAATATTTGTCGTACATACTCTTTAAACCAAATCGTCTGGTACACCATTCAGTTCTACCAGGAAAAAAAAATATTACGGAACATTAAATTTTACAGTTTGGGTTATTCGGTGAAACAGGAAGAAGAATTTACCCTTGAATACTAATAGGACACATAACTAAGTGTCCAGAAAACATACCGTCCTAGGTATCTTCATTGTGTGTGTGGATAAAAGTAAAAAAATTCCAACACCTACTTGAATTTTTCCAATAACCACCACGGAAATGACCCGCCGTCCGCTGCCCCCTTCAAGGTCAACGATCCTCGACCGTGCAGACAAAGGAACTGCTACTGCGTACACCACGCGGCGATCATAACTCTGCCAGCTGGTAACTCACGAAAACAAGAAGATCTTGAAAAACACGAAGATCATGATCTGACGATAGTCAGAACTCCCACCAACCCGACGAAAAAATTCCTTTTCTAAATCGTCCGAAAATAATCTTCCTCATAAATTAAAACACAACTCCTGTTGGCACATCCGCCATTTTCCTCCGCCGTTGAACGCCATAAAATCAGGAAACACTCAACACAAGTTGACATCAATAACTCCGGCCGACAAATGAACGAGAAAAACTCCCGGGCATCGCAGCAGTCACGCGATTATCTTCATGTCTATAAAAGAGGGTAAAACGCAATTTACCATCAAGCCAAACTTCGACGCGTAACTTTTTGTGATAACCAACCCTACAAAATTTGCAATGCTACAACGCAGCGAGCGTCGTAACAGCCACTATGCATTGCGCGCTGATATGAACGTTATTTCAATGTCGTTTCTGTTGATATTCGTAGTTACAAATATCGAGCTGCTAATTTGGCGATGGTAATCGCCTTAAACGAGTGTTCTTCTTGTTTTAATTTTTTTGCTAGTCGTAGATAAAGTATTGTGTCCAACTGGACATTAGACTTTGGGACACTCGTGCAGTCTATTACGAAACTCAAGCGTTCGTTTCGCAAACAAGCGCTTAATTTTCATTACAGCTGTCTTTCCTTTTTTCAGCTTACACAGAATTTTGGGAAGAAACGAACGTATTTATCTGCTATTCCAAAAAAACGTTTAAGCTAAAGGTTTGCATATAATTTACTCGAAAAGCGACTTGCATGTTGCATAAAGTCATGAAGCTCGCTGGCTACAAAAATATACCGGAAAACGAATTTTCCGGGAAAATTTGCAAGACTTAGAGCTCAGCCTTTGGCTCGGGATACAGGGTATAGAGGTTCAAAGGCTTTCCTAGTCTAACTTGATGTAAAGGCCCCAGTACACAGTGGGCCATGATGGCCCACGAAATCGTCATGAAGGGGACCTAGCTATACAAGATGATATTTAATCAACCACCCGAATTCATACTGGAGACTCGACTCTGGAGACAATACTTTATTTCAAAATCATAAAAAAATAATTTTGTTCCTATACAAACTGGGCTAGTTCAAACACAATTCCTAGTATAGGCAGTACGAAAGCAATATATATTTTTTAATTTCACCTGAAGTGTCATTTAACATTGTTCCTGATCACTAACCGAGTCCCCAGTATAAATTCGCTTTACTCATGTAGCTTAATTGTCAAATCAAATCATCTTTATTTGTTGAACAAATGGTGTTAATATAAATTTTGTTTCTTCTATGTTTTGCCATGCAATGGCGTACACAAGTAGTTATGTATTTTCTATTACAGAATAAAGCTAGAAAAATTTAGGCCATGCAAACATTAAATTTAAATAAACACAAAAGCACAACATAGACATAAAAATAAAAACAATTATTGGTATTTAGTTACGTTCATCAACAAGTCAAACCTTAAATAGTAAAATTCAGTAACCAGCCATCAAGTCAAAACACTTTATTCGGTCAGAAACTCCGTTGTGGTATAGTTACATTTTTCAATGAGGTACTTGATGATAATTGTGTACTGGGGCCTTAAAAACTTTGTACTTGTGACCATGGATTGTCCAAAATAAAGGTGACATACCAATAACGTATCGTCACAACGTTTATCTCCGAGGGGGTGTTAGAGGTGTTCATGACTGTGAACTGTTACTGGAACAATTAACACTTTTTAAAGTTTCGTCAAAATAGAACTCCATCTAAATATCCCGTCCCTAATATGAAGTATTTAAGTATGTTTACGTATTTATTTATTTACGTTTATTTTATTTATTTAAATTTTTGTATGTGTATGTATTTTTTTCATGCAAAATATAAAATATATATTAGATTATTATGTTAATTAATATTACATTTTGGTCAAAATTAGCACGTTGCTTTTTTGTTAGCATTAACGCTACCCTTTTTATCGTTAACATCTTTTTCATTGCACCCAAAGGTTGCCTGGAAGATATTGCTATTAGCAATAAGTGCCGCCTTTGTACACAATGCCTGTCTTTTATGTGAAAATGTGTTGTAAATTATGTTTGTAAAGGTACAAAAAGTGTAATAAATAAAATAAATAAACAAATTTTTTCACCGACTATTTTTACGTCCCAGAGTGATAGGGATAAGCCTAATCGCCGCACTTCGAGCACAAATACCTATGTACACGCTTTTTAGGCATATATTCGTGCTTTTAGAGCAACCAGGTTTACATTACAATGTTTTCTCCCACCGTCAACAAGTTAGTATACTTCATATTGCTTCAGACTAATTCGACAGCTAGATGACAGATGAGTAGACAGACAGAGACAGACCACTTTTTTTTAAGCAATTACACATCACATCACAATCAGTATAATGTCTAAAATTCTCAAGTGACAAGGTCATCGGACAATTCTTTAAAAATCATAAAAAAATTATGGTTAATTTATATACCAAACTAATGAAAACGATGTCCTAAAATGGCGTATGTTCCCTGAAAAAAAAACTTTTAAAAATCAAGCTATGGGAATGGTTTTTGTGATTGCGTTGGTATGTGATTGGTTGTAGTCACTTTTAATTCGGTAAAGTTCGGTAAAGTTCCGTAGACGAAGACGATGGAACCTCTGATTCTTGTCGTACTGTCTGTTTGTGTCGCAGATGTTGGAAATTTTTGAAATTATTTAATCAGGTAAAATTTTTACAAGCTAATTATAACGATAGGCATTGTTGAGATTTCGTAATAATTCCCAAAACAAAGAAAAGAAACTTGTTCATGAAAAAATTGCAGCGATATTGTGAGGCTAAAAATATCAAGCTGCTATTTTCTACACATACATTATATACGAGATGAAGTACCTATCTAAACCCCGTATACAAAATAATATCGAAGGTAAATTTTATTCATGAGTTTACAAAAGTGGGCAGAACTTTGGCCGGATTTAGAAACCGGTAAATGCTTTGGGAATAAGGAAGTTGAAGATGCAACTTACCGGCTCAATCTAGTTTTAGGAAGTGGTTTCGCCAAATAAATTGGAAAGAACTTAAGTAATAAAACACTTTTATCTACTGTTCGAAGAAATTAATATATTAACTGTTCCTTGTGAATATATTTACCAAGTCCTTAAGGACTCAAGAGACTCAACATTTTTTCTGACATATCTAAATATGTCAGAAACAATGTTAAGTCTCTCCCAAGGCTTGGTGAGCAACATTGTAAGGAAACCAGAAATAAGCATAAACTGGCTTTTTCAAAAATCTTCGTAGGACATGGTATAAGATTTTACAATAAACTTCCAAAAGAGGCCCTTACTTTGTCAGAGAATAAGTTTAAACAGTATATTAAGCAGGGCCTACTGAAAAAGGCAAATTATAAAATAAATTAATATTTGGATGATGGTGAAGCATGGTGTTATAGTGATACTGATTGTGATGATAGTAGGTAATAATCTAATTAATTAGTATAATTTCCTAACTTTTGATTGCTATAAAGAGTTAACATTAATTAATTACAGACTGTAAAAGGAAATAGACTATATGACACAGGTAGGCAAAGATATATATGTTTTTCTTTTTTTCATTAACCTGAATTCCTGCTGTCTTTTATTTTCTTATCCCCTGGTTAAAGTAGATATAAGTAATTTCTTTATTTTATTTTATTTTTCTTTATTGTATTTATTGTAATTTGATGTATAGTATAAGTTTATGTTAAAAAAAAGGACATGATCTTGCTAAGTTTCTTGCCCGTTCTTCTTAGCACGAGTAATCGAATGGGCCGAGGTAGGCATGTACATTATGTAACCTATTACTATGTAGTATATAGGATGGGATTTGGTTGGCCGCCTGGATTCGTGCTGGGGGCTCGGTTGGTGATCATTGAACCTTGTTCCTGGTCCCTGGCCGGGTCTCCGGTATGGGTTCGGGCGGTTGATAGGATTTCACCTTGTATAATAATATTTTACCTATAATTTTAATCGTATATATATATTGCTACATAAATTAAATAAACATTTAATCTAGTTCATGTACATTTATTATTTTATTACATATATTTTTATAAGATTAAAATTTGACTTGTGAAACGTGTATTATATATATACCTACTTTGCAAAATAAACTTTTTGAATTTTGAATTTTGCGCAAAGTGTTCTCCTCATCCGAAAATGGGTTTAAAAGTTTAAAAAGACCGCTTTAGCACTTTTTTTGTGGTTTTTCGAAACCAGTGCCAGTAAATATAGTAAAAGTATATATTTTGCCAATCAGCTTTATAATGTCTACAATTTGGTACCCATTTTGTATTTTTAGGGTAGTATTTGTGATTTTTCTCTCTTTTGTTTTGGAAATCTTTTGAACAATTTCAAATTTTGCAAATATTTTTTGCGCTATGTTATGTCGGCAAATTAATGCAATTTTTCTGTCAAATTTCAAGTTTTTATACGGTGCTAAAGTTATGAGGCTGTGACATACGGATGGATGGACAACGGAGTCTCACCATAAAGGTTCCTTTTGTACCTTTTAGGTACATATTGAATGAGAGAGTATATCGATATACGGGATCGTTGCGGCCTGAAAGAAGATGTAGTGACTAGAATATAAAAAGGAATGCTTCGGTGGTTTGTACATGTAGAGAGGAAGAATGAAAGTAGAGTGATGAATGAAATTAATGATGCGCAAGTCGAGGGTGGAGCTGGACCAGGCCGCCTTAGAAGGACGTATTTGCTAACCAAATTGGAGACATACTGAAGAAGGGCAATGTCAAAAGTACCCGAAATAGAAGAGTTTGTTTGACCAGATTGATGGATTTGGAAGAGGCGAAAGAGGTGTGTCAGGATCGTAGCAGATTGAATCTCTGCCTACCCCTCTGAGAGATAGGCGTGAGTATATGTATGTGTGTATGTACAAAAAGGTACCGGTACAATATTTACTTTGTACCAATTTTACCGACCTTATCAACTGTGTTTATCTCAACAGGATTCCATCATCTCCAACGAAACATCGTTTACATTCCATCTCTTACAAAAACATTCGTCACCGAATATTTGTAGTTTAGTACAAATAAATGTTATGTCGTCAAGTTCTTGTACAAGACGATGTTATGTCGTCAAGCAGCAGGCTTCTAGCTATTTTTGGTTTGCTTTACGAGAGCCCTTGCACGGAGTACTAATAAATAGAGGTCGATTTGTGAGACGATTTTCGGTTTCGGTTTAAGTGGGGACGATTGATTAGGAGTCTTGCGGTATTTTTGTTTTGTTGTAGTTCTGCTCTTATTTAATACTTATTAAGAAAAACTTGTTAAATTCAATGTGCGGTAGATTCTCGATTAATTCCAAAAAAAAAATACGTCGCATCAAATAAAATATACGAAAAACCAATTAATAACCCTAGAGAAAAATAACTGAGAGAAAAATTTTGGACAATGTGTTTCCAATTATTTTTCCATGTTGTAGTTGTAACGTACTCTAAAACTTTTGAATTAAATTTAAAATTTAATCTTTTCAACATTAGTGGAAATCAATATTTTTGGAATTCAACTTTAGTGGAATTCAACATTCGTGGAATCAAAATTTCAGGAATTCAACATTTTTGGAATTCAACATACTTGGAATTCAACATAATGGTCCGGAATGGATGTATTTCGCATTAAATCATTTAATAAGTTTTTTTCAAAAAGTTTAAGTTTAAGTTTTTTTGAAATGGGAGGAGATTAAAATAATAACTTATGTTAATTGTTTATCTGCAGGTTAATTTATTGATAGTATATGACAAGATTATTTGTAGATATGGGTTAAGTGAAAATTTAATATTTGCCAAATTTTGAAAAAATCATCTAATGATGGTCCATTCTTCAGTTTTGTAACAAAATCATAAAAAAAATAACTATATGTCCCAAAAAGTTTTTGTCGGGCATTGAACAGCCAAAACATTTTTTTTGTGGTTTTGTCTTAGCTTTAAAACAATAAGTTTTTCAAAATTGTGAATTTAAACATTAAATATAGTGATAATAGTAGTTTATTCTACAAGGGCGCAAAGGAATAAATTACGAGGACGATTTAAAACACGTTCGCTCGTGTTTTAAACGTAACCGAGTAATTTATTGCTCTTACGCCCGTGTATCATACTACGTTTTTCAATGCATAGTGTGAGGAAATAAAACAAATATGACCTTGTGAACTTTAAATTATAATTGTCTTAAAAAGACTGTATCCAGAGCCGTTAAACAGTGGTAAAAAAAGTATAACATTTATGGTACACAGGAAAGGCTGCAGGTTAGCCAACCATTGTGAATAAATTAAAAATAATAATAATAATAATAAAGCCCTAGACCAAAATAATCGACTTTCTGTTCGGTTTTGATGCATAAAAAGTGGGCCCTTACGAGCACTTGCATTGAAAAAACATTATTTTAGTGTTTACAAGTAACAACATCGTCGAATCAAAGATTTAAAAAAGAACTATCGCAGCCGAAGTGACCGAAATTTCCCCCAACCGTTCCACCCCAGCTGTACTAATAAACAAAGGCCTTGATGCCTAAAGTCTAGGGGTAACGCCGGAAACACACGTCAGAACTCACTCGGGACATTATGGGAAATGGTGAACGCTGCTTTACATAAATGTTGAGTACGGTCATCAGATCACGATAAACTACCATTTTCAACTATATACACCCACGATTCGGTCATGAACCTCAACAAACGTCAAAAATCATGGGGAAAAATTGGCTGTCAAACGTGATTGTGCAGCTAACTTCAGGTCACTTTAAACCACCATGGTATGTGTACTATGGTGGTTGGTTTATTCTGCTTATTTACATAACCGACTTACCCACGATAGCTGAGTGTGTTTCTACACTAAATATTGTGCCCTACTGCTAAGTAGTGTCCTATGTGTGTCACTTAGGTATTTTATTGTTTTAAATAGATTATAATATATAAGTAAAAAAGTATTAATTGGTTTCTAAATATATTTTGGCCAACTTGTAGCCGTCGTAGGTATTTTGTTTTTTTTGTATATTTTTCCAGCCAAACCAGATTTTAGGACAAACTAGTTACGTGTGCTTCTGTGGGAAATTTATTCATGTGGTTTATAATATTGTTTTACAATAGTGTTGTACTTCTTGGAGTCGATGGGAATATTGAAATAAAGACGTAATTGTGTTTCTCTGAGAAAACAAAAGTTCTATTTATAATACGTTATTTTAACATTTAACTAATAAAGTTATTTTATAACAAAATGAAAAACAAAAGAAACAACATTTAAAGCCCTTATTTCAAGTCTTGTTATTTTCTAAAGGAAAGGTTTTTTAAAATCATCATAACCTTTAACTAATATTTTCTTATATGTTACAACTGCCAGCCGTGACATGGCAAATTCAAATTAAAGAAAAGCGGAGACACTAACCATAGAGGAAAAAAGTCCATCTACGTGTGTAGTGATTTTCTTTACATACCTATATATATATTTTTTATTTATTTAAGGAAAACTTACAGCTATAATATACATACAGTGTGTCCCTCGTACAAGTGCACATCTGAAAAGAGGTGAAACTAGACCCTATTTTATCGTCAAAAAGTTTTTTTTTTGTTGAAAATCATTTGTTTTATAAATTTACGTATTGAATTTTTTTTGCCTACCATGGAGACTATGTCATAACTTTTGATCTATCACGAGTAATGCAATGAAGTAAAACTGTTATAATTCTTAAGAATAGACGTTGCATACCAAATCAAAAACAAAACATAATCAACTACCATTACCATAAAAATAATATCCTTAAAGATTATTTCTTTGATTTATCCGTCTTTTTTTTCAGTAATAGTCAATTTTTTCAAAATAATGTCCCCGTTTTACTATACTTTTATTCCTATTTATCATTGCCTATTCTATTACCTTTCTAACAAAAAAATAATAAAACGTTCTATCATAAAAACAATATTTTCTACGAGCGGTTAACCCACAGAACTGTACTGTGGGTTAACCAAAGACACTGCGCTCGCATCCCATACAAAGATACCCAGCTCTAGGTGGAGTATTTTTTCAAGATTAAAAAAAAAATCAAAAATATTTTTTTTCTTTGTTTTAGTCGATATATTTAGATCTAGTTTCACCCACTTTCGGAGGTGCACTTGTACGAGGGACACACTGTATTTAACATACAAACTTACTAACAGAAAAGCCAATTACAAGTTTTCACAGGTGGAAAAGTATAATACATGGTAAAGTACCTCTCCATTTACACCCGGTGTCAGAATCATTTACACCAGAATCAGGTATTTTACAAAAAATGCGAGCGAGCCCTTTACCCCTCGGCGAATTTGAACCAACGACCTCCGGATTAGTTTAGAACATAATCCATACCTGGGCCCGTAGCATAATGTTTAATTGCGCGCGATGCGACTTAATTGAATCACAAGTGCGAGGAGCGTGACACGATGTTCTTGCGATTAAACGTCACGCTCCTTGCACTTGTGATTCAACTAGTGCCGTCGTAGGCGATTAAAATCTATGCTACGGGCCCTGGTCTATATTAATTTCGATAACTAAGTAATTTTACCTATTCCCATACTACATTATGGTTATTACAACATCAAAAGCGGTTTTATAAATACCTACATTGTTTATCCGATTTTATAATATTACATTATAACACCGCGATTCTGCGATGTTATTGGCCCAAATTTTTATAACACCGCTAGAAAGCCAATCAACAAAAGTGAAAAGAAATAAGTCCCGTCCTTATTTCTTAATCCACGCCCCCTTTATCCTTGTGGCTTTTGATTGGCCATAAGGCAACATTACCAGACGACGCACCTGAGGTTCATGAACGAGTGTTTTTCTTCTCAGATTTTGTAAAATTGTTGATTAAAAATATTACAAATTATTGAATATTATAAATATTTTGGATGATTCTAGTATTGTGTCTAACTGAACATAATTAGACATTGGTGCACTCGCGCAAAACTATTAGGAAACGAACGAAGAGCATTCGTGTCCTAATGTCTCACAATATGTAACAGTTCCACAAAATACTGTTAAGACATTGACTTATTTTGAGCTCCACATAATAAACATCTTGATCTAAAATGTCGGAAACCCTCAAGTTTCTGAGTAGAAAGACAATTTAATTTCAACATTATGGCGTACTCAGAGTTAAATTAACGCATAACTGAATTACGTTACGTGGCAACTGATTTTAGAGTTTAGGGTGTGACGAAACGGCAGATTTCCATACCTTTCTAACTTTTCTTATTTGTAGAACACATACAAAACAAGTAATGTAAAGATGTAAAGTAAACAAACCAAATCATGGTAACATCTAGGAATTACATTCATAACCATAACCCCTCGGCCACAGCTTCAGGCTTCGAGAGGCGCGCCAAGCGGTTCTTCTTGCGCGGTGCCGGCGAACAGAACAAATGTATGAATTGTATAGAGCCGGCCATGGGTCGCCACTCGCGCGTCTTGTCCGGCTTCGAGTGACTTGCGCTCTTGCGACGGCGGTGTGCGGGGAGGCGGAGGGTTGAAACAGTGATCGAGCGTACAGGACGAACCTAGTGTCGAGCGCTTTGAGCGAGCGAGCGCGATATACATGAAGGCGCCGACGGGTGTCGTTGCATGGCAAAGCCCGTCGCAAAAACCGCCTGGAAGCGCAGCAAGAAGTGCCGCCAGAAGCCTGAAGCTGTGGCCCTGGCGTAAGACCTGAAAATGAAGATGTGTTTCACCAAACCGGTCGCTATAAGGGAGACAAATAAATGACTGTCACACGCTAGTAGTACACTGGATTGATTCGGTCAGTTTCTTATCATTAAATCGACTGTCACTTAGACATCTACAGTGCAATTACTGCCAAAACAATTTGTACAGAAATAATTCATCTGTCAAAAAAAATCCGTATAAAAATTAATCATCTGTCACAAAATCTGTATCAATTTTTAAGGCAACGACGCCGCAAATATTTGGCACTTTTTGGAGTCATTTTACTACGTTCAGTAAGAAGCTACTAGTTTGATAAATTAGTGTAAAATTTTTGGAACCTTTTACTACGTTCAGTCAGAAGCTACTAGTTTGATAAATTAGTGTAACATTTTTGGAACCTTTTACTACGTTCAGTAAGAAGCTACTAGTTTGATAAATTAGTGTAACATTTTTGGAACCTTTTACTACGCGATTAAAAATCTTTCACTTGATAGAAATAATTATTAAAATGGGTTCTTCAAATACACGCTTTCTTATAGTTTGACAAATAATTACAAACCCCAAACATATTTTATTACATGGGTTTTAACCATAGATCTGTGGTTTTAACAATATCTATCTACATTTTGGTAATTGGGAATTTTTCTAGTCATATTTTTTTATTTTGTAAAAACAAAAAATCCTTTTTTTTTCGTTCTTCCTGCATAGGTCCCTCTCGCACTGCGCGTTGTTCCGCTTGGAGTGACACTGCCCTTTGAAAACTCGATGCCTCACCATTAAATGGATGAGTTCTACAATAGAATAGAAAAAACTTTATTGGTGTCACACAACTAAAATACAATACAGTGTGTCCCTCGTACAAGTGCATATCCGAAAAGGGGTGAGACTAGACCTTATTTTATCGACAAAAAAAAAAAATTTTTTTTTAATTCTTGTTTTATAAATTTACATTTTAAATTTTTTTTTGCCTACCATGGAGACTATGTATAAAATATGTCATAAAACTGTTATAATCCTTGCATACCAAATCAAAAACCAAACATAATCAACTACCATAACCATAAAAATAATATCCAAAAAGATTATTTCTTTAATATTTCAGTCTTTTTTTCAGTAATAGTCAATTTTTTCAACATAATGTCCACATTTTACTATACTTTTATTCCTATTTATCATTGCCTATTCCATTATCTTTCTAACAAAAAAAAAACACAACGTTCTATCATGAATACAATATTTAATACTAAAGTATATAACTAAAGTCACTGCACTCGCGTCCCATACAAAGATACCCAGGTGGAGTATTTTTGCCGATTACAAAAAATTCAAAAAAAAATGTTTCTTTGTTTTTGTCGATATATTTAGATCTAGTTTCACCCACTTTAGAATGTGCACTTGTACGAGGGACACACTGTATAAGCAATAATAAACAAAACAGAAGTGACACCCAAAAGGCCTCCACTGTCATGGCACCATTCTGTACTACGACGCTGGTCTTCCGTGGACACCTCGCAGGGTAACATTATTTAGCATGCAACATAAGTAGCACCTAATATCCGTAGACCTGTATCCATAAAACCCGTAGAACTATTGATTACAATTTTTCGTTTCCAAAACTATATACATTTCAATGTGCAATAATGTGAATAAGTAAGCAAATAATAGACATACAGACAATTAATTATAACCATAAAGAAAAGATCAAGAAAACAGAGAGGGTGTCACACCACAGTTGTTTCGATCTTTAGTTTTACGCACTAGCGCACTTTCGAACTCAGGTGAATCGAACTTGCATCTGTCATACTAGAGTATTGTGGAACGAGTACAAATAAGTTTTGTCATTGCTATAACGGAGTTCTATCAAGAACCATTAATCAATTCTACAAATTATTGGTTATTAATCTAAAGAAGACCCCATAAATTGAATTCGTGACCCCATAAATTGAAAAGCCTGAATTCGTGCTAAGGGCTCGGTTAGTGATCAGTGAACCTTGTTCCTGGTCGCTGGCCGGGTCTCCGGTATGGGGTCGGGCGGTTGATTAGATTCCACCTTGCATAATTATAAATTTTACCAATCATTTTAATCGTATATATGTCGTGACCATATCGTAGAATTGACCATTTCATGATCTGGTTGGCTATATCGTATTTCTGTTAAAATTAGAAGGGTTGCCTCGCTCCGCTCCGCTTCGCTCGGCTCCTTATTTTATCTTACATGTAAATCTAACACGCTCCTCCTCGCTCCGCTTCGCTTCGCTCGACGTCGCACCTATTTTTTAATTTTGGTGAATGATTTGTGTTTTCATACTTTACGATCTGCCCAACCAGATCATGAAATGGTCAATTCTACGATATGACGATATGGCCACGACATATATATTGCTACATAATTAAATTTAACCTTTAATTTAGTTTATGTACATTTATTATTATATTACATATATTTTTATTCATTTAAATTTGACTCGTAAAAGTGTATTATGTACGTACACCCACTTTATAAAATAAACTATTTGAATTTGAATTTACTTGCCTTCTACAAGCTGTTTAAATAAAAAATATAGTGAAGAAATATAACTTAATTATGTAACAATCTTAATTACTTTTTTTTGGCTTTTTTCCGATTGCTAGTTTCGTATGTTTTTCCATTGTTATTTGTATTCATAGTTTTTTAGGGTTCCGTACCCAAAGGGTAACCAACGGGACCCTATTTCTAAGACTCCGCTGTCCATCTGTCTGTCTGTATGTCACCAGACTGTATCTCATAAACCGTGATAGTTAGACAGTTGAAATTTTCACAAATGATGTATTTCTGTTGCCTCTTTAACAACAAATACTAAAAAAGAGAATAAAATAAATATTTAAGGGGGCTCCCATACAACAAACGTGATTGTTTTTGCCGTTTTTATAGATAATGGTACGGAACCCTTCGTGCGCGAGTCCGACTCGTACTTGGCCGGTTTCTTTTATTAATGTTGAAATCGTTGCAGTTCCTTGGAAAAATATTTCGGTAAATCAACACGAATAAAATATAATGGGACAAGAATTTACTATGAATGTCAGTCGTTTCGATTCACAGGAACTGATTTTCGTTTAATTAACGTCGTCTCAAGTCTGTAATTGTTAAACGTGTACATACTGAAGTAAATATGTGGGTAGTATGTTAAACGTGTACATACTGAAGTAAATATGTGGGTAGTATGTTAAAATTATGCGGGACCAGAAATGACTTAGAAGCATGGGTTTATTGTAATGATATGAAAAGTTGCGATAGTTCAGTCGTTATTTATCAATCATTACAAAGTAATGCATAAAATAACACAACTTTTCCAGAAAAGCCCAATTGACATTAAGAGGCTATGCGAATTTTATTTTTGTCACTGTCACTCCAAGCGAAAAATCGCGCAGTGCGAGAGGGGCGGATTCAGGGCAAAAGGGAAAAAAGTTGGTTTTATATTTTTATTAAAAAAACAAAAATAGCTAGCATTATCAAATCTCTAGATATTGTTAAAACACACCTAATAATAGTACATTATTGCAAAGGCAGCGAAATGGGCAATTGCAGGTCGAGTATGAATTTGAAGGCCGAGCCGCAGGCGAGGACTTCAATGATACGAGACAGGCAATTGCCATTTCGGCCGAGGCATATATAGTGCTTTTCTTAAAAAAATGCAAGGAAATAAAAAAGGGCCTTTTACATAATAAATTTAATTAATATTAAATATATATTATCTGGGGCTTCAAGTAGAAACTACTTTATGTTTTTAGCAGTCAAAATCTTCGATTTTTTGCTCTTAACCCCAGACGATTGTCGTTTTAGAAAAGTTGTTAAATTTCCGTAGTTCTTCAAGTCAATGCTGTTTTTAATGTGAACTGTACATTTCAGCATAGAATAAATCGCCCATAATGTAGATGGCTTTTTAGTTTTGGCAATTTCATTGAAATACGCCAAAAACACTGTTTCGGAGAACAATTTTGCATTTTTCTCGTTTTTCCAGAACATGAAATTTTTATATACTTTCATATATTATTCTTTTGGTTTCGCTGGAAGCAGGTTTTCCATCGCTAATTTAGCTTCCGATCTTAAATCTGGTGGAGTGCAGTCAATGTCCATTTCATTTTCATTTTCAGAATCATCGGAACTCATTTTAATTTATTATTAAACAAATAACAACGAACTCCGCTTTACCGCCAATTTTTTTTTTTTTTTTACAGTTTGTGCCGAAAGGTAAACGCATCTGTGGCTATACAGCCACGAGAACGCAATGTGTACGATAGATGAAAGAGTTCTAAATTCAAACAGCACACCGTTTCATACAACATTGCCGGTGCGCCTTCGTTCCAAATTCAAAGAATGCGCCGGGTAGTGATTTTGGTTTTTCAGTCTACGTAAACTTTGCGTGTTCTTTATTCAAAAGTAATGATAATATTTCCGCGTATGTTTAAGAAAAATATGTTTGAGTTCTGTATATGGTTCCTATTCGTTAGTTTTGCGGCCGTGTGAGACACTCTACTTTTCATCCCATCTATGAGGAAAAGAAATAAAAGGCGCTATTAGATACAAATCTAGAACTTATTTATTAACACAATGATATTCGGAATATAATTATTTCTTTGACATAGGCAAATTTTTGGAAATAGGCCAAGAAAACAGATTCCGAAAAAGTCTTCGCTCCGTTCGAAAAATTCCATATGAGGAAATTGTCATACGCTTTCAAATATTTTTCTCGGGATTTACATGGTAATAGGTTCTCTATCACATTAAATGCGTCTCTTTTTATATTTTCGGATGATAATGTAACACTTTCACTATCTGACGATCCCATTTTTGTTTAATTATATTAAATTAAAATTATGCTATGAATGGTATTCGTACCGAGCGCGTAGTTCGCGCGTTTATCATTTATTTATTTTTTTTACCAGATAACCGGTCAGTAACTTTTTATACAATATTTTCGTTCGAACTCTTTGGTCACGAAACACTATAAGGAACAACATTCATGTTCCAAATTCTAAACTCATTAATGCCCTATGAAAGTCTCTTGCAGAAAAGACCTACTTTGTTCGCATTTATTAAAGAACCAATCATCGCTTTTCGAATAGATGGGATGAAAAGTATGTTCGAAGTCCTCATTTCAACAATTATTTCTATTGAGGAAAATTTATCCAAACATGTTTTCCAATTTTAAAATCCTAGATTATATAGTCAAAATGCATATACCAGAAGCTGATTATAATTTTCCGTGTATTTCATGAAATACACAGAAAATAAACACCGGTATTTTTTTCGCATATCGCCTTAAACTATGGTCGCGTAATGCCATAAATGACGTTTATTTAATACTTTTGATTAAAAATTATGATTTAAAATTTACTAATCATTTTGCACTTTTTCTTTTTGTGTTGAATTTTACACACCCTTTGCGCCTTTACTTATTTTTCTAAACTATCTCCTATGTCTGGGGTATGCTGAAAATCAGCGCTGTTGTCAGGACTGTTTAAAACTTTTTTTCTCCTACAATTTTCACCTATGTAGAATTTTACCTAATATGTTTAGTTTTAAGTTTCTTTTGGCAATGAATCTTTTTTATCCTTTATAAGAAAAACAATCATAAGTTTGAATGAATGAATGAACGAAATGTATCGTGTTAAAACATAGGTTTGGGCACATTTAGCTGTTGTTGTTGCTTAAATCTAGATCTCCATATTTTACCTTTAAGGTGTATACACATATTTTTAGGCATATAAAACTAACATGCACTATTAAGACTAGGCCTATAAATATTCTTATGTTTATATTCACCTCCATAAGGCGATACCAAAAAAAAAATGGGGTTTTTTCTAATCCATTTACTCCACTATAACGTCATTAACGTATTTCATTTTTGGGTAAATGTTTATTGAGTATTTGATTAAGATTCTTACTGAAGGAAACCGCGATTGGATGAAATTTTCTCGATAGAATTTAATTCCGAGAAGACCTCTAAATTGTTTTTTTTTATCCTGTAATTCTGAAATCTTAATTAATTTCATTGTGAAATTGCATTCAAAATGTGGATAATAACACCGATTCGGTGTAACACGTTTTAACTTGATTGACAGGACTAAATTTAATTTAAGCGTTCTGTCTTTTTCTTTCTGTATCAAAAAGACAAAGACAGGACGCTCAAAATAAGGTTAGTCCTGTCAAATAAGTAAAGTTGTGTTGCGCCAAATCGATACCATTATGTATTTGTAAAGTCTTCTTGAAAATCTTTTTGACAAAATAGCTTAGTACATTTTATATTAATAAAAACCAACTTTTTGCTACTTTTCCACAAATCCGTCCTACTCGCATTGAGGGTTTTTTCGCGTATGGAGTAACAGGGACACTAAAACTTTTACGTATCGCCTTAAGGTGTATGACCACGCTAAATAAGCAACTCGATGTGTGTCGGTACAAATATCAACGGAATTGACATTGAAATAACGTTCATTTCAGGAAAAGTGCTGTTACGACAACCACTGCGTCTCCGGCTAGCGCAAAATAGGAGAAAATAATGCTTTTCACATGGACGCCATAAACGAAAAAAAAATTTTGAACTTAAATTTTTTAGATCTAAAAATTTCCTATGATTTGGTGAAATAATAATTAAAATCGCTTTAGGCGTTTGGAAAGAGTAAGAAAATTCGTTAATCATGTGAAACTTTCGATGACTTTCAATTTTTTTTGTCAAAACTTACAATAGAAAAACAGTTTATGAAACTTAAAATTTATTTTTGACTCTATAATGCCTGTCATATATTTTTATGAACGTTTTTGGACCACCCGTGTGGGAGGAGTAGGCCTTCAAAGACAGGTCCAAATTGCAGTTGGCGTATCCATTCGCCTTAAGGACTATTCCTTAAAGTCAAAATATTCTTTAATGAAATAGGAACAGTTGTCTACGTTGTTTTGTGTTTGGGAACGCATTCTGTCGCATCCACCATAATCTTACTCTCAACAAAACAATAGATCGCAGTCCATTACAAAATATTTATTTTCCAACAATACGATATGCAGGCTGACGAAACATTCAGAGTTTTCCACTAAAGTACGCAACACAATGTGTCACCCATTGTACCTTTCGTTAAAATTAACTATTTCCTGCGACGAGCTCTTTCACACGTTTTTGTGTGCACTATTCAGTTTTTGTGTTACCTATATTTGTAAATAACAATAGAGTTTTCAAAAAATACAGATATATAATCAATACAAATATATACAAAATATAGTTGCATAAATACAAGGTGAATTTGTGAACATCGTCCAAATTCATACTTGAGCCTTGGTAAGTGATCAGCATCATGAACCAATAACAATTTTTGTAAAATTCACATAATGAAATTTCACAAAAAGTGTTATTGATTCATGATGCTGATCACTTACCAAGCCTCCAGTATGAATTTGGAAGATGATCAAAAAGTCACCTTGTATATAATCTCAGACAACCTTCTATCAAAGTCCTTCAATTACTAAAACAAATTGATAACAAAATTCGATATTTATACTTATTATTTCAAGGAAAACACTCTATGATAGAGTGAAATATATCGACATACGGGATCAACGCAGCCTGAAAGGAGATTCCTGACTGGAATAGAAAAATTAATGCTTCGGAGGTTTGGACATGCAGAGATGATGAATAAAAACCGACCAAGTGCGAGTCGGACTCGCACACGAAGGATTCCGTACCATTATCTATAAAAACGGCAAAACAGAACATGTCTGTTGCATGAGAGCCCCTTTAAATATTTATTTTATTCCTTTTTTAGTATTTGTTGTTATAGCGGCAACAGAAATACATCATCTGTGAAAATTTCAACTGTCTGACTATCACGGTTCATGAGATACAGCCTGGTGACAGACGGCAGACAGTCGGACAGACAGACGGACAGCGGAGTCTTAGTAATAGGGTCCCGTTGTTTACCCTTTGGGTACGGAACCTTAAAAAAGAGTAACGAAAAAAATATATGGTGGAAGGTAAAAAGCTCGACCAGCCCCTCTATTCTGTATCTTTAGTTGCCAACTGTACTGGGTGCCTATCATCAAAAACATAGCTAAAAACTGAACTTTCCAAATTGCCTTTAGTGGGTATTGAACTATTTACGATTTATGTCGTCACTTCAAGTGCGAACATATCCTTAGACAATCGGAATTTGATAGTATAGCTATATTTTTGATGATAGACACCCAGTCCAGATGGCAACTAAAGATACATAATAGGCCCTCTGGCCGCCGCGCCTTAGAAGAACATAATGCTGACCAAATTGGCGACATACCAAAGAAAGGCAATGTCAGACGTACCCGGAATAGAAGAGATTGTATTATTAGAATTATGGATGTTAAAGAGGCAAAAGAGGTGTGTCAGGATCGTAGCAGATGGAAATCTGTAGTGTCTCCCTTTACCCCTCTAGGAGACAGGTGTGGGTTTATGTATGTAAAACTACGTAAATAGACACGAATAATTAAGTATCTATCAATAACGAAATGTACAAAACAGATTTTTCTTCAATTCGCTTCCAAGAAAACACAATCTTCGTTCATATGTACAGTCAACAGCAGGCACTCGACACAAGCGAGTTGCTCATTTTACTTGTCGTAAAACTGAACGACTTCCCGCCGCTCCTCGTCCTAAATGACGCGGTCTGCTTTCGATAAAACACTCTCTATATTGTGTGTATACTTTAATATACAAGGTTATGAGTCATTTGCTGTTTCAGTGCCATATGAGTGGTTTCTTCGCGTCAGTGCTTGTGGAGGTTTTTGGGGTATTTTCCCCAAAGGAAACTAAGGAAAATGAAGGTTTTACGTAAAAGATCCGATTAAATCAACGTTGTGGAATATTTTTTTGTTTCATAGCAGTTTAGCAGCCGGATTGTGAAAAACCCGCACTTTTTCTAATTAAGAAGATGGCATACTCTAGCAACTTTTTTTATTACCCGTCCAGCACAATAAGTCTAATGGCAAAGACCTTATTTGCTTTTCATAGAGGCGATTATATATTGGCTCTTTGGCCTCTTTTTCTTAGACGCGTAATACTAGTGATCACTATGTATGTATTGTGTAAACTGTCATCGCCAAATTTCTATTTGTTTCTGTTAATTAGAATTTTAAAATTTAAAACTTAAAAGAAACCAATAGTAACTTCTTTGTAGATATGGATATAAATAATAAAAACAATTAATATACGATATATTTCGACTCCTACTGTGGAGTCGTCATCAGTCGAATGAGGTATAAATATGACATATAAAGAATATAAATTTTTTAAAAAAGTGACATCTGTTGAAAAGAAGGAGGAACAAAGAAACTTTTTGGGAGTGATGATAGTAGTGATGATGAATGATGATGATGATAATGATGATGGTGATGATGATGATGATGATGATGATGATGATGATGATGATGATGATGATGATGATGATGATGATGATGATGATGATGATGGTGATGGTTATGATGATGATGGTACTATTGGGGTATTAAAGTGAATTTTTTGTCAGATGAGTCATGTCATGTTTGTCTGTCAGTGCTGTCTGTTAAGTCCTGGTCCATAGTGAGCACCAAGTGACCATATGTACGATGTTTCCCAGGTCCTTAATTCGATGTCTGTCAATGGAGGGCTGAATGCTTTGATGATGCGTAAGGTGAAACAGTCGTTGAACGTCAAATTGTGGAGGCGGGTGTGTGTAGGGATGGGAAGAATGTTGTTTGGTGTGCGGTCTGAGGTGTGTCGATGTTGATTTATTCGGATGTGTACTGGGTTCTTGGTTTCACCTACATAGAATGCCGGGCAATGACGGCATTCCAGTAGGTAAATGCAGTTGCTGGTTTTGCATGACGTGTTGGGATGTGTTTTGTATATGTTTGTTGTGTGGTGAGTGTTGATGTCTGTAGTTGTGTTGATGATGGAGCAGGTTTTACATCTACGCCGTTGGCAGGGAGATGTGCCAGGTGAAGTGTTGCTGAAATCGGTGTGTGGTTTGGTTTTTGTTTTGCTAAGTGTGTGTTTCAGGTTTCGGGTTTGTCTGTAACAGATTTGTGGATTATTGGGGAGTAGGTCCTTAGTTTCATTATTTTGCCGGAGAATGGGTAGAGATTCTTTGATGAGTTGTTTTAGTTTGTGGCTGCCGTGAAAGTATGTGGTGACTAGACGTGTTTGGTGTGATTTGTTTGTGTTTCTGATATGTCTGTGAAAGTTTGGTCTGTGGTGTAAGTGTTTTTGGAGGAAGTTATTTGGGTAGTGTCTTTTGGAGAGTGCGTCGTGAATTTTGTTGTGGTAGTTGTCAAGTGCGTATTGATTGTTGCAGATGCGGCGGCCACGGAGCGAAAGTGAGTAAGGTATGGATTTTTTGATATGCGCCGGATGACAGCTATGAAAATGTAGATATTGAAATTTGTTGGTGGGTTTGAAGTGTACGGAGGTGTGGATGTGGTTGTTGTGGTCAATGAATAAGTCAACGTCAAGAAATGTGATTTTGTCAGTGGAGATATCGTGAGTGAACTTTAATGGGCTGTGGTTGTTGAGTCGGTCAAGAAATTTTGTTAGTGAGTCTGTGTTGTGCGGCCAGATCATGAAAATATCGTCGATGAACCTCTTCCACACAAGTGGTTTCAGAGGCTCCGAGGCTAAAAACTTTTCTTCGATGGACGCCATGAAAATGTTGGCGTAGCTCGGTGCCATTCGGGTTCCCATTGCTGTGCCTTTTATTTGATGATAAAATTTATTTTCGAAGCTAAAAAAGTTGTTGTTAAGAATGATTTCTGAAAGTTTTATTATAAAATTTGTTGATGGTTGATGGGGCAACGGGCGGTTGTTTAGATGGGTGCGAAGAGAGAAGAGACCAGCGTCGTGTGGGATATTGGTGTAGAGGGAGACGACGTCTATGGTCACAAACAGTAGATTTTTATTGGCGGGTAGTTGTAAACACTGGATGATTTCGAGGAAATGATTGGTGTCTTTGATATATGATGGTATGCTTTTAACAAGTGGCTGAAGATGAAAATCGACAAATGCTGATATATGTTCTGTTGGTGAGTCGTATGAAGCTACGATGGGTCGTCCTGGATTATTTTGTTTGTGAATTTTGGGTAGCATGTAAAAATGAGGTGTCCTGGGATGATTTGGCAGCATAAGAATCATGTCAGCCTCGGAGAGACCTTCTGCTGCACCACTCGTGTGAACGGTAGTCTCGACGAGTTCCACGATCTGGTCGCATGGGTCACTTGGTGCTGGAGAGTAAAATGTGGGGTCCGTCAGCTGTCTGAGTCCTTCGTTAATGTAGTTAGTTTTATCCATAATTACCGTGGCGGATCCTTTGTCAGCGGGTAAAATTATAATTTTTTCGTTATTTTTTAGTTTTTCTATGGCGTGTCTTTCTGATTGTGTTATGTTTTGGCTTGGATTTTGCAACGTGTTTACATAGTGGTCATCAGATAGTTTTGCGAGAATAGAGGTCAAAAATATTTCTAGGGGATGATTTGGGGGAAGTGGTGGCGGTTCATTTGAAGAATTTGGTTTGAATTTTAGCAAAGCTGGGTGGGTGTTTTGAGTGTTTTGGTGATTGTGAGTTTCCCAATAATGTTGCCATTTTAATTTTCTTCCAAATCGGACAAAGTCGTTGATTAGTTTTATGCGATCAATTTGTTGTGTTGGACAGAACGTTAATCCTTTATTTAACACAGATTTGTCAGTGGGTGTTAGCTGTACAGAGGATAAATTGATAATGGTGTCTGAGTTATCATTTATATCAATTGGATATGTCTTTGGCGGGGGAGGTATAAAAAGCGAATGGAAAAGGTCGGTTGGTGTTATATTAAGGTCTGTGGGTGCAGTCATTTGGTGGTACTGTATGGGCAAGCTAATGTTAATTTGTTTGTAATATCTTTCAAGATTTTCCATTTTTCGAGATGATTTGTCGTTCTCGATTAAAAGTTTGGTTCGGATATTCGATAAGATGTTTTGAATTTGGATAAAGAGGTGTGGGTAGGCAATAAGGCTAACTGTTAGTAGGTTGTCAAGTACATTTTTGTGATGAGTGCATAAATATGTGTATTGAACGTAAAGAACATGTGTCGTATGAAGCGCATTTATATGGTTTGTTAATATAATATTTGGTCTTAGAATTTGGGGTATTGCATATAATCCAATTTTAGGGATGAGACCTTTTGGTGCTGCACCAATGTCTAAACATTTTTTTAGAAATGAAAGGTGGGTTAGGTGTTGGGCTAGCTTGTTCGCATCGTTTTTTATTTTATTTAGTATCTCTCTCATTTATAGAGATATTATTTTGTCAGGAATTAGGTGGTATATGTTTAGAGGTCTATTGGTGATTTGATCTATGGTAAATTCAAGATATTGTGACTTTTTAACTTTGACAACCATCCATAAACGCTGTATATTTGAGGTTAGAATCCCAAAGGAAGTCCAAGCAGACGGTCTTAAAAAACATCAGGATCTTCAAGCTGAACCGCCGAAACCGGATACTTTGGAATATTCAAGTCATCGCTACGCAACATTTTGATATAACAATTTACAATTTATAGCTTGCTCAGATTGTACAGTGAGGTACTTGAAGCGGGAACTTGGAAACTTTTTAAATTTACATCTCCTGTAGATACATCTGCCTGCTCCGATCCAAAAATCTTTTTGCCGTCTTCTTCAAATCTTTACATTATCTTTTATAGCCATTTAATCAAAAATATCCACATATTTTATAAATTCGTTTCTCGAAATAACCTCAAATATACAGCGTTTATGGATGGTTGTCAAAGTTAAAAAGTCACAATATCTTGAATTTACCATAGATCAAATCACCAATAGACCTCTAAACATATACCACCTAATTCCTGACAAAATAATATCTCTATAAATGAGAGAGATACTAAATAAAATAAAAAACGATGCGAACAAGCTAGCCCAACACCTAACCCACCTTTCATTTCTAAAAAAATGTTTAGACATTGGTGCAGCACCAAAAGGTCTCATCCCTAAAATTGGATTATATGCAATACCCCAAATTCTAAGACCAAATATTATATTAACAAACCATATAAATGCGCTTCATACGACACATGTTCTTTACGTTCAATACACATATTTATGCACTCATCACAAAAATGTACTTGACAACCTACTAACAGTTAGCCTTATTGCCTACCCACACCTCTTTATCCAAATTCAAAACATCTTATCGAATATCCGAACCAAACTTTTAATCGAGAACGACAAATCATCTCGAAAAATGGAAAATCTTGAAAGATATTACAAACAAATTAACATTAGCTTGCCCATACAGTACCACCAAATGACTGCACCCACAGACCTTAATATAACACCAACCGACCTTTTCCATTCGCTTTTTATACCTCCCCCGCCAAAGACATATCCAATTGATATAAATGATAACTCAGACACCATTATCAATTTATCCTCTGTACAGCTAACACCCACTGACAAATCTGTGTTAAATAAAGGATTAACGTTCTGTCCAACACAACAAATTGATCGCATAAAACTAATCAACGACTTTGTCCGATTTGGAAGAAAATTAAAATGGCAACATTATTGGGAAACTCACAATCACCAAAACACTCAAAACACCCACCCAGCTTTGCTAAAATTCAAACCAAATTCTTCAAATGAACCGCCACCACTTCCCCCAAATCATCCCCTAGAAATATTTTTGACCTCTATTCTCGCAAAACTATCTGATGACCACTATGTAAACACGTTGCAAAATCCAAGCCAAAACATAACACAATCAGAAAGACACGCCATAGAAAAACTAAAAAATAACGAAAAAATTATAATTTTACCCGCTGACAAAGGATCCGCCACGGTAATTATGGATAAAACTAACTACATTAACGAAGGACTCAGACAGCTGACGGACCCCACATTTTACTCTCCAGCACCAAGTGACCCATGCGACCAGATCGTGGAACTCGTCGAGACTACCGTTCACACGAGTGGTGCAGCAGAAGGTCTCTCCGAGGCTGACATGATTCTTATGCTGCCAAATCATCCCAGGACACCTCATTTTTACATGCTACCCAAAATTCACAAACAAAATAATCCAGGACGACCCATCGTAGCTTCATACGACTCACCAACAGAACATATATCAGCATTTGTCGATTTTCATCTTCAGCCACTTGTTAAAAGCATACCATCATATATCAAAGACACCAATCATTTCCTCGAAATCATCCAGTGTTTACAACTACCCGCCAATAAAAATCTACTGTTTGTGACCATAGACGTCGTCTCCCTCTACACCAATATCCCACACGACGCTGGTCTCTTCTCTCTTCGCACCCATCTAAACAACCGCCCGTTGCCCCATCAACCATCAACAAATTTTATAATAAAACTTTCAGAAATCATTCTTAACAACAACTTTTTTAGCTTCGAAAATAAATTTTATCATCAAATAAAAGGCACAGCAATGGGAACCCGAATGGCACCGAGCTACGCCAACATTTTCATGGCGTCCATCGAAGAAAAGTTTTTAGCCTCGGAGCCTCTGAAACCACTTGTGTGGAAGAGGTTCATCGACGATATTTTCATGATCTGGCCGCACAACACAGACTCACTAACAAAATTTCTTGACCGACTCAACAACCACAGCCCATTAAAGTTCACTCACGATATCTCCACTGACAAAATCACATTTCTTGACGTTGACTTATTCATTGACCACAACAACCACATCCACACCTCCGTACACTTCAAACCCACCAACAAATTTCAATATCTACATTTTCATAGCTGTCATCCGGCGCATATCAAAAAATCCATACCTTACTCACTTTCGCTCCGTGGCCGCCGCATCTGCAACAATCAATACGCACTTGACAACTACCACAACAAAATTCACGACGCACTCTCCAAAAGACACTACCCAAATAACTTCCTCCAAAAACACTTACACCACAGACCAAACTTTCACAGACATATCAGAAACACAAACAAATCACACCAAACACGTCTAGTCACCACATACTTTCACGGCAGCCACAAACTAAAACAACTCATCAAAGAATCTCTACCCATTCTCCGGCAAAATAATGAAACTAAGGACCTACTCCCCAATAATCCACAAATCTGTTACAGACAAACCCGAAACCTGAAACACACACTTAGCAAAACAAAAACCAAACCACACACCGATTTCAGCAACACTTCACCTGGCACATCTCCCTGCCAACGGCGTAGATGTAAAACCTGCTCCATCATCAACACAACTACAGACATCAACACTCACCACACAACAAACATATACAAAACACATCCCAACACGTCATGCAAAACCAGCAACTGCATTTACCTACTGGAATGCCGTCATTGCCCGGCATTCTATGTAGGTGAAACCAAGAACCCAGTACACATCCGAATAAATCAACATCGACACACCTCAGACCGCACACCAAACAACATTCTTCCCATCCCTACACACACCCGCCTCCACAATTTGACGTTCAACGACTGTTTCACCTTACGCATCATCAAAGCATTCAGCCCTCCATTGACAGACATCGAATTAAGGACCTGGGAAACATCGTACATATGGTCACTTGGTGCTCACTATGGACCAGGACTTAACAGACAGCACTGACAGACAAACATGACATGACTCATCTGACAAAAAATTCACTTTAATACCCCAATAGTACCATCATCATCATAACCATCACCATCATCATCATCATCATCATCATCATCATCATCATCATCATCATCATCATCATCATCATCATCATCATCATCATCACCATCATCATTATCATCATCATCATTCATCATCACTACTATCATCACTCCCAAAAAGTTTCTTTGTTCCTCCTTCTTTTCAACAGATGTCACTTTTTTAAAAAATTTATATTCTTTATATGTCATATTTATACCTCATTCGACTGATGACGACTCCACAGTAGGAGTCGAAATATATCGTATATTAATTGTTTTTATTATTTATATCCATATCTACAAATAATTAAATGCCATACAAAGGTAATAATAAAAAATATATTTATTTCAATAGTAACTTCGCGATGGCACCATACACAATACATAGGTAATAAGGTTTTGTTGAATAACAATTCAGTGATTTTTGTCTTTAAGTGTTCTGTTCCGATTTATTTGAAAAAGGCGGGTTTTTCACAATCCGGCTACTAAATGGCTCTTCTAGACTTGGACGAATAAACCAGAGAAATACAAAGGTTTTCAAATGAATTGTAAACTCGAAGTGAATGAATTAATTAATGGACGAATTAATGAATTGAATGAATTTAACTAGTTATATAAATATGTCGTCGGCACATCTGCCTGAGCAGATCATATTTCTGTTAAGACTAAGAGGGTCGCCTCGCTCCGCTCTGTTTCGCTCGCTTCGCTCGGCTCCTCAAATTTATTTACATGGAAACCAAACACGTTCCTCCTCGCTTCGCTCGTCGTCACACCTATTTTTGACTTTTGGTGAATTTTCGATTTCATATTTTACTGGGTGATTACGTAAATATTACAGGAAAAATACAGCAGTTAAGATACTAGGGTTCTGTACTCAACGGGAGCCGCGCATTGTTTTTCAGGCGTTAACATTTCAGCGGCTTGTTTTTGTCGCCTTAATGTTGCTATGGCATCTATATTGTTGATTTTTACCATACTATTTTTAGGGTTCCGTACCCGTATTCTGTGGTGGTACGGAACCCTTTGTGCGTGAGTGCGACTCGCACTCGCCCAATTTTATTAATTTCCTTTGGAAAGTGTCATTGATTGTCACCAGTTTATTTACACCGAATTATTGTAAGTTTCCCCTAAAAATATAGAATATCGTCACGACACGAATCCCCGAGGGGCTGTTAAAGGTGTAACCGAGTATGGACTGTGAAATGCAAATCAATTCACACTCGTAAACTGTTTATGAACTTTGGTCATAAACAGACTCACAGCTTAACGTGCCTTCCGAAGCATGCAGACCGAACTTGTGACCCTAGTGGATTTGAACCCGTGACCTCGGGGTTAGTACTAGCACAGAGGCGATCGGAAAATATAAGTTTTTTAAAATGGCGTCAACTAAACCACTAGCTTCATTAGCCTCGTTCCGAAAGCGGAACCAAATCATCTATCGCCATTTTTCTTTTAACAATTCTTAACCTCTTGCCTACCGAAAAATCTTTTTATCGAATTTCAAATTTCGAATGTGACAGTAACGTCCTTAGAATCGGTTCGGTCCTCTCTTAAAACTGACATTTATGGGCTCTATATAGAACCCGTACGACAGTTCTTATTCGACCCGTAATAAAAAATTCAAATAATAAATAATTTAAATAATTTTTAATCGGAAACCCATAAATTACAGTAAGTTTATTTAAAAAGAAATGATATTTTAAATAACAGTGGTAAATTTATACGTATACAAATTAAGACCAATTATAAGGTTTCAAAAAAGTTTTTAACTGTTTAAAAGTAGGTATTTAAATTTTGTCTAATCTAGAAAAAACTGTGAAAACTTTGAGAAAATATTACTTAAGTAACAGGTAAGCCATGGGTCGGTTGCATTATATTTGAAATGTACATTTTACAAAATTGACCGACAAATCCAAAAACAGGTCAGTCAATATCAGTGTTCGCTAAAGTAAATATTTACCGCTTCACAATTCACATGAACAGGTTTCGCGATAAATTGGTTTCTCGGCTTATTTTTTCCGAGAAAATATGACTATTTTATAAAAGTTTCCTTGATTTTCAGTTTTTAGTATTTTTACGATCGAGATGCACTGTTTTATTTATTAACTATGCTTTGATAAAATAATGCCTAGTTATATAGCTTGATTGATGAAGCTTCTGCGTTAGAAACTTAAATTTTTGTTTTAGCTTACAAATAATTTTTCTTAGCCACCAAGTAGAAACGGTTAAACAGACAGCGAGGATTTGCTATTTTGGTTTTTAATATTTTTACCAAAACTTGAAAAATATATTTTTTTTGTTTATTCCTGACATACAGTTTTTTCAAGCCGTCCCAGCACCAAGGCTATACGAGTCCAGTGCGATCCCGACTCACCCCATCTGTTATCCGGATGTCTCGAATTATCTCAAAATGGCGGCCACGATGGAGATAAAGCGCGGGAAAGTTGCGAGACAGAGATCGCGCCACCTGTATTTATTGGCCATTCGCGCGATCTAGATAAAGGTCGTGTTTTTGGGGGATTTTTCTCCCGTTTTAGGATTTTATCGAAAATCAGATACTTTAATTTGTTTTGTCTATCATCAGCTTACAATATTGCAACATTGTTCAACAGTGTAAATTAAATACGTCGTACAATATGTACGGGTTTTGTGCGCATGAAAATGTGATCTATTTGACTACCAACATAATGAGCGGTTTTCCAGACTGACCTTGATCAAGCTTTCAGAGGTAAACATACATGGCGTTACCCTGATTTTAAGTGTCAAAAATCAAAGATTATTTTTTAATCTGTGGGCAGCAATATTTTGTGGGCTAAAAAATTTCAAGTCAAGTGTCAAATCCAACAACACCCTTCACAAAAATATTCTTATTTTGTTGGGAATATATGGTGTTGTTTTCTACTTGGTGTTTCATTCAACATTCACCATGGTCAGCCCATGCGTTGTGGCTAATTGTAAAAATATAGGAATACACAGTTTCCCTAAGAATTCACTATGGAAAGAACAATAGATCTTAGCAAAAATACATGAATCTAGTGTTGCCAGAAACACATTTATTGACACTTTTAGTACAAACAGCACCATCTATCGGGTCGTTCCGTACTACTTTTTCTTTTTTAATTTGACTTTGAAAACCCCTCATTGAAAAAAGACAAACTGACAGGCACCGGGACTTATAAAATAGTAAAAGAGTGTGTAGAAAACAAAATGGAATAATTTATAGTAAGGTGTGACTCCTTGATGGAACTTCATTGTAACACTAATAAAAGTCTTCTTGTACGAGTTCCACTGTTTTATTTACTTAATTATTGCGACTAGTTTCGTCTATTTGACATCTTTGGGCTAATTGGAATAGGTAAACAGTAAAAACCGGTCAAGTGCGTGTCGGGCCACGTGCAGTGTAGGGTTCCGTATTTTCCCTGCAATGTCAAATAGACGAAACTAGTCGCAATAATTAAATAAATAAAATAGTGAAACTCGTGCAAGAAGACTTTTATTAGTGTCAAAATGGAATAACTTTAGGCAAGACCAGGGGATCTTAAAAGGCCGACTTGGGTGAATCATAAAATGATTTGAAAGTAGGATAGAGTCAGATTTTTTTCACACGTGCAAAAGAGACGGCATAAGAACAGAATCATAATGTGATCCATGCGAAATGGCCTTTTTAGATCCCCTGTTCATATTTGAACAAGAAAACCTAAAATTATGATAATGATATTGTGGTAATAAATATTTTTACTTTATGAATGCTTTTTTTACTGTTTTATTATATATATATATATACAGATTTTTATGAATATTATGGCAAAAATTAAATAAAAAAGAAAACTTTCGATATATATTTCGACCCACTTAGGGCCGTCGTCAGTCGAATATGGAATATTATCATAAATAAATTAAAAACTTAACCTATTTTCTTAACCTATTTCATTTACCTTTTTGCTCTCATCTGGTGAAGGTAGAGAAGGGTGTGTCTGGTGAAGGTAGAGAAGGGTGTGTCTGTCGGTCAGTGTTGTCTGTTTAGTCCGGCTCCGTAGTGGGCACAAAGTGACCAAATGTAAGACGGTTCCCAAGTTCTCAGTTCAATGTCAGGACATTTGGTCACTTGGTGCCCACTACGGAGCCGGACTAAACAGACAACACTGACCGGCAGACACACCCTTCTCTACCTTCACCAGATGAGAGCAAAAAGGTAAATGAAATAAGTAAAGAAAATAGGTTAAGTTTTTAATTTTATTGTTAACTCTATTTTATTAATGATAATATTCGATAATGATATTGAAGATATAATAAAAATATTTGAGAAACACGAGTTAAATACATTAATATTATTACAAGTTAATGATGCCATTACGTTTATCGTGTACGGTATATACAGTCGCCAAGTCGCCAACATTTCACAGTATACAGTTCTTACTTCAGCCCCGTAAGGGTTAAATTCAATTAAAGTTTGAACTTCTGTATTGAAATTTGAACTGAATATTCTGTTTGAACTTGTACACTTCAGAATTTTGAACAAGAATTCCGCCTCTTTTACCTTTTTTGTGAAATATATCCGTGATCTAACTCCTGGCAGTATGTCCATCGTTGTCAGCCTCATTAAAAAAAATCTCTGTTGGCAACTTTTCTCTGTCATCAAGTTTCAAATCGGAATAATGTTACATTGTCCCATTTTTCTTAATTTGGGTTCCTTAAGGGCATGGGTGACCCGAGATTGAGCACAATGAGGTTTTATTATTGTTTAAAATAGCGCGCTCTGAGCCACGGTTTCTATGACAACGGAAATATAACGCGCGCGCTAAACTGGGTGTTTATAAAATAACTCTCCTGCCACTGTATGTACTAGTATGAAGGCACATAAGAGAGAGGGGACAAGTTTTTGTAAAACTTAAAAGGAGAGACCCAAACATTGTAATTATAAAATTGTAAGGAAATAAATAAACATTTTGAATTTCTTCATTAGTTTTGACTATGAAAACATGTTTTATTTTTTCAAAATCAGTGGATATCATTCAAACAAATTTTATAAAGAAAAATCAACTAAATTCCGAAATCAATACTCGAGATCAATAAGAAGTCTATAACTTACTAAAATTAAACGTTTCAAAGTGAACTTTTTAACCGACTTCAAATTATGTAACTATATATATATATATATATATATATATATATATATATATATATATATATATTATATATACCTATATTTTTTAAACATTTTAGTGCTTGACTGCAGTTACATAATTTGAAGTCGGTTAAAAAGTTCATTTTGAAACGTTTAATTTTAGTATGTTATAGACTTCTTATTGATCTCGATATATATATATATATATATATATATATAGGTATATTGACTGAAATAACACCTTTACCGACTTCTTTCTTCCTAAAACAGATATTATTATGTTCTCTAGAAGTCGGCACCTTCATATTCGTTTTATATGGAATATACCGATTCGTTTTATCCCACTAATATTATAAATACGGAAGTTTGGATGGATGTTTGTTACTCCTTCACGCTGAAACTACTGAAACGATTACGCTGAAACTTTGCACAAATGTAGTTCTAGCCCTGGAATAGGACATAGGCTACTTTGTATCCCATATATCAGTTCCCATTGGATGGCAATGGGGTGTCAAGTCCCTATAGAAAAGTGATGTACTGTTACTTCTTCACGCCGTTAAATATTAGTGGGATGGGATAGTGGCATTAGTGGGATGGGATGGGATTTGATACGACTATACAAAAACTCAATCGACGCGGGCGAAGCCGCGGGCAAAAGCTAGTATGGAATATACCGACTATATCATAAAAAAAAATTATAAATATATTCGTCTCTTTACAATTTAATATATCTCAGATAAAATAAAAACTGTTTAAATCCACAAAATTTCCCATTTGGGGCATTTTTACCAGGTTTTTTTTTTCGGACGTCATCAAAAAGCTACTGAATTTTATGACCTATTTTAGGTGAACACCATTATTGAAGTATAATGTAATTTGGCACTGAGGAAAAAAAATCTTTTTATTCCATACATTTTGTAAAACTTTATAGAAGATATAGTCCAATACTATTTTTATTGAGCGTTTTATAGATCCTTTCATAATAATTTCACTATTATTATTATTAATATGAAATACGAAAAAATTAAAATTTCGACTCAAGAACAAATTTCAAGAAACCTTTTTGCAAAATACGTTATAATGCCTGCTTGTTTTACTGCTTGTTTTACATTTGTTTATCTATGAGTGGAAACTTTGCTGGTTTGTGTAATTTAGTTGTGTATTGTTTTTATGTAATGTTAAACTGTTTGGTTCCCAAATATAAATATAAATAAATAAATAAATAATGAATCAAAACGAGTTGCTATCATTACGTTCATGCAAATTTGTTCAAAACTATAGTTATTCATAATGCCATTGACATGGATCTATCCACAATAGGCATAGATAAAATTATGTTAAGATGTGTTAATTCGAAAACCATTTCGAGATTTAGGTTTAATAAATCGTATTTTTGAAGTTTTGGTCTAAAAAACCTCATGATGATGAATATTTTTACGAAAAGGCTGCAACTTCCATTTGCTCTCGTGTGACGTCACTTGAGTAATGGCTGTTTAGGAATGTGTCCTTTGCTATCAAGATAAATTTATAATAATTTGCTTTAGACTAATTTGACAGCTAGATGACACTTGATGACAGATGAGTAGACAGACAGAAACAGACCACTTTTTTTATAAGCAATCACACATCACAATCAGTATAATGTCTAAAATTCTCAAGTGACAAGGTCATCGGATAATTCTTTAAAAGATCATAATGATTAATTTATATGCCAAAATAATGAAAATTATGTCCTAAAATGACGTAACTTCTCTGAAAAAAAAAATTAAAAAAATTTTTAAAGATTAAGCCATGGGTATTACCTCAAACCCGAAAAAGAACCGACAAATCAACTCAAATGCAGTCGACTTTGTTCCAGTGTCGACCCTGGACGTGGAAGCCGTGGTGGGGCGCACCGCTGCGTTGCCCTGCGACATCGAGCCTGACACCAAGGAGGACCGGGTCTACATGGTGCTGTGGTTCCGGCATTCTGGCGGGAAACCGCTTTACAGGTAACAAACCTTTTTTTTCCTCATCCCTTCGTCTTGACCATCGATATAATACGCATAGATGACACACTTCGTACAAAATTACGAAAAACCTTGTCTCCTTGCTACGCAATCGCAACCAGTCAGCTGTCAAAAAGAATTTACTTCATTTTTTTATTTCTCATTTGTGCTCAACTTTTTATAAATCGCTATAGTTTTCGGGGAAATTTGCCAATTATGATCAATAATCGTCATATTTTTACATTTTTCGGTCCACCAGTTTCGGAGATAAGGGTGGGGACATACATATTTTTGTAGTTTTTTAAAGATTTCTCGAAACCAGTGCCAGTAAGTATGGGAAAAGTATATATTTTTACAATCAGCTTTTTAATATTTACAATTTGATACTCATGTTGTATTTTTAGGATAATATTTTTTATTTTTCTCACTTTTGTTTTGGAAATATTTTGAACAAATTTCATGTCTTTATCTTTAACAGTGCTAAAGTTATGAGACTGTGAGATACAGAAGGACAACGTAGTCTCACCATAAAGGTTCCTTTTGTACCTTTTAGGTACTACGGAAACCTAAAACTATATACAAGGTGTAACAGAAAGGTGTAACCATATTTGAAGAGCTTATTCAGTCAATAGTATAGAACAACTTTTACTATGGAGCCAACCCTGAAATCTCAAAAAAAAAAATCTGCCTTCCATATATTTCAGCCGAGCGGCATTGCATTTTTCTATGAAAAAGTAATTTTTTTTTTCGATAGTCATGGTTTGTTCCACAGTAAAAGTTGTTCTATACCATTGACTGAATAAGCTCTTCAAATATGGTTACACCTTTCTGTTACACCTTGTATATGTATATACAGTCCCAGTCCTGAGTGAATCACTATGGGGAGTCGAAATTTCATTTTATGAATTTTACAAAAATCGTTATTGGTTCACGATGCTGGTCACTTACCAAGGCTTAAGTATGAATTTTGACGATGTTTACAAATTCACCTTGTATATGTATATATGTGACCAGCATCGTGAACCAATAACGATTTTTGTAAAATTCATAAAATGAAATTTCGACTCCCCATAGTGATTCACTCAGGACTGGGAGTGAATTACTATGGGAAGTCGAAATTTAATCATACGAATTTCACAAAAATTGTTATCGATTCGTTATGCTAATCACTTACCAAGCCTCTAGTATGAATTTGGACGATGATCAAAAAGTCACCTTGTATATGCTGCTATCCTTTAGTTATTCTTTAATTTTGACGAGGAAAAGAGGGAAAGCCTAGATCAATGAGAAAAAGACGTCGCAATGTATTAAAAATTCGGACGTTCAAAGCTTTGCTCGAAGCACCAGACTGTTCCATTAAGATTTCATTATCCGAACTGTCCGGAAACTGTTTCGGACTGCTCGAAGTGTTACATTTTTAGGGTTCTGTACCTCAAAATGAAAAAACTGTACCCTTACAGGATCACTTTGTTGTCCGTCTGTTTTAATGACCCTTTTGCTCGGAATCAAGTTGAAATCAAGTTGAAACTGATACTTCCTAGAGGATTCTACCGTTCCATGCAAAGATTTCAAAAGCTTAGATGAGCTCTGGCACTTACAATCTATTACATTGTTTTTGAATGTGAAATGTCACACTTTTGGCTTTATTCGTATATCTTGAAATGTTAGTGCACTTTAAAAATGCACACGACGGCATATTGAGACCCTTTTGTCGTAAAAATTCATTAAAGCGTCCAACTATCACTGTGTTCAGATGAGCACTGATTCCAAACGTGTGAGCGTCACACATTTAAAGGTGAAAACATTTTGGTGCTATCATACTACGGTAAGGGCTTATCTTTACTTTTTTAAATCTTTGGCTCCATGGTGCTTTACAAAAATCTTAGTTCTAACTCAACGTAAATAAAAGTCTTTGCCCTTTTTACATAATTAATTTCATACACATTTGCTCACCATAAGAACCTAAAGGGTATTTCTAGATGGCTTAAAAACTTGTAATTTCGTTCAAAGATTGGTCTTGTAGCACAGGTATAGAGAACAATTTGAAAACTACCTTTTATTTAAAGACTAACTTAATTAGAACCTTTTTAGATACATAGAGTTGAACTATGAGTTGAACGGATCGTAAGTGTCAAATTAAGTTGGACACTCATGAATAAGTTCGTGATTTTAACGGTTTAGACGGAACCTCAGGGCTCGAGTCCTAATGGCACTTGGCCGGATTTTTATAGCAATAACTGTGTGCCATTTTCAAACACTTATTCAAGGCTTGTTAAACCCTTAGAAAATAAATGTAATGACAATAAAACAATTATAATTAAACCTAAGAAATTGAAAAATTTTAAAAAATATTCAACTTCTTCCCCATTAGAAGATAATCACTTCTTCTTTGTTAAAACTAAAAACTTTCCATCTTATCTCATTAATTAATTTGTTTAATCCTACCATTAACTTAAAAATTAAGATTTTACAAGCTAATCAGTTATTATCTAGATAATTTATTTGATAGTTATAGTAGATTGTTATACGAGTGCATAAAACGAGCCATATTACCCGAGATATTTGGCTCTGGAAGCTATTGTTCGAGGTAATATGGCTCGTTTGTAGCCGAGTTCAACACTCTACTTTTCACTTCAATTGCGAGGAAACGAAACAGTATTATTTCATGATCACTGAATGATATATTTAACTTTCAGTATTACTTAATGCAAATTTAAATAATCTAACAACTAAAGATGTACTGTTGACTGAGAAAAAACAACAGCTTTTTTCCGCCACTTTTTTTTAAATCCTTCCAGTAAGTGGGACGGCAAAGGGAACTTACCCTGTACAGCCATGTCTAAATAACCTAAATAAATAATCAGATTTTTGTTTGTTTTATGTTTTTTAATAATAATAATATAAGCCTTTGTTCAGAATATACTTAAATACTAATAACATTAAATTACTTATTTTATTTATCTTAATCTTAATCTGATTGCTCTTTGGCAAAGGCCTTCCCTAGAGTTTTTCAAAGCTGTTTGTCCATGGCTTTTCTACTCCATTTTGTCCCGGCAGCTGCTTTTAGTTCGTCCTCCCACCTTTTAGTTCGTCCTCCCACCTTTTAGTTCGTCCTCCCACCTTTAAGTTCGTCCTCCCACCTTTTAGTTTGTCCTCCCACCTTTTCCTTTGTCTTCCTCGCCTTCTTTTTCCATCCCGAGGGTACCACACAGAGACGTCTTTGGCCCATTTATTTTTCCTGCTTCCTATTGTATGTCCCGCCCATTTCCATTTCAATCTCTTCACTGTGTATGTCACATCTGCCACACCAGTCCTTTCCCTTATGTCAGTTAGTTTAATCTTGTCCTTTAGTTTGACACTTAGTATGCTCCTCTCCATTTTGTTCTGACATACTCGTAGAGCTGGTCTTTGCTTATCTGTCTGGCAGCCGTATGGCATACATTGCAATATACAAGTGTTAAACAATTTATTTTTGTTTTTCATTGAAAACTGAGGATTCTTCATTATTTCTTTGAGCGACCAATATCTTCTCCATGAGTTATTTATTGTTGTTTCTATTTCTTTCTGCATCTGGTCTTTTGGTGAAATTTTGAATGAGACGCACACACACAAAGTCACCCTAGTTCTCAATATCGCTAAAACAATCGATTGCAGTCCAGATCGTGACTCGGATCCAGCTTACAGATTAAAAACAAAATAATAGTAAGTTACCTGATAAAATAGTCGAAACAAATAATTTTAATCCCGAAACCCTCCGTTCACATGGCCGCTTCCATTTTAAATCAATTCCGAAAATTCCGAAGAGTTGGCTACTAAAACCCGACACGTGCGGTTCTCTACCTCCAGAATACGTTTCTATTGAAAATTCCGCTTCAAAAATCACACATTTCGAAGCGGGATCGTTCAATCATGGGATTTAAATTTAGCCTCGAAATCGGAGCAAAAATTTCAGTGGAAAAATTTCACACGCGCGCCGATGTCAAAATTAGTAAACATTCGCCGCGGGGTAAAAGCGTTGAGGCGTTGTCGATTTTGTCGCGCCCTGCCGACTCCGGGCCTACGCGCCGGCGGCTCCCGGCCTAACGAGGCGAGAGGCTGACTCAGTTATCGGTGTCTGTTGTAAATATGCTGTCCGGGTAGGTTCCGCTGCTGGAAAAAAAGACAATTATTATTAAACAAAAGCAGAGGTTAACAAAAAAAAAAAAAGGAAAGCGACAAGACGAAACGGGGGACTGAAAGACATGTCATCTACTAAAGAGGTCTAATTTTCGTCACCTGCATGTCTACGTAAATTTTTGTGAAATTTTAGGTGACAGCAATGGGGTCTACTTTTATAAAGGCCACCAGTTGGCGCCACTGGCACGTAAGGTATATGTCAAAGGTTTGTTAGGTTAGATTTACATAGAAGTTCGATTTTTTGTTTTGCTTATCCATATAATATTATTTTTTTTTCTTTCTTAAATGCGAATAAACAATGCCGCAATGATGTGCAGTTCCATTATGTTCCAAAACGAAAGGAGGACTTAAGTTTTGTTTTAGTTCCTCTTTTCTTTAGCTCTAATCTTAATTCATTTACTTTCATTGCACCGTACCTTGAATAATAGACCTGAAACTATGAATTTATGTCGACTAATACACAAATAACTAATAAAAAGCCATAGCTTTCGCCGTTTCGCGGGCATTTGACGTTTCTCTATACCTGTCGCCTCAGTGGCGCCACCTGACGTCGATAGTAGCCCTCATTATTTTGGAAAGAGTGTTATTTAAATGGTTGAATGAATGAATGAATATGTTTATTTATTTCAAAGATAACTTAATCTAAATACATTCCACAAAACCAAGTAGAAATTTGGTTTGTCTGTGGGGAGGGAGTCGCACTTCTTTTTCTATAAATTAGATAGTTATGTACTAAATTATAAGTAGTTAGGTACATTAATAGTAAATAATAAAATGCTATTTTAATCTGTCAATGTTTTCATGTTTTGTAAAAAGTAAGTTTTATATAACTTCGCGAATTTATTTTTATTTTGTTCAGATCTTATATGAATAGGCATTTCATTATATAACATTGGAATTTTGCGCTTTAACATTCTGCCGCCAAAATACTCGTAGTTATTCACTTTTACAGTTTCATATTTCCCTTGCGCAGCAGCTCTCGTGTTGAGCCCATGCTGTTTAGGTATCTTATGATCTGGGGTGCTATGGCTATTTACTGCAATTATATATTTATATTTTAATGAAGCCGGTAGAATTTTACAGATTGAGTACAATATTTTGATATTATTTTTGTGTTTTTTTCTAACATTTTTACTGACTAGGAATTTTAAAAAATTTATTTGTATATTTTCAATCTTATCCATGTATGTTTTGAATATAGATCCATAGCAGTCCAGACCTTAAGATATAATTGAATCAACCAAAGACATATATGTATAGTTTTTAGCACGGAAATTGGTACTTTGTAACTGAGATGTTTGAATTTAAATAACAATATGCGTAGCTTATTTAATATTTTTTCTATATGTTTAGTCCAGCCCATATTTTCATCGATACACATTCCTAGGTATGTAACACATGGAACTTGCTTTATTGTTTTACATTTACAATTAGATAACTTATTATGGAAACAGTTATAGTCGTGTGCAACAAGGTTGCATGAAGAGTCCGGGGTGCAAGAGTACGGAGACCGTATGACAAGGAGGTTAGTTGTTTCGGCATTGAGTACGATTCCATTATCGTGCGACCATCGCACTACGTTGTCGATATAGTATTGGTATTTTTTGCATATTTATCATGCCCCTCCTAACCTCCGAAACAGGAAAAAAAATCATGGTAATAGGTGATTACGTAAAGATTACAGGAAAAAAATTGCAGCTAAGATATTAAGGTTCCGTACTCAACGGGAGACGCGCATGGTTTGCCAGGCGCTACAATTTTAGTGGCTTTTGTTTTTGTTGCCTCGATGTTGCTATGGCATCTATAGGTATATTGTTGTATATACCATAATATTTTAGAGTTAAAGTCCCCAGAGTAAGCTCTGCATTTGCTAACCGTTTTAAAAACTTTTTGGGTCCATTTATTTACAATCAAATTAACAAAGAAATACCTCTAGAAGATAAAACTAAATTAAAACATAATTTAATAAGAAAACTCCGTACTTGGCTTTTATCAAAATCTTATGATAGCATTGAAAAACTTTTGCACATCGAATCTTAGCAATAAATAATCTTTTCATTCCCCCTTTCCTGCCCATATATATATATATATATATATTTTTTTCTAGTGATTTACATGTTATACATTGCTCACGGACACTTCTTTCTATAAGTACCCACAAACATATAAAAAAACTTCATTTATCACTTATAGAAAAATTATTTCCCATTAGGTAACACATTTACACTTAATCGTATATTTATATATTATGATATAATAAACTAATCGTACACTTAGATACAACTTACAAAATAAAATAACTGTTTATATTACTTATAGCACTGGGCGCCCTTTGGCGAAAATAAAATAGTGCTTCCGTGTTACGGAGAATTCTAGTATCGGAGCACACATATTCGAATTTATTATTATGTGCTGTTGTAAGTTTTACAGTCTAAGAAAGAATTTGTTAATGTGTCGGAAGCCTGCTTTGGGTATTATTAGTCCCAAATTTTTTTTTCTCTATTTTTGTATTTTACTAACCCTAGGATAGGCCTAATTAAGTTTTTTCTGTAATACTAGCCATTTAAGTAAATAAATAAATAAATAAAACTACTATAAAAGTCAACTTCTATGTATGGGCGCGTCACATTATGCTGAATTTCAAATTCTGTGACAACAGGCGGACAGACACGAGAACAATCTTAAAAGGGTTTCAATTATCCTTTAGATAAAATTTACTCTCCAATCTTCATTACGAAAACTCAACAAACGAGGAAAAAAATGAGACAATGCTGAACTTAGAGCAAGCGAGTTGCTGGAGTGTTGAAAACAAACATCAAAGAATTTTTGTAAGATTAAAAGTCGAAAGAAAGTGACGGTAAAGTTCCACGGACATAAATATGTAAGAAGCAAAAACTTGCGGAAGAGCAAACAATGAGGAAAACTACGGATGGACTGTCCGGATAAAAACGTTGCTTTTTTAGGATTTCACGGAAAAAACAACGGAAAAGGAAAGTTACAATCATTTCAGCAGCTTTTTTTCGGTTTTGATTACGCTTGCAAGAATAATCAACATAGAATCGTTTAAAGAAGCAATATTTTGTAGACCGTGGTGAAAACCATCATAGATTTTACCTACCAATGTTAATATCTTTATTAATCCCAATTACAAATGTTTTATTAATATAAAATTACATAACTAAAGGGGTTAAAATAACAGAACAAAAATAATCCTAAAAAAATTATTATAAAAAAAAATTGCCTCTAGATCTAGATCAAAATAGTAAATTTCCTGTTTTAACGTATCCTAATTCATAATTTTTTTGAAACTTTTCTATTTTTATTGGTTTGAAGACAAAAAGTAGGTGTAGTATTTATTTGGTTACAGGAATTTCTCTAACCTAACATTGAAATCGCCTGATAAAAAACGCCCCTTCCATACGAAAGTGCTATACTATTTCTTTTTCATTCAATGTTTTTCATTCAAAGGTTGCCTGAAAGATATTGCTATTAGCAATAAGTGCCGCCTTTGTACACAATGTTTGTCACTTATGTGAAATTGCAGTGGCGTGCATAGAACTTTTTTCCGGAAAAGCAATCAGAAGGTCAAGTTTGACAATAAAAAAATATGAAAAAATTTTAATAACACTTTGAAAAAAAAGTTTGTATGACGCCAGGGTAGACAGTGACAACTTTTTTTCATAACAACTTTTTTTTTTCAAAGTGTTATTTAAATTTTTTCATATTTTTTTTGTTGTCAAACTTGACCTTCTGATTGCTTTTCCGGAAAAAAGTTCTATGTACGCCACTGTGAAATTGTGTTGTGACTTATGTTTGTAAAGGTACAAAAAGTGTAATAAATAAATAGTTATTATAAAATTTCGTATCAACGAAAAAATTTTAATCGTTTATATCTAAAAACTATAAAATTCCCTCCGAAATTCACAAAATGTTTTCTTGCTGAATGCGTGGCAGTGTTCTTTCCACTGACGATTATTTTCTCACGTAGAATCTTCGCTGATCTACGGCAATTTCCTTACGCTTTCTATAAAATCCATGACAGATAATGCACATCGCTCGGCAACAGATTTCTAAGCGCATTAAGGTGATATACCGTGCTAGCAAAGGTCCCCGTTACTCCAGGCAGAAAGACCCGCAGTGCGAAAGGGACGGAATCGGGGAAAATTGTCAAAAAGTCGGTTTTAAATTAATTCAAAATTAACTAAAATAGCTACAAAAAATTCCATAACCAGTAATTTAGGTGTAGTTAAAACCCATCTAAATAAATATTTTGCAAGTCTGTATGCTATCCTAATTTGTCAGAATATCAAAAAAAGTGTAAATTTAGACCTGATTTCAATAATTATTTCTATCGAATGAAATTCTTCCTATCGCGTTTCTGATAGACCAAAATCTAGTAAAAGGTCCCAAAATTGTTGTACTAATTTATTTTACTTGGAACTTCATTAAAAGAGCAGATAAATAACTTCAAAAAGTGTCAATTTTCACGGTATAGCCCCTTAAGTACATCTGTGGCAAAACTTTAAATATCTTTTAGAGCATGTTTTTCTATTTTATAAAACATCGTTACTTTAACCTCAGGATAATAAACCTAAAGTACCTTTACCTACTAACAAGTACAGACCCATCACTTCAAGTACTCCGGCGCTAAATAGCGCAAACCTTTTAGCTACATATTATTTAGTTAGCGCTAGATTTCTCCTGAGATCTCAGACATGTTAGTTAAAATACATGATACCTACGAGAACGCACGTTCCTGAATTATGTGAAAAATTTCATGTTGAAAATACGCAAATTGTTATAGGTACCGTCAATGCAATAAATGTTTATGTTGATCTTAGATTATTTTGCTTGGCGCAACTTCTTATAGTATCAACAAAATTTTGCACGAATGACGTTTTCTCGATCTAAAAATACACGTTAATATTTTGCTGTGAAAAATAATATGTAAACAAACTCAAGCGTCGAATAATTGATCCTTGATAATGATTGATTTACAATAGAGTAATAGCGAGAATAATAGAGCGGCGGTAGCTCATGGGTAGAACGCTAGCCTCTCAATCTTGAGATCCAAGTTCGATCCCCTGTCGGGCACACACCAATAATTTTTTTGTAATTCATGTGCATAGTATTTTTAATACCTAAAATACTTACCACTTGCTGAACGGTGAAGAAAAAACATTGGAAGGAAACCTGCATGACCCACAAAGCGTGTATTTGTGAACGAAGATCGGCAATAGGGCTCAGCACCCAAACCCGTTCGGACGTAATAATCGTCGGTGAAACCCGAGTGTACCGAGTGTGGACTATAACTTGCATTTCACAGTTCATACTTGGGACATCTCTGACTACCCCTCGGGGATTCATGTCGTGACGATATTATATATTACATATACAGGATGTCGATTTGGTCCACAACTTGCGTCACATGAATATTAGTATACATGATGATTATTCCAAAAACCAGAATAAAAAAGTGATAAATGACGGCCCCATACCGAGGGTCGAAATACCTATATCGAATAATAATTTTCAATTATTTTAATGCTAATAAAATAAAAAACCGGCCAAGTAAAAGTCGGATTCGCGCACGAAGGGTTCCTTACCATTATCTATAAAAACGGCAAAAAAAAACCATTTCTGTTGTATAGGAGCCCCCTTAAATATTTATTTTATTCTGTTTTTTAGTATTTGTTGTTATATCGGCAACAGAAATACATCATCTGTGAAAATTTCAACTGTCTAACTTTTACGGTTCATGAGATACAGCCTGGTGACAGACGGACAGCGGAGTCTTAGTAATAGGGTCCCGTTGGTTATCCTTTGGGTACGGAACCCTAAAAATAATAAATAAATAAAGCATAATCAATCTTTCAGGAAAATCTACTCCATCACATAACTCAGGTTTATTTTAGTTTTTGAAGCCCTTGCCCAAGCTCATAGCTAGTTTAACTTGAAAAATTACATAAAAGCATAAAAAAGCAAAATATAATATATTTATCAAAAGAATAAAAAAATCAATACCGATTGAAGAAGGAATTAAATGCCTTCTTTATATGTCGTATAATGATCTTGATGCGGCGGGCGTGGAGCTCTAGTACTTACCGAATCGGGTGCCCCTCCCCGCCCCGCCGCCGCTCCACCGCTCCGCCAGTGCTGAGTCAATTTCATTGTCTGTTGTACACCATACGTTTTGATAGCCCCAAAAAAAAAATATATTAAAATTTTGGAAAAATAGAACTTTTTTTTTCGTCATCGGTATCGTGAATCCTGTGACGTAAGTTGCTGACCCAATCACCAGCCTGTATATTACAATAGACTTCCGGCAGAATCTTGGCTTGGAAAAAATATATTTTCGTTTTCAATCTTTCATCAAAATCTACTCATTACATAACTTAAGTTTATTTTGGTTTTTGAAGCCCTTACGAGTATTAAGCTCATAGCCAGCCTAGTGTAACATGAAAAATTACGAGCAAAGTAAAACAGTTTGTGAAACGACTAACAATTTAATAGGTTGACGGTACTTAGCCAGTAACGTATCATGTAATGTAACGTTTTATAATTTATTATGTGGACGTATAACGGTAATAGATCATAAATATATCAACATGATATCGAAATTCGGTTACTTTTTTTATGAAAACACGTTTTCTTGGGCACGTAAACTTGCCGATAGCGTAAGTACACATACGGCGGCTTTAACTAAATTAAGTTCTTTTATTGCTTTTTTATTTATCAAATGTCCTTTTTATCTATGTGGGAGTACAGAAAAAAGCAATTTTTTGTGTTCAATGTTCATGCTTGTAATTTTTGTCAAAAACTAGATTATTTTTCAATTCTCTAACTTTGCTGACAAGGATCATTGAACATTGAAAACGAAGTAAATAAATAATTTATAGTAACCTTTATAACAAATTTTAATGACAATTTATTTATCAAATTTTTGTGAAACGTCATAATAAACTTCAAAGAAAAAATATTTTCATGGAAAATCTAAATATTTTCACGTAATTTTAATAATGTCTTTTCCAAGCCCGTTCCTTATTTAAGATGAATTTCATTTACAAAAAAGTTAATCATAGCTCGCGTCTTAATCATAGCTAGCTCGGCCATATCGTAGAATTGACCAAATCAAAAAACTTTCACAAAAAGTAAAAAAAAGGTGCGACGACGAGCAAAGCGAAGCAGAGCGAGGAGGAGCGTGTTAAGTTCACATGTAAATACATTTGGAGAGCCGAGCGAAGCGGAGCGGAGCGAGGCGACCTTCCCAATTTTAACAGAAATACGATATGGCCAACCAGATCATGAAATGGTCAATTCTACGATATGGCCACGACACATAGATAAAAATATTGAAATTTTAGAAAACTCAGACAGTGATATTAATCGCATTGTGTATTCGGCAAGCAATACAAAACAGTATTGTTTACTACGACTTTTGCAAGAACGCAAACAAAATGCTACTCAACAAACATTAGATAACAATATCTCAGTGATTAATTCTAAGGATTAAATAAGTTGAAACTTTTCCGAAACAATTGATTTTGTTTCAATTTTGCAATAAAAGCACTTTAATTACTTATTTGGGTTCTTATTTCATCATACCCCGTTTTACGCAAATTTCGCTTAGCGCGATTTTGCCCGGAACGCGTCCCTCGCGTAAAGCGGGGTATTACTGTACTTTCTGAATGAATGAATTGTTTATTTTTCTAAAAAACATTACTTAAAACTATTACAATTTTGCCAAACCACTATCGCGGTTTGTCGGCAAGCTCTTAATTTTAATTATATACTATTCACACTATACACAAACACTTTTTGTAGAAGTAGCTAACAAGTAAACAAAGAGAAAAAGAAAAACTATATTATATGACATATTCTGGGCTAGTTCCTAGGTCTCAACCAGCTCAGAAGTAGCCAAGCCTTTGAAATTTGAATAAATGAGCATACGCTTAAAAAAACGAACAAATCAAAAAGAAAAATAACAGCAACTACTTGAAGGAAATAGTCACCAAAACATCAAAACCCATTTGACTGACTACTTAACCACACCATGGACGATATCTCCCAAACTAAACAGTTTCCGCCTCTAATACAAGGTAATAAAGCCTTCGCCATAGCCTTTCATAACTAAAAATCGCGTGCTAAAACTAATCAGGGACTCCCACTAATGTGGAGTGTGAAACGCTTTTAGCATACCATTTTAATTCGACTTTCAAGTCAAGACAACTTCAACTCTGTAACCGCTATATTAAGTTCGTATTGGAGGTCTATAAGATGGTTTTTGGTACAAATGACCGTAACCGACAAATAGTGTCGCGACACGATATTTGCCGAGACGGGACTCGCCCCGCCCCCCGGGTGCTTTGCTGGTAATGGTGAATAAGGCCTCGTTTTTCAATTTGAATTTCCTCGTGTAATTATGAAAAGAACTTACGTTCATTAAGATACGGCGGCACAGAATGTTTAGTTTAATATTAAATATATATAAATATCTATATTTAATATTTACATAAATAAGCACCTCATCAGCTAAAAGAGCCTTGACAATCCAACATTTTAATTAGTTTTAAAATCAAGTTGCTTCTTTTTATCTTTTGTTTTGCATCTTTAACTTTGAGGTTTTTCGTTTTATACTCATAAATATACATAACATAATCATATGTTATATTTAACTTAATTAAGTTTGCTAAATGTAAAGTTTAATGAATGGCTGACGCCATCATGACTCTTCTTTTATAAAATTGTTAAACCTATCTGGTGGAGATTTTTTATCGGCATTTAGTTGTATAAGAACATTTCTATTGTAATTATTTTGCAGTAAATCTTCCTAAAAGAAAAAAATAATAAATAAAAAATATATATATTGAACGTGTAACAGAAAGGTGTAACCATATTTGAATAGCTTATTCAGTCAATGGTATGGAACAACTTTTACTACGGAGCCAACCCTGAAATCTCGAAAAAAAATCTGTCCCTTTCATGCTTTTCGGCCGAGCGGCATTGCATTTTTCTATGAAAATGTTGAAATTTTTTTTCGAGATATAGTGTTTGTTCCATAGTAAAAGTTGTTCTATACCATTGACTGAATAAGCTCTTCAAATATGGTTACACCTTTCTGTTACACGTTGTATATATATAAATACAGATATTTATCTAGTGTTTTTTTCGACACGATGTGTGGAAGGATAGAAAAGTATTGATATAAATAAGGGATCGTTGCAGTTTGAAATAACATGTGGAGACTTGAATAGAAGAAGTATAAATTTAAAGTTTAAAAAACCCCCGACACACTTGAATGAGACAATAGTTTATACCCTGGGAACGGGCAGTTTCATAGGGACAAAAGGGACGCGCAGTTCACTAAGAACATAATCATATATTATATGATTATTTTTATCATGAGGACACAATCAAATACTGAACAGATTTTGAAAATTCTTTCACTGTTGTAATGGTTTCGAGAGGACTACACAAAAACTAAACAAACGCGGGCAAAGTCGTGGGCAAAAGCGAGTAGCACTCTCCATTAAGTCACCTTCAAACAAAAAAAACTAAATCAAAATCGGTTCATCCATTTGGGAGCTACACAAAAACAAAATAGATGCGGGCGAAGCCACGGGCAAAAGCTAGTAGCTAAGAACACTCTCAATCAAGTCACCTACCAAGCAAAAAAAAACTAAACAAAAATTGGTTATCCGTTTGGGAGCTACTATGCCACAGACAGACACCCATAACACCTCTGTTTGCTTCGAGGGTTAAAAATAAATCCTTCGGTGGTTTGGGTATATAGCGAGGATGAATGAAAAAAGTGTCATCCATCCATCCATCAGCCTAGTTTGTCCACTGCTGGACATAAGCCTTTCTAGGACTCTGCCACTGCCGGCGGTCATCCTGGAAGAATTGCCCATACTCACACACGCTGGGCAGGCGGGTCGGTGAGCGCGGTGCCGGAACCCTCGCATCAGTAACGCCGCTGTCCGTCACCAGTCTGTTCCATATAAGGCCCGGCTATTAGGGATGGATATACCGCCATCCATCGGTCCCAGGCATGGTGGGCCTCCTGGTTTTTTTCCTGTGAGCTGTCCTCTTACTCTCCCCCGAATAACTTCGGGGGGTCTCCAAGTAAGATAGTGGTACCTCCACAGTCGAGCCCGGCATCAGCTCTACCACCTGTTGAAGAAGTGTGATGAAAGAAATTTATGGTTCACTAGTGGAAGGTACAGCTCCACCAGGCTGCCATAGAAGGACGTAAGCTGACCAAATCAGCGACATATTGAAGAAGGGCAAAGTCAAAAGCACCCGGTATTCCGGGCTTATATGAATAGATGTGTCGGGATGATAGAATATGAAAATGTGTGGTCTCTGCCTACCTCTCTAGAAGACAGTTTTAATATATTTAAAGACAAAAATAAACGTGCATGCATAGTGTAAAAATTTTTGTTTTCAGAAACCATTTAGGAACGGTGAACCAAAATTTCCTAGTCCATGTTTAGGAACTTTGCCAATTCGAAATTTTCAGTGAATCCTAGAGGTGTTTTATTGAAGAAAGTGAAGTATATAACATATATTTGGAACTAGCTTTTGCCCGCGGCTTCGCCCGCGTGGATTTAGTTTTTTGTAGTTTAAAATTATTTCTTGATCTCTTGTTTGATTCTCAGGCTTTGACGAGGCCGAAGGCCGAGCTACGTTTCCTCACGAAATAATTTCTCGATCACTTATTTGATTCCCAGGTAAAATTTGTAAATTCATAATTGAAAATTTAGGTAAATTCTGAACGAAATTATAATTTTTTTATCTGAATTAAACTTCGGTTAGTGTGTTAACACTTTGAAACACAATATTTTTTTCTTAAATATATTATATCCTTAAACCCAACCCTAGTAACAGAAGCAAAATTTCAGCTCTATAACTTCAAAGCTGTATTTATATATATATACTGTATTTCGAAAAATATTCTTGTCCTTATGGAATGATTTTCCGAATACCCTGAAAAATGTCATCTTAATTTGTAAAGTATCTTTGGTGGTCTTTGGCGAGGCCGAAGTCCGAGCCGCTTTTCCAAACGAAACTATTTTTTGTTCTTTGAAATGTCCTTTGCTAAAGTGGTTTTGTTCAGGCCGTAGGCCGAGCCGCGTTTCCGAACAAAATTATTTTTTACTTTTATTTGATTCGATTTTATTCATTAGAGATATCCCACGCAAAGCTCGCTCCATAGCTCCTTAAGCGACCTTAAGTCGGTGGATCAAGCCCTTGGTAAGAGATAACTTATCAGTTAAATACTTTTGCCTTTAAGCACTGCGGAAAGTCATCGACATAATCTGCCGAATCAGTAAGTTGAAGTGGCAGTGGGTAGGCCCATATTTGTCGCCGACGTGATTGCCGTTGGAGCCAAAAAGCCTAGAATGGACACCACGTGCAGCAAAGCGTAGCCTAGACCGACCTCGTGCCTGCTGGCCCGGCGGACTTCGCGAGTAGCGGCTGGATGAGCATGACGGAGGAGCGCCAAGAGTGGCAAAATTTTAGAAAGGCCTATTTCCAGCAGTAAACGAACACAGGCTGATGGATGGCTAGATATTTTATCCCCAGATAAAGTGTCTTTGGCGAGGTCGAAGGCGTATCAGCGTTTCTGAACGGAAAAAGCACGATTGCTTATAAAATTTGTTGTCGCACGTTTACTAATTCAAAAATGATTTTCAATAAGTTCCGCATTGAGTCCGCGTAGTAGATTGTAGCCGTAAGTACAAATTCAAATTCAAATTCAAATAGTTTATTTTGCAAAGCAGGTATAGATACTCGTATATACACTTTTTACACGTCAAATTTAATCTAATAAAGAAAATATATGTAATAGAATAATAAATGTACATGAACTAAATTAAAGGTTTATTTAATTTATGTAGCAATATATTTACGATTAAAATGATAGGTAAAATATATATTATACAAGGTAAAATCCAATCAGCCGCCCGAACCCATACCGGAGACCCGGCCAGGGACCAGGACGCTAATTATTCCTGTTATATTTGACGAAAAACCGGTCAAGTGCGAATCAGACTCGCGTACCTAGGTTTCGTAATTCGACAGTTTTGGGAACAGAGAATTTTATTTGGTCTTTTTATTCGTGAATTTCTCAATTTTTTTTTCTGTAATCTTTACGTAAGCACTTATTGCCGTGGTTTTTTTTTTTACATTTTTTGGTTCACCAGTTTTGGAGATAAGGGAAGGGACATACATTTTTTGTGGTTTTCTGAGGATTTATCGAAATAGATGCAAGTAAATTATCATAACTATATATTTTTACAATCGACTTTTTAATACCTATATTGTATTAAAAAAATATGTATAAATTTATTTAACTTTATTTTTATTTTTCATTTGTATTAAAAAAAAAACGCTATAATTATCCTGTAATTGGCCAGGTTATGACCTATAATCGGGGTGGGTACATACATTTTTTTTGTGGTATTTCGACGATTTCTTGAAAAAGGTGCAAGTTAATATAGCCAAATTATATAATTTTATAATCAGCTCCTTAATACTTATAATTTGATACCCATATTGTGGTTTTAGGAATAATTTTTTTTTTCCTCTTTTGTGCAAAATTCTAAGTCTTTGTCTTTAATAGTGCTAAAGTTATGAGGCTGTGACATACGGATGGATGGACAACGGAATCTTACCGTTAAAGTTCCAAAAATGTCAAAATTAAATTTTCTATTCGCAAAACTGTCGAATTACGGACGACTTGCGAGTCTGACTCGCACTTGACCGTTTTTCTTTTTATTTGGTACCATTTTTTTGTACTTTGCGCTTGTGCAAATTTAAAGGAGCTTGTGCTTGAGCTTGTGTAAAACACTTCACTTTTCTAAAGAAATTTGTCACCCCATTGCCATCCCATGGGAACTGATATATGGGATAAAAAGTAGCCTATGTCCTATTTCAGGTCTAGAACTACATTTGTGCCAAGTTTCAGCCCAATCGGTAGGTACGGGGCGTGAAGGAGCAAAACATCACTTTTCTAAAGAAATTTGACACCCCATTGCCATCCCATGGGAACTGATTTATGGGATAAAAAGTAGCCTATGTGCTATTCCAGGTCCAGAACTACATTTGTGCAAATTTTCAGACCAATCGGTTCGGTAGTTACGGCGTGAAGGAGTAACAAACATCCATACATCCATCCAAACTTTCGCATTTATAATATTAGTGGGAAGTGGGATAACAAGTAGCCTATATCCTATTCCAGGTCTAGAACTACATTTGTTCAAAGTTTCAGCCCAATCAGTTCAGTAGGTACGTACGGCGTGAAGGAGTAACATTACATCACTTTTCTATAGGAACTTGAAAAACATACATAGTATACGCTCGTCATCTCTTACAACCCCTCACAAATCCTATCACCCCCTCCTAACAAACATTCTCTCTCAGAACTTATCTTACTGTCATTCTTTCACCCCTTTCCAATAGTTTAGAATTAAGTATTAAAAAGTTCTTCGTCGTGTAAATGTCACCAATCTGTCTTTTTATATTATATGTCAAATATATATTTTTATAATTTGACTGACGACGACCACAAGTGGGTCGAAATATATATCGATAACAGTTAATACTTTTTCATTTATATTCATAAAATAATTAAAAGCTAAAAAGGCTTTAAAATAATATTCATTCGTTTATTTGTGAACGTATAAATCTGTATTCTGCAACCAATCTAAAACAGCTTGGCTACATATTTTGTACACCAGGAAATCTGACAGCTTCCAAGGAATTTCACGAAAACTAAACATACGCGGAGAAACCGAGTACAAATAGTTATTTGAAGAAAACTGTTCACGACGACAAAACGTCTTTCAGCGCTGTAGCCGGTTACTGCGCGTTACAGGTAGCTCTGCACGTTACCAAATCAGTTGTAATGTAAAGCAGCTACACAGCTCGTTACTCTTTCAGTTGTAACGAACCGTGAACAAGCGCTGTGGCTGCGTCTACCTGCTGCTTGTTTGTTCGACTGCGCAACTCTGCATTCCTTCAGAGATTGTCGTTTAACCTCTCTTTTGCTTAGTCACGGATCGACACAATTGATTCCTTTGTTATATTTTTTTAATGAAAGCAGCTGGGTTTTTTATATTGATTCAGCCAAACTCATATTTGAGACTTGGTAAGTGAACAGTATCAAGCTTTAATGACAATTTTTGCCAAATTTGATAAATGAATTGTCGATCAAGTTAAGCTTGAAAAGCTATGGGATTCTATTTTTTTTTCTCTTTAGTGATTACATGAATGAAATCAGCTTTTTCAAAGATGGTCACATAATGTAAAATGAATATTAAATATGATTTTTATTTATAAATAATTATTAAGCAGTCGGTATTGTTCTTTTCTTTCCCAGAGACATAATTCGGGACTTAACTATAGTCTCAAGTAACGAGAAAATAATGCTTTCTTTAATGTCTAGTGTCGACTATAAGTGTCGATAACGTCGACACGACAAGCAATTTTGAGGTGTCAGCAATTTGCGACACTGTGAGCGACACCGAAGCTAAAACTGCAACTTGGTGTTGCAGTGGTGTACACATCCGACTATTCACTGAGAGTCTAGTGTCTAGTATCGTCGAAGAATAGAGAACATTAAGGCCCTTACTATTGCCAAATGGGTACTTTCTAAAGCCTACTCCTCGTTTATGGCCAAACTAAAAATAATGAAAAAATGTATTATGAATAATCAACTCTTAGACAACATATGCAACAGTTTTCTTTATCATACCACCAAAACTTCTACATGATTTTTTTTTTACTGAATGGTGTTTTTTGACCTCAAATTCCCTACTGCTCCTGAGTTGCTTGGTCTATTGAATTCATCTATGCTTTGATAAATAGATGAACTTTATAGCTATAAACATAACATAAGATTATTCAATCGAGTAATCACGTCCAAGTGAAAAGTATAATTTTCCCCTATTTCGCTCTATCAAGGACGCAGCGAGCGTCGTAACAGCCACTATGCATTGCGCGCTGATATGAACGTTATTTCAATGTCGTTTCCGTTGATATTTGTAGTGACAAATATCGAGCTGCTAATTTGGCGATGGTAATCGCCTTGTAGCTGCCGTGGTTGTTATCAAATATACGAGTTGTTTTGAGTTTCGGACATTTCCGTGAAACTGCAGTCGCCATGAAGTGGGTAAACTAAATATAAATTATACGGTGGAAACTGGAAGGTGTGTAACATAAATAATTGAACCTGTTAAAATCACAAACATTTCCATCTCAACTCAAACAAAACCAACACAAAACAAAACAACAAAACACTACAACAACACTGCATCAAAACAATTAACCATTAATAATAGTGCATTAACCAAAAAGCTGCAGTTTTCCGAAAGCCCTCGGTTGACTAATTCTGCTTTCGGAAACTGCACCGTAGTTGAAGCCGTTTTATAATATATGAAGACAATTTAATAACTACAAACTTATCAAAACTATGTACCTGTCGCCCCAAATGAAATATAAAACCAATTGAAAAAGTTGACGGTGAATGTTGTTGCTTCTTGATGGAACGACATCTTGCAATATTAAATAAAACTTCTTGGTACTCGGTTCCACAAATATAATAATGTTTAATTACCTTTTAGGTTGCTACCGGTTTCGTCGTTTTACGACATCACCAGGCACTGTATTTGAGGTGTTAATAATACATTTTTGAATCCATTTTTTAAAACCACGAATTTGGATTTTTTGACAATTCGTGGTTTTAAAAAATGGATTCAAAAATGTATTATTAACACCTCAAATACAGTGCCTGGTGATGTCGTAAAACGACGAAACCGGTAGCAACCTAAAAGGTAATTAAACATTATTATATTTGTGGAACCGAGTACCAAGAAGTTTTATTTAATATTGCAATTGAAAAAGCGTTACTTTTTACCATCCATCACGTTGGGACATAATAATCGTCGGTAAAACGCGGCTGTACCGAGTGTGGACTATGACTTGCATTTCATCCCCGACGGGCGATATACAAGGTGACTTTTTGATCATCGTCCAAATTCATACTGGAGGCTTAATAAGTGATCAGTATCTTGGATCAGTAACCATTTTTGTGAAATTCGTAAATTTAAATTTCGGCTACCCATAGAAATTCAGTTCCACTCCTGAGTGAATCACTATGGGGAGTCGAAATTTCATTTTACGAATTTCACCAAAATTGTTATTGATCCATGATACTGATCACTTACCAAGCCACCAGTATGAATTTGGACGATGATCAAAAATTCACCTTGTATATGTATAAACTAGTTTCTGCCCGCGTGGCCCACAGGAAACAAATTAAATTTTTTTCAGAAATAATTGAATAAATAATATTTTTAAGCCTTTCCTTTGGCCTTTTCTTGCTAAAATAGATTATAATATATAAATAAAAAGTATTAATTCGTTTCGAGATATATTTCGGCCAACTTGTGGCCGTCGTCGTCAGTCGAATAAGTGAGTCACAGTCCACTCTCGGTACACCCGCGTTTCACCTACAAATATTACGTCCCAACGTGATGGGTGTTGAGCCCTATCGCCGTACTTCGGGCACAAATACACATTTTTTAGGACATGTTGAAATTCGCTCAGCTGGAACGGTCACACAAAAACATTCGATTTTTAAAATTTCAACTTAATGTTGAAATTCTTACCAACCGTTTGACAACTGTTTGAGAGTTGTAGTTAACGTCCTAAACCAATACATAAAAGAAAATGCCTTGCTTTAGTTCATCGGCAGGAAATTTAAAAAATCTTCGTTCTTTATTTTTTGCTCCGTTTTCAATGCATCCATAAACACCACAAAAACGAACCATATTAATTAATAATCAGTATCGTAATAAAACAAAAAACAAAATACGCGCGCAATGAACGAGTGGTACTCGAGCTCTACGTGCCACCAGATTTGCCACTAACTTGCGGGGGACCGCGGGGGACGATAATCTCGCGCGGGGAGGTGAGTGTCGCTTCTTTACGTAGTAATACTTTGTATTCTCTGCCTCAGTCGACCACTGATGACGAACCCATTGAGGATCGAAATATAGCGCTTAAAACTATTTAATTAAGTGTTTATATTTATGTAAAATACAACATACAAAAATAATTTTAATAATGTGAAGTATTGCTAAATTTGAATGTAAATAATTTGTGTAATATTTAAATTTGCATGCCAATATTGTTGAAAGTCTCGTGCCTTGTAAATATTCTAAGAACAAAATATTTTGTACCATGTTTTACGCAAATAAATAATCTGAATCTGAATCTGTACTGCGGGTCTACCGCGTAATTCTGATTTTCATCAACATCAACTTGAGATTTAAATTTGACGTGCGTGCAAAAGAGATGGCAGGTTAGGCGGGCGTCGTCGCACGTACGTCAAATTTCAATCTCAAGTTAATAATAATAATAATAATAAACACTTTATTGCACACAAAAACACAGATTAATACAGATTTAAGAGAAATACAGGGCAAAGGCGGACTTATTTCAGAAAGAAATTTCTTCCAAGTTGATGCTGATGAAAATCAGAATTACGCGTAAGACCCGCTGGTTTTGGATAAATCATATTATGATTCCGTTCTAATGCCGTCTCTTTTGCACGCGTTGCAAAAAGCTCTCACTCTATCTTACTTTCAAATCATTTTATGATTCACCCGAGTCGGCCTTTTCATGAATGAATATGTTTATTTATTTCAAAGATAACTTAATCTAAATACATCCCACAAAACCAAGTAGAAATTTGGTTTGTCTGTGGGGAGGGAGTCGCACTTCTTTTTATATAATTAGGTAGTTACTAAATTATAAGTGGTCAGGTACATTAATAGTAAATAATAAAATGCTATTTGAATCTGTCAATGTTTTCATGTTTTGAAAGGTAAGTTTTAGATAACTTCGCGAATTTATTTTTATTTTGTTCTTGATGATGATGATGATGATGATGATTCATCCGACCGAGTTCGGTCACGGCGACTGTTACGGCTGTGGAGAGCGTCGGTCATGTGCCCTCATGTGACTTATGTAGCCTATCTTGTTTGTGAAAGTGCGGTTGCACAGGCTACATGTAAGTTTTCCATTGTAGTCGTTGTATTGTATGGCAGCTTTATGTATTATACATAATATGAATAGGTATTTAATTATATTACATGAGGTGAGCCGTTTGTTTACGTTATAAATTCTCCTCAATTCATTTAATCATTTAATTCTATAATTTCGGTCTTGATCCCTTTTCGTAACCGCTGTTTTTTTCAGAATTCGATCGCTTTCTATTTTCCAACGCAAAACGAACAATTCGGTTGTGAGTGTTGCTGCAATTTGCATTTTGGGCTAATACGATTATGTTAGTACTTTACTGTGCCAGATGCTGTGGTTAAACATTTACTGTGCGCGTTCCAATTTTCAGTGTCAAATTGTGTTTTAATGTTAATTTAATGTACTAAATGAAAGTGTTAATTAGGATGGGCCGAAAAGTTTTGGCTGATGTTGGTTGGTTTGTGTAAACACCGTAATCGGGATTTAGAAATACCCGACGACTTTGTGTAATACGTAACTTTAAAATGGTTTCAGGTAAATTTGTTATAACAGGCTCGTGTAAAAGAAAATCTGAATGCTATATTTATAATAATTAGGTATCTGTACGATATGCGAAAAAAATACGGGTGTTTCTTTTGTGTGTATTTCATGAAATACACGGAAAATTTTAATACATTTCTGGTATATGCATTTTGACTATATAATCTAGGGTTTTGAAATTAGAAAACATGTTTGGATAAATTTATCTCGATAGAAATAAAATTGTTGAAATGAGGTCTTCAAACACACTTTTTCTCCTCGTTCGACGAATAAGAACCATATACAGAACTCAAACATATTTTATTAGGTGTGTTTTAACAATATCTAGAGATTTGATATTTGTAATTTTGCGAGCTATTTTAGTTTTTTTAATAAAAATATAAAACCAACTTTTTTCCCTTTTGCCCTGAATCCGCCCCTCTCGCACTTCGTGATTTTTCGCTTGGAGTGACAGTGACAAAAATAATTTGCATAGCCTCTAAATAAGAGATTCCGTACAGGTTGTCATTTATAAGTGAGCAGTGAAGTGAATTCTAAAAAAAAACTCCTTAAGGGTCGGAGTTCGGAAATCGAGCTAAAACAGGGTTCGGAATTATCACTTTAGATGATAATAGATATTACAACTTCCAACAAAAAAAATACCCGCCAAGAGCGAGTTGGTCACACGCACGAAGGGCTCCGTACCATTATCTATAAAAGGCCAATGAACCTTAGTGCTGACCACTTACCGAGTCTCTAGTATTAATTTGGTTATATAAATAAAAGTCATCTGATATTTACTACCTGTTTTAAACAACTAACAACTTCGTTTAGTAATTTTCAATGGAATTTGTAAGCAATTTTCATTTTAAGTTTGTCGACTATTACTCGTTAACTTGTAAAGCCTACTTAGCTGTGATAGCTTTCCTTTTAATTTCGTTAAAAACGGCAAAAAAAAACATATTTTTTGTATGAGAGCCCCCTTAAATATTTACTTTATGCTGTTTTTTAGTATTTGTATCATGGCTAATTGTGTATTAAATTTTAAGCTGTTCATTTATAAACCTTACTTATACACAGACCAATATCTTTTTCACTTTTAACTTCTTAACAAGAAAAACAAAGTGAGGTTGTGCACTTTGCACCGAGCGACCAAAAGATTAGGTCAAACAGGAAAGCGAATCGGTCGTCGGCCAAAAACATATAAGATCGAGACGAGAACCAAACATTTATTTATTATTTATACAGCATTACAGATATCCATTGCACTGTATAATTAAGTTTTTACAAATACAAATAAAAACATTCACAAACATATAGTTTACATAATATAACATTAAAATAACATTAAAATTCGACATATGACAATACAAAATAATTTATCTAACAGTTTAAATGTAGGGACATAGTCAGAGAAGCCTCTTTCTCACAGAACCTTAATGCGCTCTTATCCCTGTCTTTTTCTTTACGTGTAAGGAGTAAAGAAAATAACCACACTTTTGTACTTTTTCGTTGATTTTATCGGTTTTTAAACTGTTTAAAAACAAGAGATATGTTTATTAAAACCCACTTACGTGGTCGACCTAGAAAATTTAAAGAGCAATATTACCAGATATGTTTCGTTAATAAAAGAGTGGAATTATGGAAATGGCATGATTTGAAAGGTCTTATTATATGCTGTGTTCGTGAATTATTTCTATCGAGTAAAAATTATCTGATCGTGTAACACATCCGAAATTTTACCGAAATTGTTCGTAAACTTAAGATTGCGTATGAGAGTAAACTTCTGGAAGAAAATAATAAAAATCCAAAAGGTCTTTGGAAGGCTATTAAGAACATTTGTGAGTGTCCTAATAGTAAATCTTCTTCTTCTGAACTATTGACTACTAAACCGCAACCGATGGACTCCGTAAACTTTTGCAACAGCCACTTTTCTGGCCTGGGCGGGAATCTTGCAAGTAGACTTCTAGCCAAACAAAATAAAACTGAGAAATCTCTAGCTGATGATGTTGACTTACAGCCGGCTCCACAATCATTTTTCATGCAGCCAACAGATGAACTTGAAGTAAAGTCAATAATAAGTCGATTGAAAAGTGATAGTGCACCAGGCTTGGATGGATATAAAACGCGGCTTATAAAGGAGATCTGCCACGCGATTTTGAAGCCTCTAACACATATACTTAACACTAGTCTTTCTTCTGGAGTTTTCCCCGAGTCATGGAAGAGGGCTGTTGTCGTTCCGATACACAAGAGTGGATCAAAAAGCAACCCAGAGCACTACAGACCCATATCCCTATTAAGCATACTAAGTAAAATCTTGGAAAAAATTGTCAATAAACGTCTGGTAAATTACTTAGAGAAATTTGGACTACTTTCAAGCAAACAGTTTGGGTTTAGGCAGGGAAAATCGACAGAGGAAGCAGTTGCCACGCTTACTAAGTTGGTTTGTGGTTACCTTGACAAAGGTATCAGCTGCGTTGGAGTCTTCTTGGACCTGGCCAAGGCCTTTGATACCATTTCTGTACCGATTCTCCTAAAAAAACTTGAATTAGTTGGTATCAGAGGCCTCCCCTTCCAATGGTTTAAGAGCTATTTGACAGGAAGACAACAATGTGTCCGTATTGCAGAACATATTAGCCATAATCTACCCGTAGATTTCGGTGTTCCACAGGGTAGTGTTCTTGGTCCAACCCTCTTTATTTTGTATTTAAACGACATTCACAATCTTGAAATCCCTAACGCGGACCTACTCTGCTATGCCGATGATACTGTTGCACTTTTCCACGGTAATTCATGGAAGACAGTGCTTGAGGGTGCGGAGCATGGTATGTCCATTGTCGGTAAATGGCTTGACACTAACCTCCTTTCTCTTAACGCTAAAAAAACAAAGTACCTATGCTTTTACAAGACACGTGCGTCCCAGCCCAAAGAACGTACTCGCATTAAAATCCACTCTGCGTGTAATAATCCTTTGACATGCTCATGCGAGGCACTAGACCGTGCTGACTCTGTTAAGTATCTCGGTGTTACTGTTGACCAGACCCTTTCCTTCAAAACGCATGTGGCAACTACTGCAAAAAAAGTACGGAAGCTAATATACGTCATGAAACTTCTTCGTAACTCGGCGGATAAAAGAGTGCTTACTCTAGTATACACTGCTCTTTGCGAATCAATTTTAAGCTACTGTATCACCGCCTGGGGAGGAGTTGGGAAGACAGTGATGTTAGAGTTAGAAAGAGCACAACGGTCGCTTCTTAAAGTCATGCACAAGAGACCTTTTCGGTATCCTACTGAAACACTGTACAAAGAAGCAGGCTTTTTGACCGTACGACAGATCTTCCTGTTAAAAGCTTCGTTGGCAACTCACCGCAAAATTATATCGTCTCCAGATTATCCATCATTGCTGAAAAAAAGAGTATTCCATACCCCTTCTATTTTAGTAAAAACCACCTTTGCACAACATTTTTCAAAATATCTGTTCCCTTTTATCTACAACAGGGTAGTCAAACTCTGCGATATTAAAAATTCTTCTTTAAGAGAAGCAAACACTACCATCCAAACATGGCTTAAAACACTGTCCTACGATGCTACAGAAGATATTCTTAAAAAGCCTACATAGTATGACAATATAACCCTATCAACTGTTAAGCTGTGCTATACATAAACAAATTATATCTAACAAGAAACATAATAATATAAAACGTTAAAATATAAATATATATTTTTTATCTATTGTATCATATTTATATATTATACTATATATCACTTTATAAATCATTATGTCACTTTGTTCAAAACATACATACAAATACCCTCTTTGTTCAAAACATACATACAAATACCCTCGTACACACCCTTTCACACCCTCTCCCTCACCCTTACACTTATCATATTTTCTACATACACATTAAATAATTAAAATCACTGTAATCATAACAATCTGTTAAACTGATCTATAGTCAATACGATTACAAATGTAGTTCTATTAGGCCCCCGCGGTTCAGGCTCGACCTAGTTTTGGGGACCACTGTTAATGTACTGAACTTTAATTAAGTTAAAGATCTAATGTAATTTTCTTTTTGGTAAATAAACTTATTCTTATTCTTATTCTTATTCTTATCCTTGGAAGACCTAGATAAAGGTTCGAACTATATTGCGTATTTTTTTTTTTGAAGTTTTAGACGATATTTGAGAGTTCTATTTGACTTTGAAATTACTGATTTTGGGATAAGAGCGCCTTAAGCACTCTCGCATTACATCCATCAACATTGGTCGAAAACTTCTTGAAGGGCACCAAGGCTCCCACTGACGGTCCAGCAAATGCGAGATGTTATCGGTGGAGAGAAACACTCCCTCCTCCTACCACATTTGCCCCAACACAGGAGCAGCTGGCACCTGGGAACAAATACCCGTGGCCTATTTGGAAAACGCTTAACCGCCTGCGCACCCAGGTTGGCCGCTGCAGACACAACCTTTTCAAATGGGGCTTCTCAAATAACGGGAGCTGCGATTGCGGAGCCACCCAGCAAACCATGGCTCACGTCATGTCATGTCCATCGTGCCCGACCACCTGCACGATGACCGATCTTTTTGAGGTCAACGACAGAGCCATAAAAGTGGCCTCTTTCTGGTCCGGAAAGGTTTAAAATAATAATAGTTTGATGCCATCGACACGCTAAGAAGAAGAAGGTCGAAAACTTGGTTCAGTCCACGCTCGACCGAAGGATTAGATCAATGGACCAAGAATAAAGAATATTGCTCGTGATAGAATAGATAGAATAGTTTCTATCAGGAGCGGCCTCACACGATAAAAACGAAGATTAAGTTAATTTGCAATAGAAGGTGACTAACTACGAACAAAGTTATTTCGTTCGGTAACTTAGTTTGACCAAAACAGTACATTGTAGGTTGGATACGTTTCTATACAACGTGGAACAGAAAGGTGTAACCATATTTGAAGAGATTATTCAGTCAATGGCATAGAACAACTTTTACTATGGAGCCAAACTTGAAATCTCAAAAAAAAAAATCTGCTCTTCCATACATTTCGGCCGAGCGGCATTGCATTTTTCTATGAAACAATATTTTTTTTTTGTTACATAGTAAAAGTTGTTCTTTACCATTGACAGTCAAGCTCTTCAAATATGGTTACACCTTTTTGTTACACGTTGTATAGCTCAAAAAAAATGTTAGTACTTGAGGGACTTGATGAAATAAATTTGTAATAATGTATTTAGTATAGCGGATTTTATTCGATTTAAATATTTATACTCTTTATAAATAATGTAGGTGTCTTTTTCTTTATTGAAACAAAATAATACTTAAATAACATTAAACACCTACTAACATTACAAAACTTGCCTAAAACAAAACACTAACCTAAAACCCTTATAAAACCTATACCTCTTAAGAATCTTGAGATCCAGGTTCGATCCCCGGTCAGGCATGCACCGATGAGTTTTCGGAATTTATGCATACATTTTTTCGAATATTTATTTATTTATTGGTAACATGAAAACTTAAATAACATGAAATACAACTAAAATAAAACCTTACAAATTTACTTATAAACTAAAATGTCTCCTAAAGTAAAATTAAATTATGTAGAAAATGTTTGCCAGATCGCTGCCGTCTTGTGGCAGGGTTCCCAGAATGCTGGCAGCATTTCCTCTTTGGATTGCCAAACTAAGGCGTTGTCCAAAGTATTCGCCAGCTCTTGGGTCCCCCGAAACGTCAACTAGCTACGAGGAAATTTCTTTAAAAAGACATTTCGCCTCATGACCCCACGGCCCAACGGTTTCGACTTTTCGACTATGATATCCAGCTTTCCGTACTTGCATCATAATGTACTATTATTAAATCAAAAAGTTGTAGTGGTATATAATCGTACGTGTTTAAATGAAATCAGTGTTTGACTTTCAGCATTGCGCTCGGTGAAATTTGTAAAGTTTCATGTACAAGCAATATTTAATTACACAGACGCTGTCACAGAATGCACAATTACTCTGCAATTCTTTGCTGAGTGCCTCGAAATTAGAAGCGAACTCTCAAAGTGGTCTGAAAAAGAGACACTAATTGTCTAAAGTCGGGAAAAGTTACATTAGCTTCATAGTAATCAGCATCTCTGGATTAAGAATTGTAATAATGAGACTTGGAAGTTATTTGAATAAAGTCACGACAGTAATACCACAAAATAGATACAACCAGAAGGCTGACTCAACGACGGAGCGAAAACAGACGCACACATGCATAGACGCGTACGTACGATGATCTCGGCAGAATTTCGTATTGGCATTCACCCGAATATGTGTGCGTGCGTCTGTTTTCGGTAGTTATTCGGAGTAAACATTCTGTAAGTGGTTATTTGGTGGTATTACTGCCTCGAATACGTTTATTGTCCTTTGTCAAGGTATTTATTTATATTAAGACTGTACACATAGACAATACAGCCCAGAAACACAAGATGACCAGAAAGTAGTCTATTGTTCAACATCTTGCGTACAAATAATTCTCTAACCAATCGAAACGGGATACTGCAATCCTATTGGCTCTTCCAATCTTACGTATAGCCAGGGGGGTCTCACTTGACCACGTGACCCGCGATAAATACCTACCGCGACGCAGCCCGTCGTCGGCACTAGAGTCAGTCGAGTGTTACGCACGCTCTGTGATACACGTTCTCACTTGTACCTACGCGTCTCGACTTTTTATGTTCTGTTCTGGCTATGGATAGTCAAAGAAAGCTTACATACATACTTGATACTACTTTTTTTAGGTCCTCAAAATATATGTATATATAATTTACTGTCAGTCAAGATGCATGTCAGGTCTATTTATCAATATAAAAGACAATTTATCGTATATAATGTATGAGTAATAAAATAAAATATAACATCATTCATTTATAAATAATTTTACAAACTAAAATATATGGTGACATTAATTTATTCAGCCAAATTCATACTGAAGACACGATAAGATGTCGGTATCAAGGTCCGATGACCTTTTTTGGGAAATACGAAAATTATTTCCTTATTTTAATAAAACCCTGTTCCCTACAAACGCAAGCCTAGCGCTGCCGAGTCAATTACTATGGTACCTAGGTAGGTCAACATATTATTTTGTGAAATTAACAAAACTTGTTATCAACCCGTGATACTGATCATTTACCAAGCATCCAGTATGAATTTGACTGTATAAACACCTTATAAAATACCTCTTTCACGCGTGCAACGTTTTAAACAACCCTACCGAGTGATCAGTGATTTATGACCTTGAGACCGTCACAGTAATAGAAGCTCTAGCGCGTAGTAATTCCATACATTCTCGCTTGCACGCACGTATGGTACCTAACTGTAGGCAATTATAAAAAGTTGCCGAAGGGCGGGTGCGAGCTAGTTTGTACTTTATTGCACCTTAGCGAGAGTAGCTATTTATTTCAATGTTTTTGCAAGGTGATTCTTCTGTGCGTAGTATTTTATTCTGTGATATAGCGCCACAAACTTATCTTTCTCGAAGACGAAGACTCTAACGCAATGAATATAGAAGCCATTTTGGTTTGGCCTATCTAAACATATAATTTTGGAGTGGCGAATTATATCTGCTGGTTCAGTCAGATGGGTTGACGGAAATCGGTCGCCTGTTATGAGGAGTCTGTAGGTTGTATTCGTCTATGACTATACATGAGCCTAGAGCATGAAGAACGCCAGACTTTCGAGGATTCGTTTGAAGAAATTCGGACTCTTCTCGTATTTGATTTATTGATCTTTAATCTAGAGATTCTACTTATAAACAAAGTATTAAGATTTATACTTTTGTCGGAAAAAAAATGTTTTCCACCATCTTTTTTTGGTTTTCAAACATCCGTTTCAAGAACGCGTTTAAGAGATCAACTTGATATTTTTGTCATAAAATAGGTAATAGAAATATGAAAAGATTCTATTTAAATCCAATATTTTTTCCCTGCAAAAGATTTCAGTGTCATCTAAAAACACACCAATTGGTTGTTTCACTGCGTGATCATTAGTATTAAGCGTCCAAGAAAAAGACGCCACTCCCGGCGGTTATCCTGGAAGAATTGCCCATACTCACACACGCTGGGCAGGCGGGTTGGTGAGCGCGGTGCCGGAACCCTCGCACCAGTGACGCCGCTGCCCGTCGCCCGGCTATTAAGGATGGATATACCTCCATCCATCGGTCCCAGACATGGTGGGCCTCCTGGTTTTTTGCCTGTGAGCTGTCCTCTTACTCCCCCCCGAATTTCTCCGAGGGGGTCTCCAAGTAAGATGGTGGTACCTCCACAGTCGAGCCCGGCATTAGCTCTACCACCTGTAAAATCCCAAATTACCTAAAATTCTTTCGTAGTGGATGTCTACGTCATACACTAAACCTGTAGTCCGAATTTCCGGTTCCTAGGTCCAGCCGTTTAGTAAAGGCGTTGATAGGTCAGTCAGTCATTCAGTCAATAATATATGTTACCGATCAAACCCGATTTTAGGACAAACTAGTTTGGCCTAGGCCAAAGTAGTTTCAGGTTGTCATAAAAAAAGAACCACGAAAGTTATATATGGCGGTCTACGTGGTCTACTACGTGGCGCGACTCGCCATACCTAACCTTCTAACCTAACCTACCGACTCTCTTCTGCGCTAGAGGACTTCCGAAAAACTAGATTGACCTAGGCCAAATCTTTCGCCACGTCGAGTAGTTCAACATTTTATTCAGCATACTTATATATGTAGATTCAAAATGTTGAGAAGATTTTTACGTCTCAAATTCTTATTTTGAAACCCCGTATTTTTAACCCCCGAAGCAATCAGAGAGGTATTACCGGTCGGCCGCAGCTTCAGGCTTCGAGAAGCGCGCCAAGCGGTTCTTCTTGCGACGACTCCGGCAAAGAGAACAAATGTATGAAGTTGTATAGAGCCGTCCATGGGTCACCTCTCGCGCGTGTTGTCCGGCTTCGAGTGACATGCGCTCTCGCGGCGGCGGTGTGCGGGGGGAGGGCGGTTGAAACAGTGATCGAGCGAGCGCGCTATACATCCGATGCGGTCGAAGGTGCCCCCGGGTGTCGTGGCAAGGCAAAGCCCGTCGCAAAAACCGCCTGGAAGCGCAGCAAGAAGCGCCGCCAGAAGCCTGAAGCTATGGCCGAGGAGTTACTGTTGCATCGTAGCTCCCAAACGGAAGAACCGATTTTGATTTAGTTGACTATTTGAAAGGTGACTTGATCGAGAGTGTTCTTAACTATACGAGCTTTTGCCCACAGCTTCGTTCGCGTTAGTTTGGTTTTTGTATGAACCGATTTTGATGTTTTTTTTTTTTGGTGTCTTGATCGAGAGTGTTCTTAGCTTTTGTTCGTTTTAAGCAAAACCATTGTAACACTGAAACATATTTCAAAATCGTTTCATTAGTTAATAATTACTATGTATTTAGGGAACTGCCCAGTCCCCAGGGAATGAACTTAGCCCTGAATGACAGCTTTATATGCTAGCCTGAAGTGCTGGCGTATGTACTGTACATATTGGTCACATAGTATCAAAAAATAGCGTAGAAACTGCAAACTATTTGTGAAAACAAACCAAGAAACGAATAAGGTTTAACAAAGAAAAGGGATTCATAGTTACCCTGTCAAAATGTAATCAGGGCTGATGGTACCATGATTGCTATTCCAGTGTCAAAATCAATATGCATTTGTAGTTATTTCCCAATGAAATCTCACCTGTGGACCATAACCCATTGCAATAGAGTCGAGTTTAGTACGAAGTTTATTGGATATTATTTCCGTCATTAGGGCAGAGAGAGAGTTGACAAATGTCTGGGGGGTTCCCGCGACAGCACTCATATATTCTGGTAGCCAAGCTTTATGAACTCTGTCGTTGCTGGCGAGCTTTTTGGGTTGCTATGTTTGTGAAAATTGGGGAAAATTACCATGTTCAAAACAAAAACTAAGCGAGATATAATAGTTATAATATTTATATAATATAATACATAAGGTCTTTCAATTTAAATTGAAAGTAATTTAGGAGGTGATTCAGTATCGTTAATACATCACATTCCACTGCAAAAAGAACTGAGAAGCGAAAAAAAAGTCCGCGCAAAAACAAGTGCTTTGCAGTAGAATGTGATATATTAACGATACTGAATCGCCTCCTGAATTACTTTCAGTTTAAATTGAAAGACCTTATATATAATATTTTCGTACAACTTTATTTTCAGAGATAGATAAAGCGAAGAATGCTATTTAGGTAAATAATGATTACAATAATGTGGCAGGAGGCAAAAAACCGGTCAAGTGCGAGTAGGAATCGCGCTTGAGGGTTCCTTTCGAATTAAATAGATAATATAGGTACTTAAATAATTTAAACAGAAATTACAAACTTATCACTACCTTGTATGAAACAAAACTGCAAAATTAAGTTGGTTGAGTATTCGGGGACGTAACCCTAAAGTTACATTATAAATCGGCGTTTTTAGTATTTGTTGTTTAAATACAGCTTATGGTACGTAATATATAGGTACAGAAATTTCAATACCTAACTGCTTTGGCCTTTGAGATAGACCCCGTAACAAAAATGGTCTAAAAATGACAACTTTGACAGCTCCCATTTCTTTATTTCTGAAGATAACATATATATATCTATATATATTTATATTTATACGCTACTTAATTAGCTCTATACAATGACACCCCACATGCTAGGGTAAGAAAAAAATTTTTTTTTTCGGCCTAATGAAGCATGAGGGCCCTGGGACTCCCAGGCTGGGAGGGGCCTGAACAATAATCAAATTATATTTTAAATTCAAAATTCGGTTTTGGTCAACATTTTACACAACATATAAAAATTTCAGGTTTCTATTTCATTCCGTCTAAGAGCTAGAGACCCGTGACATACAGACAGACAGACAGACGGACAGCGGAGTGACATTAATAGGGCTCCAATTTGCCCTTTTGGGTACGGAACCCTAAAAATACCTTGAATTAAACATCAGAATTTACATACATGTAGAATTGTAGATGTAATATACATTATATAGGTACATGTGGCAGGCAAATTGTATAATTCGTCAGTTTACACATGGCGTCGTCAGTTTCTAAATGCTCGCTGTTTTGCGATTTCCCGAAGGCAAATTGTAAAATGCTTTGTGATTTTCTAAAAAGCCGAGATCGGAAATCTTTCACCAAAAAGTCAAAAATAGGTGCAACGACGAGGGGATCGAAGCGGAGGTCGGAGGAGCGTGTTAGGTTTACATGTATAAATATATATTGGGTGCCGAGCGAAGCGGAGCCGAGCGAGGCGAACCTCAATAGTTCTAACAGAATAACGATATATTTAGGCAAATTTGTAAATTCCGAATTCTAAAATATAATGATGACATACCAATGCAATGCAAAGCAAAATAGCAAGCGTTTTGAAACTGACGACGCCGTTTGTAAACTGACAAATTGTACTAGGTATTTGTTTGCGACATACATATGATGAAATTGACAGAAAGGGTGTAATAGATTCCCATTTTCCACGTTGCAATTACTTTGTTTGTAAATTGTTATTACGTAAACTAAACTGTAACCCAGTTTGTAAAATGTTTCCACACACAGCATTATCTAGCTCGACCACGGCTCTACAAACCCCGATATATTTCATCATAAGCTGCAGGACAGTCGCTGTGGCATGAGATATGAAGTATTGAACCTGCGGGTCTAACACGCGCCATCGATGCAGCGTCTTTCCATATTACTTGTTCTTTCGTACATTGAGAAACACGGTATGGGTGAGGGAGCAAGCAAGGAGGGAGAATAAATAGAAGCGCTGTATCGCTGGTGCATACTAGCCACACTGCTTCATTTTATTATCTACTATTTGTCTTTTCGAAGACTCTTGAACGAGTTTTATGCATCGTACTTCTGGATCTTGTATAAAATATATGTACTTACATAAATAAATACGTTGTCACGACATGAAATGCAAGTCATAGTCTATACTCGATACACCCACGTTTCGCCGACGATTTTTACGTCCCAACGTGATGGATGGTGAGCCCTATTGTCGTACTCTGGCACAATTACTGGCATGCAGGTTTCCTTACGATGTTTTCAAGTGGTAAGTAACAACAAATACTATGCACATAAATTCCGAAACTCATTGGTCAGGCGCGACCGGGGATCGAACCTGGATCTCAAGATTAAGAGGCCAGCGTTCTACTCCTGAGCTACCAGTCTATTTAAACCCGTTATATAATTAGGTATATATAGGTATATATATATATTAAAATTGCCGTTATTGTTGTTTCAATTTACTCAAGGCCAGATAGCTTCACGAAATAATGGCTTTGACATTTATAATAAAGTTCAAAATAAAGATTCCGCTAACGAAGATCAAACGGATTGCAATTAACTTTGGGAGCGGGCTTGTTTCGGCCATTGTAATAATTAAATTTACCTTTGACATGGGTAAATTAAATAATAAATGCCGTTGCTCGTTAAATTTTGAAGTTACCTGAATCATCTTCTGCTTCATGAATTTCGCTTTTGAAGAGTTTGCTTCTGATGTTGTTTATGTCAGCTTTTCTGATGGTCAGTCTAACGACACAACAAGAACAAAGATAATATAGTTAAGGTGGTTGCGACAGATCGCGTTCGCAAAAACAAAACTAATTATTGTTTTCCTTATAAAAAGTATAAAATAACTGTGATTTGATTTGACTTTTCTAACAAAATTGTGCTATTTGTTGCATAACTTTGTAAATGATCCTGCACAAAAACTTCAAAGCGTGTTCATAGTTGTTGTGTAGGATCATAAATCACAAAATAACACAACATTGCTAGAAAAGCCTAATTGACATTAAACTATAGTGTGCTATTTATTACATAACTTTGTAAATGATCCTGCACAAAAACTTCAAAGCGTGTTCATAGTTGTTGTGTAGGATCATAAATCACAAAATAACACAACATTGCTAGAAAAGCCTAATTGACATTAAACTATAGTGTGCTATTTATTACATAACTTTGTAAATGATCCTGCACAAAAACTTCAAAGCGTGTTCATAGTTGTTGTGTAGGATCATAAATCACAAAATAACACAACATTGCTAGAAAAGCCTAATTGACATTAAACTATAGTGTGCTATTTATTACATAACTTTGTAAATGATCCTGCACAAAAACTTCAAAGCGTGTTCATAGTTGTTGTGTAGGATCATAAATCACAAAATAACACAACATTGCTAGAAAAGCCTAATTGACATTAAACAATAGTGTGCTATTTATTACATAACTTTGTAAATGATCCTGCACAAAAACTTCAAAGCGTGTTCATAGTTGTTGTGTAGGATCATAAATCACAAAATAACACAACATTGCTAGAAAAGCCTAATTGACATAAACTATAGTGTGCTATTTATTACATAACTTTGTAAATGATCCTGAACAAAAACTTAAAAACGTGTTTATAGCTGTTGTGCAGGATCACAGAACATTAAATGTTCTGAGTGCAGGATCATTTAAAACGTAAAGCACAAAATTACACAACATTGCTAGAAAAGTGTGCTATTTATTACATATTATGACTGTTTAATTAGTCATTAGAGGGCGCCACACTTTAGCCAGAGACACAACCACAAAATATTTAAAAAAAAACATACTTTTTTTGTCTTTTATAATTTTAATGTCATGATTTATATTGTCAATCAACGCAACTGACGCCGAGTCCAAGAGGACTCGAAATATATCGTGCTTTCATTAATTAATGTGTAAAATAAAAAAAACACTATAAATATATAAATATTTATAAAGAAAAGCCGAATGGTGATATTATATTTTATTATTTCATTTAAAAGAAAAATTCATGCATTTAAGGGTTAACTACTGCTTATCCAACGTCCTGTTTTTAAAACCAAACTTCAAATCTTGGTTTTCAAAATTTGGAGATGGCAACATTTTGCAGGCGCGTTTCTTTGAACAAATTAACCCTTTGCATTCACGTCTCTTTGGACAAAATACCCGCAAAGCACATCTCTATACCTATTGAATTACTTACGCAAACACAATGCTCGGTGATTTAAGGTAATCCTGTAATTGTCACGTTATCTCGTTATGACGTCACACCTGTCCCGGCTAATATAGACAATTATACGATGAAACGGAAATTATGGTTGATTGAGGTGCTTTTAGCTGAAGATATACAAGTTAAATTACCTATATAAGTTGAAATTTAATCAACCGCCTGAATTCATACTAGAGACTCGGTTAGTGATCAGGAACAATGTTTAACGACCAGTAAGGAGAAATTCTAATATATACGAGGTGACTTTTTGGTCATCGTCCAAATTCATACTGGAGAATTGATAAGTGATCAGTATCTTGGATCAATAACAATTTTTGGGAAATTCGTAAAATGAAATTTCGGCTTCCCATAGAAATTCACTTCCAGTTCCGAGTGAATCACTATGGGGAGTCGAAATTTCATTTTACGAATTTTACAAAAAAAAATATTGATCCATGATACTGATCACTTACCAAGCCACCAGTATGAATTTGGACGATGATCAAAAAGTCACTTGTATAATCGGGTCTACCGCGATAAATTTTTACTTACTTACGAAAAGGGGGACACCCCACGTTTCGAGACAGTTGCATGTCTCGTGGTCTACGGGAAACTGGCAAGTATGGCGAGGCGCAGTGATGAGATGCAGGTGACGACCGAAGTATTTTTCTTTTTTGTAAAAAGGTAAAAATTGATCGCGGTAGACCCGATTATATATATTATAATGTGTACAAAACGCGAGAGTTTAAAGTTATATAGTTACAGTAAGGAGAATATCGAAAAAAAATTTTTTTGCTCCTATACTGCCTACATTAGGATTTGTAATTGAACTAGTCCAGTGTGAAAGGGAGCAAATTTTTTTTTACGATTTCCAAAAAAGGTGGTACTTGAATCTCGTTCCTGATCACTAGCCGAGTCTCCAGTATGAATTCAGGCGGTTGATTTTCACCTTGTATATTAGTTGGCGGAACCCTCAACATATATAAAACTTGTCAAAATCTTAGTTGGCATAAGACACTTATATTTGTCCACAATAACTTTTTCTATGCAAGATTCGGAACTTATTTTTTCGCCTTCTCATAGTGGACCGATCGGCTATTGGAGCAATTTGTACAGGAAATAAAAAAAAAGTTGTGACCATAGAAAAAGATTTTCATATGGTCAAGTTTACTTATAAACATCATAAGGAGTTAAAGAGTACTACGGTTTGCACCGTATTTAGTTTTTTATCATCCATTCATCAGCCTAGTTCGGCCACTGCTGGACATAAGCCTTTCCAGGATTTTGCCACTCCCGGCGGTCATCCTGGGACAATTGCCCATACTCACACACGTTGGGAAGGCGGGTTGGTGAGCGCGGTGCCGGAAGCCTCGCACCAGTGACGCCGCTGCCCGTCACCAGTCTGTTCCATATAAGGCCTGGCTATTAGGGATAAATATAACACCATCCATCGGTCCCAGGCATGGTGCGACTCCTGGTTTTTTGCCTGTGAGCTGTCCTTCTCCCCCGAATTACTTCGAGGGGGTCTCCAAGTAAGATGGTGGTACCTACACAGTCGAGCCCGGCATCAGCTCTACCACCTTGGTACTTAATATATATTTAGTTTTTATAGTAGGTATCTGTATATATAAAATTCAAAGTCCTGACTGACTGACTGACTGACTGACTGACTGACTGATATATCAACGCACAGCCTAAACCGCTGGTCCTAGAGACTTGAAATTTTGCATATAGATACCTTATAAAGTGTAGGCATCCACTAAGAAAGGATTTTTCAAAATTCATCCCCTAAGGGGGTAAAACGGGTGTCCAAAGTTTGTATGGGGAAACAAGATTAGTTAGACTATTTTATTCGAGACTTCACAGGAATACTCCTATCCATAAATGAGTAAACATGTGTTTCAGGTTTTTTCAGAATTCAACCCCTAAAAGGGGGAAATGGGGTGACAAAGTCTGAAAAGAAACATGGGTATCGTTTGTATGGTTAATCGGGTCACTTATTACGAAAACAACAACGATTTCTAAATCCAATGTAGTGGACGTGAAATACCATCATCCCCTGTTGGGGTGCGATGGGGTTGAAATGTTGAAATGTGTAAATATCAATATGGGTGTCGTTTTTATGGTTTTTTGGGACGTTAATTACGAAAATGGCATCGATTTTGAAATTTAATATAGTGGACATGAAAATTCTTGAAAGTATGTGTACCAGAGCAAATCGGCTGTAACAGACGGACAGACAGACAGCCACACAAGTGATCCTTTTAGGGTTCCATTTTTTCCTTTTGAGGTATCTATCTATCTATCTGACTATCTATCTATCTATCTGTCTATCTATCTATCTATCTATCTATCTATATCCCAGCAAAATATCTTTGGAACGGAAGGTGGTACATCCCTAGGGGTCGGACCATGGGGTGCCAAAAAAACTTTTTTTTATGTCAAAACTTTGACGGCCTGTATCTCCCAAACGGCTGGAGTTAGACCCATGTTGATGGGTGTCTAGGAAAAGGTCTCGACGAGATCTACCTGCTGAAAGTGTCAAAACTTTACAGACCCGTATCTCCCAAACGGCTGATGCTAGACACATGTTCATGGTATTCTAAGAAAAAGGCTCGGCGAGATCTAGACGACGGTAAAAAATAAGTCGAAAAAAATTTTGCCAAAATTTTGATTGGCCACATCTCCAATTGTAAGGGGTTTAGGTTTTAACTATAGTGATCGGTCAACTGGGGCTACATGACCAAAAGAAATTT